>JAFFJZ010000012.1:4343407-4963894 GCA_018340375.1 Gonatopus flavifemur | reverse complement strand
CAGCCAAAGCTATCAAGGGAACACGCCAGTTTCACTGCTACAAACCGTTTGATTCTACTTCTTTGGAATGTAAAATTTTTTCAAGCTACTCGCAATCGAGAGTTGTAAAAATTTAAAAAAAACCATCCATGTAAATAAATAAATAATTAAATAATTAAATAAAAGGCTTACTTACTTTTAACTCGTATGAATTTATTTGTGTATATGTAGCTCAAAACGTGAGCACAAGCGAGCTCTCGGTCTTTCGGCGCTGATGCCGTCCGAGCTAGGCCACAGTCGCGCGTATTTTCGTTTTTTTTTTTTCAAATATTCGTAACTTTTTTTGCAGTTGAGTGCACTGAAATCGGTTTACGCGTGTTCTTAGTGCATGAATTATAGAATGTTGATAAAAAAAAAGTTTTTAATTAGCACAAGGAGAACTTGGTTAAATTTCCAATTGTTTATTGCAAAATTAATTATTCATTGCAAAATTTTATTTTTTTTATACGTACAATAAATTTTTTCAATCTACTACTATTCCTTAATCTAGCATACAAATTTCATTGGATTTGATTCATTATTGGCTGAGATATCGTTATTTAAACAATAAATCACCTGAAAGTTCATTTGTTTATAACTTTTGCAAAAATTGAAATTTTTCAAAAAAATTTTGGAATCTATTTTAGTTTGCATAAACCTTCAATAATCTTCAATAAAAAGTGCAAAATTTGATCCATCAATTTTTAGTGGTCCGGTTCAGAAAGTTTGACTCATACAAAAGTTATATTGGCAGAAATGTCTATTTTGACAGCATTTTCTTATAATATTCCCACAATGTTCGTGGTATAATATTCTGAGAATATTTGAAACAGTCTCATTCAAACATTCTGAGATTGTGCGTAGAATATATTCGCACGTAATAAGAATCTCCATAGAATATTCGAATATCCTCAACGTATATTCTTAGAACATTCTCAGAACGTGCTTGTGCTACCTGGGATTTTGTTTCAAATAGAATGAATGCAGAGTAATGAGGATAACATAATTATTATTGTGCAACTATGTAATAGCCTACACGGAAAAAAATTTCCTGTTACTGCAACAGGAGGCAGCCATGTTGCAGCAACAGGAGTAGTTTTATGTAGCTGCGGCAATGTTACAAAATCCTTCATCATGGGATGAATAGGCTTCATAAAATGAATAAAATATAAAATGAATGAAATATAAAATGAATAAAATATAAAATGAATAAAATATAAAATGAATAAAATATAAAATGAATAAAATATAGAATGAATAAAATATAAAATGAATAAAATACAAAGCTCTTATTTACTTTTTTTATTACTCCATTGCCCTCTCAAATGTTCCAATATTGAATCACAGTAAATGTCTTGTTGCAATGTAATCTAATCCTTTTTTTCTCACAAGAAGACAAGACCCAATATGAGGTAACAGGTTTTCATTTTTAATATAATTACGATTATTATCAATTCGAACATTCCACGCATGGTAATGTTGATCAAATGCCATAGCAGATATATAATTCAAAACAAAGTAAACATCATTTGCTACATTGTAAATTTTATAAATTTTTCCAAATTGAGGTCCTTCATTTTCATCAATATCTACTACTACTACTACTACTACTACTACTACTACTACTACTACTACTACTACTACTACCACTACTACTGAAAAAAAAGTTGGATAGATTGGGATAAAAAGGGGACAAAAACCTACATCAAAACGGATGAAAACAGATTAAATTGTATTGAATATGCGTCCGGTATTTATTTCTACGCTGAATTACATCAAAAACGATTTTCAAATTCGGCAGTTTGGATACTCCTGTAAAAAAAGCGTTAAATACTGCACTGAGCTACGTTGAACAAAAATCACAAATTATTACATCAATTCAATATATATCTACGTGGAAAAAATGTTCAAAATTATGTATAATTTATATATAATGCAATACAGTTTATATACAATTTGTATATAATTTTGAAAATGTTTCCTGTCGGATCATGTCTTCGCTACGGCGTCAATGCTTCATGTGGAAACACTTTGTCAATATGATGCGAACATTTCTTGGCGCGTATGTCACCATTATCGAAACGTTTTTCTGGGTGTTTGTCACGAACGTCAACAGATAGACTTCAATTACTCACATATCATTTCTCCTGTTCAATCAGAACGTATTTGAACTTGGATTCAAAAATTTTGCTACGCAAATATTGTCTACAGTTATGCAACTTCTCGGAGGCTTCAACGGCTCGTTACTTGGAAATGCGTTGTGCACTTAATTAACGGTTCGCGGTTTGAGTACTCCATACTATCCCTGTTTAAAAAAATTTCAAATCCCATTAGATTCCCATGCAAAAGCATTAGATTATTCCTGTTGAATCATTGGATTTAATTTTTCCAAAATTCCAAAAGATTATTCCAAGAAAATTCCTATAAGGTGGCGCAAAATATCTTTCGTACGTTCCTGTAACTCACTCGAGACCCTGAGTTCTTGCCGTTCATTCCAGTTAGTTTAGTTCTGGAGGCAGGTTGTAGTGTACACCATTGTTGAATCTCCACGTTCAGAATCCGTCCGCGGTCAATGATCCAACCCAGGCAAACGTTTACATTCGACTTCAACGTAGAAGAATCAAAGTTTTTTCAATGTAACTTGAAATTTAATGGATTGCTCGGATGAGGTAATACAAGATATCATTTTTTTTCTATGCAACATGTATAGTATTATTACATTGCGCGTGAAAGGCAAACGTGCGAATGATTCATTTTACATGAATATTCGCTAACGACGTATCAATCTTTTTTCATCTTCAAATTGAAATCAATTTTCTCGTAACGTATTTCAGCTGAAGGAGAAAAAAACCGAATCTTCTTCTCTAGATGTGACCCGAACCGACCGACGATCACGAGAAATTCGTGGCGATAATGTACGATGAATATGTATGATAATTTCATTATTTCATGTGAGAAGCAAAAAGTTCTTCTATTGGATAAAACTTCGATAGAAGATGTATTTGGAATTTAATTACAATTTTTCATTGTAAACGGAAAAAGAGTTGAAAAATGTAACAATGTGGCCGAGGATAAAAAGATCGTGCCGTCTATGGGGTATTCTTCTTCCCATAGCTCTGGTATTATGTTTTTTGTTCGTTTGGTCTAAGAACAAAGGGAAATACGAAGATCGTCGGGATGATTACGTGTCATTGAGGTGAATAGCAGGACTGTGAATTGTGAGAGTACTTGAGAACATTTTCTTATACCTTCTTGTAATTTCTTCCCCAGATTATCAGCTAATCAAAAGGATTATATTGATCGTCAAGGGATACACGTTGTGGTGGGACATTACATTGGAGATTCCGTCAATCATTTTAAAACTCCAAACATCACGAAAGGTATGACGATTTCATTTCTTTACCGCAATATGAATCAATTTTAATGATCATTAAATAAACTTTCAGAAATCATCAACAAAAATGAGTTTGATCCTCGACCATTCGAAGGAAGGGACGGTGAACCTGTAGTCATACCACCTAAAGATTTCTTCAAAATGAGAGAACTGTTTCAAATCAATCGATTTAATTTAATGGCTAGCGATAGGATACCTTTAAACAGATCGTTACCTGACGTAAGAAAGAAAAAGTGAGCTATTCTTCTACTGTACATTTTTCAAATCCTCTTATATACGGAATACAATAATTGAAATTATATCTTGCAGATGCATCTCAAGGTACTCGAATTTGTCTAATTTACCCAGCACATCCATCATCATAGTATTTCACAATGAAGCTTGGAGTACTCTCCTGAGAACTGTACATAGCGTCATTATTAGATCACCTAGGCATTTGTTGAAAGAAATTATCCTCGTGGACGACGATAGTGATCGAGGTACGATACATCAGAAACAATTTCTACCTTATCAACTCTAGGTAAACTATAACTCATCATCATTTAACGTATTTCAACATATTTAACAGAATTTTTGAAAGATCCCCTGGACAAATACATCAAAGAATTATCGGTTCCCACAAAAATCATAAGATCCAATCGAAGAATAGGATTGATCAATGCAAGACTTTGGGGAGCAAACGAAGCGGAAGGCGAAGTGCTCACTTTTCTCGATGCTCATTGCGAATGTACGGTTGGTAGGTAAGCTCTTTGATTAGCCAACGATTGATCACTGATTTCAATTGACTGTGATTTTAATTTTGAAATTCTGTTTCTTCCTTCACTCTAAAGGATGGTTGGAACCTTTACTGGAAGCTGTTTCTAAGAACAGAACTCGAGTTGTATCTCCAGTTATCGATATCATCAACGATGACACGTTCAGTTATACAAGGTAATTGTTTTTTTCTCACTAATAAAGAATCATTTAATTTCAATCGATAACACAATCCATCCTTTTAGATCCTTTGAGTTACACTGGGGAGCGTTTAATTGGGATCTTCATTTCCGTTGGCTCACCTTAAACGGTCGTTTGTTGAAAGAACGACGTGAAAAAATCGTAGAACCTTTCAGAACCCCAGCAATGGCAGGCGGTTTGTTTTCAATGAATCGTGATTATTTCTTCGAACTTGGCGGTTATGACGATCAAATGCAAATATGGGGTGGAGAGAATCTGGAATTATCTTTTCGAGTATGGCAGTGTGGAGGAAGGATCGAGATCGCTCCTTGTTCTCACGTTGGACACTTGTTTCGTAAATCTTCACCGTATACTTTCCCCGGTGGAGTGGGAGAAATTTTGTACGGTAATTTGGCTCGAGTGGCTCTAGTTTGGATGGACGACTGGGCGAAATTTTATTTCAAATTCAATCCTGGTGAGGACACAAAATCTATACTGCTTTATTCCCGTCAACATAGTCGGTAATTCTGTTTTTTATTTTACAATTCGATAGAGGCTGAAAGATTGAAGGATAAGCAACAGATTCGAGCGAGGCTGGAGCTCAGAAAGCAATTGAACTGTAAAAATTTCGAATGGTACCTGGATAATGTGTGGCCGGAACATTTCTTTCCGAAAGATGATCGATTTTTTGGAAAGGTTCGAGAATCTTTATGCGCTAACATACGTAAAATTGGCTTAGTAATTTATTATTGTTTCTTCCCGCGTGGACAAATTTTCAAAATTGTATACAAGTTTTATATAATTGCATATAAATTATATATAGTTTTGGAAACTCTTCCATATGGGTTGGTTGGGATTTGAAATTGATCTCATGAAAGATAATGTATCTGTTTTTTTTTCTGGAGGTGACGACTCAATGAACATTTGTTTCTCAAGATATCTTGAGAAGTGAAGTGTTTATGGGGGTGCCTCATCGGTGGTTCTCCTTCGAGGACATTAAAACTATCTTTTTAAGCGTTTTATCTAATCTTATTGAGAAATGATCCATGTATGTCTTCTACAAAAAAGGAAGATAAAAAGTGTTGATTATTATATCATTTCACAGATAATACATTCAACGACCAAAAAATGTCTAATGAGACCGTATTCCAAAGGATCTTACGCGCAGCCTTCGGGATACGTGCTCTTAGAGCCGTGTTCCGAGAAACCGATTCTGACACAAATGTTTGTTATTACCAAAATGGGCATCATCATGACAGACGAAAGTGTGTGTTTGGACGCATCGGACAGAGATACACAAAATATTAGACCTAAAGTTAAAATTATGGCTTGTAGTGGACAGGATAAGCAAATATGGCGTTACGATGAAAAGGTAAGGATAATGTTATACATATACATTCCTGTATAGCATAACGTTCAATCCTCACTGTGGGAATATGTTACCTCCACATAGAATTTAGAAGGAAAATTCATAGATGACGTACCCTGCTGAAAATGCCAAGCAGATCTCAACACTTCATGGGACAAAAACCGACAAAGCCCAGGCAGGTCCGAACAGAAACCTGTCCTGATCTGTATGGTTGTGTTAGGTCTTTGTACCAGAAACTGCTGGAATCATTGGAGGAAAGTTCATCGTTCCTCCACCGATCCACGTTATCCACTAATTTTTTTCCTAAATTCTAGGCACAGGCGACGTACTCGAAAGTAATTCGAAATCATATAGCAAACGAATATTCCTCCGTCTTCTCTCCGTTGTATCAATTGAGATTCCTTTATTCCTTTCTTATTTCCGTGACTATCATTCCTCAAAGTCTTAGCTCGAGGATCGGTGGTTGTGCTATTAAGAATTAAATATGCGCAGAAAAATTGTAATCGTCATTTGATTTTAGACGGGAGAAATGTTACATGTGTCGTCTGGAATGTGTCTTGAAGTTACGGAAGATAGAAGAGAAGGTCCAGTGATCTCATCCTGTAATGGACATATAGACCAACAATGGATACTGGAATCCGTTCCTTGGAAATAATAAAAACAAAAGTGCCTTATTTTGTACATATAAATGTATTTATGTCTTACACACATATTTCCATCAAGGTGCTAAATAATACATATCTTTTATACGATTACCGTATCTCTACAAAAGACTGAAATTTTGAAATATGCCCGTTCTCTTTTAATAACTATCGTCTATTTTGTTTTATTTACATCAATAAAATGATTCAATAAAAATTAACTCGAATATCATCACATTTCTTTCTGGTGCCTATTGATTCTGACTAAATTTCATTGAATTGTCGTGAAATTTTTGGGAGCATCAATGATCGACGACCAAGTGCGTCTAGAGAAGTGAAGGACAAGATTTTGGACGATTGATGTTCGTCCATGAAGGAACAGAGAATTAGGGCTGGAACTATAATCTGAATCAATGTGATTTTATATAAGATTTATATCAAGTTTCTATAAATTTGTATGACATTCAATCAAATTATAGCTTCAGCCCTACAGCGAACGAGAATTCATTCGAGTTCAGTTGGATTTGAACGTATGATTTAAAACTCAGTATTTTAAAAAATTTAGACTTTTCGTTCTTATTAACGATGTTCTGTACATTGTTGATAAAATGGAAATGGATGTTTCAGTTATCGCATCCAATTGGATTCTAATAGGATTTTGTTTATGTTTCGAACAGCGTGGGTGAGATTTTATGTGAATTGATTTTACAAACTGGGGTGCGTAGGAACTCTAAATTGCGGAAATTCAAGTGAATTGAATAAACAAAAATGGTTATTCCTTTTTATCCGCTTCAATGATTTTCGTGACGCGGTGACGTGATACAATGCAACTGACTGCTACAATGAGAAGTATAATTGCAATAGATCGTTGATTAGTATCGAGATGGGATATTGGTGCAGGGTCGATAGAAGAGAAGAGTAATGACGTTGTCGAGGTAACTTCGCACATTAAAACGAAGCTCCCGTCCTTCGGCAAACGTATTTGGTTGATTGTAAAATGAAATCGATACAGCAGAGTGGAAACAGAGACAAAGAGAGAGAGAGAGAGAGAGAGAGAGAGAGAGAGAGAGAGAGAGAGAGGGAGGAATGAGAAATACATTTTTAGCGTATATTAACTCTGTTGTTTGAGAAATATATTGTATATTATTTATTGTGTGTTGAAAAATATGTGGAAGAATGAAAATATAATATCCAATAGATATTCAAATGTCCGTCCAATATTCATTTGACGTCCACTAGATCTCTATTGGATATTCAACTGATGTCCAATTATAAAGATTTATTTCTTGGAGATGATTACGAACCATCGATGTTGATCGAATTTTTCCATTCATACTTAAAATTTCATCAAATTGGATTGAATCTGAGAAAAAGAGTGGAAAAATTCTAAGAATTATATATAATTCAGAAAAGCATGTTGATTGGGACGTTATAAAATATTCAGAGCAGATTTTTCTATCTGAATTGTTGATGTGGTCTTCGAAAGAACTCCCTGAATCTTGCAAAATCTCAATGGAAAGAATACAATGTTTTCACTAAATTCCATTCAATTCAATTTGAATGAATTTTTCAGATTTTTAAGATCAGGAGTGAGGACATTTTATGAACATTCAAGATATCCTATGCACGTAATCAGAATATCTTCAGAATATTTTGTTACAAGGGAGAGATCTTTTTTCCTTCTCTTCTCCTCGACAACAAATGAGAGTCAATAATTTCTTTGGCTTTCATTTTTTTTTTAAGTTTATAACAAATTTGGCATGATCTTTGATCTAACCTTGACGATCAAAAATGACAATAAACATGACTCTCACGTGCAACCTTAACTGCCAATGAATCACTGACAATACCAGTCGTTGGATCTTCACCGGAATTGCGACAGAATAAGAGATCGAGATAAAGGAATCCATGACTATTTAAGGCGTTTCCAAATTAGTCAATAAACGAAGAACGACGCGCTGTCTTGGTTTTTATATAATGAAATACCGATCAATGCGAGAGATTAAGAATAAGGATATGTACGCGTGAATGAACAGCTGGACGTATGTACCATGTGCGTACTCATACAGTGTATCAATTCGGAATGAGTTCATAACGAATTCAATTGGAATTTGAAGGACTCGTGCGTCGATAAAATATACAATAATTTTTATAAGAAATATTACGTACAATATTTTAGGTCTATCAATCCATCCTTCCCGCTATTCGAATGGAAACATTTTTCAAACTTATTTACAATCTTTATAGAATCATATGTAACTTACCCACACATCACCACAGTCCCAAACATCTTCAAAAGAACTCCTGTAAAAAAATTCCTTATGAATTCAATTCGATGAATCCACAAATAACTCATAAAGGGTACAATAAATTCCAAAAGAAGCCAGAAAGCATTTCATATGAATGATGAGCCAAGTTCATGGAGAGTTCTGAATGACTTCATAAAGTACTTTAAAAGAAGGGCTGTTATTTCAGTGAAAGATAAATGCCTGGGAGTATTCTTCTTTCAATCCAAAAGAGCTCTTCTTGAGTCCCCTGTGAAAAGGGTTCTAAGGAACTCATCGATAGTTCATCTTGTATCTTACAATAAATATTTCATAAAGGATTCCCCCATTACTTTATTCTGAACTGACATACGGGAGAAGTTCAAGAATTCTTATTGAATTTGTTTGGATGAGTTAGAGTATTCATAAAGGATTCTTTGTGGAATAGGAGGAATTCATTAGGAATTAATTCTGAAATCTGTGTGCTGTGTGGATTCAATTTTCATGAAAAATCAACAAGGAAAGATGAATTTCAATAAATTTCGATGAGATTAAATCAAATTCATGAAACTTTGTCAATTTTCTTTGAGTTTCATGAAGATTCGTGGATTTTTGTCAATTTTCAATTAAAAAAAGTCGCCAATCGAATTCTTTCCTTATTTCCCACATGGAAAAAAAGATCATTTATTGAAATAACTATTCAATTTCTAAGCTCGTATGGATCCATTTGTTTCCTTAGAATAATAACTTAATTCATTGATTTGAAATGATGTGTACTAAAAAAAGTAGTTGAATCGACCAAAAAAATTGTTATTTCAGAGCATGTTTTTGGAGGAAAATATGAAAGTTTATTTGAAGAAAAGAGTAATTATCTCACACCACATTTATCGATTAGAGAATATAAAGTAAAAACCCAGACAGCACAAATGATCATTTCGAATTCAAAAAAACTTCTGAAAGAACTTCTCGAATAGTCCCAGTTATGACAGTGAAAATGAATTCAATATAAACTCAATGAATTCAAAATGTATACATGTTGAATGCTTGAATAGTTCTTTATGATTTCGTGATATGAATTCTTTCTGAAGATTAGGTTATTCATCAAGAGTTCATTTTGAATTCAAACTATTCATAATGAATTCATGTTTACTGTCATAATGGGAGCTCTTTGCGGGGACTTTTGTGCTGTATGGGAAGATTGAATTAATTCAAAATGCATCTTCCCAAACTATCCTTCATGCACTCGATTGGTGCTGCCGCTTGTCGGATGGATTAAGAAATTACTATGAAGATAAATAAGCGCTGTTCTTTTCATGCTCCTGTATATAGGCAGACACGATGATCCGAATTTATGTCCGTTCATACCTTTGTTTGCATATTTTACTCACTTGTTGGTTTTATTTGATTGAATGATTTGCAAATTTTATGATGTGTATTATGTGAATATTCTGTGCTCTGTTACTCGCGAAATTCTCGTGAATTATCCTCATTTCGTGAATGAAGCTTCATCAAGCGTTGTCAAAAAATTTCTTCTGAAAATTCAGCGAAGTCTCTTAAAATTCAACAAAATTTTGCTGAAAATTCAGAAGAAAGTGGCTGTAAAAAGTTACAGTTAGATTTTCTGAATTTACGGGAGGAATTTTCTTACAATGATTATGAAGTCCAGAACAGGATCAAAGCATCTTGGGTCAAGTTTGAATTGATTTTAAATTGATGTACGTTTAATAGGGGTTCAGGAAACGTTCGAATATCCGCGTTAGCAATCTAGATTCATTGAACGTTTGTTTAGAGTTTCTTCCCTGACAGCACAACGTACCCTGGAACGTTTTGCAGAGATTTATAAAACGTGGGGAGGTTTTCTGAATGTCCAGAAAATGTCTCAGAGACACATTTTTAGGATTAGAATTTTGGGGTCAAGTTGAGAATTTTGAGTAGGAGTTCTGATTAAAACTACATTCAATATTTCAGGAATCCCCCAAAAGGAATGAAACTTATTTCAGATTTTTGCAATAAGTTCTCCGAAAGTTCTCGCTTGGTGTCGATATAATGTTCAATTACTACCTTAGGAGAACGCTATAAACCGAATAGGTAAATTTTTGTTTGATTTTAGAAACTTTATATTCAATGAAACCTCCCAGTGAACATTATGAGGACGAGGACTTGGAGACAACTAGAGGAGCTCTTAAAGAGATCTTAATGTCATCCAATGCGTTGATTTAGGAGATCTTACAGAGCTCTTGTTTAAGACCACTTTATGTTATCTTTATTTTATAAATGTTCTCTTTAAGATAACATAAAGTGATATAAAACAAGACCTCCACAGGATCTCCTAAACCGACGCATTAGATGACATAAAGATCTCTTTAAGAGCTCCTCCAGTTGTCTTCAAGTCCTCGTCCTCATAATGTTCAGTGGGCTCACACAATATCCACAGTTTCTGAATATGTGATCATCCCTGGTTAAACAAATCCTCGCCAAATCTCATTGAATCTTGCACAATGTTCTGATCAAATCCTATTCAACCATTTCCAATGAGATTTAATCAGATGAGTGTATCTTTTCAATGTGATTCTGATTGAATCTTGCCAAATCTGATTGAATCTCACACAATGTTCTGACCAAATCCCATTAAATTTCATTTCGTCAGATTCTATGGATTTTTTTAACCAGGGATACTAAAATGTCATTCACATCCCATACAGCACAAGAGTTCCCACAAAGAGCTCCCGTTATGCTAATCAATATGTATTCATTATGACTATTTTGAATTCAAAATGAATTCTCAATGAACGACTTAATGCTCAGAGAGAACTCATATCGGAACTCCATGATGAATTCTTCACGCATTCAATATGTTTTCATTTGGAATCCATAACGGGGACTGTTCAAAAGGTCTTTGGGAAGTCTTTATAAATTCAAATTGATCATTTGTGCTGACTGGGATTCTCGTACTTTGCTACTCACCCTTCTTCTTTTTTCTGCAATATATTTAATATACTGGATTCGATCAAAGTTGGCAAGATTCATTAGATTTTTTCAACGAGGGAAGAAAATTTGCATCATTGAGAAGAAAATAACTCAACTGATATCATCTAGATATTTATAAATTGTGATGTAGCGATGGAAATTAACTCAAGTCATATCAATATGCGTAAAATATTCTCTGAAGGTTCCTAGAACATTCCAACGTTCTGCAAACATTCTGAGACCGTTTGACGAACGTTTTGTGGTGGCAGGGAACTGGATCCACCAGCCAATCTCAAACTTTAACATACAATAAAAATGCGTCAAAGAAGCTGTCAAAATATCTATCCCTCCTAAACACGATCTCACGGTATAGAAAAAAAAAACGATTAGACCTTCGTGTATTTTTTTCTTATGGCAATTGGTGGTATTTACAAAAACAGGCCCCTGCTAGTGTTTTCATCTCGAAAACCAGCCAGTTTTATTCCCAAGGTGTGACGGTCTCTTCGTAATGAAAAAATTTAATGAATATTCATCAAGACTGAGGACTGAAGGATTATACTTTGTTGATGCTTGATTGATTAATATAAAATTCCTTCATTCAACAGGAAAACGAGGTGTTTAATGAAATCAAATGAAAACAAAATAACACGATGAGAAAAAAAGTATGTGAATTCATGGCGCCTTGGGTCGGTAGTCGAAGGCTCGTCGAAGCGATATAATTATCAGTTGATATGGTGCAACGTCTCGTGGCTGCTGACAACTTTTTTCCTCCTCTTCTTATCTCTTCGTATATGTGTATCTATGTCTGTGCGAGTGTGTATATATGTTTTTTCATTAAGATC
The DNA here is from genome assembly GCA_018340375.1 of Gonatopus flavifemur. NCBI lineage: Eukaryota > Metazoa > Arthropoda > Insecta > Hymenoptera > Dryinidae > Gonatopus > Gonatopus flavifemur. The sequence goes on along the minus strand of JAFFJZ010000012.1, from coordinate 4,951,466 downwards.
TCATTTTTCTTTTTCTTTCCCTTTTCAACTCTCGCTCATTCTCGATGCTGTACTTCGATGAGAGACCAACCGGACCAACAAGATCTTTCAGAAGTTGTACTTACATAGGTTCTACGGTTGAACGATTGCGGGTGAAAAGTGCCTTACCTTCCCTCTCTTTTTAAGCGCTTCGAATATTCACCGTGTGGTGTTTAATTACTCGATCAAAGCCCTGTAGAAAATTTTGCACGATACAAAAATTGCGAATTCCCGTTGATTTCTCAGAAATTCCAAAGTTGCTTCGTAGATCCAGTCAAAGTAGAGAACAGGTAAAAATCTTGCTCGGTATTGAAACTCGAAACTCCTCTGTTCCATATTTAGCTTCGTACATATCTCACATTAGATATCATCGAATCTGCAATCTACAAGACTCAACTATCTTCCTTTGTATATATAAGTACATGTATGGATATATATAAATCCCAGTATTCCTTGAAGTGCACTACCGTTACCTGGTACATCGCGTATCGTCCTTGTATCAGTGTGCTGCGCCCTGCAATAATCGTTACACTTAACTACTGTGTGTATGTGTTTCTATTCCTTTACGCACTTGACATGATCTCTTACATATATAAAATTATACACCATCCTTACGGTTCTTATTCTTGCTCTTCTCTTTATCATTTTTATTTTCATTTTCTTTTGAAAATTACTGTCGCGATATGAATTTATGGAGAGAAAAAGATTGCTGGCTCAGCAAATGGAGCTATTATATGCAATTAGCGGAAAATTCGCTGCCATAGCTAACTGGAACAGCAAATTTTTCAGTATTAAATAGTAAATAAAACTTTGCTGCGGGAGTCAACATTTTTTGTTGCCCATAGTTAACAAGATTGTTGCAACTTTATCCATTCTTCTTTGTGATGAAAAATAGAAGTAACTCAAGTTTTTTAATCCACTGTACACTGTGAAAAATAATTGTGAAATTTTCCCTCAAAAAATGGTGGCAGCAAAATTCCTTCATAGATGGGGAATTTTTCACCATAATTCAGTGGATTGTTCCTTTAATTTCAGAGGATTCAACACCCACAAAACAAAATCATTTCTCAAAGGGGTGGAAAAATTCCCTATTTTTGATGGAAAAAAATTCCCCCACAATGAGGGGACGAGATTCACCCTGCTGAAAATGCCAGGCAGATCCGGACCAAAATAATTGTCAGGCTTTGAACGGTTTTTGTCCCAGGAAATCCGGTCAAAAACTGACAAAATTTCTACCTGGTTCCGTCCAGAATCACTAAACATGGAATATCCTGACAAAAACTGACAAAAAAAACTACCAAGTTTTCATAGCCTATTCCATTTGAAATTTTGTCAGTTTTTGACTGGATTTCCTGGGACAAAGATCATTCAAAGCCTGACAACTATTTTTGGTTCAGATACGCCACCAACAGGGTGGAGAAAAATTCCCCGCAATTTTTACAATGTAAAAAAATGTACACGGAAAAAATGATATAGTTAGGATAACGCAAAACAATTGGCTATTGACGGGTTGGTTGTGAGAACTATTCGTTTAGGCGAGACAACTTTTATATGGTCACTACATCTCGATAGATTTGATTATGGTGTTGATATAATATGGTAAGACTTGTTCGGTTATGATAACGAAATGGTTCGTTATAGTAACCAAATTAATTTCGTCATCTTAATGTGGATTCATTTATGAAATTTCTAGCTGTTTTTATAAATTTGATTAGGAATGAAGAAGAAATTCCGTAGGAAAAATTTCTTTGACGTTTTCTTAGACTTTTTCCGGGATAAAATCTACACGGAGAAAAATGCAGTTCGAGAATACAGTAATCTTTAATAGAAAATTGGAGAATATTTCTTAAAATCTGTGAATATTTGTTAAGATCTGAAAGTATTTTTTGAGTTCGTGTGTGAGTTACGTACCTAATTAAATTATAGTGTAGTTCTGATTGCAATCATTCGAATATTCTAATTTGAATTTGAATATTTCTAAACCAACATTATCACCTTACATGAGAAAAGTAAAGCTGGAATATACCTCTTTGTTAATTAAAAATTTGTATTCATGAATATAATTTATGGAAAATGTGAAAGAAAACCTGTCTTTGTATTTTTATACCCTGAGTTCTTTTAAGGAACCTGAATGAATTTGATTTGTAATTGCACATAGAAAATCAACGTGTTCATGATTATTCCAAAGCAATATTCCTCGATACAAACGTTTCATTGGCTCAACTGTTTGTGCCGTTTGTGGTTTCGGTTTCAACCTAATTTAAACTTCATTTGACACATTTTGTTGAACGTAATAATTATACAAAAACGATCCAAGTCTCAATGTTGGAGTTTAAAGAATTAGTTTTCACCAGAAACAATGCATCACGAAGTGTAATATTCAATGAAACGAAATCATCACTTGAGATTCTGATTTTTTTGCGCGACATATATTATATTACGCACAGAATTCTTATACGATAGTATAGGCGCGTGGTTAGGGTGTTAGGCTCTAGATAGGTAGAATTAGGTAGGTGTAGGCAGGTTCGAATCTCGGTTTCGACACGATCAATTTGATCAACACTTCACGATTGTGTCTTCGATCACTGTGAAGTTTCTATCATCAGCCGAAATTATGTTGAAGAATTTTTTTTATTTCAACGTGAAAAAATACTTTCACTTCATTTTTTTTTCTGATTCATTATTCACCAACATTTATACATGAAAAAAAGCGAAACATTGAGGTTTCGCTGCGGAATCTCATCACCACTCGTTTAGTTGCCACAACCAAATGCTCGAGGGTGAATGAATGCCTCTAAAAGCGTTTGGTTTCCATAACCAACTGGAAGTTGTACCTTGAAATAATTGAGCATATACTTTTATTTGGTTCTCACAACCAAGCATTTGGTTGAGCCAAATTCTAGTGTACCATAACCATACATTTTTTTCCGTGTAATAAACTTCATATAAATGTTTGAATGTTTCAAACTCAGTTTTGCACTGTCCTCAAATTCGTTGGAAGGGAAAGTTCGTAACTTCCTAAGGTGTGAAGATTAACGGCACCATACCGATCGCATTAATTTCCGCGCCTTTGTACTTGCCGATACCAATAACGATACATTTTGATGTTATCGACTCTGCATAATTGTTCCAATAACTTCATCCCCGTTAATCCGTATCCTCTTTCAATTCAACTTCGAACATTTTATTTTATTTATCTTATATCCTTGAGGATTCGTTCTCCTCTTACGATAACGTCTCCCGATCGACTTAAGAATGAAATATATTCATTAAACCCGACACAAGGAGAGAAGATCAGAAAATAATTCCAAATCACGATCCACAATTATAACTCGAGGAGACGAATGAAATTTGAAACAGATTATTCGTATCATCGGAAGATTGAGACAGATTGAAGTCGCCTTTGGCAATTCTTGTAGGTGAATTATGTATTCATTGATTCCGTAAATGGATCGTCAAAGGAATATAAGAGGGACAGAGATGATTTCAATGTCTTAAATCAGTCTCTCGAGGATTATAAGCGATATTTGAGACGGAATTCGATTAAACTTGTTGATATTTCTCCTCGAGAAAAGGAAATCGTCCTCAAAAAATTGCGAGAAGACGGGCAAACGAGTGGGTTGACGTAGCGGCTGACCAATTCACAAATCCTCTTTCGAGCCTCTCGTGTCTTCCCTGAACTTTTTCGAGACAATCTTATCAAAAGTTGAAATACATAAACGCGTGTGTAAATGTACATAGAAACTCTCGAATTATTTTATTCCCTTTCGATTTATTATACGCGCCGTTCTGTGATTACGTAACAGTACATCCGATTTTTTCAGCTCGATCCTCCCTCGCTCTCTTGACACGGAAAGAGACCGTAATGTAATTGGCGCGCACGTGTTGGCGTGTATGTGTATGTGTTCATTTGTGTGCTGAAGAGATAGAAGAGAGGAGATGAAGAGGAAAAAACACAGAAGGATATATACGTGTTACACATAGACCGGAGTATAGGAAAATTCTACTCGGACCGAGGCTTGTACGTTTTGCAACGTACAAGTATGTAACTATATATATATATATATATATATATATATATATATATATATTGTTTGAGATGCACGTGCACGTGTATTGGTCGGGCGTGGTCGCGCAGTGGCCATGGAATGCGCTCACTTTCACCGTGGAGCGCACTGTGTAATATATATATATATATATATACGTATATATATATATATATGCAGAAGAAGAAGAAGAGGAACATAAGAGAGAGGGAGAAAACTAAAAAGTATCAGCTAGATGGAAGAAGGAGAAAAAGAGAGAGAGAAAAGTGAAAAAGAAACTCAATGTGTTTGTGCACACGCAGAGCCAAAGAGAAGTGCAAATATTGGCAAAGATTGGTTTTATGTTGTCTACTGTTGCGAGAAAGAACAGAAACATCGATAAATCAATAAACAAAAAAACAATATAATCCTCTCAATTTCAAGTAGTGGGGAAAAAAAAATCTATTCCTTGAACATATTTTTGGAAGAAAAAGGGATACTCTTGTACTCCTTCAATTCCTCACCCCTTTGTGCCGTCCTTTCTTCATGAGCTGTGAATGTTTTTCAGTGTTTTTTCAACACATTCGATAAATAATTAGAGGACTCCGTCTCCTGACTGCTTTGCTTCATTTAACGGTTCGATCACCTTCAAAATTCCCTTAGCACATTTTGAAAAGATCGTGCGTATCAACGTGCAGCGTTAACTCTTCTCGTATTCAGGAGAGTGAGATATCAATCGTTATTGGCAACTATTACACAATTTAAATATCCGGGAGTATATAAAAAGGTCCTCATCGGGTTCGACATGGCTCACCAAATTTTTATAGAATGTGCAAACAGTTTTCAATGCATTTTTTCATTCCTGAAGCTATCCTTCAATAATTTCCAAACAATCGTCGTGTTACAGAACAGCCACTCCCGAGTCTTCAAGAAATCTTCAGATGAACTTCAAATACCTTTGGAGATTAGCAACCAAATATATTGAGAGTACAAATTAGTTCGGTCCGGTCTGAAAAGATGACTCTCGCTCTCATGAATGTTTCATAGCCACAACCGATTTCAATTGTTTCAGAGAGGTTAGACACCTGTGAATAATATTCAGTTGATATCACTCCGAGTTCCTTCTAGAATCCCGATTTTTACTCAGCGAAGTATGTCAAATTTCGTTTTAACTATAGGCAGCATTTGCGGGAGGTGCTAGTTTTCTGTTTTAATTGGAAAAAAAGTGCAGCTGAAGCCCATCGAATGCTTGTGGAAGTTTATGGTGATAATGCTCCAACTGATGAATCATGTAGGGAATGGTTTCGACGTTTTAAGAATGGCGATTTCAGTGTCGAAGACAAGCCTCGCTCGGGACAACCACAAAAATTCGAAAACGAGGAATCGGAGGCTTTACTCGACGAAGATCCGAGTCAAACGCAACAGGAGCTTGCGGAATCATTAGGAGTTACGCGACAAGCAGTTTCCGTACGATTACAATCTATGGGCATGATTCAAAAGCAAGGCAATTGGGTGCCTTATGACTTGAAGCCTAGAGACATTGAACGGCGATTTTTCACTTGCAAGCAGCTGATTTAAAGATAACGAAGAAAGGGGTTCTTACATCGGATTGTGACAGGAGATGAGAAATGGATATTCTACGATAACCCCAAGAAAAGAAAATACTATGCCATGTCCGGTCAATCGTTGCCATCGACTTCAACATGGACACGAAAGAGGAATATTCATGGTTCAAAGGTCATGTTGTGTATCTGGTGGGACCAAAAGGGTGTTATATACTATGAGTTGCTAAAACCTGGTGATTCTATTACGGGTGATCGGTATAGGCTACAATTGATTCGTTTGAGTCGTGCGTTACGAGAAAAACGTCCGGAATACAAGGAAAGACATGATAAAGTTATTCTGTTACACGATAACGCTCGGCCTCATGTCGCAAAAGTAGTGAAAAATTATCTGGAAACGTTGAAGTGGGATATTCTACCGCACCCGCCGTACTCGCCGGACATCGCTCCTCCTGATTACTGGTTATTCCCACAGATGCAGCACGATTTGGCAGGCCACCGGGTCCCTTCGTTCGAAGAAATCGAAAATTGGCTCCTAACTTGGATCGCCTCGAAAGACGAGACGTTTTTCCGTAACGGGATTCGAAAATTATCCGAAAGATGGGAAAAAGTGATAGCCAGCGATGGACAATACTTTGATTAATTTGATAATTCATGTTCTTCTGAAATCAACGCATCTTTAACTGTAAAAAAACGGACCGAATGAATTTGTACTCCCAATAAAATTATTGGCCAATGAATTCAGAATAATGTATTTATATTGATCCGTGAATTTTGGAATCAAAAATCAGAACCAAAATTAGCCCCCTTGGACCGAAAAGAAAACTCCGAAGACGTGTAGAGTAACCCGAGCAGAAAAATTTTATGGCCAGCCTCATGTTCAATATGGACCCGATCGGGCAGTGATAGGGCTCACCTTTCTGAATTGTCGAAATTTTATTGTTGGATATGCAATATTTTTTGTTCTTCTAACAACACATAGTTGTCTTGTTGACAATAAAATTGCCAATTCAACAATCTTAAACGATATTTTCACGATTTTATTGTGGGTTGATATATAACAATATTTTATTGTCGATTCAGCAATATTATTGCTTGTTTTTTCCTCCGTGCACGATTTGGTACGCCTGATTAGGGTTAACCAGACCTGGTCCTACCTTAGTTCGTTACATCGGGCTTTGATACAACGGTGCGTTACATTCCATATCAGGGCTTAATTTGAAATAAAGCTTGCCAGATCTGGTCCTGACCGAACACCCCATATGAATTTCTGCTCGGGAAAGTGGGGTGAGATGACACACTTTCCTGCTTCAGTACAGCTTGAAATAATACATAGAATCTCGTTCCCTCGAAGACGATATTAAGTTTCACTTGAAATCTCTACATCTTCCTCGAGTGAAGCAGGTTTTATTTATTACTTTATGCTGTAGTGACGCGGGAAAGTGCGTCATCCCACCTTGACTTACTGTATAATGTTTCTAGATAAACTAGCATTTGCCGGGACTCCCTTTGTACTAGGTCTGTACGACAGATCTAGCCAGCAGTTGTTTTCACAAATCCATTGCGTTTCCTATTTCGCATCAATAATTAGGAGAGACTGTAACCCCCGCTCTCCAGGAGAGACTCCATCTACATCTCTGCATTGTCTCCATAGCTTAGTTAGAATCTGATCTATAATTTCCGAAATTGTAATTCATCACTCATCGCGTACAGTTATATCTTTTTCAAACATCATTGGTTTCTCAATCCAAGCGAGCCTCAAAGTCTCTTCGATGCAGGTGAAGGGTTATTTTTTCATTCTCCTTTATAAAAAGTTGAAGGAGAGAGTTAGAATTCAATAGTTCTGCCAGGAAATACTAAACGCCTGTCAAAGTCGCTCAATCTCATCGTGATCAACTTATAAAAGGAAAGAAAATTCTGTTATGAAAGACTGCTATGAGGATTTCATCGAAATAGGAGAAATGAATCGAGTCTTATATATGAGCTTACATGTGTATCAATAAGGAAAATTTGAACGATACAGAGAAGGTGAAGATAAGACTTCAAAAGTTGAAATCAAGATACGATAGTAGTACCGGTTATCAGTAGACCCGTACATATGTATCTCACGGACTTGCACTTTCACAGGGGACCAGCGTAATGTGCAACAGGCAGTGTGCACCGGAAAGGCTAATTAAACGCAACAAAGTAGAAAGGAGTTGGATCAGGCGGGGCTGTATTTATACTTACTACTACTCCAGCCAAACCAGTTTCGGATAATTTGGTTTGTCGTTTGAACGGTCTGTGCACTTTTAAAATCCCGTTTCTGTGTACGTTTACAAAAGTAATATCGTGTAATCAAATCGACGTCATTTACACCCACCCACTCGCCCTTGTATAACCGAGATGATTGAAAAGGGACTTGGGGAGTCGTTGAAAACTCGGTGAAAGTTGAATGTTACAATTCAATACTACGTTTGTATCGAAGAAGATTTTTCTTTTACTTGCTCTTTCTTTGGGAAGATAGAGGGAGAGGAGGAGGTGGGTAGTAGAGTTAGGGTTCCAGGTTTCATCAACAACAATAAAATAACTAGGTCGTTTCGCAAAGGGCAATAAGTCTTGTCATAATTTTCTTAGCCGTGCTCTCGCTCTGCGGGATCCATTTGGATTCATTTGGTAGAATTTCACGTGCAGAACTTGCGCACTTTGATGGGCGTGTAACGCAATAATTGCGCCTCTCGCTGGGCGGCAAAACATTAAGGCTCTTCTTCTTCTTCTTCTTCATCTCCTTTATATACCTTTTTGTTGTTGTTGTTTCTTTTATCGTGAATCACCAAGTTTCACCGAGCAAGATCAGACTACAAACCGAATAACTCAAGAGAATATTTGATCGATTTTGAGAATGAATAATCCTGAGTGAAGAATATTTTGAATATTTTTCCAGACCGGGTATTTGTTCCTCACTTTCTCCAGGAAAGAGTAAAAATAAAACAATGCGTAAACGAGCGAGCGAACGTACGCCCAAGGCAGAGGCTGGATCCAGTAATTATAAAAAGTGGTAAGAGATGTGTATGAAATGAGATGAGGTATAATTTTGGATAATCTTTTTTATTGAATACGACGGAGTCTGATGGATTCTCTTTTGACGTATCAAGGAGTGGTAGCGAGATATATCGATGCAACAGGGATAGATAAGGAAGAATGAAACGGAATGTATATGGAGGTGTTTTTATTTCTTTTTTATCTTCGCTTTTTTTTCGAATATCATCATTATTATCATCATTGTAACCACGGCAGCGGGCGAAGCTAGCACCGCACGGTAGCACGCTATAGCGATTCTTCTTGCAATTATAACGGTAACTCATCCACTCCTTTTGCGATGATCTAGTAATGTGTGTATATGCATGTATATATATATATATGTTTTGTCCATTTAATACAAAATGGGAGTGTCTTGTTTTTAGTACAGATCAAATATTCTCAAAATTGTTGTAATCCGTTATTGTTACGTTCTGTTCTCTTCGCGAATCGAATCTGTAGAACCAAAGATACAACAGCGTTCCACAATCCGATTGAATAAATACGGAATAGGAGTGATCGATCATCTTGCGTTGGACGACGATCTCGTGGTACGATAAAACTTTCGATTGGTAACACTCTTGCCCTCGTCGATTTGAAACACCACACCGTAACGAATGATCTACGATCCAGTTTCTACTGATCCGAATCGAAATCGTACTAAACCTCGATATTGTTGTTGCTGCTGCTGCTGTTATTATTCTCAGTCGATGACTCAAAACAGATCTTTCTCTTCGAAAAATTTATCGTCCATAATAATTTTTGCTTCCTCTTTCTTCGTTTTACAAATCATTTTCGAGGCTGATGAATTCGTCGTTGGAACAATTGGATTCCCTAGATACCAGCTAGAGATGTACTTTGTCCTAAATTTCATCGGATATCGCCGATCCAATGTGCTGTGAGCGTGACTGAAATGAGAGAGTGAATAAATGATAAAATACACATTTCAAAAGAAGAATCAACGATAAATGAATTCGAATGGTCGGTATATAAAACACTGATTGATACGCTAGATGCATTTAGCAACCGATCCGCTTGTGTCGCAAGATTTGCAAACCTGTTTTAAGAAATTCTAGTTACGCCCCTGCGCCGGAGGACTACTAGAGTGGACGTCGTCGTCTTGGTCGGCGACGACCAAGACGACGACGACGACGACGACAACGACGAGGAGGCGAGCGTAGCAGCATCGGTTGCGAAATCAACAGAAACACATATAAACGCCAAACATGAGTACAACCACACACATTGCAAACATTGAAGATCGTTCCTGTGTAGTGGTGTAACCGTACACGCGCACACGCCCATCGATTGTCACTTGGATCGAGAACTCGATCGGGAAACTTTCGATCTTCCTTGGCGTGGATTTGCCACGCCGAGGCAGAACCAATCGATAATAATACTAGAACAACCACCGTTCAACCATCGTTTCATATTCTTCGTAGAGCATGAAATCTCGTTAGAACCGTTATGATAAGGGATCGCATCGATCTCTCATTTACTTTTTACAATATTCCACAGATTATAGGGAGAAAAAATGTTGCAACTAGTGCAATCTCATTTTCATTTCACGTTCTTTATGTTCTCTTCTCAAAAATACATCCCAAGCGTGTCTTGCCTATAATGACAATGGGCCCCAGGCTGGGTCCATTCTCTTTAACCCAGTATTGGGGAATGACGATAGGGCCCATTTTGGCTCAATAATAGCCCTGTTGTGCTTTCCCATACAATTATGCTTGGTAGAAAATGGAAATAATGAATCTTAGTGCGGGCACATCTGAACTTGGCCCCAATTTGGACCAGCGTTAGGCCAAGATTGGGGTGAATTTATATCCCGAGCATGTGCGTACAATCCTAAGCGTGTATGAATTTTGGTACCACTTTGGTCCAGTCTTGGGCCCATATAGGCAGGATGGGGCTCAACACTAGGCCCAAAACTGGGCCAAAGTGGGGCTGAAATTCATGTCCGCTGGGTTGGAAGTCAAAGCAATTTTCCAATTTCAAAAAGCCCTAGTCTGGGTTCATGCCGGGACCATGGTGTCACCAATCCTCGGGCAAAGCAATGCAGCCAAGCTGGGAACGATGTTATCAACTCAGGGTTGGCCCCACGTTGGGCAGCATGGGCACCCACCCTGGGCTTGGATTGGACCCATCGTTAATACACACTTGGGATCATTTTCACTTTGGGTTCTCAGACGTGTCGTCCAGTTATTTCGTAATTCGGGTTTTGATTTAAAAGGATGTATTTTTTCTGAAGAGATGACAGTTTTGATGTCGAATGTATTTGAAAAATTCAAAAATTATTTTTTGGTGTCTCATCAGACTTCTCAAACTTGTCTTAAGATATCTTTGATATACTAGAAAGACGCAGCTACTCATTATATTCTTATAGTAATTCCCTTGAATGTTGTAGCAGCGGAGCCAGGGAATCTATGCATTCACCATTATCAATGGGTCTCGTTCTGCGTTCTCAAGATTAACCCTTAGCTGCCACACTGGAGTCAGACTGACTCCAACATGATTCAATCTCGAATTACACCCAAAAAGTCATATTCTAAAAATGAGAATCTACTCTATAATATAAGCCTAGTACATTGTCCTCCTAATATCAGTGGTAGATCTTCTCATGTTCAGAGGGACTCCCACATCAATCCTCTAAAACTCAAAGGAATATGTGCTAGCCTCATATTTTAGAGGAATCTTCCTAATTCTGGTATACAATTTTTTCAGTGTACCATAAAGAAACTCGGTAATTCGAACTCTCGGCGCAACCTGGTGCCACTTTAGAGTTTCTTCACCTCACTCCACCATAGCGTGACATGATTGTCCATGTTTCGTATAATTCTTCTTCATGATACAATGATAATGTCATCTAGAAGCGAAAATATACCCATCGATCGATGAAAACAAGCGATGCATGTGTGCTGCACACATGATTTTTTCACAACTTCGAAACAAATTTCTCTTTAGGGACATTATTCGATTGAAAATGGAAATAGTTTCGATACTCTCTAAAATGTTTTCAAGACAGTTGGGGTCATAATCGACCCCAGGAACGTCGTTACGTTTTCGCCACCCAGAGGCTAATAATATTTCGCCGCCCCCAACCTGAGCTGAATTAATATTTTCAATCATTCTCTCAGGTGTATTCATGTTATTTGGAAACTATGTATTATAACTGGAAAAAATATATTATTCAATCAAACTTTGATACACTCAACAGGATACATCCCTGGTTGAAAAATCCAATGGGATCCGATAAAACCCGATTCAAAAATGATTGGAATGAATAGGGTCAATCGGAAAGGCTCAGCTACCGATTGAAAAAGAATAGGAATCAATCGGGACCTCTTTTCTATAGGATTGAATCGAGGATTTACCAATAGAAAAGTCTCTTGTTTATTCGAATGAATAAGACTTCGCACGATCAGTTGGTCTGTATAAGAGATATCTGATTGGATGATCAAAATTTTGTCCATTTCATGACGCAAATGGTTCTGATTGTTATTTTCCATAACCTCAATCTATCGGAAGTAATGGGAAAATGTGTGGAATTAATGAGTAATGAGTTTTTTATGGGGAATTTCCGACTTGATCTAAGAATGTATAAATTTAATTGATCAATGGGTTTTAATTGGATCGTCCCAACATTCGAATCTATTGGAAATAATCGGAAAGTTTACAGATCCTAATATCCTACATGAGAAAAAAAAATTATTCGAAACAACTAGTGGACTTGTAAGCGCATATGGACCCATTTTTTTCTCATTAGGACAACAATTTTATTCATTGATTTGACTAATTTGAAAAACTGGTTGGTTCAATAAAAGATTTGGTTATTCTAACGAAAAAAAATTGGTCCATGTGCGCTTACAAGTTCAATAGTTATTTCAACTGATCTTTTGTTTCCGAGTACAGCTATATTCTGACAATAACCAATTCAGTTTTAGAATCGTTTTTATTGCATCAGACCATCGGTTTTAGATAAATAAAATACCGATCGAATCCATTTAAAAACTAATTTATTGGTGCCAATCGGAATTTTCATTGATCATAAAATACTGATTGAAACCAATTTGACAATATTTCATTGGTATTCATCAAAATTTTTATCGGTAATAAAATACCCATTGAAACCCATTGACAAATATTTTTTTTTTTTTGTTTTTATTGCAATACACGGGTTAGCACCCTTTGATATAAAAAGTAAATACAGAGTCAATACAAGACAGCGTCCAAAGACGCATAAAATACAATTACAATATGGTCATGCATTAACCGACAGTTTAAACCGATTCAAGGAAACACCAAACAATTCCATCGACCGATCGAAATTATTTGCTAATTCACAAATGCGAGAAATCGGATCATAATTTCCAAATCTAGATTTAAATTGCACAGGTCTAAATAAAAGCGCTCTCCTAACTGGTCTACCGGGGATGTTAAAATTAACTTTACTCAGCAATGACTCGCAATCAAGAAAACCATTAATCAATTTAAAAAGAAATAGGAGATCATTCATTTGTCTCCGCTCTTCGAGGGTAGTTATATTCATTCTGTGAAGAATTCTGGAGTAATCATGGTCAGAATATCTCATAGGGCAGCCTATTCTAAAAGCAACAAAGCGTAAAAACTTGTGTTGCATACTCTCAATCATTCTAATATCCTTCTTCAAGTACGGAGACCAGATAGGGGACGCATATTCAAGATGGGGTCTAATTAAAGAGGAATATAGTACTTTTAATGACCTAACATTTTTGGAATCACTAGAAAATCTTTGGACGAAGCCAAGATTTCTCAGCGCAGTACCACAAGCTTTCACAGAATGCTCAGAAAAATCGAAGTCATCATTTATAGTTACACATAGATCAACATAAGATTTAACAGTATTCAATGTAACATTTGCAATCTTGTAGGAGAATATGAGAGGATTCCTTGACCGCGAGATTCTCATTACACAGCATTTTTCTAAGTATTTTATTGTCATCAATCCGAATTTTTATTATTAATAAAATACCTATTGAATCCCATTGAGAAATATTTCGCTGGGATCAATTACAATTTTCATGTTCAATAGTATACCGATTAAATGCAATTAAACAATATTCCATTGGTATCAATCGAAATGTTCATTGATCATGAAATACCCATTGAATTACATTGAAAATTATTTTATCGGTATCAGGCGGAATTTTCATTATTAAGAAAATACCCATTGAATTCAATTGACAAATATTTTATTGGTATCAATCGGAGTTTTTATTATTAATAAGATACTGATTGAATCCAATAGAAAAAAATTTTTGTCATCAGATTCAATCAGATATTTTTGACCAGGATATGTTTGGCAATCTTTGCCTTCAGAGCAGCGTATTAGGATAGCTCAGAGGTTAAGAAGGCAGGTCTTACAGGTAGGTAGATCGGTGATAGTTCGAATCCCCTCCAGGTAGGAATAAATTTCCCAAGTCATATGCGGGGATAGAGGTGTTGACAAATTCTCAATTGGATCCAGTTAGAAAATAATTCATTTACATTAATCAGAATTTTTATTAATAATAAAATACCCATTGAATCACATCAAAAAATATTTTATTGGTATCAATTGGAGTTTTGATTGATCATAAAATACCGATTAAATCCAATAGGAAAGCATTTTATTGATATCAATGGGAAATTTCCGATGCAGAAACCCAATTCATTCCAATAAAATTTTTTTCATCGGATTTGATCGGAATTTTTGTTAATCATAAATTACCGATTCAATCCAATAAAAAAGTATCTTATTGGTATTAGTGGGAAATCTCCGATACAGAAACTCAATTCATTCCCATAGAATTGTTTTTTATCGGATTCAATCGGATCGTTTAACCAGGGATTTACCATCATTAACTATTGGTAACCTTCTCAAGTTTGTAATAAAGATAAAACGGTTCACATTTCTGTTGAATTTTATTTGAAAGTGGATGACAAATTCTGAATATTCAACAAAGAATGGAAAGAAAATATGAACCTTTCGAACGTCGCACATTAAATTTTACAAAGTGAATAAAAAAATGTCTAAATTTTATCTCAGGAAAATTCCAGGAAAATCTTGCCGATAAAAAGGGAAATGCGAACTTGTGACAAAGGTTAAATTGCCATCTGGAGAAATTTGTTTGAATCAAATAAAAAATACATAATTAAAATTCATTCATTTTAATAAAAATTTCATTAATTCAAAAAACTGACAGCAGATTGATGCGCAAATTATTTCCGAGAATTTGAAGAAAAACACACTACCCTGGTGAAAGTCGCATAGCAATTCATCAGAAAATGTTCTTATCATGAAACACTATGGATTTTGCAATAGGATATTCATAAGTAAACCATGAAGTTCTATGAATTCGTGTCATCGTGTTTGAATGTATCCAACCCAGACAGCAAGACAGTTTCGAAAGAATGCCATATGAGTTCTTAACATAAACTTCTCAAGAACTCTCAGCATTAAATTCTTTCAAAATTCATTTAGAACGTATGGAGTTCCCAGACAATTCTTCCGAATGATTCAGGGAGTTTGTGAAATGTTCGGAAACAACTCTTAAAATGCGATTTAAGAACTCTCAAATGTCCAATGATATTGACTTGTGCGATGTTCTCTATTCAATCCGAAAGAATTATTTGCGCATTCGTTGAAAATGTAGATGGCGCTAATAAGATCATATGTTTTTCAGTTCGTACATGCTAAACCAATTTATTGGCGGAAGTTTTAAATATCTTTTTGGGATTTCTTTTTTTCACCCTAAGATTCAAGTAATTTTATGTTCTCTTATCACGCTAATCTCTTATCATGCTCTTATGAAGAATTGTAATGAATAATCGTTATCGATACGAAAAATTGAATAAATCTTAAAAAATCTCAAATAAAACGTTCCGGGGGGTGATTTCATCAGTAAACCGAGAGATACTGAAATTTTCTCTATAGAGATTTGTGTTAGTTTTATAGGGATCAAAATTACACTTCTTTGAAGAATCATTTTGAAACAAAAATTTGTCCAAATTTAAAACTGAACTCTTATACATCAGAATGTACGTTGAATTCTCTCAAATTCCAATGTCAAATATAAATTCTTCTTATGTGCAGGCAGGAGAAAATATTGAATAACAAACGAATAAAAAATCATTCAAATACTTGGATGAAACTGTTTATTGATTTCAATGTACCCAATGTAAACTCATTTTATATTATCCCATTTATGAAACTCTCCAATTAACAGATATATTTGAAATTCAAAATAACTCCTTTTATTAAAGCAACGAGTTTCTTGAAAAGTCTTAATTTGCTCTTTATTTATGCTTTCAATGTTCTCAAAGAATTCTCTAGTGAGTTCATAATTAATTCTAATGTGATGGAAAAAAAAACACCAAGAATGCTCTATTGGTTGGACATTTCAGAGTTCTGAATACATTCTACCAGAATTTTTCCGATTACTTTTGGTGCTCCTGAAAAATTCTTTCGAACATCCGAGAATTCTTTGCGGATTCTTTTAGAACTCTCAATGTTGTCTAGGAATTTCCGTACATACACTTTAAATTCGAGTTTGAAGCCTGTAGTCGCTTTTAAAACGCTTCAAAGCATGTAAATATATCTATAAAATGGATAAAATATTCAATTATCAAATACTTAATCTGAGTTATTAACAGATTTGTATATTTTTAAGTGTTTAAAAAGGGAGTAAATGATTTAAATACTGCGAGTGTATTAACATAAAACACTTGAATTTACATTCTCCGCTCCCTTTGTGCTTGAACGCATTCAATAACTGGAAAAAAACTTCTATAATTTTGCCACCCCCTGAAATTTGCCGCCCTGGGCTATAGACCCTTGAGCCCCCCCCCCCCCCCTAAAGACGGCCCTAATCGACCCGAGTGTGGCAGCTATGTTACACTGGCGGAGTGTGGCAGCTAAGGGTTAAGTCGATTATCTCTAAGAGAATTCCAAAATCCCCAGGAAAGGTTCCCATGTGTGTATGAACCAATGCCCCAATGATGGACTAAGCCTGGCACAAGAACTGCCGAGACTTGTCCTGAACAATTGACCAAACTTGTCCCAGGCTTGGGAATGATAAGATCAGGACAAGCTTGGGCCAGTGGTTTTGCCAGGCCTGGTCCAATTCATTTACCAAGCATCAACCAGTGCTTCTTTGATCGCAGATATGGACGAGAAAAGTAATTGATTCATATTTTAGTTTATGACTTTCTCCCTCAGAATACCGTACATGAATTATCTTCGAACAATAGAAAAAATGTGACAAGACTGGGACAAGCTTATATGATCATTGGAAAATTTGCGTTCTTTGATATTTCAATCAATTTTTATTCTATTGTCGAATTATGCTCAAACTGAATTAATAAGATCTTACTGAAATACCATAACATAAATCTTATATTGATCTGATCCCGTATGGAATCCAATATTGGAATCCCCCGGGTCACCCGAAAAACTGATGGTTTATCTTCACGTGTATATCATCGCTAGTGAGCATAACTATCGGCCCAAGCCTGACCCGAGCCTGCCCCAGAGTGGGCAGCGTTCGCCCAAGCTTGCCCCAATAGTTATAACTTCATGAATTTATAAACATTGTGCCACTCATGTGGGCAATATTGGTACAATTGTTCTCAACGAATGCTCGATTCGACTTGTGCCAAGCTTGTACCAAATGTAGTGACCATTTCAAGGATATTAACAAATGTACCATGACTGACTATCCATTGGGAACAACGGGAATATCATGGAACAATATTGGGCCAATTGTTCTTCACGAAGGTTTGTTTCTGACACATGTGCCAACCTTGGGACAAGCTTGGGTTTTTTTCAGTCTTCGCAATACCTGCATGGGTTATTATCCAGTTAAGAACTGGGCTAGTATTGAAAAGTCACATGACTCCTCAGCCAAGTGCCATTTGGCATCAGGTCTCACTTGGTTTGCCCCTGCCAAGATTCTCCAGGCTCCGTCCCGGAGTTTTCAGGATGGCTCGATGTAATTCAAGCCAACTATTGCTTTAAGAGTTCATCATCAATCAACTCTTCTTCAGGACCAAGCCTAATCTGCAAAGCATATTTACACAATTATTTTTCCAAGTAAACGAGTTTAACTTTCGAGAAGTCGACAATCGATCGAGTAATTTTCCAAATCGGCGATAGTCTTCTGTCAATCTATGTGTACCTCACAAAACTCTCTTTTCTTTTTTTTCCCTCACTATGCTCTTTCCCTTCTCTCTTTTATTATCACCGTTTTCTTGTCTTCGATGATGCAGAACTTTGTGTTACAGGATCATTACACGTTTTATTATCTCGCTAACTTTATGATCGTGGTCAAGTCTGACCTTTTCTTTTACATTGTCTACAAAAGTAGCAGTCGCAGCGGCGGCAACAACAGCATTCAGAGCAACGACCAAAAAAAAACCTCCACCAATTTCGGTGTCGTTTTATCGCCGTCAATTTCTTCCGTACGCGTTGTAAATTTCTTTCTCCGCATACATACATACATCCACAGAATTTTGGAATTTAAATTCGAACGTTCTCTCTTTTACTTTTTGTTGCCACTTTTGCGGTTTCATTTCAAGTTGGTGAGGTTCACGTAACACGAGTCGAACAAAAACGTGTGATGATATTAATTCCACGTTTTTACATTTGTTTTTGTCCGCATACATTCACGTATGTATACGGTATGTACGAAAGATACATTGCGAAGGAAGTTTTAGATCGAAGGAAGTTGGTGATCCAGTTGACGCTTCGACCGGCTGCAGCACACTCCCATATTAGTCGCGCGACCGGTCTAGGCGTGCGCTCTTTAAGCTCTCCACTTACAAAGGAGATCTACCAGTCGTAGTCCGTAGATAGAGTATTCCTGTGTTGAATTCCTTTCGATTGTTCGGGGGTACATAATTATAGCGGAGTATTATAATATCTAATTGCAGATTTTATATATTCCACTTCGATTGGGTGTCGTCGAAAATCGAAAATCTCATGAAATTATATTACTCTCCTTACATAACGGGAATCCAGAGGATGACTCAAGGTATTTCTACAAAGAAAATACGTGTACGTATATCTGCATATACTCGAAGAGACAACAGGAGTGCAAAATCGTGGGCGGGTCAGCTTTAACCTAGAGAAAGCATAGATAGTGGGTATATACTACGACCATTATCCGCTCCGTTTCTTTCAACGCGTAAAATATATATGTGCGATACACAAACGTGTATATAAACGTGTACTTTGTGCCACCGGCCGCGAGGCGTGTGCCTCACGTTCCTGTATCAATCTTTTCTCTCTTTCTCTCCTCCGCTGTATCACAGAATCCTCGATAGCACTGCCGTTCGAATTTAAACGCGAACAGATATATATTCCCTTGTTCGTGTACTATACATGTACGCGAGCTCCACGATCCGATAAGATCGTACGTTGGATAGGAGTCGCTGCCAGGGCGATAACACGTCTCCATACGCTATATATACTCGTTTAAATGTCATTATATGCTTCAAGCTCTGTGGCGAGTGTGGAAAAAATGAAAAATCTTTTCAAGAATCGTCTCTCCTTCTTCCCCCCTCGCAGCGAAAACATTTTCATCTATACGTAATATGGATGAATACGCCCCTGAAACTCATTTCCTCCTTCGAGATTCCGGTTTTTCACGTACATTGCTACACTTCTAATGACGCACCTTGAGATCTCTACAACATCCATCCAACATTGTCTCTGATACCATATACATGCGTGGACACCTTTATATGTATTCATTTTACTCAGAGGTGGTATCTATAAAATAGTAGTAGAAGTATTATAGTAGTAGTGGTAGAGGTTTCCGAACGGGCAGGGCGCGTGTTCGCGTGTTACTTTCACTCCACAACGTTGCTCACTCCTCCTCTCATTTTTTTTTTGCAATCATATTTGAAAAAATTCATGATAAGTGTAGACAATAACAATAATCATCATAATAAGATTATTATTATTATTATTATTATTATTACAACAACGATAAGAGCGTTCGCCCTGATTCGCACGTTTGGTATCAAGGTAAAGAAATTGTATACAAAATTTTTTTTCTTTCCCTGTATGAATCTCAGATGAAAGGCGAAGCAAGGAGATGATATTGAATACGTTGGAGTTGTCTTTGTCGCTGTCCGGTGATCTCGAAAGTGAGATCGAAAGTGATGCTGATATACACTGCTACCGTTACCCACTGCATCAGAATCATTGACCAACGGACAGGAGTGAGTGTTTTTATTCATTGATCCTTGCGTATCCCAACTGCTTCGCCGTCAACTCGAGTTTGAAATTTGTCTCTGTTATTTGAATTAAATCATAAAGGAAGGAATATCTTCTTTCGCATTAAATTGATTGACAGATTTATTTCATGAAGTTGTGGATATGTTATTCAAGCGTTACAGCTGGTCTTAATCAATGGTTCTGCGCTCAATAGCAATTAGAATGAACTATTATAAAGTAATTATAAATATAAGTAATTATAATTCCGTATCACATGTTTTTGGTACCTTTGGAAATGTTAGTAATATTTACCTAAGATGAAAAAATTTTTAATAAATGATGGAACTATATTGAAATTTTTATACACTATATTTTGTAGGAGCCCATGAAAAATTAATTATATTTACAATGAAGGAGGAACCATCTCGCATTTGATTGTTTATTAATTCGACTATCGAAAGTAAATATCTACATAGAGAGATCACAATAATTATCCAATACTTCCGAGGAATGCAAATTGAAGTACATATCATTTACTTCAGATACAGAAATTCACTCCTCGAAGAAAACTGCGAATTCTTATAGAAAGTGGAAGATCATCTCGCGTATCCAGTCATCTGTAAAATCATTATTTCACATTTCATCGATTTTAAAAGTAAAAGAGAATGACGTAAATGTTCGATTTTCTAAAATGTATATGAAATCCTTGTAACGACGATTATATTAAAAGCGGGTAAAAGTTGATCGACCGAGAAGAGGTAGCTTCCGTACGCACGTCTCCCAAGCTTCCCAAACGAAAGCGGAAAATCTTGGGTGTACAGGTAAAAGTTGTGCGTTGGATACGGTCTGGTGAGCTGTCAGGAGCGAGTTTTGTATTTCTAGAGTGGTTTCAGGGGGCGAGGAAAGCGCAGCTGTGGATGAGATGAAGAGTCGTTTGATTTTTTTCCTTCTCTCTTTCGAATGGATAGATCTTTCACGTACTTGTGTGAAATATCGAAATTGCTGCAATTCTAACGTACGAGATCCTACATTTTGTGAGAAGGAAAAGTATCTTATGAGTGTAAAACACGATTTCGTGATTTGGTGAGGAATTCAAGAATTTTGAACCTACGAAACTATCGGAGGAACTTGAAGGAACAAAACTGTTCAATGTTTAGTTAAAGATGTAATTTCAATTTAAACCAGTTTTGATTTCTATGTCCCGGGTAGAAATTTCTTCGTGTAAAAAGTGAGACATTTGAGGTCTTGTCTGGATACAAACCCTTCTGATTTGGGCCTGAATAAGTGTCGATTGACAGAATCATTTCAATGATTACTATAATTGACTCCAAATGGACTGCCAAGATTTTTCCAATCAGCCTTGTACCAAGCTGTATTCTATTATCAGCGGTGACGGTATTGGAACATTTTTATATCTACATTAGCAAGATTGGGTTACAACAGGAATGATTTTATATCAAGCCCTGGACGAACAATTGGTTTTTCTGAAATGTCTGAACTCTGCCATTCTCGGTGGAAAAATTTCGTGGAATTTTGTTGAATTTCGTTCACTCAGTTTTCATTGAAAATTAGCAAAATTCAATTCTACTCAACAAAATTCAATAATTGTCCACAAAATTCAGTAACTCTTGCTGTAATTTGTCGACTTCCATTGAACTTTGAGGAAAGTGAACGAAATTTTTCCACCAGGGATAGCAAAACAATGTTATTGATGTGACTCCTTGCCAATATCGTCAATTAAACTGGCTCTGTAGTAGTAGGTTTTAGATTCACCCGTAGGATTGTTTTAAAACTCCTCAAGCTCTTGAGATTACAAAAACAGACTGTATATCTTTAGATATCTTCTGAGGAACATCTTTCAATGATATGCAATTTATATATAACTCAATGTACTTTATACATGAATTATAGATGAAAATCCCGCTGCAGGTGAAGCTCCCATGGAAGTCGAAGCCCTCGGAGACAACCCCTTAAAACCACTTTGTGCGCCAGTTGTCCGGCAACGGCACTGAGCCAGGAGTAGCTGAGCATAGGTCATTCTCTAGGTCTTGCAAGACCTCACCAAGACTTCGCGTGAAACTTGCAAACCCTGGAAAATGCTTAGAGTGATTTCTACTACGGACAGTTTGTCAATCCAGGTCTTGATTTGCTGCAGAGATTTCCTTGTGCCTGACAAAAGATTGTCGAACATGTTTTCAGAATGTTTACAGTCTACGAAGATTATGCGGGCTCAAGTTGATTCTCAAGGATTATCATTTTGATCGAAGAGCTCTTGGTTTCATATAACGTAAATATTGAGAACCTCTGATACTTCTACAGATCTGTACTCGCAATAGGGAAACGAGCTGTTGAAGTACTTTATCTTAGTTGATTAGTGGATGTGGGTCGTTTCGCGCGACTGTTAACCACATAGCGAACGCGCGGATGTATAATAAGCAATAACACATGAATATGTATATCTGTGAATGAAACTTTTCTCGGGTACCGTAGAATTACAACTGTAGAAAAATTCTATCAAATCAAATAAATTCTTCGATTCTTTCTTCTCGCTTTCGAAACGAGGTTGCCAGGAAACCGATAATGGAGGAATCATGCGCGCGGAAGATACGCAATTTCCTTCGAAGAACGAGAACAAGAACGAGAACGGGTTTCTATCGCCTTAGAAGAAAAGAATTATATACAATATATGTATCAAGTAGCGAATTTTTAACCATCGTACAGCTTCTCCTTCTCCCACGCGTGGACCAGGCGTACGCGAGAAAGACAGATGGATATTTATTAAGTCCTAAGATTTGATCTTTTAAGGACTAACATAGAAATTACAAAAAGTACAGAGATGAGTAGAATAATAGTATACATATTAGGATGATTCATTTCCGTAAAATTTTTTTTTTCAGGTGCTCAAGCGGAATATCAATTTACACATGGAAAAAAAAATTCTCACCAAATATGAGCTCTTAATTCCAATTTTAAGTACTTGCCATTTTGATTTAAATTTGCCCCATTTAGAATGCATGTGAAATAATTGTTCTTTTTTTCAAATTTCTAATGCTCAGCCGCTTCTTATGATCCTTCAAAATGGTTTATTGGATCTTGTAGGGGATTCCATGCTCTTCAAAATCACTCTTGGGTTTTTTTATTCAGCTCGTCCTGGTTCTCCAGTAACAGGCGTCAAAATACATTTTTTTGAACAAAATTGCGGTTTTTCTCATTTTTCAGAGCAAACTGCTCAGAGTAGAGGAAGAGAACACACACATTTTCAAAGGATATTTCATCCTCTTCAAAAAAAAGTTGAACTCAAGTTGCTCCGATCAATATTTTATCAGTTACAGCCATTTTTTAAATTGAAAATGTAAGAAATTCATCAATAATAGCAAATAATGATATCTATGTAAATTCAACTTTTTGATTGATGATCATCATATTTTCGTACAATAACAACTTTTTTAGATTTATTCTCATGTATGATTGATTATAAAAGTGAAAATAACATATAAATTCATAACAAAAGAAACAACAATACGTAAATTATGTAATTTTTCAACATTTCTGAAGTATAACAAAAAAACATATAAATATGAATCATCAAATTTTTGGGAACAAAATGCTGGAAGTACCCAAAATTTCGATAGTATACTATTTTCCCTATAGGGGAAACTGGGGTAAATCCACCACCCTCCCTTGGAATTGGATTCCTTGGAAAATGATCACAATATTATTCAACAATTTCTAATGTCATTGTTCACAATAGCACACAAAACCGCTATTCTGGGATTTGTTTGGTGTGGCTGTTTTTCAATTCCAAGGGAAGGCAGGTGGCGGATTTACCCCAGTTTCCCCTATATCAAAAAATCAATTCTCGTTATTTCTTCACTTCATCTCTGTCAGAGCTCTCCGTGGGCCCCAGTAAGAAAGCTGGATAGGAGTTCGAATTGAACCGGATAAGATTCTTGGGTTTTCATTCGGGTGTATTTCCAAAACCTGATGATCCGGATAATTATACAGCAAAAAACCGAATGGTGAATCGGATAAAACCTGCGTGATAATCCAAATTTTATCCGGATGGGACTTCCGGGATTCCATCCGGGTGTATCTGGGTACGTATCGGAATTTGCGGTGAGTGTTTATCCGGTTTCATCCGGATCCTAATTAGGTTTTTCGGACCATATATTTTTTGAAATCCGGAATGGAACGCGAACAAAAAACTGATTTCTATCCAAATTTCATATGGGGTTTCGAAAAATATCCAGCATTAAAATCCGGATAGGATTCAGATAGAACCAAAGAAAGAATTCCCGCAAAATCCGCATACGCACCCGAATACACCCGAATGACAACCCGAGAATCTTATCCGGTTCAATTCAAACTCCTATCCAGCTTTTTTACTAGGGCCCACGGAGAGCTCTGATAGAGATGAAGTGAAGAAATAACGAGAAGTAGTTTTTTGATAAAGGGAAAACTGGGGTAAATCCGCCACCTGCCTTCCCTTGGAATTGGGAAACAGCCACACCAATCAAATCCCAGAATAGCGGTTTTGTGTGCTATTGTGAACAATGACGTTAGAAATTGTTGAATAATATTGTGATCATTTTCCAAGGAATCCAATTCCAAGGCAGGGTGGTGGATTTACCCCAGTTTCCCCTATAGAGGAATATTTTTCCCCTATAGGGAGAATAGTATACTATCGAAATTGTTGGTACTTCCAGCATTTTGTTCCCAAAACTTTGATGATTCATATTTATATGTTTTTTTGTTATACTTCAGAAATGTTGAAAAATTACATAATTTACGTATTGTTGTTTCTTTTGTTATGAATTTATATGTTATTTTCACTTTTATAATCAATCATACGTGAGAATAAATCTAAAAAAGTTGTTATTGTAGGAAAATATGATGATCATCAATCAAAAAGTTGAATTTACATAGATATCATTATTTGCTGTTATTCATGAATTTTTTACATTTTCAATTTAAAAAATGGCTGTAACTGATAAAATATTGATCGGAGCAACTTGAGTTCAACTTTTTTTCGAAGAGGATGAAATTTTCTTTGAAAATGTGTGTGTTCTCTTCCCCTACTCTGAGCAGTTTGCTCTGAAAAATGAGAAAAACCGCATTTTTTTCAAAAATGTATTTCGACGCCTGTTACTAGAGAACCAGCACGAGCCAAATGAAAAACCCCAAGAGTCATTTTGAAGAGCATGGAATCCCCTAGAAGATCCAATAAACCATTTTGAAGGATCATGAGAAGCGGCTGAGCATTAGAAATTTGAAAAAAAGAACAATTATTTCACATGCATTCTAAATGGGGCAAATTTAAATCAAAATGGCAAGTACTTAAAATTGGAATTAAGAGCTCATATTTGGTGAGAATTTTTTTTTCCATGTGTAAATTGATATTCTGCTTGAGCACCTGGAAAAAAAAAATTTGCGGAAATGAATCACCCTAATACATATATATACGAGCATAAACACTGTGTGATCTATACACGTTAACGCATTAGTGTACAAAAAATAAATAAAAAGATGAGAAAAAACAGAAATTCGTTCCTCACAGTCAACGAACTGCACTTTAGGGACAGGAGATGTTCGAAAAGTCTAGTTTTGTAGACATAAATACTAGGCGAAGAGCGCACTTCAGAGGGTAACTCATTCCAAAAATAACTACCGCTTATAGAGAAAGAATTTCTATGAGTCTCAGACCGAAAATTTGGTATATAATCTCCCTAGAAAACCTAAAGTCACTCCTAAAATAAGAAGGGATTCCCGTATTCAATACCGCAATATATAGCAGCATGCCCAAGAAATATTGCCTTCGATACTCACAGCGCATCCATTCCAGCTCATTAATGAGGAGTGTTATTCGCTGATCACGTCTAACATTGGTGATTAATCGAATGCAGTTATTCAGACCCCGCTGGAGTTTCAAATTCAGAGTAGACGGTAACCCAGAGAGCACAACGCATCCGTAATCAAGAAGGAGAAAGATAAGTGAAGAGACTAGCCTTTTACGGATTTCCGGAGAGACCACTTTCCTATGAAGTTTTAGCCTGAACAGTGTACTATTCACACGTTTGATGGTGTAGGAGACGTGCTAATGCCAGGATAATGTATCATCTAGAATAATTCCAAGATATTTTGCATTTTGCACAAACGGAATGGATGAATTATGTAATGAAAGAGGACCCAAATAAAAATATTCCTCTTCAAAATTCTTCAAAACTCTTCAGATTTTTCTACATAACTGTCAGATTTCGGACGGTTTGAGAAATTTGCAGAATTTTTAACCATAAATATTACTCTACAAATTTCTGCATTACTCTGCAAAATTGTACATAATTCTTCCAATCTTCGTAATATTTTATGAATTTCTCCACAAAATTCGTACAAAACTCGCCAAATCTCCATATTACATCAAATACTTCTCTGCATATTTCTGCATTACTCTACAAATCTCTGTTTTATCTATTCACTTTTGCTTGAGAAAAAAATGTTTGTTCAGAGTTTATCTCTACAAATCTCCTTCCAGTTCGACTTGAATGACATTACAGAAGAGACACCACATTGGAAGTCCATTTTTAGGAACTTTCCTCAGTGAGGATTGAACCCGGGTCCTGCGAGTGAGAAGCAAAGCCTCTATCACATCAGCGGATCTCCGAGATGACTACAGTAATCTTAAAGTACCACTTATGGGAATCATCGCAATGGAAAATTTTGAAAAATTCGTTTTCGTGAGGTATAGACCAATCAATTCAGAATCTTCTGAAACGAAAAATGAATAGGTCGTGGGAGAGGGGATTTTTTTGACCTCAACTTCTAAATTTTTCCAAGTGCTGAGTCAAATCGATAGAAAATTTTGAAAGTTTGTCCCTGTAAGATATAGACCAATCGATTCAGAATCTTATGAAACGAAAAATGAGTAGATCGTGGGAGAAACGTTTTTTCGACCTCAACTTGTAAATTTTTCCAAGTGCTGGGTCAAATCGATAGAAAATTTTAAAAAATTCGTTCCCGTCAGATATAGACTAATCGATTCAGAATCCTCCGAAAGGAAAAATGAGTGGGTCGTGGGAGAGAGGTTTTTTCGAGGCCTACTAGTGAATTTTACTTAAGTTGTTTTTATTCGATTGAAAAATTTGAAAAAATTCACTTTATCTCCGCAAATGCGATTTGAGAAAAATGTATGAATTTGTATAGAAAACTCAACTCTCCGCCACAAGCCGTCATATTCTTGGAATAGACAAATAAAGAGAAAATTCAAATTTTTTTCTGCAAATGTAGTTTGCAGAGAAATGTATGAATTCGTGGAGAAAATTCCTTTCCTCATCAAATGTTTCCACCATTTATCAAGTAGAAAAATGTTGAGAAAATTCAATATTTCTTAACAAAACAACTTTGACCAATAAGTTGGAAATGTACAGAGAAACCTTTACTGGCAATAGAAATTTTCAGAAATATGCAGAATTTCACAGAGTTTTGGAAGATGAATCTGTTGAAAAAATCCTTTTTGTCTCTAAGAATTGCGATAATGAAGTTTTGTAGAGAAATTGTTGGAGTTTTGAAGAGAAATATTTTTATTGGGGGAGGTAGGGTTGATAGATCAATACCTCTCACTGCCCATTAGAATAGCTTTAGCTTTAGCTACATTTATAGGAAGAAAATTCGCCTCAGACCACGCAGAGATTGATGCGATGTCTGTATTAATCTTGGTAATCGCATCAGATAGATGGTTTGGGTCGGCCTGTAAGTGAATTTCTAAATCATCAGCATACACTCCATATTTGCAAAAAAGTATTGATGAGGGGAGATCCTTGGCGTAGTATAGAGTGTAAGAGAGGTCCTAAAACGAAACCTTGGGCACACCAGAGGTAACGGGCAGCCAGTTAGAGCGCTCATCCGAAAGACTAGTTGTTGAGTCACCCGCGAGTTCCTTGATGAGACGAAAAGCGGGTATTGTTATAGACGTTTATTTAATTTATGGTTTGAATTCATTCGTCACAAATGCCCATCGTATCTTTCTTTTCCTCGACTACCCGTCATTTATGGGGCCTTTGAAATGTGGAACAATGCGAGAATATACTCATACATAATTTTTCTACCTGTTCAGTCATTCGAAATTTTTTTGTATTGATAACCTTCGTGCCGTATAGGGCGCGCGCTTGAGTGGGGGTTTTCTACTACGAACCCTCTTTTAGTGACCATCAAGGGCATTCTGGCAATTCTGCTTCTGTCCACGTGGAAGAAGGACGTATAACGTGATAAGCGACAGTTAAGTTATCTGTCCGAGTGGCCACCACTTTACGTGGTCTCAAGAGCCACGGAAATCGTGCATTCAGCGGCGTATCATCGCCCAATGCAATCGAAAACGCGGTCCGTCCAGTGGACCAAAGGAGAGACGTCTCCCATACACCGAAACTCACATACACGAACACACTCACAGATTCACACCTCATTTGTAACTTCGATCTTGTAATATTTTATTTGTTAATCATATTTTTGGGGGAGTTTTTATGCCGAAAGGCTTTTCTCCCAAAGTCAATAAACATTGAAAATTTTGTGACCTATGGTAGTGTAATTGACAATCTATCCTTTCCAGAATTAAGCTTGTTATAACTTCAAAATTGAGAATCAACGGGAAATCTCCGTGTTGGAGGGAGAACACCAGTGACAGCTTGAAAACGACCTGAGAGAGAGAGAGAGTGTTTGTCATGTAATTGGAGATTCGCCCTATGATTCCCCATCATCGTGGTAAAAAGAAGAATTTTTGATAGGAAAATGAGCACGAGCTATGAGCCTGGTATATCATATATCACATTCATCATTAGATAAATGGATTCCAGAAGATAGCTTCGTACATAAGTTTCACTCAATTACGTCTACGGATGAAATATGTTTATAATCTTGAGAAAATTTGCAACTAAGAGAATATTATTGATTCGATTTCTTTAGCCCTGAGTGGTATTAGGTATTAATTATCGGTTCTTAAAGAGAAATAGTACCCGCAATGGTTTCGAGACGAGGAGATATTCCATTCCAGTTAATCATCGTTGGAGGAACTGAAAAGGGAAGATGTATATATATATATATATATAAGATCGTTAAAGTCTCTTTGCTACCACGATGCAATTAAACGGATGATGATTTTGTTACCATTTTGCTTTTCAATGATACCGTTTCATTTATTTTTAATGCGTCATTACGATCACGCTGGCACGGTTGGTGAAAGCGAAAGAATAATCGATTTCCTTCTCATCCGCGCGGATATATTTGTAACGCATTGGGACAAGGACGTGAACGCGAAGGTGATTTAAGGATTCGGCTTATGTTAAATCTCGAATTACTCGAGAACTGGTAGTAGGATAATCTGGTATCGGACAGAAAGAAAGGAAATGAAGAGAGAAAGAAAAGAAGGTAGGATAAAAAAAAACGAGTCATCGACCCACCGAGTCTTTCAAGTCGGCGCGTTGTGTCGTTGTAGGACAACGTGACACGTAGATAGGAGGAACACCGTATATGTTTCGTTGATGTGTAGGTAGAGAGTCTACAACACGGTCTAAGAGACTCCGGATCAAGAGAGCGGTCTGGATATCGGATGCTATCTTCTCTCAGCTCGTAATATGTCTCTCGCCGACTCATGAAGAGGTGGGTAATAATAATGATAAATCCAACCTCAATGCGTGGGAGGTTATAAGGAACAATCGAATCCCTAGATTCGAGGTTTACTTGAGAATTGAAATCCATCCCAGTGCAGTTCTCGCGAATTCGATTGATGAATTTTGTGCTCTTAAAATCCACGTTATTTCTCGTTCGATTTTATTGACTGAAATCGTGAGTTCCTGGAAAAAGAAAGAATAAAGGAAAGAAAAAAGAAACTACGTCAGATAGTAGTTGCACGTGTTGTATCCGATGCGTCGAGAGTCGTTGCAACGCGCTATACGCTCGGATGCAACGGTTCATTGCATCCGAGCTGGAACTAGATAGAGTGTATATATAAGTACCTTTGCCTATATACTGTAAATTCATCGCCATACCGTGCACTGGTGCAAAGGCGTGGCTGACTTCTATGCGGCTTTAACTGTGCTCGTACTTGTTCAAAAGTGATAGCGATGCTGACTCGGATAGCGAGTATATTATAAACCCCGCAGAAGAAATTCACATTCTCGATTGGAGATTTCAAATTTTGTATTTCTATTGAAAAATTATCCTTTTCGTTACCCTTCGATTCACGTGGACTGGTCCTCTTCTTCTTACTCTTCAACCATTTGGAATTATTATCACATCTCACTTATTCAATTCAAGTTTGTATATATATATACATGAACGAAAGAAAAAGAAAAATTATTCGAAAGATAAATTCCATCGCATTATCCTCGTTTCATAATCATTCTCCTCTCTCCTAGCGCTCGATGGTAGCAGCACCGCATACCGACATTCATTCTTGGAATTTATTGACAAATACCAAGACATTACTCGACATTGTAGTAATGACGAGTTACAGTTGTAGGAGAGTGTATTGCCATTTGTTGTGTTTTTTTGTTGCTGTCGAGTTCGAATATCCCATAATATATCTAGGTATTGTTCGAAAATTTCTCGAGATGATTGCAATATGGGGATTAAGTCGGGTGAATGTACAACAGAATGTAAAGGAATCGATGGTGTAGAGTGGCACGTGCCTCAACGATGCATCGTAACGGATATAGTTGCGGTACTCTGTCTATTCCTCTGTATATGTATTTGTGTGGATACATACATGTTGCGCTTCCGACTCTGCTCTGTAAAGAGAGATATGAGACAAGAGCGTTGCAGCGGGGATCTCAAGACTGGCCTGTGGATAGGAGCTTTCATACAACACCGCCTTGGTGTGTCGCCTTCCTGCCTTCCCTCGTTTGAAACGACCGAAACCGAAGGGGAAAGTGTAACTGGTTTTACATCGATTCTAGATCGTTAAGCCGTAATGAAAACGCAAGATGATTTTTCCTAGCTGTTCGATCGATTTCCAACGAGGTGTGAGGTTTAAGAATCATATCATTCAACTGCAACCTTTTTTGCAGGTAATTTTAAGTTTAATCGCGTCAGACTTGGAAAAAATTCCCATAAAATAATAGTGAATCATTCGATCACCGTCCTCGAGAGATAGGATCTATATACATTGATGAGATATACAATGAACATCGACAGATGTTACGAGGTTTATCGGAGTGTTTGATATTACACACGATGAGGAATAATAATATCTTCGACGAGTCGGTTAAGGTCGACGACGACAGGCCCGATCGTGGGAATATCTGTTTCGATCTTATACTTATCGATAATTATATGCGACGATTGGTGGAATATTTTTCCTGCCACTTGCAGGGCAGTGGCATGTCAATTTGCATTTGTTCCCTTTCTGTATACAGAGTGAAGAAAAAAAGATAAATTAATTCAAGGGCAATACGAAATAATTTTAAATACTGTTGCTGGGGTTGCCAAAGGTGGTAGAACTACCCAGACGACACAACCTGTCGCTGCAACTTTTATGGAGGGTTTATGATGTAACGTAGGGGAAGTTTCGCTGTTACACGGAAAAAATAATTTAGCTGCAACACCTGAGTGGCTAGCATGGGCATGGACAGACATTCGATTAGCTCCTGTAGCTAAATTTTAGCTGTTACAGCAAAACAATTTGCATTTGTAGCTAATTCACTTGCGTTAACGACTAAAATTAAGCTGCGTGAGGTCATTTGATGGCTGGCCGTGTCCGTGCCAGCTACTCAGCTGCTGTAGCTAAATTGTTTTTTCCGAGTAGGGTTTAAGCCATCGCTGTACTGGGAAAAACCTCAGTTCCATTCAATTCGCTCATTTTCAAATTCTACCCTCAGCACAACGAGGACAGTTTGAAATACAGGAACGTGAAGATTTGTATAGAATCTTGCAAAATCTGAAACAAATATGGTGCCTAAGAGGTCATCCATTTCGCTTATAAATTTTCGCGTTGTTTGGAGTAAAATTGAGGCATGTTGGTGAGAATTG
Source organism: Gonatopus flavifemur (assembly GCA_018340375.1). Taxonomy (NCBI): domain Eukaryota; kingdom Metazoa; phylum Arthropoda; class Insecta; order Hymenoptera; family Dryinidae; genus Gonatopus; species Gonatopus flavifemur. Next base: position 4,919,547 of record JAFFJZ010000012.1, on the reverse strand, counting down.
AGTAAATTTTCCGAAGGACTCGTTCCCTTAATACACTTTGTGTTAAGATGGCTACGCCCTGAAGCGAAAAGAAAAATATCAGTATATCGTACAAAATACTCAACCTGGATTCGCATATTCCTGTTTTTTTACGGAAAATGGTAGAAAATGGATTCCGGATTCAGCATGGGTCTGGATTTATTCGTAACCAACATTTTTTCCTGAAACATGTGTCAATCCTGGGACAAGCTTGGGTTTTTTCAGTCTTGTCCATACCAGCACACCATATATGAAGCTGAAAATGAAATAGAACGTCAAAAAATGGGGATTAAAACATTTGAATAAGACGAAAACGAATCAGATATAATACATTCCTTCTGAGGACATGCATTTGAAAATTTATCTAACTTCACAGCGCTGTAAATTGGCTTTAGGTCCTCTAGCCACACACTTATTCTTTTATTTGAAATTGCAGAAAGATAAGTTAACCGAGTTGCTTTTCCGCTTCTCTCCCCGACGCCAAGAAATACCTTGGACCAAGTTGAGAGATCACCTTTCGAAATCGCCACCGGCGACATTCTTTTCCCTCAGCTTCTGGAGCAAATCTTCTCCTTCCTCCATATTTGTCCTCTTCCTTTTTCTTCTTCCAGTTGGCATCGTTGGTTTCTCTGTCGTCTAGCCATCGTCGATTTTTCCCACTCCTCCTTTTCGCCAAAGGGAACCACGGCATGCATCCCATCTAGTCCATGAAATTTGCATTTAAAGGCTTCTACCTTACGTAACCCAAGTGTTCAGGAAACGCGAGCACGAGTAAGGAAGAGAGATATCGCTTTTAAACGCAGAATATAATATCTTCTTATGATTATACCACTCTACTCTTAGCAAGAGTGATACTCTTAATCGATCTGCATTGAATAATAATAAAGAGAGGAGCATCTCGTGTAGAATGGAAAATCATCGGACGAGAGATATATATCCGTACGTATGTATATATGACCACCAATAAAGGATCGATAACGATATAAATCGAGATATACGGATGGGTACACGGTCGGTACTTGTAAGCGCAAGAGAATCTAACATGAGCACATGACCGACCACTTATTACCTTTAGAGAGATTAAAGAACCGGCCAGGGTCGTCCCATGGGTGGTCTACGTCCATATATGCTAATCCATATTCTTGCATGAGATAAACATACTCTTTCTATCATCATCATCATTATCATCATCATTTTCTTCTTCTTTCTCTAATCTGAAAATTTCACCAAAATTATGGTTTCGTTCAACGGAGAAACGGTGTCCTTAATCTCGATTTCTAAACTGATCATTTAGAAAGAAAAACAACGTAATAATATTCTCGATGTCGTTCACTACAGGCGATGACATGCTTCATCTATTTCATCCTTCCTCCACATTCAATGATCTTATAAAATTTTCAATTATATTCAATTCAAATTCATTTGAAGATTTTAAAGAACACAGTGATCCGGTTTCGAAGAAAATCATGGAAAAAAGACGAATTGATATAAATCACTGATCGATAAATCGTTGAACAATGAACGATACGATCAACGAACTGAGAAACCAAGGACGCTTTTTTTTATTGAATTTGTTTTTTTCCTCCGTTTCGATATTCGTAATCGATCCATCCACCGTTCAAGAGAGCGTCCTTCGTATCACGGTCCTTGTCACTTTGGATCATCGTGTCGTTAAACGTTGTTGACTCATCTATGAAAATAATCATTTGATTCGCGAATGACGTGAGAGACGTGATTTTAAAGAATGACAAAAAACAACGTTACATTTATTATTTGCATTAGATTCGATCGTTACATCCACTAATCGAGTTTTTGATGTCGGCGAAACCAGTTGGTAAACCCTTATCTAAGATCAGCCGAGTCACCTTCTCGACGAAAACATTTACAACTCCTCTTTCGTTTTTTGATAATCGATGCGAAATTCTTTTTCGTGATCTTCCAACACCGTACGGTCGCCGCTGCCAGGCATCTTTCTTTGAATCAAAATCAATTGGAAATATTTGCGTTGACCTAATTGTGTCCACGTTACAGCGAAAAACGAATTCCGGACTTGGATATCTCGAGCTTCACAGCCCGAGGGAAAAAAATGATCATTTTTATCTTTTTCGAATTCTAATTGATCGAGATTAATACGATGGGATAAATATCTTTCGTTTACAAGGGGCGAATGTTCCTCGTCGACACTTGGAGATTGAGATTTTTTTTTATATCATATCCGTTGACTACGCGTGAAGAATGGAAGGCAATAATATATGATTACGCAATATTCGATGATATACTACTACGAAAATATTTGAACATGTTTTAACGGTCGGTTACCGGAAGAATACGCTTGGTTTTGTTGGAACAACAAAATATTTTCGGCTTAAATTTGGAGCAACAAAAACTTGGTTGAGATAACAAAAAAGGCAAAATATTCTGGTTGTTCGCATATCAATCAAAATATTTTGTTGTCTCAATAAAACACCTTTTTCGGTGTGAGATATAATATAGAAAGAGAATTGTGCTCTGTGTTGCCAGAAACAAAAGAACAAGAGTGCTGAGACCGGAACATATTGGTCATTCCAACTGAGGGGACATTCCAATGTGATGCATTGAAAAATTCGAATTCTTTTTTGGAGCATTTTTCGATAGTTATTACCCATAAAATTGATACCCAAGTGTGTATTAATGGCGGGCCCAATCTAAGCCCAGGGTGGGTGCCCATGTTGCCCAACATGGGGCCAAGCTGGGTAGACAAATGGGGCCAACCCTGAGATGATAATATCGTTCCCAGCTTGGCTGTATTGCTTTGCTCGAGGATTGGTAACACCATGGGCCCAGCATGAACCCAGACTAGGCAATATCAATACTGCCCCTTCCTTTTTTTTTAAATTGGAAAATTACTTTGAATCCTACCCCAGCGGGCATGAATTTCAGCCCCACTTTGGCCCAGTCTTGGACTTAGTGTTGAGTCCCATCCTGCTTATATGGGCCCAAGACTGGACCAAAGTGGGACTAAAATTCATACACGCTGAGGATTGTACACACATGCTCGGGATATAAATTCACCCCAATCTTGGCCTACCGCTGGTCTAAATTGGGGCCAAGTTCAAATGTGTTCGTACTAAGATTCATTATTTCCATTCTCTACCAACCACAATTATATGGGTGAGCACAACAGGGCCCAGATTGAGCCAACATGGGCCCCATCGTCATTCCCCAATACTGGGTTTAAGAGGATGGACCCAGCCTGGGGTTCATTGTGATTATAGGCAATACACGCTTGGGTATCCTACACTCGGTTGAGGTGTTTTCTGTGTTGTAATGCTTCAAACAAGAGGCTCAAACAGCGCACGTTCCAGTTTTGGAACGGTTTTATGGATTACCTTGCGGGGAGGATTTCTGAAAAATAACCAATCGTAACGATTTCAAATGTCAACATGGTATTCAATACCATCATTTCTATTGTCCGTACCTCAAACTTGTTGATATTTTGATTTCAACTTATAATTCCACCTGATTTATGACGCAAAAAGGTATTTTTCTTACACTTTTGCAAAAACCACCGCCATTTTGTTAATTTTTGATGAAATTAAATAATTGAGGCACGGGCGATAGAGGCGACAACATAGATGAAGAAAATTCTTGGATTTTCTGTTTCAGATCATTAGGAGAGCTGGAATCATCCCCGCAGACAGAAATTATTTTTTTTTCAACACTACACGAATACACTCAAGTACACGAATAAATATTTTTTATGACCAACAAAAATTTTTTTCAACTCTTCTTGATTATACCTTTGAGGGAAAAAAAGTTTATCCGATTATTTTCAATAGTTCCCGAGAAAGAAAATCTTGAAAATATGCTTCTTTTCCGACGTTCACATTCGAATGTCACCTCAACGGGAGTAGTTCGTTGGATGTGAGCCGTTGAATCTCAAAATTTCTGGTACACTAATCGTGCGCTAAGAAAACTCCCCGAAAAAGAATGGATTAGATCTGAAGAGATTGAATAACCCCTGTGTGTATGGACCAAGCCTGGCACAAGACCTGCCGAGACTTGTCTTGAACAATTTACCAAACTTGGCCCAGGCTTGGGAACGATAAGATCAGGACAAGCTTGGGCCGGTGGTTTTGCCAGACCCGGTTCAATTCATTTACCAAGCATCAACCAATACTTCTTTGATCGCAGATAAGGATGAAAAAAGTAATTGATTCATATTTCAGTTCATGACTTTCTCCCTCTGAATACCGTACATGAATTATCTTACAACGATAGAAAAAATGTGACAAGAATGGGACAAGCTTGTTTGATCATTGGAAAATTTGCGTTCTTTGATATTTCAATCAATTTTGATTCTATTGTTGAATTATGTTCAAACTAAACTATAGTGTGTAGGATTAATTATAGCAGGAAGATCGGGCCAGCCCTGGCCCGATGGTTATCCCCAAGTCATCAGCCATTGTAAATTCAAAATTCAGTCAATATTTATAAACATTGTACTACTCATGTGGGCAATATTGGCACAATTGTTCTCAACGAATGCTCGATTTTTGCACTAATGCCAAGCTTGTACCAAATGTAGTGACCATTTCAAAAATATTACAAATGTACCATGACTGACTATCCATTGGAAACAACCATACAATCATGAAGCAATATTGGGCCAATTGTTCTTCACGGAGGTTTACTTCTGACACATGTGCCAACCTTGGGACAAGCTTGGGTTTTTTTTCAGTCTTGGCAATAACTGCATGGGAAGATCCAATTTGATCTTTTAGATCCAAAAAATGGAATGCGGTAGATCTAAATGGATGTAGATAGATCTACGCAGATCTCAGCACAAATCAAAGCTCCTCTTGTGTTTAGATCTCTGTAGATCAATAAGTAGATTTGTTCAAATCTGAATTGATCCCGGGGGAAAAAAGTTGAGATCTATTTAGATCTCATCAGATCTGATCAGATCCAAATTCATCTAAGTCAGTTCACAACTTTTTTCATTTAGATCCACGTAGATCTACTCAGATCTGAGTAGATCTATTATCACCAAAATAGATACATCATTCAGATCTCAGCGGATCTACCGCATGCCATTTTTTTATCTCTTCAGATGAAATTCATTTTTTCTTGGGGATTTTGTTGTGCCTATTAAAATATCCTTGGAGAATCAAATATCCAGATTCAATACCGTGGTTTTCTGGTGTATTTGTCGATTTTTTACACCACAAGTGGCCCCAGAATTACCCCAGAAGCCAATTTTACCCATTTTACACCAAGCGATCACCCTGAATATTCACAGTCCGAGTACGGTTACACCAAATTTTTACTAAATTCACGTTTATTTTCCATCGAGAAGAAACCAAAAGATATCGATGTAGAAAAATTCCCAAATACACCGTCATGTTTTCATGGTGAAATACCAAAATCCCACTGATTTTCCAATTGATTTGCACTTCCACCAAATTCACACGAAAAAAACACGGTGTAACATTTTTATTAGAGATTTTTATTACTTGTGACATCGAATGTTTTTATTGGCATCAACACAAAACTTGGCTGTGATAAATAATCTCACTGAAACATATTTCAACTAAGCTTTTAGTTATGGTAACAAAAACACTTGGTGGAGCAAATGTCAATCAAATTTTCTGTTTCTTAAAGTGTATTTGAAATATTCGTGAATTACTGCAATATTTTAATATTTTCCTGTAACAGCGAAATCATTTGGCTGGGTACTTTTTGCTGAAGATTCGAACTTTTCGCTGTGAAAGCAATTTATTTGCTATCAAAACAATCTTGTTAGCGACTTGATAGCGACTTTTTAACTGTGACAGCAAAAGATGTTGACTTCTCCAGCGAAATTCGTTTGCTATTCTATATTTAATAAGGAAATTTGCTGGAAGAGCAAGCACTGCCATCCAAATTCACTTCCATAAACTTACCAAATTCCCATATTCTTTCCCATGTTTCGGGGGAAAAATAGGGAAAAGGACAAGGAAATTTGGCATGAACGAGGGAAACTCTCCTAAGGGTTTGCTGCCACAGTTAAAACAATCGCTGTCGTCCCTGGCGAAACAAATTTCTCATAATTGCTCTTGACTGTTTTTCATAACTTCTCATAATTCCTCGTAATTCATCCTATGATATTATAATTTTTCTAAGAATTGGGACTGTTTTATGAGGAGTATTTTATCATGAAAAGTCATAAGTTAGAATGATGTTTCTCATATTAGGTGTTGGAATTAATTCGTAGCGTTATACAAAAGCTGACGTAGGTAGTACAGTATTCCGTTGTTACCTACAATAATCTATTCACCGTGAAATAGGTCTTATTGGACGTCATTTGTTTTACATAACCTTTTTTTGAATCGTAAATAACAACACTTCATAACTTATTGAACATGTCAAAATTTATACCGAATAAAGTGGTTTGCGGGGACTCTTACTCCAGTAATTCAATATGAACAAGAGTGCTGCTGAAGCCCATCGTATTTCAGTGGAAGTTTATGATGAACATGGTCTAGCTGAGCAAACGTGTCGAAAATGGTTTGCACGTTTCAAAGCTGGTGATTTCGACTTGGATGATAAGGAGCGACCTGGTCAGCCAACAAAATTTGAAGATACTGATTTGGAGACGTTGCTCAATGAAGACTCATGTCAAACCCTTCAAGAATTGTCGACATAATTGGGAGTTGACTTATCAACGATGGAAAAACGTCTGAAAAGTTTGTGCATGATCCAGAAGGAAGGACCTGGGATCCCATATGAATTGAAACCAAGGGACATTGAGAGGCGTTTTTTGACGTGTGAACTGCTGCTTCAACGGCAGAAAAGAAAAGGTTTCTTACATAGAAGTGTCACTGGCGATGAGAAATGGATCCATTACGACAATCCGAAGCGCAGAAAGTCATGGGTTAAGCCCGGCCAACCATCACAATCAGTGGCAAAGCCAAATAATCATGGGTCTAAGCTCCTGCTCTGTATTTGGTGGGGTTAGATGGGTGTGATTTATTATGAACTGTTGAAACCGAATGAAACCATAACTGACTACAATTGATGCGCTTAAGCCGTGCATTGAAAGAAAAACGACCGGAATACTCCAAAAGACACGATAAAGTCATTTTGCTGCACGACAATGCTCGTCCGCACGTGGCGAAATCGGTGAAAACATACCTCGAAACACTGAAATGGGAAGTTCTACCCCACCCGTCGTATTCTGCAGATATTGCACTATCTGATTACCATTTGTTCCGTTCGATGGCTTATAGCTTGTCTGAGCAAAAATTCATTTCTTACGAAGATTGCCAAAAATGGGTCGATTCGTGGATTGCATTCAAAGATGATGCGTTCTTCCGACACGATATTCATTCCTTTACCGAAAGATGGTTGAAAGTAGTCGAAAGCGATGGACAATACTTTGATGAATGTATTCTTTGATTTTCATTCGAAATAAATAATTTTTTTTCATTAAAAAAACGCTACGAATTAATTCCAATTCCTAATAAATTCTTATGAGATGTCATAATTTTTCCTGGAAATTTTCTCATACAAAATCATAAATGTCCATACTTTCTTTCATTATTTATCCATGAATTCAGACAGTGTAATGAGGAACGTTTCCTCATATTTTCTCATAAATGGTTTATAAAAATCCGAAATTGTTTTAAATTGCGATTTTCTTATTTCATCATTCTTGCTTTAAACTTCAATATTTCAAGAAAATCGTTCAGTATGGTGACGCTATTGATGCACAGCAAACATATATGTTGTGAGAAGCACATTACGTTTTATTGGAAGTTGAAATTAGTTTGTTTCAGGATTTTGTTACAACTCCAACTAGGAATTTTTTTTACTGGTCAAATAAATATTACAAGTTGGGAGTCTTCTAACTCTTCATCGGCACTTTTGAGTTACTTTGATTACAATGTGAGGAAATAAGAATGGAAAATATAGTATTTTATGATGAAATTTTATGAAAAATTATAGAAAATTATGAGAAGTTATGACTCCTTATCAATCTTATTAAATTCGAAAAAAATACCAGTATTATATGAAATTTTATGACAAATTTTATGAGCAATTATGATTTTCGATGAGGAAATATCATTCATAGTGACAGTCCCAATTCCTAGAGAAATTATGAAGTTTTAAGAGTTTTTATGGAATTCAATGCAAAATTATGAGATTTATGAGGAAATATGAAAAACTATGAAAAAATATGAGAACCTTTTTCGCCAGGGGTAGCTAACAAAATTGCTGCGATGGCAAATAGTCAGTTGTCATAGCAAAAAGAATGATTTCACTGTCACAACGAATTTATCTTCTCTCCATGTGAATTATGAAACCCGCTATATAGTTTCAGCTGGCTGTTATTTATGTTTCAAATTTTTGCGGCACATTCTTTAAACAATATTTTTAGTTCTAAGGAGTTGATTCGGAAACATAAACACCGATGATTCATCGTATTTTGCGTGTTTGAATTTTCGGTTCGTTTCTATGAACGATTCAAACTTCAAGAAGATTGTTATTTGTTGTTTTTCTTGATGATTCCATTTTGTTTTTTGAGATCAACCTTGGAGCATTCAACCAAAAAGTGATAAATATTCTGACCGTAGTCGAGTGATACATATTTTCTATTGTTTCTTCTGGTCCCGAAATGGCCATCGCCTATCCTCACGGCTGTCGAAATATCTCATCGCCAGCATGCAGAACGAAATGTTCGAATGCTAACGATTATACCGCTCTCGGCGATGTCGTCGATCTTTACAATACTAGAATAATAGAACCGGAAAGTAGTCGGTCGAATACAAAAAAACAAGAACGATAATCAATATTATTGCATCGACGTTCATTCTTTCCGGTATATTGCGAAAGTAGACTTTCCAATAACGATGAATATCCCAATTTTCCTGGTATATTAGCGAGAGTCAGCAACCTCTCTTTCGATGTTTAATAATTGATCTCCATACGCATATTCATCCCACAGATAACAAGTGTACGTCTAGAGAGAGATATACACGGACACACACACAAATACTCCAAGCTCTTAGTTTGACATCCGCTATACATTCACTATTGCACAAGGAATAGATACCTTCTGCAACGTGTCCTGATGCAGAGCGAATTCTTCGTTATGTACGCGAATGGCCTGGTACACGCCTCTCGCGTACACACCCTCGCCTGAGGAATACATGTGTGCACACATTCACGTGTGCGGATGTGTGAAGGTAGAGGGAGTGTAAAGAGATCTCGTTCTTCATATATTTCTCCACGTATCATTGATTTTTGGTTTCTTATTTATCAATTTTGGATTTCTCTTGTTGTTTTCTTTCTCTCATCTGCTCTTTTCTAACTGTATACGTGCTTTACGACACTTTCTTTTCCGCTGTTCACACGCGGTAAGAAATTTATTATACGCTCTTCAACTCGATGATAGTATCTCGACGATATGTGCGGAGGTATATATACGTATGTGTCGTGTGTATATGTCAATCGTGTATCTCAATAGTGCTTTACGATCTATCTTATACACCTTGACGTGTATACGTGCGAAAAATTCGGAGATGATCGGGGGCTTATTGGATCCGTTATTGTTCCAATTCTTCGCAATTAATGAAATAGGATATCGCAAATCGAGTATCGAACTCCGATAATTTACATAAAATCATGACGAATGAGCGCCATAAGGGAAATGCATTTATAACTAATGTACGTATGTGCACCAGTGCGACCCATGTAACCCGATACACTATACATATACATTGTAAGGAAATCAGATCTTATAGGCACGAGAAAGGAAAAGGGTAAAGGAATGAATGTGCGCATTTGGTCACACCCATATATATGTATATATATATATATATATATATATGTATATAAATATATATAAATTTCAGAATTTCCCTTCGCGAGTTTCAATGTTGAACTCAAAACTCATTATCTGTGTCAAAAAATCAAACGTGCCAGGAACTCGTAATGACTTGGGAAACATTTTGTGCAATGGAAATGTATGTCAGAGTCAAACACAAAATTTCTGACGAGTTTTCAAAGGTCAAAAACTGACAAAATTTCCCGGAATTATTGACAACAAATTTTGGAAAAATTTCGTTCGTCTTTTCCGCTATGGACTAAAGATCCTCTTGTGGAATCAATTTTGTTTCACGCAATGTTGGTTGAAGAATGGACCAGGCGTGGCGCAGTCTATAATCAATGATGGATCAACGAAGTTGATTTATTGACCGCCCATATTGATGAAGCTGAAGCGGAGAAAAATGAAGGAGTATTTTACTCCACACGATTAGTCAACATTTCTTTGGTAGCTCTTACAAGATTTTTGGGAAAGCTTGTTTCTCACAAAGTTAGTCTTCCTTGAGCATTGGTACAGAGCAAGCACTTCAATGGAGTAGCCTTTATTCGGAAAATAGTAATCCATACACGCGATTGGAATAGCGTTTACTCAACATTTTTCGCTGAATTATTAATGTAACTTTTGATTTCTTTCAATTCAAATATCTTTCACACTAAATAAGGATTGCACTGAGAAAAGAAAACAGTAATGATTACTGTGAATCACACGAATCAATCAAAAATTCTGACAAAAATCAAACGGAGAGGTGACTGTAATAAAAGTAATGATTATTGAATTCACAATACTGATGTACGTGCTGAACAGCAATAATCAATGTGACGCGTGTTACATGAGGTGCAACAATAATTAATGTATCAAAAGTTACTAGAGACTTCCCAAAGAGTAATCGTTACTCAATGCACCCGATTCATTGGTGGCACGGTACATTTGTAACAGATGTTGTGTGTCACCAGAATCATGATTGGCTGGAACAGTAACCAGCACTGCGCTAGGATAAAATCGCTCCCTGTGATTCACGTGAATCGAAAAACAACAAAAGCGAAAATTGAAAAGCAGAAACAGAATATAAAAAATCTTTCCGTTGGAACTGACACAGACTTGTTTACCCACCGAGTTCACGTTCAAAATATGTAAATTCTCACACGATGTTAATGTAATACGGATTTGATATTATATGAACGGTGAGTAAACAAGTCCGTGTCAGTTTCAACGGAAAGATTTTTTATATACTGTCATTATTTATGAAATTCTGAGATCTGGCTTTCATTAATTGAGTATATAAGGAGTTTTAATGCTTCGGTTATGCATCGGGAGGGTCAAAATATTACAAACTACAACAAAATGCCGAAAGCTTTCTTTTGGAACTGACATGGACTTTTTTCACTTACTGAACGTGCAATTCGAGTGAACCTTATATGTTAAACATATTTCCAACTATATGAACTGGCTTTTTGTTCACTGTTTTTCCATTCGAATTCACGTGAAGGTGACGAACTCGATCCTTGTCATGTTGTATGGAAAAACATCAGCCATCGAAAAGGTTATGAATATACTGACATGCACTTATATGTATTTTCAGTGAAAAGTTCAATGACTTTGGTATTCTGAATTGTTTAGATTATTGTTGAATGCTCAATCATTCATAATTTTAATATAAACATGCGTTTCATTTCAGCCTTATCAAAATCCGTACCAACAAAGGTATTCCGCTTAATGCTTAACCACAGTTCGATTCACCACATAAATCACAGTTGCGATTTTATCATAGCGCAGCACTGGCTACTGTTCCAGCTAATGATGATTCTGGTGACACATAACATCTCTTACGAATGAGACGTACCACCAATGAATCGAGTGAATTGGATAATGATTACTGTTTTGGAAGTCACCAGTGACTGACGATACATTCATTATTACTGCACTTCATGTGAGGTGCGTCACATTAATCATCACTGTCCATCACATGCATCAGTATTCTAAGTTCCATAATCATTATTTTTATTGCTATCCGTTTGATTTTTGTCAGAATTTTTTATTGATTCGTGTGATTCACAGTAATCATTACTGTTTTCTTTCCTCAGTGTGGGTGGTTTTCAAATATGTGATTTAACTACTCGAATATTTGAAAAAACAATTCTATCAAAAGTACATTAATCCGCCGCTAGCTCGTCGCCACTAGTTTCAGTTCCATTCGTATTGATACAATATTCAGACTCTTTTTCATCAATTACCTTTGCGACTTCCTGGTCAAAGAAACCCATTCATTCCTATTGAACGTGAGGATTTCCAGTTCTAAATAAATGACGTTTAAACGGGTTGAATCGAGAATCTGCACGTTCAATGGGAATGAATGGGTTTATTTATCAAGGGCTGTCAGCCTTGCACCAGCTAGGGGTGCACGAGACTCGGGACCAGTATCGGTATCATCTCAGTATTGTCTCGACATCACGAGACGATACTGTTGTATTTGGAGTCGAGACAATACCGAGACGGATATTCGATACTCGAGAATATCGTCGATACCCGGGGTGCATAAAAGCACGAGATTAATATCGGTGTCGTTTTGGTATTGACATGAAATTGAGAACAAAGATCTAATAGTCAGACATATCATCAATAGTGTTGACTTTTTTCAATGGGGAAATAATACAAAAGGAGTATTTCAGGATGATACATGTGACAAAATTCTTCTTCAATAAGAGCCATATATCTCTCTCAAATTATAATATATATATATGGTCTTATTTTGAAAATTGCCTGGTGAAAAAATTTCACTGGGAATCTCTGAAAATCTCAAAGTTTTTCAGTGCAGTTTTTCAGGATTGTTCATAGTTTTTCAAAGATGTTCATAGATATTCGGAGGAATTCTCAGTGAAAAAACACAGTGTCTTCAGATGTCAAGACTGATGGAAAAATTAATTATACATTCATATTGAATTTAAACTCCAATTGATTGATATTGATACAACCCAGGTAGGAAATGCCAATATTGACAACTGGCCCATGCTTGGCAAAATACTGGGCTGCCAAGCATCGCGAACCAATATTGGTCCAATATACAACCGTTGTTCATTCTAGAAACCATACCGGGTTTCATAGGAAATGCCAATATGACAACTGGTGCAAGCTTGGCAAAATATTGGGCTGCCAAACATGGCGAACCAATATCAATCCAATATAAAACCGTTTGTTATTTGAGAACCCACACTATGTTTCATAAGGAATGCCTATACAACAAGTGGTTTAAGATTGGCAAAACATTAAGCTGCCAAGCATGGCGAACCAATATCGGCCCAATATTAAACCATTTGTTATTTGAGAATCTATACCACGTTTCGTAAGGAATGTCATGACAACAAGTAGTTGAAGCTTGGCAAAAGATTCAACTGTCAAGCATGGTGAACCAATATTGGGCCAATGTACAACTAATGTTTATTTGAGAACCTATGCCACATCTCCATGTTTGTGATTTTTACAGAGTTGTACCGATATCCCTGCTAAAAATCTTATCGTTCTCTATGGGAAATTTTTAGCAGGGATGGCATGAAAAATGATGTCATTTTTTTCTCCAAGAAGTATGTTTGAAGAATCAGGTTGAAGCATGGCAAAAGTTGATATACACAACTTGGGCCAGGTCCGGTTTAATTGTATGAGCCAAGTTCCAAAATACTCATAATACATATATCATGAGACATTGGGCCATGCTTGGCACTGCATTCTGTCCCAATATTGAGTAACAAGCCTGGCACGAGGTTATCATCCCAAGCTTTCACCAAGCTTCGGCCATTTTTTCGCATGGATTCTGGCCCAATATAAGTCATGATTGGGCCAAGATCGGGCCAAGCTTGGGCCATTTGTTAATTCCTATCTGGGAAAAATAATAGATCATTTGAACATTCATTCGGCTGCACAAAATAATATCCCACAAAAATTGTAGATAATATTCCAGCACGGAGAAAAATTTGGGGTAGCAGGTACACCATTGGGATGAATTTGACAAAATCCACATGTAAATATAGGGATAGCATTTCTGCGGTGGAAATTCTACATCATTTTTGCTGTAAGTTGAAAACGTCGCAATTCTACCGCAATCTGATGTAATTTTAACATACGCACTTCATAACTATCACATACATCAAATGTAAATTCTATTGTCGTGATGAATGAAATATAAACAGTATGACAAGCGATATTTACTTCAAACTTATGAAATTTGTACATCAGTTTGATGTAAAATACATGTTAGGATTTTTGAATAAAATTTCAATCGCTCATTCATATATTTTATGCATACGCGAGAACTACGATAATAACTACAACAATTTTCGGTCATTTTCCAAAAGCCACAAAGATGGGGATAAAATTTAAGTGATTAAAATTTTAGATTATTTGCGCCGCATTTTTATGAATTTTCACTGACTATTGAAATAAAAAAAATGGTATCTTCCCAATTAATTCTTGCTGTTGTGTTTTTTGTTGAATTTGCAATGAGACAATATATACAAATGCAGTTTTGAGCAGTGAAATGAACTTTAATCACTCAGCTTGAATTATCTTACATCTTACATATTACATATTACAATAAGATACAATACAATGTTATGTCGCCTTATTCTATCATTATCACTAACCGTACGCTATGGGTGGAGATTCAAGTTGTTAATATATATCAAATGTAGGAACAAACTGATACTCGCGGAAAACTGTTGAAACTGTTTGCGCCATCTTTGTGACGCGATTTTAATCATTTTGAACTAAAAGGAGTGTTACAAAGCTTCTCAGTAGTATTACCAACACAGGCGAGTAGTTTTTGCAGAAGCAATTGTTGAATACACATCAGATTGCGGTAACTGTATATTTGAGAATGAGAATAAAATTCCTGGGGAATAAATAGATTATCATTCAAAAAAGCATGAGTAACATTAGCAACTGTACTTGTTGAATGTACATTGGATTGCTGTAGAATTGAATAAGTGGGAATGTAGTTGAGCATACCTTATGGCATCACGTTCGTGAAAAGTAGATTCAGTCGAGTGTAATGGAAAATTTACATTGTTCGTGGTCAATAATATCATAATAAATATATTTTTGGATTGGCGTAATTTTTACAATCTTTCAAAGCAATGATCATGTACGTACCATGTGAGTTTCATCAAAATTAATGTAGAGATTACATTTGAAGTTTTATCTATGCACTGATGTTAAATTTACATTATAATTTTTCTCCGTGAGTATTATCATATGAATATCATCAGTAGTTAGCCCAAATTCAATATAAGTTTTAAGGCGATACACGGAGAAAAAAATATACTACTTTTTCTCCTTCTGCTCGCTAAAGCAGAAACAGGAAGGTTTGTAAAATAGATTTTTAATGACAATAAGCGCGATTACGAATTGATAACTGAATTTTACTATATGCTTTATAAAATTTTTACGTTCAGCGTTTGAAACTTCAATTCTACCGATGACTTTTTCTGCGATATTCGTAATCTTCCGTATTTTCATGGAACAATTCATATTACAAATATTATATTCCTGTTTCTAGTTCACCAAGAAAAATAACAAGAATTCTTATATTTTTGAGTGGCATTTTTCTCCGTATACCAGCGTGAAAAATATTTTTCCTGTGAGACTTATCTGTACTGAATTTATGGAACAGTCTACAATTCTCAAAGAATAATCTCGATAGCGCAATACATAGAGTGTCAAATATTATTTCCTGAAAATTTCAGACTGTCCCTGGTGAACAATGTTGAAACAGATGAAGCGTAAAAACCTTTCAATTTCCGCATCTTTTGCGCTCAGATACTGTTCCGTTTACTCTTCCGCGTCGCTCTATCCGCTTCATTTTCACCACGGGTTTCATAAATTCTGTTCGGAGAAATCTTACAATAAAATGTTTATTCGGATGATACAGTGGTATCCCCTTAATGGACTCTGATAAAATGTTTGTATTAGAGAATTCGCTTTTAACTTGGAAATTTTTCGAAATACTATTGTAGAGAAGTTTTAGAGTTCCTCGCTGAGATGGAGACCCTACTGCTGCACGGAGAAAAAAGTATTGCTGGCACAACAAGCAGGTCTGTCATTATAGTGCCTACAAAAAAAATTAGCTGAAAAAGCAAGAAAAATGATTGACACAACTGGATTTTTTTGCTGACATAAACAAATTTGTTAACAGAACTAACGTCTTAGTTGCTGGAGTGGATATTTTTGCAAGGACAACAAATTTCCTTGTAGGCGCTATAATAGCAAACCATTTTTTCTCCGTGTGAATAAACTGCCCAGGAAAAAATCATTAGATCTATTCAGATCTAAATAGATCTGAGTAGATCTGATTTTTGGTCAGATCTGGTTCAAAAGATCAGATTAGATCTGTTCAGATCTCAGTAGATCTGATCAGATCTTGGCACATCTGGTTAGATCTGAGTAGATCTCGTTAGATCTGAATTGAATATTAGATTAAATCTTAATGAGCAATTGGTGGTTCAATTGTCAGAAATTTTGTGATATCTGTCTGTACATATATGAATCTGATTTTGCACATATATTGTGACAAACACAAGCCAAAATCGCAGTTTTTCAGATCTTAATAGATCTGTTCAGATCTGACCAAAATTTAGATCTGGTCAGATCTGATCATTTTTTCCCGGGTGATTATATACAACTAGGCTTGTATTCCAAAATTTTGCTCTCGTACTCTGAAATATCGATTCCCTATGTCTCTCTGATCAACTGAACAAAGCTGTGCTGTTCATTTGACCAGCTGATACTGCTACACTGATATTCATAGTATAATGGTAGAGTATTGTTACTTTCATCAGAAATATTAGGCGATGCCGATACTGACGCGACGATTCCGATACCGTGTCCAACGATACCGAGACGATACTCGCATCTTGATAGTATTTCTCGATACTGAGATGAGACTTTCAAAGTGTCATCGAGAATCTCGTCTCTTGCACCCAGGCACCAGCGATTCTCCATCGTCAGCAACGGTGAAGCCTTTCTAAGGACTTTTATAGAGGGTGATATCTAGTCGAAAACTGACAGTTTTTCAGTGTTCAATCGGATTTCCAGAGAGAGAACTGTTCACAGCCTGATCCTGGTTAAAAGAACCCATTGAATCTGACAATGAACTTCTATAAGATTTGGTCAGAACATTGTCCGAGATTTAATGAGATTTGGCGAGATTCAGTCAGATTCACATTGGAGGAATTCATTCATCTGACCAAATCTCATTGAAAAATCGCCGGCTGCAACTTAGTCACAACATTGTCCGAGATTCAATCACATTTGGCAAGAATTAATAGATTCTTCCAACTAGGGAACTGTTTAACTGTTTTTTCCTCGATTCTGACAGGCTTTTTGAGCAGACTGAGTTCCCTTAAATAATTTTGCTTATAAATTCTTCGGCATAACTTTTTTTGCTTCCTCATTAGAGGGAAGCTTTGTGATCGTTTCCGGGGGCCGAAATTTTTTGTCTTCAAACTCAAAATCTCTTAGGCCAAAATGTTGCTCCAAACTCGGGGACCATTTTTGATTTTGTGTCTGTGTGTGTGTGTGTGTGTGTGTGAACAGAATTGCGCCCGCGCATATCTTCGGTTCCTATCATCCGATTGCAATGCTTATACCACGTTTCAGTTATGATCCCATAGTGGTCCCATATGAGTTTCATCCCAATCAGTTGAAAATTGTAGAACATTTTTTTCTCGCAATCTTTATTGTTTGACAATATTTCGGAAGCATGCTTTATTTCCCTATGTTTGTATCATCCGAATGCCTTAGAACTTGGAGCACATCCAATCCACAAGGTGTTATTTGTACGGTATAAATTTCAAGCGAATCGGAAGTGAGGGAAGAAGATGGTAAGCACTGAGCTTCGAAACGAAATTTGAAAATCTCATAAATGCCGCTATCATGCGGATATCTTTCGTTCCTATCATCGGATCGTTATGGAATTTTTGCCACAGTTCCATGCAGTGCCGATAATGGTCTCATATGAGTTTCAACCTGATCTTCACAAGAAAATGGAAGACGGAAAAGAAACATGTTATAAAAAATTGTAATTTTAGGTCAAGGGTATGTTTTTGCTTCCTGTTATGCGATTGCAATGAAATTTATACCAAACGTTTATACCAAAAATTCATCACAAACGGTTGAGAAAAGTGGAAAAAGAGTCTTTAGCAATCTGCATTGTTTAACTATGTTTTCAAAAGTTCAATCATAATTGATTGTTTAGGGACGAGGAAGCCGTGTGCCAATTGGCAGAGTTTTTTTATAAAGAATTGTGATGTTGCTGAAGTTTGAATTTTTTATTGAAATAAATTAGTAATTGAGTAATACAATACTTAAGGGGATTCGTTACTCCCTGCAAAAATTACTGGATTCCAAATTTCTCCCCCCAGTTTTCTCAGAAACGAACACATAAAATGAAAAATAATGAGTAGCTGCATTTTTTTCAATAGCCTAAGAAGATGCACCTGCTCATTAAAATTGATTCTATTCATTGATTACTGAGGAAACTAGGGGGAGAGTCCTAGTAACTTGGCTTGGTGAGAATCGCCTTGAGGGGCTATACTACTGTGACACTCTGAAAAAATCGATTTTTTTTACCTATTTCAATAGTTTGTACCCTTAACAATATCCTGTCGAATTTCCAAGGCCGTATCTCAAATATTATCCGAATGCCAGCCTGCTAAAGAGCAAATGGTTGTCTCTCAAATTTACACGCAAAAAAATCAGTTGTAGTTACCACAATTTGGGATGAAATTTGTGACAGAGACAATTTTGGAGTGTAATTTACTGCAATTGACATTAAATGTACTCTAATTTAGTTGAAATCGCGACATTTTGTTTGAAATATCAATAGAAAGTGTCCCAAAGTTAGAAATCGATAATGAGATGTTTAAACGAGTTTTTCTCGAAATGGGATTTTTCAAATTTGCTGCCATCATAACTCGAAGAGCAATTAACCGATTGACTTGAAATTTCAACCGAGTGTTCTCGGGTGTATTTCTTCTACGGTGAACCACGATCTTTTTGATTGGATAATAATTGTCGATTTGACATCGGACAAACGACCATTTTTTAGGCAAAAAAATATAGTTTCTTTCTTCAAAACACTGCCATTTTGTGAGATTTCGATATTTTTCAAAAATCCTGGTTCACCGTACGGAGTATACCAGGTGTGTAAGTATGAAACCGGAATTTTTGTACAGAAGAAACACGTTTATTGTAATGATATGATACAAAGTAACTTATTCAAAGTATTGTCCGTCGCTATCTATACATTTTTTCCATCTTTCTGGCAGTTTGTGGATTCCGCGCCAAAAGAACTGTTGCTCTTTTGAGGCAAACCAGTCATCGAGCCATTTTCGTACATCTTCGTAAGAAGTGAAGCACTGCTCAGCAAGTGCGTGTCTCATCGATGCAAACAAGTAGTAATCGGATGGGGCAAGGTCCGGTGCGTAAGGCGCGTGCTGAAGAATCTCCCAACGGAACGACTCTATCGTTTTCTGGACCTGCTATTTTGCTTTGTGTGCTGGTGCATTGTCACGCAGCAAAATCACCTTGTGTTGTCTTTGTTGGTATTCTGGTCGTTTTTCACGCGAAACTCGATCCAAATCGATCATTTGTCGGTGACGTTGAGTATTGACAGTTTCCCCAGGTTTCAGCAGCTCGTAGTAGATTACGTCCTTCTGATCCCACCAAACACACAGCATTGTCTTTCGTCCGTAGCGGTTTGGTCTTGCCGTCGATGTTGATGGTTCACCCGGAGTAACCCATGACTTTTTGCGCTTAGGATTCTCGGAATATATCCACTTTTCATCGCCAGTCAAAATTCGATGGAGAAATGACTTTCTTTGGAACCTGGCGAGCAGCATTTCGCATGATGTTTCGCGGTTTTCCTGCTGTCTTTCATTGAGTTCATGTGGAACCCATTTCCCCACCTGTTGTATCTTTCCCATGGCTTTCAACCGAAGGGAGATGGCTTCTCGGGTCACCTTCAACTGATCCGCCAGTTGTCGTTGTGTTTGAGCGTCGTCTTCGTCCAACAAGGCTTGCAGGTCAGCGTCTTCAAACTTTTTCGGTGGTCTTCCACGTTCTTCGTTCCCGACGTCAAAATCGCCACTTTTGAACCGTTTAAACCACTTGAAACACTGTGTTTTACCGAGAGCATGCTCACCAAACGCCTCCACAAGCATTCGATGCGATTCGGCTGCGGTTTTCTTCGGATGAAAACAGAAAAGTAGTGCTGTCCGCAAATCGTAATTTATTGGCACAAAATTCGACATGTTCATCTCTAATAAACTAATGCTACTGAATGAAACTCGTGTTATTGTGAGTCAGAAATCTTTGTCGGATATCAATACAATAACAAGACACCGCTGACGTGATGTGTCGGTAACTGCATCGACATCTAGCGCCACCTATGGGCAAATTCCGGTTTCATACTTACACACCTGGTACCTTCCAGTTTAACGCCATTTTTTCTTTTCATTTCAGCCACTTAAGCGACCGGTATGGTGGCAGCAGTTGGGGAACTGTGTTTTTACGCCTCTGAAAGCAGCGCATAAGTCACTCGTATGTCAATATTTTCGTACCAAAAAATTATATAATATAGTTTAGTTATAAGTCAATATATCCTCAAAGTTTCAGAACATTCGATGGAATACTTTTTTTCAAAAAATTCCGAAAAATCACCTAAGTTTTAAGCGTTCACAGTGGTATAGCCCCTCAACTTTTTGATTCCCAAAATCTTGCAGTATGTTCTCCAGATGATGTTCCCAGTTTCAAGGAGTCGATTCGAAAATATGAATAACGATGATCCATCAGATTTCATAAACGCTTCAAACTTCAATAACACGAATCGTGTTCAATTTTCACATAATTTGGACTTCAAAATGTACACTCAACGATCATTTTTGTAATAAGAATTGTTTTCCTTCTATCCGAACGACATACAAATGTAAAAACATTGGAAAAATGAGTGTGATTACAAAAATCACACCGAGATAAAAACTACAAAGAACGAAGGATGCATTTGGAAAGAATGCACAAACACGCCCACACAGATACAATTGATAGACAAAAAACAAATTAGCACAATGGTATAATGTTTCACGGTTGCGGGTCATGTACGACCTTGATTTGATCCAATCAATGAATCAAGTACGTTGAAAGATATACCTAAGTATCGTTAGATAAGTCTTCGATAATTTTATTTAAATTGTATTCGCAGCAGCTCGTAACGTATGGATTTGCTGAAATTTCTTATCCTCTATGCGGTGAAAATCCAGGGCATTGGAGGAAAAAAACGTTCCAGGAGGATTTGTTTCTCGCATTTCGCAACACGTTATATTTTTTGATGATGGATATTATTATCTAAAGAAATATAATCCAATAATCACCTGAAGATAATCACCTCGGGCTTATGTATACTTTATGTTAGCTATAAATGTATGTATTTCGTTCATCAATATTCATAAGAGCACGAGTAGGTACTGACTTTCGTTCCTGGATCGCCAATTAACTCGTGCCAATACTTGCTTGACTGACCTTCCTACTAAATCATATCTTTGTTTCTTCCTCTCCTTCTTCCTCAAGAAATTTTTATATGCGATGAATTTTGTATTCTTCGCTCTTTTCATTCTGATATTTTGCAGACTGAAATTTTGTATAAAGTACACGAAATAATGGTATCTTATTGAAAACGGTATTCAGAAAAAATAGATATAGGTACATCTTCTGGCTGTATCTGCGAATTTCTATTTGGTTTGAGTGCGAATTGGGATCGAAGATATATCCAGACAGCACAGATGATCATTTGAAATTCACAAAAACTTCTGAAAGAACTTCTTGAACAGTCCCCGTTATGACAGTGAAAATGAATTCAATATGAACTCAATGAATTCAAAATGTATACATGTTGAATGCCTGGATAGTTCTTCATGGATTCATGATATGAATTCTTTCTGAAGATTCAGTTATTCATCAAGAGTTCATTTTGAATTCAAACTATTCATAATGAATTCATGTTTACTGTCATAACGGAAGCTCTTTGCGGGGACTTTTGTGCTGTATGGGTAGGTTTTCAACTGAGTGGAGAAAGTGCTAGGGCTATTACCATGGTCGAATTATGTCAGCCTGATTTAGTGGCCAGACCCTCATAATGCAATCCGAACGGGACCTGATCGTAGATGTAACGTGAAGACGTGATGAGAAACCGATTGGATGGAAATGATCAGGGCCTTGTGAGTTAACCTGATTGGGGAAGGTACCAATAATTTAAAGGAGAGTGCGAGTTTGAGTCTGTTGTGAAATTAGTACTCTTTCATGATAGGAATATATGGGAAGGCCTGATCTGATAATGATTTTTTTACCTAGAGTTACTTCATGCCGAATAGAAATGATTCGAGGCATTCTTCAACCCTCGTCAAGGCCTGATGAGTCCTGGCTAGGTCTTGACGACACCTGAGGACTTCCATTAGAGAAGTCTGTATCTGAAGCGAACCCATCACATGTTCACATACAAAAAGGGAATTATTTCCCTTTACTTGTATACACAATCTCAGTCTCCGCCGAAAATTTGCAACAGTTTTCAGTAACATTGATCGGGTTATGTTCGCACAAACAGTGCGGATACGATCTATCATATCTTCCTTTGTTGTTGGTTGGGCTTTGTACACTGCATCTTTCAGGAATCCCCACAAGAAAATGTCGGGAGATGTCACGCAACTGGCTCACCTCGTCCGATCCACCTGTCCGGGAAATGGTGATCAAGGTATATTCTCACAATCAATGCGTAGTGGGATGGCGCCCCATCCAGTTAGATCAACATCATCTGCCTTGTTTGTAGATCCACATCTTCAAGCAAACCTGGTAAATGACCCGTCAGAAATTCTAGAAACATGGGACCGTTCAAAGTGCCGTTGAAAAAATATGGACCGACTAAATAGCCATTGACAATCCCGCACCACACACTTACGCTCCAGCGATGTTGGTTGTCGATTGTTCGGTACCAATGTGGATTAACATCCGACCAGTAATGAGGATTGTGTCTATTTCAATGCCCAGTGCTCTAAAAACACGCTTCATCAGAGAACAGTACGTAGTCGAAGAACCGAGGATCGTCAACTAGCCTTGCCTATGCCTATTCGCAGAATCTAATCCGAAGTCTCATGTCGTTTGAGGTGAGAGCTTGGGTTAACCTCATGTGGTATGGTCGGTACTTGACATGCTTCAGGATTCTCAAAATAGTTTTCCGGGGTATACCAGTCACTCGTGCCAATGATCTGCTACTAATATGAGGGTCCAAGTGAATCAATCCCAATATGGTAAGTGCACGGATATCATTCTCATCGTGTTGCTGATGTCTTCTATAGCGCATCAATACTCCTCGTCGAGCCCTCAATTCAAATCGACGGGTAGTCGTGGGATTCACGATGTGGCGGTCGGGATACCGATCCTGGTAAACTCTTGTCGCTTCGTTGTAATTCGTTCGTCTGATATTCGCCTAGCACAAGCAACGTACCAACTATTTCAGAGGGTTGATAGTCCATTTCTTCGATTGAATAATAGAATAAATTAACGAATGTAGGTGATTGAATACACAAGGGAAGATAACGATTGTGATGGCCTGAGTTCAGAACCAGTGTTTGAATGATTATGTATTTTCGTGGACATCCACATAATAACCAACCATAATAAACCAAGATTCGATGTTTCTGTTCATTTATGAACTCTTCTTCGAAGATTTGAACTGATTCCAATAGAGATTAAAGTTAATTTCATTGGAGAAAAAAACGTAGACATAAACAAACGGGAACACCGAGTCTAAGATTATTATGAAAGGCAGTTATGTGTTCGGTTTATTACGATTCGCTATTGTATTTGAAATCCCTTGAATTATTTCATTTGATTCAATCAGGGCTAAATGAGTATCGACCTTTAGGAATTGTTGAAGGGTTGCTTGGAACATTTGAAGGGTTGGAAACCAGCTTTCACATGCCATGGTGAAAAAATGGGGATCCAATTGGAAAAAACCATCTTGACCTCCAAATGACCTTTAAAATTACCTCTGAGGGATTTTTCAAGGTCAGCATCATCATGGTGTAAGAAGAATAGGTGATGCAACTTCAATTTAGCGGTGTCATTATTTTATCCGGTTTATTCATTCCGCCAGACATAGCGGTACCATCACTGGTAGGTAAATGTAAACAAAAATGGCTGCCCCCATACACAAACATAACCCAAACTGTTTCAGAAGTTTTTAATTTAATAATACATTTAAAATTGTATTCATTCAGATCTGAATCACTATGGGAGTTATATTTCAAAAAATTTGCAAAATCTTTTAATCTTGTGTACATTACTGCACAATGTGTAAGAATATTTTTGTGAACGTGTTATTGGATGGTTCATTCAAATAACTTTTGAATAGAATGAAGAAACGTTGCAAAATGAGTATTCATAATTTGTTTATGCAGTTCATAATCCGTATTTTGAATTCTTAAGCATCAAATTTTTATATATTTCATTAGATTTGAATTCCTCCATATTCATTTTGAAATACATTCTAAAGAAACCTTCAAACTTCAAATTCAATTTATAATTTTCATGTATTAACTAACTTAGACAATTTCTTCTTCTCTTTATTTTGTTTTTCGATATCTTGGTTGAATGTTTCAATATATTGACGCATTCTCAAATTAATATAATAACCCAGATAGAAAAATGTCTCCATAATGCCATCATAATGGTGACATGCACGCCAAGAAATGTTCACATCATGGCGCCGACCCAGACAGCACAGACAGTCCTTTGAACGTTTTGAAAACGTGCTCTTGGTTTTGCGTGTTTTGGTCCCGCTGAAGCAAGTTTTACAAACGTTAAGAGTACCTTCCAGACGTTCTCATCATGTCTTCTAAATGTACTTTCATGAAAACTAACCTTGAGAAACCACAAAGTCACACGGGGACATAGATAGAACTAACCGAGACATTTGCATGTCCCTGGGACATACATGCGACGTTTTTAGAACATCCTGAGACGTTATTTGCACGTTCTCTGTGAAATCAAGCACGTCTTCTGAACGTTCAGGAAACCTCCCGGTGCTGTATGTGAAGGTGTTTCCGCATGAAGCATTGTTATTGGTAGCAAAACGAGGTGATGGCACCATAATTGGAACATAATGTTTACATTCTATGCATCATTGCAAGCTGAGCGGAGTTCATGATAGTATGTTTTTACGGCACGTTATGTTACAAAACATTCAGAGCATGCTCTTCTATCTGGGTAATGAATGCAATAAGGAATCACATTTCTTATTATATGATAGGGAAGCAAAATATTTGGAATGGTTGAGGTTATTAATACGTATAAACATGCCGCCATTACTGTTTACAAAAACCTATGTCCTACATAAACGACATCTGAGAACGAGAACTGTAAACCGGATCAAATAATCACATCCCACCACTGCAATTCAATGAAGTTCGATCAGCTATTCTTCTTACACCGTGAGCATCATACTTCCTCCTTGGAACCCTCAACCTTTTATCCGAAACATTTTTTCCATCTCCACTAGTTTCCGAGATATTTGACTATGTATATCATTTAAAATGGTCCACCCTGTATATATACTCATATTATACATATATCCCTGGTGAAAATGAAGCGTATATACAAAGCGCGAAGGAAGCGTATACGAAGCGAAAAATGTTTCAATTCCCTCTTCCTCAAACGTGTGGTGCCTGCTTGCTATGGAGTGATGATACAGGTTGGTTGAAGAGTTTTGAAAGCAATAATCAAAGAATGTGTATTTTTTGATGAAATGATTTTTTCCATTCAATATAGTCTCCCTCAACTTCAACACACTTATTCCAACGATCCTCCAATAATTTTATACCATCTCTGTAATGATTTTCCGGAAGCTCCGCGAAATACTGTTCCACAGCTGCATTAGCTTCTTCATTCGACGAAAAACGCTTTCCACGAAGGAATTGTTTCAAATTTCTGAAGAGGTAATAGTCGGAGGGAGCCAAATCTGGTGAATACGGTGGGTGTTCGAGCAATTCGTACTTCAATTCGTTCAGTTTAGCCATCGCCAGAACACTTCTGCGAACACGTGCATTGTCTTGATGGAAAATGATTTTTTTCTTCCGTAAACCTGGTCTTTTTTCATGAATTTTTTCATCCAACTGGTCCAAAAGGTTGCAATAATATTCAGAGTTAATTGTTTCACCTTTTTCGAGATAATCGATCAACAAAACCCCTTTTGCGTCCCAAAAAACCGATGCTGAAAACTTTTTTGCCGATCGTTCTGACTTCACCCGTTTTGGAGCTGAACAACTAGCTTCAGTCCACTGTAAACGTTCTTGTTTCAGTTTAGGATCATGATGGTAGATCCAAGTCTCGTCCACAGTTACGAAACGACGCAAAAAATCGGTCTTATTCTGCTCAAAAAGCTCCAAATTACGCTGAGAAATTTGTTTTCGATTCAGTTTTTGTTGAATTGCCAACGAATGCGGCACCAACTTTCCAAAAAGCTTTTTCATTTGCAATTCTTCGTGTAAAATATGGAGTACTCGGTCATCCGAGATGCCTATGGTATCAGCAATTTCACGCTTAGTCAAACTCGGATCTTTACAAACAATATCATAGACTTGCTCAATGATGTCTGATTTCGTTGCACTTTTTGGACGTCCACTACGTGATTGATCTTCAACGCTTGTACGACCACGTTTAAACTCTAAAACCCATCGATGTACAGTTGGAAGTGAAGGAGCAGATTCCTTCAACACTTTCTTCATTTTAGTATGAATTTCTGTTGCTGATAAACCTTCCAAAACAAAGAATTTTATCACTGCACGATATTCGGATTTTTCCATTTTCACAAAATACACTGACACGTCAACTTCGAATGGCTTGTAAACAAAGAATGAATTGACAGATCGGAATAAAATTGTGTGTGTATTCAAATGAAGGATGAAATATAAAAATAGCGTATAAATTTTGATTCCTGTACTGGTTGATAGGTGTCGCTTTCAAAACTTTTCAACCAACCTGTATCATACTTTTCGTATACGCTTCATAAGTTCTCGATCCCTTTTAACACACGCTCCATGTAACGTAATAGTGAGTTACATCAAGCGTATGCGAAACCTACCTATTCTGACTTCAAATAATATTTTTAAGCGTTCGATACGAACGAGGATTCCATGGCTCAATGGATAAGCCCCTTGTCTTCCTCGGTGAAGATAACTGGTTCGGTTCTCACCATGGGATCAAATTTTTTAATTTTATTTTCTTGAATTTTATCCGCTTCCTTTGTTTCAATTCCTGTTCCACATACTCTTTGTCTCCTTTCCATTCAAGCTTCGTATATTTTGCGTCAACGTCCCTTGTTACCCCCCAGTATACGCTTTGTTTACTCTTCCTTGTCGCTTCCATTTTCACCAGGGATGTACCACAAAAAATTGCAATTCTTTGAGGAATGAAAGTATTGTACCTGCTAACATTTTTCAATGTTTTTCTTCGAGTTCATTTGGGGATTTCCTGTGCTTTATCAGGTGATTCCTCCCCGATACATTATTGTTTTCAACCATGAGGCGGGTGCAAGCACGCTAGATGCTGCGGAGATCAGTGTTGCGATATTTACTGAACTTCCCTGATGAAAATGGAAACTGAAATGAGACGCAGACGAAAAGTATGGTGGAGCGTAATAGAGACGTTAATGAAAAGTAAACAAAGAGTAAATGGAACGGATTTCGAAGAGTATTTGAAGCGAAGTTTGGAACAAAGGAAGCGTATAAAAATCAACGCTCCATAAACAGTATGCCCGAGTCGAAAAATTGAAACCTGATTTCGAACTATTCAAAGACTGATCTTACCCTTTTGAACAGTATGAGATGAGAATTAATGAGAACCTGTTTTGATCCGTAATACGCAACGAATACGCATTCTGTCAGGTCGAATTTTAAAACCTGATATAGCTCTATTTTTCGTTCACCCTTATTTTGACCTGGTTATGGAATTTTGTGAATTCTATTCAGAAAATACGAGCAGCGAGATACCTGCTAAATCTAATTTTGAAAATTATTGAAAGATAATGATGTATAATTAAACTCTCGAGATGTACAATTGTACACTGAGAAAAAAAGTCATGACCGTAATGAATATTTCTTCCGGCCAAGGAAATGAATTCATCCAATAGTGACAATGAAATCATTTCATGGGACTTATCAATCTGAGTATTCATGCGAACAATGTATTCAAATCTGAAATTCTTGAGCCTGAAGAAACATTTCTCTGGATCAAATACCCTTCCTTCAGTGAAAATAAACCTACTCTGATTCAATTAATTATTTCTTCGGAGGAATGAAACCACTCAAACATTCAAAAAAGAAAGTTTTTGAATCAATTAGGAAAATTTTCAATCCATCGAAATAAATCATCAACTTCAAGATGTTCTTTTTTGACTTCGTGAATTCCATCCTGATTCAATAAATGATGTTTCAGGAGTCATTGAGCACAATATCAGATTTTTTCTGTAAAAAAAAATTATCACACTTGTAAAGCTTTCATAGTCCACTCTGGTGTTCCTTTAATCTGTTGATAACCGGGAATTCTGAGCACTTTGGATCAAATGAGACTTCATTGATCGTTCAGTCATGCCGTCTGTTAGGCGCATAGTGCCTATCACTCCATGCGGGACCTGTACTTCAATGCCATAATCTGAAAGAAATATTTATTTGGATGAAGTAATACTTACTAAGAAGACAGAGTGATTAATTCTTTATATACAAACCATACTGTCGAAAGAGAACTTGTGAGAAAGTGACTACACCTTGCGAGAACCAACCGAAAGTCGTCTAAGTAACTAAAACGTAACGTGATTTCGAAAATCCATTCCTTTATCTTACTGAATTTTCTTTAGAATCAATTGCACATACTTTCATATCGATGAATGAAATCATTTGAATATAAAAATCATTCTGTGGATTTGAAGAAATACAAAATCATGCTTACCAAATATTACTTTCATCCCAAGCAGTATAGTATTGATTCGAAAACGTTGTTATTAACAAATTTGTACACCTTGAATTGAAAATTCGAGCTTTTCCTACAAAACGTGACTTAATAAAATTGAAGAAATAAGTTATTGAATTTTTCAATCGTTTTTGAATGGAATTAGAATCATGCCTTGCACTTCGCGGTCTGACTAATCCAAAGAATTAATCTTTGTGTCAATAAAATGTTTCTTGGATTGGAGGAAACTGAATTCAATAAAATAATATCTTTCATTTAACGAAAGAATTCATTATTTCTATTGAATCATCATTGTTTGAAAGGACATGTATTCAGTTCAATGAGGGCCAGATTCAAAAAAATGTATTTCTTTGATGTAATGACTTTTTTTTCTCAGTGTAGATTTGTAAAATTTCCTTGTTTAAAATGAAAACGATGAATCCTTTCTCTCTCTTGTGATGTGATTTTTGAATCGTTAATTTCATACAACAATCAGGGAAATTCATTGTTTTTTATGGGAGATTTTTAGCAAGGTAATATACGTTTACAATTTGTACATCTCGATGATTCGATTATATTGCATTATTTCTTTATAATTTGTAAAATTAGATTTAGCTAGTATCTCGTTGCTGGCATTTCCTGAATAAAATTTACAAAGAAATTATTATTATTATTATTATTATAGTCTTCAAAATATAAGTGTGAATGAAATTGTTACACATGAAATATATTATTGAATTGAAATAGCAAGTTCCAAACATTGAGAAATTTTGAATGGATATCGAAATTTAAATATCAACATTGATTGGATATGTATATATGGATGTAAGCTTATTATTCTAAATAAATTTCAAACATCTTATTTTCTCATGAAATTCATTCGATTTCATTTTCATTGTACTTTTGGAAGTCTGATGTTATAGAATTTATTGACATTTCATTATTCTCAGAAATTATCAAAGTTCCAAATGCGATTAAATTTACGTTATGTTCGTTTAGTGTAATTTCTTAATGATAAAATTATATTGATTATTTAATACTCAACTTTATCATCCATAAATGATACATACATTTGAATTTCATTATACATTTGCAAACCAGGTTAGAATCAAGATGAAAAGAACATTATCAGGTTGAAACAGTTGTGAGCAGGATTTATTTATAATTTTTCCTTCAAATTCCAACAGATTGAGATCAGGTTGTGACCTGAATTTGAATCACTATGTATAGAACAATATCAGGTTCAAAAGGAATGAAATCAGGTTGAACTGAATCAAATCAGGTTGAATACAATATGAGATCAGGTTAAACAGACCAAGATCAGCTCCTAATTTTTCGACTCGGGTGAATAATATAAGAGGATAAAAATTTTAACCACTTGGCGAGATTCGAACCCATGATTTTCATCATTGCAATCCAGCGTCTTACCTATTAAGCCATGGAATGCTATGATTCCTGACAGTTTAAAACCGATACTCGAAGTCTGTATGGAATGATTCGCATTACGTTTAATGGAACGTAACAGTACTCTTCCCAAAACGGCATTGAATGTTTATAAAGCCTACAGGTTGGTTGAAAAGTTCCTGCGCTCACCAAGAGATAGCACTGCTAGCTCAAAACTTTTTTTTTCTCAAGTTGGTATATCTGTCCTGAGAACACATGCAAAGTTACAAGTCATTCTGTCAATTCATTCTTTGTTTACAAGCCATTTGAAGTTGACGTGTGATTGATTTTTCTTAATATGGAAAAAATTGAATATCGAGCAGTCATTAGATTCTTTGTTTTTAAGGGTTTAAAAGCAAAGGAAATTTATGAACAATTGTTAGAAGTGTATAAGGAGTCCTCACCTTCAAAACGCACCGTTGAATTTTGGGCTGGTGAATTTAAACGTGGTCGTACTAGCCTTGAAGACGATCCACGCGAAGGACGACCAAAAACTGCAACCACAGCAGAAATCATTGAGCATGTACATAATATGGTTCGTGAAGATCCAAGTTTGACTGAGCGTGAAATTGCTAATGCCATAAGCATCTCAGACGAACGAGTACTCCATATTTTACATGAAGAATTACGTATGAAAGAACTGTTTGGAAAGTTAGTGCCGCACACGTTAACAATTCAACAAAAACTGGATCGAAAACAAATTTCTCAGCGTAATTTGGAGCGTTTTAAGCAGAATAAAACCGACTTCTTGCGTCGTTTTATAACTATGGATGAGACTTGGATCTACCACCATGATCCTAAATTGAAACAAGAATGTTTACAGTGGACTGAAGCTGAGTGTTCAGCTCCAAAGCAGGTGAAGTCACATCGATCAGCAAAGAAGGTTATGGCATCAGTTTTTTGGGATGCAAAAGGAATTTTGTTCATTGATTATCTCCAGAAAGGTAAAACAATCCACTCCGAATATTACTGCAGCCTTTTGGATCAGCTGGATGAAAAAATTCGTGAGAAAAGACCTGGTTTAAAGAAGAAAAAAATCATTTTCCATCAAGATAATGCACCTGCTCACCAAAGTGTTTTGACGATGGCCAAATTCAAAGAACTCAAGTACGAATTGCTTGAACATCCACCGTATTCGCCAGATTTGGCTCCTAGCGACTACTATCTCTTCAGAAATCTCAAACAATTCCTTCGTGGAAAGCATTTTTCGTCGAATGAAGAGGCCATAGCAGCCGTAGACGGTTATTTTGCAGAGCTTCCGGAAAACCATTATAAGGATGGGATAAAATTATTGGAAGATCATCGGAACAAGTGTATTGAGCTTCTAGGAGATTATATTGAATAAAGAAATATATTTCGTAACAAAAACAGTATTCTTTCATTTCGAGCGCAGAAACTTTTCAACCAACCTGTATTGATAACGTATAATTTCAATACTCTACGATAAGCAATTATTATACGCTTCGGCGAGAGAAGGTTGGAACCTTTCTTGTCAGCTTCGAGTGTGCTTACTACGAGCGTATATTTTCACCAGGGTTGTCAAGTCTCCCTTCTTACGACAAAGAGGTGGAGTTTCAACATGCTGTTCACAGTAGTGATGTCGATCCTGTGTGAGGATCGGATCGATTCTAGGATCAGAGCTATTCGGATGGATCGATTATACTAATTCATTTTATGACTCGCAAGAAAAATCGATCTTCTGACATTTTTGAGGATCGTTTTGGAAAAAAGTGATCAAAGTTAGCAAATTAAAATAAAAATTGGCCTGAATGGTGATTAACTCGAATCAAATTAAGCCCGGAGTGTCAATGTACAATTCTTCTCTTTTCAACATGCACTGAAAAAAGTTTAACCTGTGATTTCAATGACACGCAGCATTCGTACGTACGATTTGGGACGGCTCGTCCACCAAATCCGGGGCAGGAATTGCACGCAAGTACGTAAAATTCCAATTACGTTCAACATCTGAGCCAGATTTGGCGTAGGAGTCGCACCAAATCGTACGTACGAACGCTACGCCTTATTGAAATGACAGGTTAAGCACCAAACTTTTTTCGGTGTGTCATTCAAATAAAATGTTTGGGGATCATTGAGTTTGAAACTACTATTGGACGCTATTAGTGATGCCTAATTTTTTCAATCCATTTCCACACATTGTGGTTAAATAAAATTTCGTCAACAAACTTTGAAATGACAAAAGAATCTATCAATTCAATCCTGGGATATTTCTGATCGATCCTTGATGAATCAGATTTTTTCAGGATCGGCAAAAGATCGATCTCGTTTCTTACAAAAGGATCGATCTTGGACGGATCGATCAAAAGATCGACATCACTAATTTACAGCGCCACGAGTAGCGGAATTCGACTTGCGAGTCGGCGGAAAATAAGGGTGTCATTTCAATTCTATGAAGATTTGACTCCTTATATCTCACTTTCTGGGTTTACCGAAATTTCACGAATTCGACGATATTGTCCATGTCGATACGATAATCAGACGATAATTTCGCGATACGATACGATAATGCCCTTGAATATATCGTATCGTATCGTATCGTGGCAACACTGATTTGCAATTTCTGCATCTCGTATGACTTTAGATTCTCCAAAACCAAGTACATTGACTCACATTCTGTTTCAGCAGCCACAAGAAAACCTGTTTATAATATCAATCATCGTTCAATGAACAATAGATTAATGAATATTCAAAATTTTCTGAATTTTTCTTCATCGCACTTTGCACGTGACGCAAAATTTGAATACAGAACAAAATATAATCCACCGGTAAAAGAACGTGATTGTTACCGTTGTCTCAACTTTCATTCAACGCCGTCGTAATTTACAATAGATCGAAATTCTTTTTCACGCTATAAAAACTTGGTTGAATCGAATACTTTCGCTTTCGAAATAATCATACGAATATATCCTCTAGATCATATATATATATGAATATGTATATGTGGTTGTACATGAAGTTTATATTGTAAAGAATATAATAAGGACCGTAAAATACAGTGTGATGAAAGAAGTCTGATCTTTGCCACGAGTCAGACCAACTATTGTGTCCAGATATATACAGAAGCTTTATGCACACTTCCGTTCGAGTTCAATAATAAGATTTCCCGCAACTCGTGTTCTACGAGAGAACAAGGAGAAAAACGTGATGATTATTATTATCAACGTCATCATTGTCATGATTTTTTTGTCCTTCTTTTGCGCGTTATGAGAGAAGAGGCGAGGAGAGATAGATAGAGAGAGAGAGAGAGAGAGAGAGATCGATCGATTACGATATCGAGATATCGAGCGTGTACAAAAAACCCTATGCTTCACGGTGTTGTGGCAATGGACCGAATAGTCTCTCTTTCAATCGATAATTGCATCGTTCGCTCATGTCCGAGAGACGCTTATCGCTGTTTCTCCTTGGCATAAGTGCACGTATGCAAAAGCCATTGCACTTTTGCTCGATTAGCTCACTCTACGTGTATTCGATTTCAAAGAATGCGATGGAAAAGGATCTAATAATGATCGAACATTGAGCATTTATCCAACGATTTTCGATGACTCCGTGATCGATTCATTCGTCCAACCAGGGAAAAAGGTTGAAGAATTTCATCATTCATTTCAAGTATAAATGGAGTATTTGACTTGTATATTACTTATACATTATGTTCAGATTGAATCATATTATTCAAGTGGAGAATAGTACAGATAGTAGTCTGGTGTTTGAGAATTAATTGTTCAAAAATGTTTTGAAAATTTTATTGCACAGGGTAAACTGTCCCACGGTGAACCACTTTTGACAAATGAGTTAACCGCTCTTCAATTCACACTGATTGTGCGGATGATGGTGAGGTGCACTGTGAAAAATGATTGTGGGGTTTTCTCCCAAAAAATGGTGGCAGCAAAGTTCCTCCATAGATGGGGAAGTTTTCACTATAATTTGGTGGACTTTTCCTCCATTTGTAGAGGATTCAACACTCAAAGAACAAAATAATTCCTCAAAGTGGTGGAAAAATCCCTCACTTCTTGTCGTAACAGCAATCTATTTGCTATCACAGCAATCTTGTTAGCTATGACAGTGACTTTTGAGCTGTAGCAAAAGAAATGTTGACTTCTGCAGCGAAATTTTTTCGCCATTCTATATGTAATCAGCAAATTTGCTTGCAGAGCGAACATTTTTTGCTGCCACAGCTCAAAAGTCACTGTCATAGCTAACAAGATTGCTGTGATAGCAAATAGATTGCTGTTACAGCGAATTTCTCATTCTTCCGTGATACTCTCTCAGTTCCCATATAATCTATTTCTATTGGAAAATATTTGTTCTTCCAACTATGCACGATCTTTCAAACCGTGTAATTTTGGAATACTCATCACAGACCATTTTTTCCCTCCCTTTCTTCTCATTCTTCATTCGAATCAAGTGGTGTAGCAGGATTTGATGTATCTCTGTATACGTGTGTACATGTAAAGTGTCGAAGGAGTCGCACGAAACGAGTATTGCAGGAAGAAACGAATAGAATAGTCTTGTTTCTAGATATAGTTTTGAGATACTTGGAATCCTGCCACGGGAATAACATGTATATGTGTGCACGGTTACGTGTACACGAATACATGCACAGACAGAGAACATACAATTATACACTTACGTCTACACGCGTGAGAACTGGGGCGCGACGGATCGAGAAGACGCGTCTCGACCTTTATCAAATTCCACTGAGAATAATAATGAGGAAGTACATATGTATGTGTATGCATGTACGTATGTGCGCATGTAATCTCGTGTCAACGATTTACCATCATATCAACATGTACCTGGGATAGTATTTCATTACTTATCCGAGATATTGATATGTTCCGGTACAATTTATCGATCATATTGCCATGGGAAGGGATACTCGAATGCATTAATGTGATTTAATTATGAAAATTTGTTATCTCGAGTGATCATTAGATTTTTTTTAGGCAAACGAGAAGATATAGAATCAACTGAATTTATGTTAACGGATTCTCATTACCCTTTACGTTGATTTACAAAAAGATTCAAAGTTTATTCCCCTGTCACCGTACTCTTCGAAAGTCTTAATAAATTGAATTTCAAATCTTCCCGCGTTTTTTTGTTGTGTTTTTAAGAACATGACTTGATACATTGAACAAAAGATGGCGTGATAAGTCGCTGGTAGAAATATACTTTGAAAGAATGATACTTTGCTAGTTTAGAATCGAACGTGTATGATGATGAAAAAATATGTAAGAAGAATCTCAACTTTCTTAAGAACTACACGGTATACTATATATTTAAGAACCAACCTACGCGTTGCACGATTGCGTTTACTCGACCCAAGTTTTGCCTATAGCAGCATTGCACACTTAACTTGAACTAGTGGAGAAATAGAGAAGGAAAATGATATAAGTGAGCTAGAATATACACTATTACCCTGCATTGTGTGTCGTGTCGTTGCTACAGGGCGTGGCTCTCCTCTTTCTTTCATTCTTTCTTTTCGAACTAGACTCCCTCCTCACGACTGTTGGATTGCATTGGTGAAGTGCTGCACTTCTTACTGATACCAGCATCGTGATATCAGTAGACCTAACGCAAACGGTTGGAGAACAGAGACCCCTTTCGATTCCTTTAAGGCAAGCAACAACGCATCGATACCGATCGAGAAAGAAAATAAGCAGAATTCGTTTCCATTACGGGAATCGAACCTGCTTTATGCGGATTTTTCATCGAGCAGACGTTATTACACAATACAATACAAGCGGTTTACCGTCTGAGCTAACCATTGGGAAAATATGAATCGATTCCACGTATTCGAGGAATACATTTCAAAACAAGCATGAATATATACGAGTGTGATTCGAGGCCAGCCTCGAATCACGAGGAGGACGACATCCATACGCCGTCTTCGGTGTAACGATACATAAGGCACACCCTGTTGTGCAGTTTGTTTGTCCTTTGATATAATCCGCTTGCTGTGAGTGATTCTTTTGCGCATACATGCACGTAGAGAGCTATGCACGTATGTACTTTCAGCAACCTCTTTCAGTGTTGAGTTTTAGCTCGATGAGCGTCTTCATCGTGACGTATACATAGATACCAACTGATTCAGAGCTCTTTCATTGCACTTTCGTATTTTCTCACGTACTAAACGTACCTTACATAGTGTGGAGTGCCGTTCGAACTCGCACATGACCCTTTTATATGCGGCTCGACGTAATCGTTGAATCATGCACACGTGTGTGAGGCGAAGAGAGGCGAAGAGAGCTCTCATTTTTTTGTACCAAATCTATTCTTATGAGATTCAATTCGTATGGAGCATTCGAAGGGATTCGTTCATTTGTTCCCATGAATTGGTACACTGTACAAAATATTCGGAATTTTCCCGTACCTATGTAAAGGGAATTTCCTATACTTGGACGGGAGAAGCGAATTCCCGTACACGCATAGGAATTTTCATATAAAAATATATTAAAATTGCTGTTTTTATGGGATTTTTCCTAAAATTTACGGAAAATTATTTACGCGAGAGTTGAGTTCTTTTTGTGGTTGCGGAACCACATTCATTCACAATTGTAGAAATCCAACATGGAGAAAAAGAATTTGCTGTGATAGTGGAAACTGATTTTTTCTGGTACCTTTTGCTGAAGTAACAAATTTCTTTCCGTGACATCAGTCTATTTGTTAAGCAATCAAAGCAATCTTGTTATACTGTAGAAAGTACACTGTAAAAATTTTTTATGGGGAATTTCACATAAATGTATGGGAAGTAATCAGGCCTGGATCAAGGGGGGGGGGGGGAGGGCTAGGGGGGGCTGCAGCCCCGGGCCTCATCTTTGAACATTCGCGAATTTCATTTTCAAGCTTTTTATAACATTTTTATGGTAAACAAGATTTTATCGCATGAACTAACGTTCTTTATCGTTGAATCGGAGACATTGAACGATTTTAATTCGAATGACTTTGAACTCCATATAACTGTCGTTATCAACAACAGTAAAGGTGGTTGTAGTATACAAACGATCAGAGTCCCCCAATATTTTTGTCTTGTGAACAGAAATAGGAGGTTGCGCAAATCTTGGAAAATCATCAATCCAACTTATTCATGTTCCACTAGTGATATGAACCAATTCCAAAATCTAATTTCTGCTTTCCGACAATTTTTTGTCTCCAAAATGAAAATTGTTAACACCAAAATGTTTCTCGAAGCTCGGAAAAAGATTTTGGTTTTGTGTCTGTCTGTCGCTTAGGTGATCAACAAACTGCGAAGGCGCATATCTCCCGTTCCACTTATATAATTTCGATAAAATTTATACCACAGTCGTAAGGTGGAGCAATAGTGGTCCCATATAAGTCAGCTTGATTCATTCAGGAGAACTGGATGGGCTAGGAGAAATATGGCAAAAAATGAACATTTTCGCGAACGTGCATATCTCCTGTTCTATTCATCCGATTCCAGTGAAACTAATACCAGGTTCTAGTTATGATCCAATAATGGTCCCATAT
The DNA here is from genome assembly GCA_018340375.1 of Gonatopus flavifemur. NCBI lineage: Eukaryota > Metazoa > Arthropoda > Insecta > Hymenoptera > Dryinidae > Gonatopus > Gonatopus flavifemur. The sequence continues at coordinate 4,881,698 of JAFFJZ010000012.1, read as the reverse complement.
GAGTTCCATTTGGATCGGTTCAAAACTGTGGAAAATTTTTTTTGCCATCCGGATTATTTGACAATATGTTGGAAGCATGCCTTCCCTATGTCCGTATCATCCGAATGCCATGAAACTTTGAGCATAGTTGATTCATGAAATGCTGATTATGAGACATAAGTTTCAGGCAAATCAATATTGAGGAGAGAAAAGGGTAAGCACTAAGTTTCAAAACAAAATTTGAAAATTTCGTAGATACCGCTATCATCCGTTCATCATGAATTTTCACCACAGTTTCATGCAGTATCTATAGTGGTCCCATATAAGTTTCATCCTGATCTTTACAGAAAAACGGGAGAGGGAAAAGAAACATTTTACAAAAAATTGTGATTTTGCGACGAAAAATGTCTTCGGTTCCTGTTATCCGATTGTAATGAAATTTATACTACTGTTCAGTTATGGTCTCATAGTGGTCCCATATAAGTTCCATCCCAATCGATTGAGAAATGTGAAAAACAAGAATCTTTAGCAATCTGCATTTTCCAAACCCTTGTAATTAGTTCGAATTTAGTTTCATTTACACATTTACTTATTGCACAGAAAGATGTTCTTATCATTCCCAGAGTTTTCATGTTTTGGGAATATGTTCATGATTTTAGTATTCAAGAAAAAATAAGAACTGTTAATTTTCATAAAAAAAAAGAACTATTAATTTTTCTGTTGAATAAATACAATCTTTTGAACAAATAAATTCGTGTCAATGACGTATTACTTCCTAGTAAAAAGAAAACCTTCAAATCCGATTATAAAACAAACAAGTGATGGGGAATGATTGGAAATGGGTGTGCTTTTGTTCATGCCCCCATTACTTTCTATTATTTCTCATTATTTCTTGTCGCTGTTTTGTTTTGTAATAGGATTTTGAGGGTTTTTCACCAGAGATTTTGAGTATTCTTTTGTGACAGCTGAAAATCCTACTTTGAGGGGGCCTCCAATAGTCTCTCAGCCCTGGGCCTCAAAATCCTCTAATCCGGGCCTGGAAGTAATTAACACATCCATGGATAGGAAATTTCCCGTAAATTTTGGGAAGGATTCTATAAATTTACAGTGAAATTCCCATAAACACTGCAATTTCAATATATTTTCATGTGAAAATTCCTATACTTGTACGGGAAAAGCGAATTCCTATACACGTATAGGAAATTCCCTCTACATAGGTATGGGAGAATCCCGAATATTTTTCACAAATTTGGTGGCAACAAAAATCCTCCATGTGGGATGAATTAATTTCCCTTTGTTTCCGGGCAATTTTTCTTTATTTGCAGAAAAATTCCCTTTGAACAGAAGAAATTTTCTTCCAGAATGGAGGAGAATCCCTCCAGAATATAAAGGAAATGAATTTTCCCAACATGAGGGATTTTTACTTCCACTAAATTTGGGGGAAAACTCCACTCACTTTTTACAGTGTAGCTATGCCAGCGATCTTTTACCTGTGGCAGCCAAAAACGTTGACTTTTCCAGCAAAATCTGTTTGCTATTCTATATATAATAACAAAATTTGCTGGGGAGGTAAACATGTTTTGCTGCTACATCTGAAAAATCGCTGTCACAGCCAACAAGATTTCTGTGATAAAAGAATAGTTTGCCGTTCCAGCAAAAAATGGTTGCAAAAGCTAGATTTCAGCTCCTATAGCAATAAATTTTATTGCCACACTTAAAAAATAGCTATCACAGGTAATTATTTTTTATTTTATTTTGTTTATACGGGTATAAAAGCCCCTTTGGTACATAGAATATACATTATTTGAACCATATAACATATTATGCATCAAAGCATTAAGCATCATGTTAAGCTCGACTACATGCATCTTATATTACAACAACAGTTAACGTGTATAATCATAGGTGAAAAGGACAATTAGATATTAAATTTGACAAATAAGAGGAAGAGAATTCCTAAGATCAGAATGAGATGAAAATAATTCAAGCACATCACTGTAAGAATTTGCTAGGATAGATATCCGATTTACCGGATCAGAATAACCGTATCTCGATTTATAAGAAATTGGATTGAACAATTTAGGGCGCCTCCATAAACGAGAAGGGACATTAAAACGTACAAGTCCAAGCAGTTGAGGGCAGCGAATTTTCCCATTAACAATTTTATACAAAAATGAAAAATCATTGAACAAACGACGTGATTCCAAGGGAGGCAAGTTAAGTAGAGCCATAATCAATGAGTAATCATGACAAGTGACGCTCAACGGACGGCCTATCTGATAGGCAGCAAAACGCAGAAACTTATGCTGAACTCTTTCCAAGTTTGTACAATCCCGAATTAAATGAGGGCTCCAAATTTGAGACGCATACTCAAGATGAGGTCTAACTAAAGTACAATACAGTGTTCGAAGTGCGACAGGATCACGAAAATCTTTACAAACGCGCTTGATAAATCCAAGAGATTTCATGGAAGTACCAACTATGTAATTGTAATGATCTGAGAAGTTAAAACGAGAGTCAAATGAAACTCCAAGATCACGAACAGTATTTATAGGTGATAACAGAGAATGAGACAAGTTATAAGGAAAATGAAGAGCATTTTTACCTCTATAAAATCTCATCACATGGCATTTAGTGAGATTTAATGACATGTTAGATAGCACACACCAAGATTGTAACCGATCCAAATCAGATTGCAGATTTTGAGCATCTCTGTAAGTTCTTATAATCATAAACAGTTTCAGGTCATCAGCAAAAAGAAGATGTGTGCAGTACTTGAGAATCGTAGAGATATCATTAATGAAAATAATAAATGATAAAAGACCTAGATGTGAGCCTTGCGGTACACCTGAGGATACAAAAAGTGAATCAGAGAAATATTGAGAGACACGAACTGATTGCGTACGATTCAGAATATAACTCTGTAACCACGACAAAAAATTGCAGCGAATACCCAAATTACTTAACAATATATTATGATCAACTCTGTCAAAAGCCTTTGAGAAGTCTGTATATATATAGTATCCACTTGGGCATTTTGATCAAGCGCAGAGGACACAACATGAGGAAAAATAGACAAGTTAGTTACGGTAGATTTTCCAGAAGTGAAGCCATGTTGGAAATCATAAATTATATTAGAAAACAGTGGTGTTATTTCATCAGCGACTATATCTTCAAAAATTTTCAGCATAACATTCATGATTCTAATTGGGCTATAGTTTCTCACGTCAGAACGGTCCCCAGATTTGAAGATAGGAGTAATTAAGCTGGATTTCCATTGAGAAGGAAATATTCCAGAGGATAAAGAATTGTTGAAGATCAACCACATAGGCCGAGAAATGACAAACTTGCAAGATTTCAGAAAATTAGGGGGAATACCATCATCACCAGGACCGGAAGAAGTTTTCAAGGATGAGATTTTATTGAACACTTCACCGATATTGATGGATAAATCGGAAAGATTGACATTGAGAGTAGATTCTGGTGAATTACAAGGAACAACGGGATAATTTTGATAAACTGATCTGAAGTAAGATGCGAATAAGTTCGAAATAGCAATACCAGTATTGCCAATAGTACCGTCTAAATGCATTACCAGGGGTATACCGTTCTGATTCCGCTTACTGTTAACAAAATTCCAAAAGCTTTCGACATTTGTAGGAATGGACCCTTGAACGCTATGAAGATGAGACAAGTAACATTGGCGAGTCAAAACTTTACATCGAGCTCGCAAGTGACTGAAGATTAAGTAATCTTCAAAGCAATTTGACTCTTTGTACCTATTGTGAGCAATTTTCTTTTGACGAATAAGTTTAATTAATTCCGAAGGAAACCATTTCGGATAAGAACTATTCCTTAATACATACTTGGGTACAAATGAATCAACTGCATTGTATAAATGAAGATATAAAAAATCAACAGCTTCCATACCATTTAGATTTCGCAATCCATCGTCCCAGTTGATAGAACCAAAATATTCACAAATTGCACTGTAATTCGCCTTATTAAAATTATATTTGATGATTCTATTGAAGACCAGTGAAACACTTTCACGTAGGTTGAGCTTAGATACAAGAGCAGGATGAAAGTTGTCACACGCGAGAAAAGGATCCAGAGCAATATTGACATCAATACGATCGTTATCAGAAAAAATGAGATCAAGTATGTTACCATGAGAATTTCTGAACGTATTAAGTTGAAACAAATTCAATTCATTGAAATATTCGAGAACATATTGCGCAGAAGTCATTTCATTGAGAGTCGAACCAGGTAACACTGAGAAAGATAATTTGTAATCAATATTGCTCCAGGAAATATGAGGTCAATTGTAACCCCCGTACAAGTATAAGGAGTTGAAGCTCTCCTTGAGGAGGATTTCGCCAACGCTTTCACAATGGTCCAAGTATATTGAAGAATCCGAAGCAGGTGGAATGTAGACAGCCCCAAACAACAACGACAAAGAACCAAAATGAACTTTGACGTAAAGATATTCAACTTTGGAATAAGAAGATGAGACGACACAGCTCCGATGGGTATCCTTAACGGCGATTAGGACATCACCTCCCCGCGAAAATTGACTGGTGAGTCTGTTTCTATCCATACGATAAACTGCATAGCCATGTAAACCAATTTCAGAAGATAGAATATCCTCGCGCAGCCAGGTTTCAGATAAGACAATAATATGATAACATGGATCTGATATAGCAACAGAGCAATGAAGTTGATCCAGTTTAGTTCTCAAGGGTCGATTAAGCGTTTTTTCTTTGGTGAGCAGGAACTATCTTAGGTATCCCATTGAAATAGCGAATAGTCCTTGAAGGGTCATTCAGATTCTTCAACTCTTCACGTAAGTTCGACAGATGATTCCGTTGCTTCAAGGTACGATCTTGCGATATTCTAATTGAACCATTGTACAACGATTTGTTACGAAGAATCTCAATGAGTATGTTCCGTGATGCAAATGTGACACAGATCGGACGAGTTTTAGAAGCGTCCTTCTTCTTACCGATACGACGAATCTGCACATTGTCGTAAGTATCAGGTCTGATTTTTTTTTATAACATGATCAGGAGACCCACCCCTCGAAGATTCTTCAACGTTGAAGAGTAAAATATTACATGCTCTTCGATGTCGTTCATTCAGCTCATCTATCAAATCTTCTTCATTGTAAAAACCTTGTGAAGAAGAAGGGGCAGACGATTCCAAGGTGGATAATCTCGTGGATAATTCCGCCACAGTGTTGGATAAAGAATTAAATTTGATTTCAAACGCGTTGAGCTGGTTGCTGAGTTTTGGACACACAGAATCAACGATGCTCCGAATTTCCGATAACAAATCTGACTGATCCAACACGCCACCAAATTTTTTCGCAAGATCAACAGAAGTATCAGAAGACGGAAGAGGCCCCTTGCAATCAATCAGTACTCTATTATGCCATGGATGGTAACTTCTCGCTAAACACGACGACCCAGGATGAAATATTACACTGCATGAAGCACAAGATACCGGTTATTAGCTATCCAAAGGAATTATTAGCTATCCAAATATCCAAAGGAATTATTCATTTCGAAATTTCGAGCCGATCCGAGACGATCTTCGATCCGGATCGAAGATCGCGGCAATACTACCATGAAATGTTTTTATGAGACACAGTCTCAAGTTTGGAGGCCTTCAGACGCTGACAGAAAGCTCGGGCTACCCAGAGATATATCCAAAATTGATCAGTGAGTTGAAAATGAGGTTTTACACGGAGAGAAGTATACGGTAACGGTTACTATGAAGAATAGTAATTTGGTGACAGATATTTCAAAATTGTAATAAGTCCCATGTGAAATCGAATTGAGTACGATAAACTGTTAACGTTGCCATGGAAACAGTAGGTTAACATCGTAATGATCACCAAAGCGCGAGTCATCACTCACTTCCTATTCTAAAGTCGCGATGAGAACTAAGGCAAATGGTAATCAATCCCATATACTTTTCTCCGTGTAGATGCAACAGATCTCATCTGCCCGTATGGAAAGATTTCGCTACAAAATCTCTGAAAATCTGTGTAAAATCTCTGAAAAACTAATTTTTCCTCTGAAAAAGTCTGAGAAAGTCTGATCTACTCTAAGAAACTCTGAGATTTCGATGAAAAATCTAATATTTTTGGGACATCGTTCTCACAGTTTTCTCAGAGTTTGTCAGACTTTTTTCGGAGCATTTATTCCTGAGAGAATTTATTTCTTTAGCTCTGAAAAATGTTCGATAAATGTCCGCGTTTTTTGCGAAAGCTATAATAAAATCATGAAATATCAGGAATCGTCAGAATTTTCTCGGATCTTTTTCCAAGTTTATCAGAGATCTTTCATCGAAATCTCAGATCGATGATCATGAATTCATTCCTGATAAAACTTTCGAAAAAGTATGATAAATGTCCGTTTCTCCTCCGAGAGCTATGAAAAACCATGAAACATGAGTGACATTTGACGTGATTTGATATAAAATTAGAACAATCGTCTGCTAGATTTACGACTGCTAGTTTCAACTCAGGCTGCAAGTTACGAAAAAAGTTCTCAACATTCCTCGCTATTGATCATCCTTACTCACCTGTTCAGGACAGCCGGAATTTATCACATTTTTCGATTTGGACTTCCGATGAGAAATTCTTGATAAACTCGGAAGAAGATCCAAGAAAATTCTGACAATTCCTCATATTCCATGTTTTTTCATATCATAGCTTTCGGAGCTCCCCGTGGGATGATTGTGGGTCTTCCAGGGGGATATTCTTGATACCTGTCCTTGATATCCTTTTTATCCATCCTTGGTAGTATCTGCTCCCTTTACGTGGTGGGGAGGATAAGTATCTCAGATTTGGGTCTCTTTTTCGGGTGGAATAAACTGCTTGGGAGGGAGAATACAAACTGAGAGAAACTAAATCGTCCCAACGCCAGGAACGTCGACAAAAACGGAGGGAAAGCAAGGGGAAACTACCTTCCTTGACAATATTCGCGAGGAAATGAAATCTTTCTCCAAACCTCGAATTTTGAAATTTTAGTTTATTGAAAAAAAAGCAACAACAACATGATGGCGTTCTCTCGAGTCAAATATTTCGGAGGTAAAATAGCCTCCCGTTCGGATCTCCGGGTGGAGGCTGCTCGAGAGAGCTTCATCAAACAAGATAGAAAACTAAAGAAGATGGGGAAGAAAGAAAACATCCTTCGAGTCGGAGCGTGGAATGTTAGATCACTGATGAGCTTTCGGAGAAAACACGGACATTTGTCATACCTTCTTCAGGGTTTGATGAGGAATAAATTCATAATCATATGTCTGAAATTTCAATGAAAAATCTCTGATGAACCCCGAAAAAAGTCTGAAAACGATGTCCCAAGAATATTGGATTTTCCATCGAAATCTCAGCCTTTATCAGACTTTTGCAGCGGAAGATCAGAGTTTCTCAGAGATTTCACAGAAATTTTTCAATGAAATATTTCCATATGGGTAGTACAAAATAATTGGCGCCCAAATACTATAAAATATCTTTGTGGGACACAGTATCGAGTTTGGTGGAATTTCGTACTGCCAATGCAGTCCGTTGTTTTTTCACAAGACTTCAAATATTTTCTCTCTATTAGATCACGATGAAATGAATTATATCCAAGACCTGTCTTATTTTCTTCTTTTATTAAATTCAAAAAAGAAATATTCTTTGTCTATCATGAGATCATCCATCCCTCTTCGAAGTACCTAGTCCAGCCTTCGTTGACAGAAATACACTCCAATATCACTATCAAAGCATTCGAAAATAATTTGATGTCACAACTCTTCAAGATTCTTTTTCGTAACAAAGAAATATTTTCTAGAGTTCAAAAGAGAATAAATATCAAATCTCTTCCCCTCAGTCATCACTATTTTTCAATTAGGACTGGGATTATAATCTGATTCAATGTGATTTTATATAAAATTCTTATACAAATTTATATCAAATCGTATTCAATCAAATCATAGCCCCAGTCCCATTTTCAATACACATTTTCAGAACATATACAAATAGATCGAATTGAATGAATCATTCACCGCGTATTGTCCGGAGAAATTCGGAACAATACATTGTGTTCACCGTAATGGCGAGGCGAGTTGAATCGAGTCGAGTCGAAGATCAGCGGCCTTGGACTCGAATTGAATTGACGTTCGATGAAACATGAAATAATGAATAGAGCAGTACTGGTAGTAGTAATAGCATTTCCATGATCTCGCCAACTTATCTCACATAAATCTCTGTATGTTCTTTTTCTCTCCTTCCCTTTCCATTCTAACTTTTACGTTTTCTTCCTATCGTTATATTATTTTTGATCGATCATCGTCATAATGAATATAAAAGAGCAGAATTTTGTTGTTCGCGTTGCCAAAAACTTGTAGTATTCTTTCGTCCTTAGCGTTTTAGGAATCGCATAATCCAAATGTAAATGTAATTCCAATTGAAAACGGAAAATGAACAAATAAGGCACAGCTGTGGCCATCGTTTGACCATTTTTGATGTGATGTAAAATTAGCTAACGTGTGCGATACACATACAAGGAACAAGTCGTCCATCACAAAGAGAAGGCCATCGCGATGATGATGGTTCTTCACGGAAATTGAATCAGGTTTACCAGGACGACCTTGGTACGTACCAACCTGGATGACGTTTCCATTTGAGTTCGATTTAATTCAACGGAAAAACAGAAGAAATCTTTGATGAAAATTCGTTGTTATATTGAAAATTGCTTTCCCTTCCTTTTTTTCCAAAGACGAATTGATCGAGCGCTATGTAGTACGTAGGTGTCGACAAGTATCAATGCGTATAACGTTAACTGCGGCGCATTAATCATCGCTGATCTCAATGACCTCGTATCCGACTATTATCGGATTACACGGCAATTCGTCTTTGAACTTAATCAATATCAATTAACAATAATAATAAGAATATTTACAATTTTCTTGAATTTAAACATCTTTTGTGAATCATATATATTCATTTATGAATCAATTTTATTATTATATGAATTGATAATCCTTCTCGGGTGTGTTATGTTCTGTAAATGTTAAACTCGTAAAAAAGGAAAGGGGAAAAATAAGGAAGGTAAATAAAAATCCTATTCTACGGAATTTCTTATCCGAGTTGAGATGCAGAAATATATATATATATATATATATATATACTTTAAAGTATATTGTATTACGGTTGAAGCAGAGTATTGCGATGCTTGGTGTGCATGTAACTCGGGATGCCCCTGGGCTTAGAAAGGCGTGGTACCTCCGTTGTCATCGCATCAAGGAGAAATAACGTTGGAGAAGTTATGTTCGTATCGGATCATTTAGTAAAATTCATTCACGGATGTATTTTTCCAATCTTTTTACCGATCTTCGTTTGAGAAACGTTTCCGATAAGAAAACTGAGAATAAGGTACACATATTCAAACATCAATCCCATCGAGCGTGAAAGTGCAGCACCAAAAATCATCCAAGCTTGGTTGAATCTCGAATGATAATTGATCTGTAAACAATGACCGAGCTTGAAGTAATTGAATAATTAAACGACACAAATTGTGAGGATGATAGTAGGGAAGAACAACAACATCCGATGGAAGAATGTGTCTACAGATTTCATACATATATACATGTAATGAGTGTACAATCGTATGTAATGTACGTGCTCATCCAGGCGCGGTGGATCGTGCTGAAAGGCGAAGAGGACACGTTCCCAAGGCTTGTTCGCTGTACGGATAGTATGTTATACATAGTATAATGCGGTCTCTCGGCGTCCATCCCGTTTAACCCGTTAGTGCAACAACTGGGGTTAGATGTCTTCCGAAGAGAAGAAGAAGAACAAAACAAAAACCTGATCTATTGTGCTTTTGATGAAAAAAAGGAAAGTACAAAAAATGATGAGAAGAGGAGGATTTCGTGTGTCCGGTATACTTGAGGTCGTCAAAGACTTTTATGGATTATCGAATCGCGTTATACGTGTATGTTTGTCCCGATCAAGAAAGCCCGCTACCGATGACCGTAACGAAGAAAATGAAAGAACGATCGATCGGGCAAATCTTCGATCTCCTTGATGGCCCCGGGCTATGTTAAACCTCGATCGAAGCTGAGAGGTATCGCGATGGATCAACGTTGCAGATGAGAGTGGGTGGAGTTGGATTGTAAGAAGAAATCGGCTGTTACCGTGTTGCTCAACAAGAAAGTCATAATAAAAAGCAACTTTGGAATATTGATGTCCTCGAGAGTTGACACCGGTGACGATAATCGCAACACATTAGAGCACATCTGTATTTTATGATCAATGGGGAAATAGTAGTTGACCATTGTTCTCAGCAACTACTACTACAAATAAGTCCGAGATGGATTTTATGAGATTCGCTGTTTACAACTATGCGATCTATCACCGTGTGAGATGTATGCTTCGTAAGCAACAAACTGAGGGGCTTGCGAAGAGCTTGCTTCTCATGTGGAAAGTGTCAGACTTCTCAACGGATACAGTACTAACAAGTCTGTATTCGCCATAATCCGACAAAAACGATAGTTCTACGATTGTTACCAATTGCTCGACGGATTTCACATAGATAGACAGTCTTAGGGATTGCAGCTTCATCCTAGAAGAAGCGAAATTGTGCTAGAATCAAACCAGAATCAGCAACATTGTAGAGTACCACAAAAATATTATTCTAGTATTGATACAACCTTATCTCACTGCGGAATCAGTGATAGATCAAAGTTCAAATCAACCTTGCAGTCATGGTTTTAGATTCACCATTATCGAGCCAGTATGTTTCACATTCCCACGTGGATCCATATTCTTGAGGGTAGGGGTGATTGTTTCAACAAGAAACAAGATTTTTTTTATGTATAATATGCAAAAAATCTATCGAAAGTTATCACCTACACAGTGCAACGTTGACTTGTCATCATGTACCACAGAATATAAGATTATTTTCCTTGACTTGATATAAGAAAAGGCTCACATTATGTTTTTTTTCATTGATGAAACATTCTTCTTAGGTTCAATTAGATTCTCAGATTCAGCGGTCAATATATTCCTCTTCTCGTCAACCAAATTTTCCACTTCACAGAACCGAAATTCACAAAAGGCGTTTCGAGATCACTCAAGTTTCTAGGTCGATCTAAATTTCAAAAGATATACGATCGTAGATTCGGCAAAGAATTATTTTGAATTCAGTGGGTAGAAGAGTTCCGTTACTTCCGCGTAAAGACAGGGAGGAGCCAAAGAGAACACCGTTTCAGGCAGATGAGATGAGAGCTGGTCCTATCGATCTTTTAGATCTAAAGCATTCGTCTGAACCGAGTCTACCATGAATTCTTCTCAAGTTTTTCATAGTGTCTGCTAGACAGTTGTCTTGTAACTTTCAAGCTAATAGTTCATTGACTTTTGCCATCATTTTATTATAAACGTGGACCCAAATAATCCCTCGATCGAACAATTATTTCTTCTTTGTATTATTATACGTTTAAAAAATTAATGGAGAAAACAGAGAAAGAGATTTAATTACAACTCGTTATCCGTAATCGGCCCACAACGAGCCTACATTAACATCATTTTCGAGTTGAAATTTCATCGATCGATAGTATTATATACACAAGTTTTTATATATATATATATATACCGCAACTTGGAGAATATTCTCCTTTGAGTCCAGATTGGAAGGTGCTTTTAATAACAAGCATTTAGAAGAAAGTGTCGAAAATATTATTTCGATGATTCAGAGTACATCTTGTGCACATAAAAGATGAAATTCGTAGGGTATTAGAGAGGTAATAGGGAGGGCGGGGGGATCTATCTAAGAAGGTGGATCGGCTAGCTGGTAAAGTGAGCGCGGCGGCGAGTTGGTCCAGGAGAGTGATTGTATCGAGTTTAATATCGCATATATACTCCATACACACGTTTGTATGTGTATCTGCCTGTGAGAGTACGGTACCCCATACATTTAAATCCAACACGACTTGCTGTGGCTGCTGCTGCTGCCGCCACCGCCACCGCCACCGCTGTTGCACCGATAGTTAAGGAACGATGCGGATGGCAGGAGTGAAAGGCCCACGCCCGTGCCTCAGGCCTCTTAGCAAGGGCGACTGGCCCCTCAGCACGAGAGCGAGCATGCATGAACAACATATACATGTACACACAGACCATCCACAAACGTTCCGAGAGCAAAGCCGTTCTCTCTTATATATCACAAAATCGTCGCTCTCCTGGATGGAAACATATTGAGCGCCATTAACGATTGACCCATAATGTATTATAATTTATTTTAATATATCGTGAACTATACTATAAATGAATTGTAATATACAATAAGATGACATGATTTGATCCGTGTTGTAATATCGTATCGGGGAGAACGAATGAAATCAATGAAAAATCATCCGATGCGCGAAAAATACAAATCACGAGGGAATTTCAAATTCATCCTACATAATGTATGTACAAATAGGAAATAATTATGTTTTTTCTCTTCCCCGTTTGCATATGTATCACTTTTTCGCAACCAGCGTGTGATTGTTGTTAATTAGATAATTGGATTTTAATAACGCGTGTATTTCGTAATTTTATGTATGTGACTAATTTATCTATCGTTGGGAATATTAAACTCCATTTATAAGTCCAGTTTTGATGAGAATGTACAAGTTTGTGAAGACAGAATGAAGTTGAATTGGAATTTCACAAAAAAGGAGAGTGGAGGGCTTGATGAAACATTATATTGTCGAATGTCAAGGATATATTGGGAAATTATGGTAGAATTATCGATTATTCTGTAAAAATATTCTATCGGAATGAATTGATATTCTGAATCATCTTCCAATTGGATGTAATCGGTTTTTCATCAGTGATGAAAATTCTCGAATAGTTTCAATCGGGATTCTAATGGTTTCTATCAGATATGTACGATCTTCCAATCATTAGGTGAGAATTCTTCAAAATTTGTTGAATTTAACGCATCTTTAGTATTTTAAAAAATTTTTTTCGAATTAATTGCTGCCTGAATGACTGACCCTGGTTAAAAAAAGCCTATAAATTCCGATTGATTCCTATTAAACGTGCAGAATCCTGGGTCAAGTTCAATGGTTGATAATCGGTTTCAATTGGAATGGTGCATGTTTGATCGAAATAAATAGGATTTTTGAGTCGGGGGAAGAATTTCTCAGTAAATTTAACAATTGTTTTTTTAGAGTAGCGGATGGGAGTAGATTTTCCAAATTCAAACTTTCGGTCAGCAATTCATTCAATGTTCATATAATCAAATATTCTTTTCGATTGACCTTATTCGCGCAAGAGAATGTAAACACAAGAGAAATACACTGTAAACAAAATAGCGGTGTTAGGAAAATTTCAACGAAAAAAGTGATTTTTTAACATCACATGGTATCATTATCACACCATAAAGTATTATTTTCAAATATTTATATTTGAAGAATTTCGACACCGGTTTTTTTTTGACAGTGTAGCCGACTGGAATATTCAAACATTCGAATGAAATTAATTTAATTCTATGAATTCATGAACTCAATTTAGCTCAAATCATCGTGAATTCACCTGTTTCGCAGGGCTGTGGAGTCGGAGTCGAGGAGTCGTGGAATGATGGATGGAGTCGAATGTTATTTCATCGACTCCGACTCCTCTTTCGACTCCTTAAAAGAAAAGTTAGTTTTCATGAAAGTATGTTAGAAAAACATTACGAGAACGTCCTGTAGTATATGAAAAGAACGTTTTCAGAACGTGTTTAGCTGCATTCAAAGTGAAAATGCTCAAAACATTGGAAATATGTGCTTTTGGGGGTTAAGACTCGCAGAACCTAGGCTATGTTTTTAAAACATTCAGGGAACTTCGTGAGTTGTTTGAAATACGTTTTCATTTCTTTGGCTCATTTTTTCAAATACACATATTCAATCTTCTCAGGTGAATCTCAGGTGCATCAGTTGAGAGATGAAATTTGCATGCAAAAAATTTTTCTCCAACACAAACGAGGAATCCATATGTCAATTTATGGACAATGTATTTTCACACGTTGATTCGAAGTTCAAAGTGTAATGTTTCGGAATCAAATGCATAGAATTCTCTGTAGACATAAATAAGATGAATAAAAAAATGAGAGTAGGAATTGATGTGTTTGTTTTCATAATCTGTTCGGTAAGAAGGTGCTATAATTCTTGATATCAATGGAACTATGAAGGTATGAGAATGGAGAAAGGGAGTCATAGGAAATCTCTAAGTGGGAATGTAACGTCCCCGTAAAACTGAGATTATTCAAAGAATTGATTCTTATCAAAATGAAATTTTTCCAATGAGAAATGTACGAATTTCAAATTAGCCATTTCAGACTCAAATGATTCTAAATAAGTTCGAATCATATTTTTGATCAGAGATTTGCACTATCAATCGTTCTGAATGATTCCGTTTCTGCAAGGAGAGCTAAGGCATAGGAATTGAAAAAGAATTCTTGAAAATTCATATTGAATTCATTCGACCCCAATTGAATTCTCTGCGCACTCTTTCTGAACTGATTTGCTGTATGGGATTTCTCTCTCTTTTCATCATTATTACAAGTTTGCAATAAATACGGGAGTTTCAAATGAAAGATAAGTCCGTAATTATTACCTAATTATTCAAAAAGCTCCATACTGGTCATTTCCAACGAATCTTGCAATCACTCCATGTTTATTCGCTTAATAGATTTATATTGCACTTATTCTCATTACCAGAACGGAAATCGTTTTGGAGTTGTTTGAGAATCATTCGCAGATTGTGTTGATTCATTGATGTTATCAGAGATGTGACAGATTTACAAACACTAGAACAAATATGGGGAGTTTTTCCTCACTTTAATGGCCGATTCCATCCCCTGGTCGTGAGAGAATTGTTTTTCCATCAAAAATAGGAGATTTTCCCTCCATTTTGAGGAACTAATCCGTTTTTTGGGTGTTGAATTCTCCAAAAAGTAAGGGCAAACTCTACCAAATCAGAATGTCAAGTTCCCTATTCATGGTGTAAGATTTTTAGTGAAATATTCCACATTCATTTTTTACAGTGGAGAATGAAAACATTCAGAAACAAAATATTTGTGATTTATTTATTCTTGTGTTTATTATATTTTGAAATAATCAAGAAACGTGCTTTCTCATCCACCCTGTTGGTTCTAATTGTTCAATAAGCTGCTGCATATAAAAATTTACAAATTTATGTACTGCATCAGATCAGCGGTTCATGAATGAAAGTTTCAGGGAAAATTCTTTGTCGAAAGTTGTTGACGAAGTTTTTTCTAACATTTGGAATATTCATATCTGTTGAACAATGTTGATGGGAGAAATAATTCATGCATAAAATTTTGAAATAGAACATTAAAATTAATTACAACTTGGAATTCTGTTATATTGTTTGCATTTTAGCCTCGACATATTCAGCAAATCAAACTTCAATAATATATCAATAAATAAAATATTGAAACACAGTTCGAAAAACCTCGATAACGAATAATGTCTATCTTATGTCCAAGTTTGATTCTTTTGGAATTTTTATTCATGAGAATAAACACTAGATCCGGAGTCGGAGTCGGAAATTTTAAGTGGTCCGGAGTCGGAGTCGGCTATGTGAAGGCTTCGACTTCACAGCCCCGCCTGTTTGATCTATTTTCTATCAGCAATCCATGTCTTGTGATATCTTTTGCATTAGTTCGAAAGTTCCGTTGTGCGTACAACTATCGAGGCAAGCTTGGCTTAAGTTTGCCAACTCTGGGGCAAGCTTGGACCAGCATCGGACCGATGATCATGATCACTAGAGTCGTTATGCAATACTTTCAGATAACTTTAAGACATATTCATGTTTCAAATTCATTTGAGGGATATCTCTGAAACGTTTTGAATACAGTTCACAAAAATGAGTGTTTGAACGTAGACCGTGGACCTTCGATTGAGAATCGCAGGGAGTGAAGAAAATGAACCCTAAAAAAGTTTGGAAAATTGACTTCGCTTGCGATAAGCGAAGAACGTATTCCAGCACGACATTCGACGATAATTATACCTTATAATATTAAATTTATGAAACAAAAAGACACAATGGATCTGAATCTGCGAAAAAAGGAATGGCATAACCAATGACACAAAAAATCCACACACACAAATACACATAGAGATAAATACGTACAAGCGAACGTACGTTCTTCTCTCTGATGTTTTTCGAAGCCTTGAAAAAGTCCACGAAGGTTCGATCTCTCCACCTCTTCTTTATTTATTGCCCCAGGCAACGAGATGGACCGGTGTGTACGATGCGCAAGGTCTTATATTACATTGCACGTATATTGGGAAGGATGGAAAAGTCGGCTCGATTCGTCTGGTGCAAAGAAAAAAAGGGCGGAGACGAGTCCTTCAGACGATAATTCGCCAACCCGAGAAACCAAGCCAACCTCATTATCAAGAGCTTCTCTCTTCCGAAATCTTGAGAGACAAACCTTAAAAGAGAAAAAGAGATGAAAAAATGAGTCTCCTCGTACACCCATTGCATGTACGAGAGGGTACGCTCTGTGTTTATGTATGTGAGTGAGTCAAGACGAGTTCCCCTTCTCGCGTATATAAAACGTATTACGTAATTTTCTCTCGATTATGAGATATGTAATAAGATCGTATGATATATATTGACATTTTGATTTGCAACAATATAATCAAACCAACCCGGTTACATAGGGAAGAACGGGGCGAGGCTGTATAAACGAATAAATGAATATTTTCCTGTCATGATGATTTTCGATCGAATTATAAAAATTGATATATTTTCAATCGCGGGAGAACTGAAGTTTAAATTCTTATGTGGAAGCCGATGATTTGTTGCCGAATGAGACTGATGATTTAGTATACGCGAAGCGAAATTTATCACCACAAATGACAATTCGTTTTCGCTTTTAATTAGTTTGATCAGCGATTGAAGAATAAATAACAATTCTCTCTTATTTTTTTCTTACAACGATACGAGCTGGATTATTGATTTCGAGATGAAGTTAATTATCGTTTACGTTTACAAACAGTTCCCAAATTGAAATTTTCTTCTTACAGTTAATTTTAAACGGTATAGAAAAAGTTTAAACGAGGATATATCGATTTCCTTATGGATTCGAATATCGAGAGATGAATTCTTCAATTCATAGAAAATCAAATAAACTCCATAATTACTGAGCGAAACTATGCAGGGGGATTAAGGAATCAATTAAATCAATTACTAATCATGATGATTACTATTCAATTCTAAACTGCAAGCGTTGCTCTTTAGCCTCCAATCTTCCTGATGCAATTATTAAAACACGTTGTTCATTGCGTTTCTTCTCCTCCCCGATTAAGAATTACCATACCCACGGAATGAGTATTTATTTATTCTCCTTCCAAACTTCCCCTTTCATATCATTTTATCGAGAAAGCCTCTCTCTTTCAAGTCCCTTTACTTTTCTCTCTTCACGTCTTTCTTTTGCAAAAGAGAAAACTGCATCTCCACGGAAGGTTAAATTCCCTTCTGATTGTGAACATTGAGGGTCTCATCATGGACGTGTATATACGAAGTTACGTGCGTGTGCGTTATTCGTGGTGAGCAATAAATTGATGGCTTTCGACTTTTGATTGACGTGCACCGAGTTTGAACGCTCTCCTTCTGTACATATACACACATACCCGCGTGATAATCGGCAAACAACCACAAACGTATACCAACTTATTTACGGATACGAGTCTCCTCCTTTTGAGTAATTGCAGGGATAATGCACGGAGCGTAGGGTATGTTTAACGGAGAAAAAATATGTATGTGTATACAATTACATATCCGATGTACCTCACCATATTTCCGTGGGCCACAAAATGTTTCTTAATATGCGATTTTGCATATTATTGCTCTTCATTGGTAACCATCATAAGAATCTTCTTTTTTTTCCTTGCATATGAATTTGAATTTTTCACGGTGTAAAATCCAAAGGAACATGTATCTCTTGTTTAATAAAATTTTCAATGTCCTGCGACGAACGTCCAACGGATATTCTCATCCACTTGGCATAGTGTGTGTGAGTTCTGTAAATCCAAGTAGTTATTTTATGGAAATACTGTGATTAGGACATTGATATCTCATCGAGTTACCCAGATTTGTTTTAAACATAATCTAGCGTTTGGACTTGGAATTATGCTCCAGTTGACCTGATATTTTATAAAGAACTCGTGAAGTTATCCAGAAGCTGCGGATAATCTCAGTTCCACTGTCTCTGCTTTTTACATTATTCAAGATATATTCACAAGTCAGTCGCTTAGATGGAGCAGGGAGTGAGTTTTTCATGTTCCGCTTCTTGGGCAGTCAATATTTTCATCCTTCAAAACTTTGTCACCTTAAGTGCCTGCCCACCCTGCTACAAGAATCTCATGGAACCGATTGATTCTCATTGATTTCGATGCAGAAAATTGATTCAAACCCATTAAGAATCAATTTTCAATGGGTTTGAATCGGTTTCCTACATCGGAATCAATGAAAATCAATCGATTCAATGAGATTCTTTGAGCAGAGCAGACAGCCATCTGATATGCAAAAGAACACTTGTAGAGTTCACAAGTGCGAATTGGAGGTCCTAAAAAAGGATCCAAAAGATAAAATAAAGGCTCATAATATAGTTCATGGGATTTGTGTCTTAAAAAATACATCTAACAGACAACTTATTCTAAAAATCTCTCATGTCAGATCTCTGTGAGATTTCCTTGAGATCACATCTTCTCTCAAATAGCGAATATATGTGTTCTGAAAGTGAACTTTAGAAAATGCGCAGGCTAACCATGCTTAGCATAAATAATTTTCACCCCCGACTGTCTCGAAATGGATTTCCATCAGAATCTATTCGAGCATCTACGTTGGATGAATTTGAATCTCAAACCCTGTGACAAGATAGAGGCAAAATACGTGCAAACTTTAGCAGCGTTCACAAAACTAAGATCGTTTTCCGAAGAGAAATACTTCGCGATGATCAATCTGTGAAAGATTAGCGAGTTGAATAACTGAATGGTGGTGAGAGCAGTGGTGATACTTCGAAGCTAAAAGTGTAGGCGGCAACGTAGTAAAGCATGCACCACACGAGCGTTCATAGCGAGGGCAGTGAAGGAATTTAGCCTTATAAATCAGCGACACGCCTTTCCTTCCTTCCCTTCTTAAATCACGGGATCGTCATTCTCTGTAAATATAATATTCTGAAATCTTGCGGTTACCATTGAATCGATTTGCAGTTACGCTTGACAATATTTTCGCACATGAGATTTTTCATAATTCATCCGTAAAATCGTGGTTATATGTGTTTGTGAATTTGTACTCCGGCGCCTAAGTTGGATACGAATGCAGTCGTATACGGTTTAACTTCTAATGCATTAGACAGGACATAACCGAGAGTACTTAGGATACAACGTCCTGGCATGCGCGTAGAAAGTCCGCCCACCGCGCACGCTCGCGATCCCCAGATAAAGTTCGGTCTCTTGCAGCATGTCGAAAGCCACTCTTTTGTGCTAACACTCGTGTATGTGTATGTGAGCAGTGGGTTTTCTAACCTGCGTTTAGATAAATACATGTATGTAGCTTGAAGAGAGAGTGAAGGACTTGTACATGATTTCTTCTTCATGGGAGACACATTATAGGATAACTTATGTGCTTTCCAATACTTTCGGACTCGACAAAAACCTATTGTCGTTGGAAATTGATGGTAATTAAACGATAAAATAGAAGATCCCGTGTTTCTTGGGATGGAGAGAAACTTAACACGGAATAAAGTTATGTGAAACACCGCCTTTTTTTTAGATTTGATTTTTCTATCACCTGCTGGTCATTCAGGTATCCTACTTATCCAAAGTCGATAAAGTAGTCGAATAATGTTCAGACGTGGAAAATGTGCGTTTTCGCAACTCTCGCGTTCCAACACTCATTCAGTTTCAGTTCCATGCAGTACACCAGATCAGGAGGAATTCATAAACACTGCAATTGAGGTTGAAGAATTCAATATGAATTCTTAGGCAGCAGAGTGCTGAAAAAATTTGCAACAAATTCATTTGCTGGGAGGGTGTGTCGCCAAAAGCAACAGTTGCTCCGTAATTGTTGCCGTTGGGGTTAATTTCTGTCCCGTGTGGAGTGGTTATGTGGAGTTCCAAACTGTTTCCACCAGGAATTCCTGGTGAAAAAAACCGAATAGAAAATCGGGAGAAGACTGGATAATGATCCGGATACAACCCGGATGGAACTTTCCGGGATTCCATCTGGGTGTATCAGGACTCCAATACGGATTTTGCGGTGATTCTTCATCCGGTTCCATCTAGATCCTATCCGGGTATTTGGACTAGATGTTTTTTGAAATCCTGAATGGAATCCAAACGAAAAGCCGAATGAGTTTTATCCAAATTTTATGTGGGATCCCGAAAAATATCCGATATTGAAATCCGGACGGAACCAGATGAAGAATCACGGCAAAATCCGTATCGGAACCTGGATATACCCGGATGAAGTCCTGGAAAGTGCTATCCGGGTTTTTTTTTACCAAGGATGATACCCAAGTGCACAAATTTCAAAATTAGATTGAATTCATATAGAATTATACATAAATTATATATAAACTATATAGAATTGTACATAAATGAAATAAAATTTTGAGAATGTTTCCAAACAAGCTGAATAACCCCTCCGGCAGGATCGTTGAGAAATGAATGAAATTAATAAATCAAAACATAATACATACAAATACTCCACCCTATGAAAAGATGTACAAAAGAATTCAAAGATACAACATTCATTGTGATCACAGCATTAATCGCGGGTCGTCGAAGTACGGAACCTTGCCTTCTTCACCTTCCTACGTTACATGTCGTACGTAGTTTTAAGATCCGGCATTGAGAAAGGCAATGGTTGTCCTCGCGTGCTCGTACATACGCATACACACGTATCCCGTGCTTGAGCAGGAGTGAACCGTTTATGCGGTTATCATAACGCATAGTCCGTAAAGTATAATTCCCCTTTCGATGATTAATAATACACCGAATAGAATAACCACGGGTTGGATCGGCGATGGAAAGGAGTACTGTGATTGTTTCAAATACTCTCCATTCAATTTGTGCAACATGGGAGTAATAATACTATACTCGTAGTTTATTGTAAAAGTCTGAAACTAGGGGATAAGAAAATGGGTTTGATAAGAACGCTTATGAGTATAGATACGAATGATATGTATACGCATTTACACGCACTTTATAATGTCTTAAAGGGATTTCTCTCTCACCTCGTTTGTTTAAATATATAATATAATAAGATATTGTGCATTTGCACCCACACTTCTTTCGTGGAGAGCCAATTAAGAGACGAACCGGTCCCATACATAAATATATAACCCGTTTAAAAGGTAGGAAACACGTCGATTAATAATGAAACAAGCTCTTGTTTTATTAACGAAGGATGTATCTGAGCGCGCCTGTATAAATACCTACCTTTACATGTAACGTACCTGCATTTCGATATGGATGCATGTATTTTTATTATTAATGAAACTGACGTTAAAGTATTGTACGTGAGTAAAGGATGAGATCAAGATCAATTTCAAACCTCAAGGCTCGGAGAGATTTTATCGGGGATGTAGATATCGTGATTATCTGTCCGCCCCTCAATATCTTAATTGGAGAAATTTGGTGTCGGAGAAAAATATGTATGCGCATACTTCGCTTATATTTTTCAATCTTTTGTCCTTTTCCTTTCCAGCTATCGATCATTTATGTACATATTTTTTTTCTTATCGAGGATGTTGAAAGATGGAATAGAGGATCGCTTGCGAGAAAAAAAAGATGACGCAAGATGGACTGTGGGAAATGTGGGGAGTTTTTCTTCACACGGTTGGTGGATTTTCTCCCCTTATTGTGGGGGAATTGTTTTTCCAACAAGAATAAGGGATTTTCCCACCACTTTGGTGAATTATTTTGTTTTTTGGGTACCAAATCATCTACAAATGAAGGAAAAATCCACCAAATTATGGCAAAAAAATCCCCCATCTAGGGACGAACTTTGCTGCCACCATTTTTCGAGAATTCCACAACAGTTTTTTACCATGTGGCAAAAGGTGGTGCAGGCAGAACAAGAACTTTATTCTTCATTCCTCTATTCTCAAGAAAAATAAAGAAATAAAAAGAGAAATAGACGAGAATACAGTTCTTGATCTCCCATACAAGCAAAAATTTTGCTCCGTCTACAAGATTTCTTTTAGATGTCTGAAAGATGTCTTATGCAACGGTTCTCACTGTCTTTAAGATGTCTTTGTTTAAGAGATCTAAAAGGTGTATTTTAGATTCCTTAAATAAGATACCTCAAAGACAGTGAAAACTGTTGCATAAGAAATCTTTTGGACAAAGCAAAATTTTTGCTGTATGGGCTGTCATAGAGCAATTATACAGGGTGCCCCATTTTAAATAGCCAGGGCTTATATCTCCCAAAGTAATGGGGCTGGAAAAAAATCCTCGGGAAAAGGTTGCAGGGTTCAGAGGGGGACATTTGATGATGACCTCGATTTCGACCGCAGACTCCATCTTCAAGGTCATTTTGAGGTCAACTTGTGTTTTTCAAATGGGACCCCCTATTTTTGACTACATCCTTGGAACGTACGTTGAAAACCAAGAAACTTTTGTCTGAACTAGTTTCCTCAAAATTTGCGAAGATGGCGCTCTAATCGATAAAGAAAGAAAGGAGATTCAAGAAACACTCTTGTTGCTTTCTGTGCGGAACAATACTTACCTCTTCAGTTTTTTCTCCTCAACAGGGCCGTGTATGTATCGCAAATGAAGGTAACGTATTTGAGCATTTAGTCCCTAACAGCACATGCACCGATTTCTACGTCGCATCTCCGTGGACTCCACGTCGATCAATGGTGGACGTGGATAGAACGTGGATGAACGGAGGTCCCACGTGAAGGTAACATGGAGGCAACGTAGAAATGTCCGGTGTTGTACGGTGAATTCACGAGATGATTGGATCAGGGAATTATCATTCAATTACGGAACCCGACTATTCCCAAAACTCATAGACACATACCTCTCCAGTCGAAATAATCGGCCCTTTTCAGGGCCACAGTGATGTGCAAAGTCCGATTACGCAAGCTCCTCGTGGTGTACATTATAGGTAACGCTAATGCCGACGGCAGTTCCCCGAAGATTGGGAACCAGGGCCGGATTGAGGCAGGCGGTGGCCATTGGGGCCATTGGCCCTCAATCGGCCCTATTGGGAAGAAATAACTGAAGAGGTAAGTGTCGTTTCGCACAGGAAGCGGTAAGAGTGTTTCTTGAATCTTCTTTCTTTCTTTATCGTTTAGATCGCCACCTTCGCAAATTTCAGGAAACTAGTTCAGACAAAAGTTTCTTGGTTTTCAACGCACATTCCAAGGATGTAGTCAAAAATAGGGGGTCTCATTTGAAAAACACATGTTGACCTCAAAATGACCTTGAAGATGGAGGTCTGAGGTCGAAGTCAAGGTTACCATCAAATGTCCCCTTCAGAACTCTGCAACTTTCTCCCGAGACTTTTTCTCCCAGCTTCATTACTTTGGGAGATATAAGCCCTGGCTATTTAAAATGAGACACCCTGTATACTATATATGTTATATGTATAAATTGCGATTGTTTTTTATAAAAAAATTTACTTTCCGTGATTGTTTACACACTGAAAAAAATCTGCACTGTAGAAGTCATGTTTCAATATAGTGATGTATTTGACGGTGAAAAATACATTATTTTGGTTGTTATTATTACCTTGAGTTAGGTGATGAATACTATCTTTTTGGTTATTATTACCATGGGCTAGGTGATGAATACCATCTTTTGGGTGAATCAAACCGAATGTACGGTAAAATTCAACACTGAAAAGATACTTTTCACTTTTGAAAGGCTGGCTTCAGTTTTCATGATTTGACGGGTGAAAAATATACGAAAGAGAGGTTATTTTCACATTCCATTTTTCTCAGTGCAAGGATACAATGTAGTTCAGTGGCTTATTTTCATTAAAATCGATAGAATCCCAGAACTTCTTACGTCCAAAATTATCATCACGTTCAATTGACAATTCATCCGGGCTTTGGATCCGAAGATAGGTGAAGTCTTCTCCGTACTCATTCACTCGCGGCCAGTATACGCTTGCAAGAGGTATCCTAAAAATCACAAAACTCTAATCAGTGAGAAACAAATAAAGTTGAAATCCATTCTCTGTGATACAATTTTTTACTCAACTGACCCGTATTTCATGAAAGAAGTCCAGATGGAAAGCATCATTAGTTGCATCCTACAATCTTGCCTTGTGGTACATGAGTCAAGAGGAGGTTGGTCTATGACGTACAGTGAGTCATCGCCATGAGATACTCCTGGAAAATTTGAATTCGTCAGAAGGTAAGTTCGAAGTTGAATCGTGCAATTTGGAGAACTAAGTTTGAGCTGAAAATGCCAGACAGAACCGAGTCAGAATCTTGTCCGAACTTGGGAGGAAAATTATCAGTTTTTCAACTGACTACACGTGACACGAATTGTTCGAAACTCAAGAACAATTTTTTACCCAGTTCTGCTTGGATTTGTCAGCAAGAATGATATATCAATATATACAACCGAAATTTTCTGTTGAGCCAGATAACTGTTCGGTGTGACTGCGGGCACCTCTATAAGCGAACAAATAGGACCAGATTGAGCTTTTCAAAACTTTCGCTTGTTCTCTCGCTCCTTTCTCAACTCCTGTGTAAATCATTCGATCACCGTCCATTCTGATCAAAAGATCTTTCGTCGTGTTGTTAATTTCTTCACTCCCCATATAATATTCTCTGATCCACTGAGAAATTTGAGGTTGTTCGTCTACAGGTAAGGTATAATTGAAGTCTAGCAAGTGAGGTGCCAAAGAAATCCAATTCCAGTCAAGTTCTCTCAAAGTGGTTGCATTCATGGCTACAAAATGTAATATCACAGGTTTTTTTTTGCTAACCATATCAAATGTACAACTTCTGAATCAGATTAGAACATTTAGAATCAATTCTTTCACGCTCTTTTTAAATCCGACTCTCTTGAAAACACTTAGAATCAGGAAAACTTTTTTCACGAAAGAAGAGGTGGAGTGTTTTTTTTGAGGACTTCTCTTTTCTCTTACGTCTGCGCGTAATTTTACTTCAAGTCTTCCACTGATTGACAGTAAAATCCCACCGATTCTCAGCACTCTTTACTGATTCAAATTTACAGAGTAATTTTAGTTTTTTGAAAGCCTGATGTTTGACTCTTTCCTCAAGAAGATACCAGCGTACCATCCGAGTGAACAATTGTCTGCAAGATTTCTCCGAACTGAACTTAAAAAACAGTCAGGAATTTCCAGAGTACAATCTTTGAAACTTCACAAATTGCGGTACATAGTCTGAATTTCAAATTTCGAAAAAAAATTCCCTTCTACCAACTGAAAAAAAAAATTTTTTCCGAAATTTGAAATTCAGACTATGTACCGCAATTTGTGAAGTTTCAAAGATTGTACTCTGGGAATTCCTGACTGTTTTGTAAGTTCAGTTCGGAGAAATCTTGCAGACAAATTCTTTACTCCGATAAAATGCTGGTATCCCCTTAAGGTGGGAACAATTTCTCAGAATACTTTGAAACAAGATATACTGAGAAAATTTCGATGCCTAATAGTTGCTTAGTTAGGATTCTCATACCTGCCACATCAACTGCCCCTTCTTCGGAATTCGTAGCAATCAATCGTGGTACATCTTCAACATCGCCACTTCGAATTATATCGATGGGAGCTTTATCGAGGTATGGAGATTTATTGCAATTCTCAATTACAGGACCGAATGGCGTTATAGGGCTGCTGGCAAATGACTACAAAGATGACTGTTAATATGGAATTGCGTACGAGAATAATTTGAAAACAATCCCTACCCTGGTAAAAAAAATCTCTCTGAATCTCTCTAAATTCTCTCTGAACTTCTCTCTGAATTTCTCTGAATCTCTCTATATTTTGGGAGAAATTTCAGAGAGATTCAGAGTAATTCCAGAGTAATTCAGGGGAAGTTAGAGGCTTTTCCGATAGTGATACGTTCTGAATTCTTTAACTTTCTCTGAATGTCTCCGCATATCACTGAATCCCTCAGAATTTTATATATTGAAATTTCAAAGCCCCCTCTGAATTTACCTGAATATCTCTAAATTTCTCTAAATCTCTGGGAATTGAATGTATCCAGATTTCAAAGCTTCCTCTGAATTCCGCTGAATCTCTCTGATTTTCTCTGAATCTCTCTGAACTCCTCTAAATATCCCGGAATTTAATGTATTCAGATTTCAAAGCTTCCTCTGAATTCCTCTGAATTTCTCTGAATTTCTCTGAATCTCTCTGGATCACTCTGAATCTTCCTAAAGTCCTCTGAATATTTCTAAAAAATTCCACGCACAATTTTTCTTAATTCCTTTTTCTCTGGAAGTCTCTGAAACTTTCAGAAAGCCTCTGAAATGCAGGACCAAGAATTGTACTGAATTCATTTCTCTCTGAATTTCCCAGGACCCCCCGGATCTCTCCAAATTCCTCTGAATCTCTCTGAATTTTTCTGAAAAATCCCACGCACAATCTTTCCTAATTCACCTGCCTCTGTGAGTCTCTGACACTCCCTGAATCCCTCTGAAATCCTGAACCAAAAATCTAGCTGAATTAATTTCTCTCTGAATTTCTCTGAATCTCTCTGAATTACTCTGAATCTTTCTAAATTCCTCTGAATATTTCTGAAAAGTTCTACGCACAATCTTTCTGAATTCATCTATCTCTGAAAGCGTCTGACACTCTTCGAAAGCCTCTGAAATGCAGGACCAAGAATTTTACTGAATTTGTTCCTCTCTGAATTTCCCAGAATTTCCCTGCATCTCTCTGAGTTCCTCTGAATTTTTCTGAATCCTTCTGAACAATTCAAAGCACAAGTTCTCTAAATCCACTAGTCTCTGAAATCCTCTGAACCACGCTGAATTGCTCTGAATTTCTCTGATTCTTTCTGAATCTCTCTGAAACGTGAAATTTTCAGAGAGATTCAGAGAGATTTTTGTACCAGGGTAAGAGAACACAAACTTCCAGGAAAGTTCAATACATACACTTGAACATCCATTTCTCGCCAAAGACGTTTGTTGG
This sequence comes from Gonatopus flavifemur, assembly GCA_018340375.1. NCBI lineage: Eukaryota > Metazoa > Arthropoda > Insecta > Hymenoptera > Dryinidae > Gonatopus > Gonatopus flavifemur. The sequence continues at coordinate 4,854,541 of JAFFJZ010000012.1, read as the reverse complement.
GCATTCCTGGAGGTTTATGTTCTCTTGAGGAGAATTTTCAAAATCTTACATAGAAGCTGGACGAAGCTAACACAAGACTTCTAGCTGGATAGGATCTCAAACACTCGATCATAACTGTTATATCGTTCTGTGGACATCCCAGGATAGCACCTACTTTATTAGCTTTTTCCAAAGAATTTTCCGTTTGTGCAAAACTGTTCAATACACTACCACCTGTTGTTATGACTCCTGAAAATTATTGAATACACAATGAGAACACAAATTGAAATTATGTCAAGATTTTTGCAAAATGATTCAGAAACCTTTAGATCGAAAAATTTGCTCGAGAAATTTGAAGAATACTTATTGGGATACCTTTAAAGAGTCCTTTATTTACGGGAGATAAGCAATGGTACTCCGCACTGGCAGCTCCTGCACTCCATCCACTGATAATTATCCTCTCTGGATCCCCGCCGAAGAATTTGATATTATCGTAAACCCAACGTAGAGCCATACTTTGATCCTTCAAACCCATATTGCCGGGTACGACACAATCCTCGGTACTCAAGAAACCCAAAAGTCCAACACGATATTGCAAAGTAACTAACGCTACGTCATAATCGACAAGCTTTCTACCACCTTCTTCGTAACCGTCATTGTATTGAAAAGCTCCGGAATGCATCCAAAACAATACAGGTACTAGTTTTGACGACGAAGTATTGCGAATAGGCATGAAGATGTTGAGATACAAACAGTCTTCCGATCCCTGCACTCTTTCTATTGGCGATTTTGTTACGTCGCTGCTGTATTCCAAACATCGATCAGCACGTATGGTGGCTTGGAGTGTTCCTGTCCATGGTATTTTTTTCTGCGGCGGCTTCGAATGTCAATTCATATTCAATCAATTCCGAAATAGTATGTCAGATATGAATCATAATTCTCTCACCTCAAACCTTAGTTCTCCCACTGGAGATTCAGCGTATGGAACACCATAGTACGCCTCGAATAATTCACCCTCGAAAGATGCTTCGTAAACTCCTTCGATGCAACCTGAATTCGTGTGAACTCTGGGACCGGGTGCAATTGTCCCATTTACGGTCACCGAAAATAACACTGTAAGAAATAAATTTCAGATGAAGATTTCCGTTAAAACATCTGGAATCATGTTGATAAACGAATACCCACGTAGATTGTCTTTTACATCAGTTTTCGTATTGTTACTAAATCATGCATTGTTGTCATTTTATTCAGATCAATATTTTGTTCCAAACTCACACCAGCAACTCGCGGTATCCCGTGATTTTTCATGTCCAACTGCGTGGCTTCAGATCACCACACTGCTGGATTTAAGATATCCAACTCCACGGGGAAATCGTATCATTGGATTCCAGATTTATGTTCTCCGATGTTGAGATATTATTTCATGCAGTTTGAGATGAAAAATCACCTAATCGCGACATGAAAACTCACGGAAAGGTTGTTGCCAACATTTCGTCATTATTGCAGCTGACTTTTCCATCGCCCTGAAGGAGCCAGGTGCAATGGTGGCGAAACGTCGGCAACCGACAGATACAAGACGTGGTTCTACCCACAAAACACTTAATGAACCACCGCAGGAACAACTCATCAATGAATACCCTTACTGAAAATCCTCAATTTATTCCAATATACTTTTATATATTTCATAACAAAACGATATTGTTTTTCAATGACCGACAATTTCCAATTGATGAGAGGTATATTTGTTGTGATAATTGACTTCATTGCTGTATTTAGCAGCATAAATAAAATATGGGAGGTATTCAAAGTCACGTTCTTCCAGTTCCATTTTGCAACTGCGATAGGGAAGCTGATAGAAGGAAGAATACTAGTAGGTTTTGGTACAGTATGTTTAACGTCACCTAGCTGAATTGTTAGGAATGATGACTGCCAAGTCCACTGATCAAGATACAATGGACACGAGATCGCCTTGAAATCCATGCTATTTCTTGTACCAAATGTTTCGTCCGGGATGTAGGTCAGTGTTTATCGACGGTTAATTTCCAATTTCGTTTCTGTAATTCAAATTTTAGGCGAATGAGTTCGCTTATTTATTGAAGAACTAAAGTTCAGCTTGTTGAATAAGGATTCAAGAATAATTTATTTAAATTCATCATCAATCATAAAATCAACGACGTTTGCTTATTAATTAATAAATTCGTTCACCAAATTGAAGATTCATTCACAATTTACACGTGATTGAGAATCATTGCTTATCGATTATAATAATTGGTTCACTATAATGTTGATTTGTTTTCAAAATTTAAATTGAAAGTTCACAAAAAAGATATAAGTACAATTGAGAAATTCACAAACAAAAACTAAGTTCAATTCCACAATATATTCGCTGAGACTAAGTCCCGAAACTAAAAAATTGAAATATTTTCTAAGCTCGATTTTCAGATTGGAAGGGTCGCGTTCAAAGTGCACGTGGAAACTCTTGTTCATTCTGCGACTCGGCCTTTCAGGACCCCCTATTTATATCGTCCAGAAGTTCTAGAACATTCGATTTCTCTTCCAATTTCCCATACCCTCACTCATCTCAATCAATTTATTCAAATTCTATTACAAGCATTTGAATAGGCGTAAATGGAAACAAGGTCACAATCTACACGGAGAAACTGTATTGACGAAAAATTACCAAGAGTTGAGTAAAACAAGAACATAGTGGCATTCCCGCAAAGTTTAAAATCCGGTCGAGTTCATTTTACTCGACTACAGATGAAAATAAATTCGGATGTTTCCATTCTTTCAACAAGCTGAATACTGTTGAAAAACATCTGAATTGATTTTCATCTGTAGTCGAGTAAAATTAGGTCAACCGGATTTTCAACTTCACGGGAATGCCACTATGTCCCCGTTTTACTCAACTTTGAATAGTCTTTCGTCAATATATTTTCTCCGTGTATACTACCACTCCACTATGGCCGCAAGGAGGGGATTTCTGGAGTGGGGATTATAGAATCATTCATACAGGATCAAAGAATGGTCAAGCAGGTGTGGGAATTATATTGCATAAAAGGGTAGGGAATAGGATAGAAAATTATTTGCAACATAGCGAACGCGTAATGATGGTCAGAGTTAGAACATAACCGGTAGACACTATTATAGTTCAAGTATACATGCCCACATCTGCGTACTCAGAGGAAGATATCGAAAAAATGTACGATGAAATAGAAGAAGTGATAGAATATGTAAAGGGAAAAGAAAATTTAATGACCATAGGCGACTGGAATGCGGTAGTAGGGCAAGGAAAAGAGGGCAACATAATAGGAGATTTGGCGTTAGGAAGAAGAAATGAAAGAGGACAACGTTTAATCGAATTCTGTGAAAGCCATAAAATGGTTATTACCAACGCATTATTCCAAAATCATCCCAGAAGAATCTATACTTGGAAAATGCCAGCAGATACAGGAAGATACCAAATTGATTACACGTTAATGAAACAAAGATTTAGAAACCAAGTGAAAAGCTGTAAAACTTATCCAGGCGCGGATATAGATAGTGATAACAATATGTTGCTGATGAAATGTTCTCTGAAATTCAAAGCTCTGAAGAAGAGAAGGAACATGCAAAACAGATGGAATTTGAAGAATCTCAAACAAGAACAAACACAGGAGGCATTCCAAGTGATGTTGGACGAATGATGTTGGGGAACATAGAACAATGTGCAGATGAAATTTTGAAGAACGGTGGAGTAGAACCTAAGAAACCATGGATAACGGAAGAAATTCTCGATTTGATTGATGAAAGGAGGGAATACAAGAATAAGAGTAACGAACAAGACCAGCGGACATACAAGGCACTGAGGAATAAAATAATAAGAGAATCGAGGAAAGCGAAAGAACAATGGTTCGAGGAAAAATGTCAGGATATAGAAGTAAGATTACATTTAGGGAAAATAGATGAGGCATAAAGGATTGTTAAGAGATCTTTTGGACAAATGAAATCTAGAAGCAGTAAGATTACAAATTCTCTAGGGAGACAATCGATAAGAACGGAGGAAAAAATAAAACAATGGATTAATCATTCAGAATATATGTATAAAGGAAGCGATAATATAGGATTTTTAGAGAGGAAGGAAGATGTCGATGAAGAAGAACTGGGAGATTCGATTTTGAGATCAGAATTCGACAGGGCTTTAGAAGAATTGAAAAATAATGAAGCGCCAGGAATAGATGGAATGAGTGCGGACCTTATCAAAGCCTCCAGTCAGAGAACTCGTGACGCAATGTTTGAATTGGTCAGAGATATGCACGGAAAGGGAGAAGTACCGAAAGGTTTCCAGAAGAATAAAATTGTCACCATCCCAAAAAAACAAGGAGCAGACAAATGCGAGAACTACAGGACGATTAGTTTAGCTCCACATGCCTCGAAAATACTGACAAAAGTTATGTATAAGAGAATAGAGAATGAAATACAGAGTAGATTAGCAGAAGATCAGTTCGGTTTTAGGAACAATAGGGGAACGCGGGAAGCAATATTAGCACTCAGAACAGTAGCAGAGAAAAGTCTAGAGTTGAAAAAGTCTGTGTATATAGGTTTTGTAGATATACAAAAAGCATTTGGTAATGTTGATTGGGAGAAAATGTTCACGATTTTGGAAAAAGTAGGAATTAAATTCAAGGATAGGAGAATAATATATGAATTATATAAGAATCAAACCGCAATAATAGAAATAGAGGCTCAAAAAGGAGAAGCACAAATTGAAAGAGGGGTGAGACAAGGATGGCTATCGCCATTGATTTTCAATTCGTATATAGAAGAAGCGATGAACGAAGTGAAGGAGCAAGTGCAATTGAAATCACAGATTCAAGGTGGAAATGTAAGCATGTTGAGATTTGCGGATGACATAGTTATATTAGCTACGAGTGGTGAGTTAGAAAGTACTCTCAACACGATGAAAACAATATTACTAGAAAACTATTGTATGAATATAAATAAGGACAAAACAAAATTCATGATTTATACAACAGCGAAAACATCAAGAAGAACGAAAATCAAAATAGATGCAGAGACAATTCAGCAAGTGAAAAAATTTGAATATTTAGGAAGCATAATTATAGAAAACGGTGAAAGCGAAAGAGATATAAGAGCAAGAATAGCACAAGGAAAACAGGCTTTCCACCAAAAGAAACAGTTACTATGTTCGAAGAATATTAGCTTAGCAGTAAGGAAGAAATTCTTGAAGAATTACGTTTGGAGCACAGCATTATATGGTTGCGAAACTTGAACAATTGGAAAAATGGACCAACGAAGACTCGAAGCTTTTGAAATGTGGTGTTATAGAATGATGCTTAGAGTAAAGTGGATAGAGAAAGTAAAAAATGAAGAAGTACTTGAGAAGGTGAATGAAAAAAGAAGTCTTTTGAGACTGATCGTGAAAAGAAGTAATCTGATAGGACACACATTGAGGCATGATAGCTTATTGAAAACAATATTGGAAGGAAAAATGAATGGTAAAATTCGAAAAGGTGGACCTAGATTAAGTTATATGGAGCAAATTATACAAGATAAGGGTTGTCGTGGATATGCAGAAATTGAACGGTTAGCGGATAATAGACAGGGTTGGAGGATTTCATCAAACCAGTCATAAGACTGATTACTTCATGATGATGATACTACTACTCACTATAGTTTCTGCCATGAATCATCAAAGTGAATCGAATGTCCTGAGGAATCAAACTTTCTGGAATCTTCCATTTCTATATATTATATGAATATAGGGGAAAGTGGTCTGACTCGGACCATGTTCTAAGTCACGCTATTGGAGTGAGCGTTTCACTCTGATTGAAAAATGTAATTTCCCTCTTCAAAGTGAGGGAAATTCCCCCCTGGGGGAGTGAGTTTTCCCTTCTATGGAGTGAAGTCTCACTCTTGTTAGACTTGCATTATTTTTATTCCAAAATCAACTTAAAGAGTACCTTTGTAAAGTCCTGTGCTCATGGAAACACCCATGATACTCCACACTCCACTCTCTCTGGATCTCCGTTCTGAAATTATCATATATACTTGGAAATAATTCCCCAACCTTGAATCTCCATTCTCCCACTGGAGATTCAGCGTATGGAACTGTTAGAAACAGATTTTGGATGAAGAATTTCGTTGGAACGTCTAAAAAAACATCTACGTGGATTGTCTTCGACATCATCTTTTATATCATTGATACATGATACATTCTTGTTATTTCATTCAAATCAATATTTTATTATAAACCCCTCTGAAAATGTTTTTGTATATTGTTATTGAAATTCGCGTCAGATACACCACTTGCTGTGCCAAGTGCAACAGATGACCCAAACATCGATGACATTTGAGATAAGACTCGAGGAGTTCTCCGTTGGATCAACAGTGTTTCGTTTGGAAATGTGATTCAACTTTTTGCGGAGAGGATAAATCAATGATAATATCGTTATCGAACTGATGACGTAAATTATCGCATCGTCAATTCAGGCGTCATGGTTGACTCAGAAATTTCCCTTTCTGGAAATTGAACGATCTAAGGGAGGGCCTCAAATCCAAAAAGTTTTATTTCTAACAGGGTATTTTTTGTGTAGATATCCCAGGTTTATTCAAATTTTTTCGATCAAAATGTGTGATTTCAAAGTACGAAGATTTCACAATCGGAATCGATTCATTTGCTTTTTTGTTATCAACAAAAATATCTAGTTTGTATAGATTTGTATAAAATGTTCATCAAAATTCGATACAATTTCTATAGACATTTTTATTTCCAAATTGCGGGGTTTCATATTTGAATATTTACATATTTTACATAAAAGTTTACATTTTATATAATGTTTAGAAAAATGTGAAGCAATTCAACCGCAATGACCCCCAACGTTTCCTCCACTCATTGGCCTATTTTCATTGAAATTGAGAGAATTCCAGAATTTTTTATGTCCAAAATTATCATCGCGTTGAATTGAGAATGTTTCTGGGCCTTGGATCCGAAGATAGGTGAAGTCTTCTTCGTACTCATTCACGCGCGGCCAGTATACGCCTGCAGAAGGTACCCTAAAAATCACAGAATAGCAGTCAGAAAAAACGAATAGACTAGAAGTATCCTTTTTTCGTGATACAAGCTTGCAGCCAAATTTTTACTCGACCGACCCGCATTTTATGAATGAAGTCCATATGGAAAGCAACTTTCGTTGCATTCTACAGTCTTCCTCTGTACTACATGAGTCCAGAGGAGGTTGATCTATGACGTACATCGAATCATCGCCATGGGATACTCCTGGAAAATAGAAATTCGTTAGGACATAAATTCGAAAGTTTATCATGTAATTTGGAGAATCAAATCCCATCTGAAGATGCCAAGCTGAATCAAGCCAAAAATTGGAATACAGTTTTGTCCAAAATCACTGAAGGGGTCATAAAAACTGGTCACAAAATTGTTAGTTTTCGACCTCATTTCATGGGACTGACACTATTTGAAACTTTACAACAACTTTTCACTCATTTCTGCCTGGTATTTCCGAAAAGGATAAAAATATACAACCGAAATTTCTCGTTGAGTTGGACAACAGTTCGGTGTGACTGCGGGCTCCTCTATAAGCAAACAAATAGGACCAAATCGAACTTTTCAAAACTTTGGCTTGTTCTCTCGCTCCTTCCTCAACTCCTGTGTAAATCGTTCGATCACCGTTCGCTCTGATCAAAATGTCTGTCGTCATGTTGTTAATTGCTTTACTTCCGAAATAATATTTTCTGATCCGCTGAGAAATTTCAGGTTGCTTTTCCACAGGTGAGGTATAATTGAAGTCTAGAAAGTAAGGCGCGAGCCGAATCCAATTCTGGTCAAGTTCTTTCAAAGCGGTTTCGTTTAAACCTGCAAAATACGAAATTGCTGTTTTTTTGTTGATAATCTTGAATGTACAACTTCTTTAACCAGGCTAGAACATTCCGAATGACTTCTTTTACGCTCATTCTAAATCCGAATCACTTGAAAACACTCAGAATCAACTCATCCTCTCCACGAAAAAAGAGTTCAAGTGCGTTGAATGCCTGCGAGTAATTTCATCTCAAGTCTTTTACCGATCACCAGTAAAATTTCACTTTTGACTGATTCAGATTTACCGAGTAATTTTTTTTTAGAGTCTGACGTTTGACTCTCTCTTGAAGATCGGAATAATATTCTAGAATACCTTGTAACAGGATATACCCTGGTAGAAATCTTTCCAGGCTCTCTTTGGCTCCTTATCTGTCGTTATCGAGGCGGGCCAGCCGTATCCCTGGTCATAATATGGACCAGTGAACTGCCAAATATGATTTCTACCAGGGTAGAAAGAATGTTCAATTCCTAATTGTAATTCGTTATCTGCCGAGTTACAATTCTGATACCTGCGACATCAATTGCTCCTTCTTCGGAATTCGTGGCAATCAATCGAGGTACATCTGCAACGTTGCCGCTTCGAATTATATCGATGGGAGCTTTATCCAGGTATGGACATTTATTGCAGTTTTCAATCACAGGGCCGAACGGTGTTACAGGAGTGGTGGCGAATGCCTACAGAGATGATTATTTTGTATAATGATAATGTGATTCACATAGTTTTCAGAATCTTACATAAAAGTTAGACGTAGCTAGAACAACACTTCTAGCTGGACGGTATTTCAAACATTCGACCAGAAGTGTTGTATCGTTCTGTGGACATCCCAGGATATCACCTAGTTTATAAGCTTTTTCCAAAGAATTTTCCGCTTGTACCCAACAGTTCAGCACGCTACCACCTGTTGTTATGACTCCTGAAAAATATTGAATATCCAGTGAGAACACAAATCAAAAACTTTTGAACGAAAAATAGGCACGGTGAGATTCAATTTCAGCACCTATTAGCCCATACAACACAAGTTATTCCATAAGAATTCGTTTGGAATACCAAGATTTTCGAAACAGTTCTTCACGAGCATCGGAAGTATTTGAAACGGATTGATAGGAAGTTCAAGGAAAGTACCAGTTATATCCGCCTAAAACTGTTCGTAGTGGTATTCAATCGACATATCACATGCGTTCGCAAAGAATTCATCTTCACAACCAATTGTATTCACCATACAATTCTAAAAGAAGTCATTTTGAGTTCCAATCATAATATATTCAGAATCCATCATGAGTTGTTCCCGGATGTCAAATTAAAATGTTTTATCAGCTTTTCCTACAGTATATAATTGAATATGTATCGGATAAATGTTCAAGATGTTTAAAACTCCTTATATTTTTTTACGCGGACAGAAATTTTGTATGGTAAACCCCTAGACTTCATACCGAATTGAGGATATATCAAGATTTTGAGGTTATGTACCAACCCAGATAACATTTTGAAGCTCATCCCCCCTAGGTTTGCGTGAAATTTGCGTGCAAAAACTTATCCATGTGCGTCGCTTGGTGAGAGCATGTTATCTAGGAAACAAGCCTCATGCCAATACCAGACTTCCTGTCATTTAAAACCATGAAAGTATTATACATTTCAGAAGGGAATCATTTCAGAAGGCACAAATAACATAACGAAGATTACATCGAGGCCATTCTTCAAAATGTATATAAAACCGGACCTCAAAATCCAAAGGAAATCATTAATCATGCGCTTGTAGTGGATACCATTGTCAATCAAAGAAAAGGCAATTCATACTGTGGTAAAAAATTCTCTCTGAATCTCTCTGAAAATTTCAAGTTTCAGAGAGATTCAGAAAGAATCAGAGAAATTCAAAGCAATTCAGCGTGATTCAAAGGATTTCAGAGACTAGTGGATTGAGAGAACTTGCGCTTTGAATTTTTCAGAAGGATTCAGAAAAATTCAGAGGAACTCAGAGAGATGCAGGGAAATTCTGGGAAATGCAGAGAGAAATAAATTCAGTAAAATTCTTGGTCCTGCATTTCAGAGGCTTTCTGGAGGTTTTAGAGACTTCCAGAGACAGATACATTAAGAAAAATTTTGCCTGGACCTTTCTAGAAATATTCAGAGAAATTTAAAAAGATTCAGAGTAATTCAGAGAGATTCACAGGAATTCAGAGAAATTCAGAGAGGGATTAATTCAGTGAAACTTTAGGTTCAGGATTTCAGAAGTATTCAGGGAATGTCAGAGACTCACAGAGACAGGTGAATTAGGGAAAATATGTGCGTAGAGCTTTTCAGGAATATTCAGAAGAATTTGGAAAGGTTCAGCGTAATTCAGAGAAATTCAGAGAGAAATTAATTCAGCTAAATTTTTGGTTCAGAATTTCAGAGGTATTCAGGGGGTGTCAGAGACCTACAGAGACAGGCGCATTAGGAAAAATTGTGCATGGGATTTCTCAGAAAAATTCAGAGAGATTCAGCGGAATTCAGAAAGATGCGGGGGAAGTCTAGGAAATTCAGAGAGGAATAAATTCAGTAAAATCTTGGCCCTGCATTTCAAAGGCTTTCTGGGAGTTTTAGAGACTTCCAGAGGAAGATAAATTAAGAAAAATTGTGCATGGAATTTTTTATAAATATTCAGAGGAATTTATAAAGATTCTGAGTATTCCAGAGAGATTCAGAGAGATTCAGAGAAATGTTTTTTACCAGGGTAGTTATTTCTACCCTGTAATCTATTCCTCTGCTGTAATCATTCCCTACGTATATGCAGATTTTATAGATATCAACGATTATCTATGGTATTCCCAGCCAGCACAAAAGATCAATTTGAATTCATGAAGCCTACTCAAAGATTTCTTGAATAGTTCCCGTTATGCGACCAATAATGAATTCAATAAGAATTGAACGGATTCAAAATAAAAACGTATTGAATGCCCGGACAATTCATCATGAAATCTAGATATGAGTTCTTTCTGAACATTAAGTTGTTCATTAAGAGTTCATTTTGAATTCAAAATATTCATAACGAATACACATTGATCAGCAGAACGGGAACTCTTGTGCTGTATGGGTTATGATGAGCATCTGGGTGAGTAGAATAAATACATCTCAATTTTCAAAGCCATAACCTATAAAATTCCAAGAGATGAATTCTGAACGTGTACTTTGCGCACTATTTATAAGAATTCATTTCAATAATTTTCTGAATTGAATTCTGATTCTATTTGAATACCGCTATGCATATTTTCAGGCGGACATAACGGATATTCTCTGAGTATACTACCTTTGAATTCTGTTTGAATACTCTGAGAATTCTTATATGGATTCCAAAACCATTCCAGCAGAACTCACTTCAAATCAAATGAATTCTACGAGACTTTTTTACGAATTCACTCAATGTAATTCTATTAGAATTAAAAGAATCGAATATATTCCGAATTCATATGGGACTTGTGTGTTGTCTGCCCACATAACAATTTTGGATCACTCTTTTGGATCATTCTTTTGGATCATTCTGGAAGATATCTCAAAGAATTCGAAAAGATGTCTTATGAAACACCAAAAGATATCTTTTGGAAGTCTCCATGTGAGATTTCTTGAAGTTTTCTGAAGGTATCTTTTAGAATTTTTAAAGATATCTTCCGTAAGATATCCTTAACCCACACGGCACCAGTGTTCTTGTGAAATAAGCATTCTAAAAGATATCTTATAGTATTCTAAAAGATGTCCTACGCAACGGAGTTCTCAAATCGTTCTGATTGTGTTGCATAAGACATCTTTTAGAATACTATAAGATATCTTTTAGTATGGTTATTCACAAGATGTCTTGAGATATCTTTTAGGAGCCTTTGTGCTGTGTGGGAAGGTGTGTTTAGGTGTTTCATAAGACATCTTTTAGAATTCTTTAAGATATCTTTTAGAATGTTCTGAAAGAATTCCTCAAAATTGTTATCTGGGTGGGAGATTCATGTTTTATGATCATTGAGTATTTATTTCAAAAAAAATCTCCAAAACACTGATGAGGATACCTTTAAAGAGTCCTCTATTGACGGGAGATAAGCAATGGTACTCCGCACTGGCAGCTCCTGCACTCCATCCACTGATAATTATCCTCTCTGGATCCCCGCCGAAGAATTTGATATTATCGTAAATCCAACGTAGAGCCATACTTTGATCCTTCAAACCCATATTGCCAGGTACGACACAGTCCTCGGTACTCAAGAAACCCAAAGGTCCCACACGATACTGTATAGTAACTAACGCTACGTCATAATCGACAAGCTTTTTACCACCTTCTTCGTAACCATCATTGAATTGAAAAGCTCCGGAATGCATCCAAAACAATACAGGTACTAGTTTTGACGACGAAGTATTGCAAATAGGCATGAAGATGTTGAGATACAAACAGTCTTCCGATCCCTGCACTCTTTCTATTGGCGATTTTGTTATGTCGGTGGTGTATTCCAAACATCGATCACCACGTGTGGTGGCTTGCAGTGTTCCTGTCCATGGTTTTTTCTGCTCCGTTGGCTGCGGATATCAATTTATATCGCATTAGTTCTTCAATGATAATATCCCAATAAACATCTCGTGTTTGAAATACATCTTTTAGAGATGAAATATGTCTCAAAAATATCTTGTGGACACGAAATTTTTATTGAGATGTACGTGGGAAAGATGATAATTCCCTAACCTCGAATCTCAATTTTCCCACTGGAGGTTCAGCATATGGAATACCATAGTATGCTGCAAACCATTTGTTTTGGAAAGATTTCTCGTAAACTCCTTCGATCCAACCTGAACGTGTTTTCACTTTGGGACCGGGTGCACATTTCCCATCGATGGTGACCAAAAATGCGACTGTTAAAAGCAGATTTCGGATGAAAAATTTCGTTGACACGTCTCGAATCATATTGCTGAACAAATACACACGTACATTGTTTCTTACGTCTACTTTTATATCGTTCGTTCACGTTGCATTGTTGTTTTTCTTTCAATCAATATTTTATTATATGCTCTTCGAAAACTTTTTTTTGTGTGTATATTTCATTGAATATGCGCCCAACAAAACATTTGTTACGTCAATTGTAACTGAGGATACATCTGTCAATACATTTGAGATAAGACTCAAGGGGTTCTTCATTGTATCACGCACTTACTTGTTTGGAAATATGACTTAATTTTTTGTGGAGATGATGAATCAATAATAAATCGTTATCGCACCGATAACATACGGTAGAAAATATTAAAACAATTCACGACTCATTTCATCGTTAATAATTTATGCTCGAGATTTGTGACTTCGGTGTATGAAGATTTCAGATTTTTCTATAGAAAAAATATATAGCTTGTACATATTTGCATCAATTTATTGATAAAAATTCCACATAATCCCTGTAAAAAATCGGAATAATAAAAATGGAGTGAAAATTTATTTATTTATTTTGTTTATACGGGTATAAGAGACCCTTTGGTACATAGAATATACATTATTTGAAACCACATTATATATATCATGCATCAAAGCATTAAGCATCATGTTAAGCTCGACTACATGCATCTTATATTACAACAACAGTTAACGTGTATAATTATAGGTGAAAAGGACAATTAGATATTAAATTTGACAAATAAGAGGAAGAGAATTCCTAAGATCAGAATGAGATGAAAATAATTCAAGCACATCACTGTAAGAATTTGCTAGGATAGATATCCGATTTACCGGATCAGAATAACCGTATCTCGATTTATAAGAAATTGGATTGAACAATTTAGGGCGCCTCCATAAACGAGAAGGGACATTAAAACGTACAAGTCCAAGCAGTTGAGGGCAGCGAATTTTCCCATTAACAATTTTATACAAAAATGAAAAATCATTGAATAAACGACGTGATTCCAAGGGAGGCAAGTTAAGTAGAGCCATAATCAATGAGTAATCATGACAAGTGACGCTCAACGGACGGCCTATCTGATAGGCAGCAAAACGCAGAAACTTATGCTGAACTCTTTCCAAGTCTGTAAAATCCCGAATTAAATGAGGACTCCAAATTTGAGACGCATACTCAAGATGAGGTCTAACTGCAGTACAATACAGTGTTCGAAGTGCAACAGGATCACGAAAATCTTTACAAACGCGCTTGATGAATCCGAGAGATTTCATGGAAGTACCAACTATGTGATTGTAATGATCTGAGAAGTTAAAACGAGAGTCAAATGAAACTCCAAGATCACGAACAGTATTTATGGGTGATAACAGAGAATGAGACAAGTTATAAGGAAAATAAATAGCATTTTTACCTCTATGAAATCTCATCACATGGCATTTAGTGAGATTTAATGACATATTAGATAGCACACACCAAGATTGTAACCGATCCAAATCAGATTGCAGATTTTGAGCATCTCTGTAAGTTCTTATAATCATAAACAGTTTCAGGTCATCAGCAAAAAGAAGATGTGTGCAGTACTTGAAAATCGTAGAGATATCATTAATGAAAATAATAAATAATGAAAGACCTAGATGTGAGCCTTGCGGTACACCTGAGGATACAAAAAATGAATCAGAGAAATATTGAGAGACACGAACTGATTGCGTACGATTCAGAATATAACTCTGTAACCACGACAAAAAATTGCTGCGAATACCTAAATTACTTAACAATATATTATGATCAACTCTGTCAAAAGCCTTTGAGAAGTCTGTATATATAGTATCCACTTGGGCATTTTGATCAAGCGCAGAGGACACGACATGAGAAAAAATAGACAAGTTAGTTACGGTAGATTTCCCAGAAGTGAAGCCATGCTGGGAATCAGAAATAATATCAGAAAACAGTGGTGTTATTTCATCAGTAACTATATCTTCAAAAATTTTCGGCATAACATTCATGATACTAATTGGTCTATAGTTTCTCATGTCAGAACGGTCCCCAGATTTGAAGATAGGAGTAATTAAGCTGGATTTCCATTGAGAAGGAAATATCCCATAGGATAAAGAACTGTTGAAGATCAACCACAAAGGCCGAGAAATGACGAACTTGCAAGATTTTAGAAAATTAGGAGGAATACCATCATCACCAGGACCGGAAGAAGTTTTCAAGGATGAGATTTTATTGAACACTTCACCGATATTGATGGATAAATCGGAAAGATTTACATTGAAAGTAGATTCTGGTAAATTACAAGGAACAACGGGATAATTTTGATAAACTGATCTGAAATAAGATGCAAATAAGTTCGAAATAGCAATACCAGTATTGCCAATAGTACCGTCTAAATGCATCACCAGGGGTATACCGTTCTGATTCCGCTTACTATTAACAAAGTTCCAAAAGCTTTTGACATTTGTAGGAATGGACCCTTGAACGTAATGAAGATGAGACAAGTAACATTGCGAGTCAAAACTTTACATTGAGCTCGTAAGTGACTAAAGATTAGGTAATCTTCAAAGCAATTTGACTCTTTGTACCTATTGTGAGCAATTTTCTTTTGACGAATAAGTTTAATTAATTCCGAAGAAAACCATTTTGGATAAGAACTATTCCTTGATACATACTTGGGTACGAATTTGAGTAAACTTTTCACCTCACGAGAAGAAATAGGAGAAAATGCTTAAACGCGTGTATGTAAGTGTTGGGGTAACCAGGAAGAAGCATAAGAGTTGAAAAGATCTGGAAGAGAAACTTGAAGGAAGGATTTATATACGTGTTATATACACACTCACACATATACAATACGTGCAAGAGGTATAAAGAATGAGACCAAGAAAATAAGAAGAAGGAATAGAATAGAGAGAAACTAAACGAAGTACAACTGCAGTGCAAAATATTCTTACGGACTCTACGGCACAAGTCACATAGTTAGAAGCTCGATTGCCCGTATGCACGGCTGTCTCTCTAGTTGACTGTCTGCTTTCCTGGCGACACGCCCTGCCCTGATAACACCCACACGCCGAACAGCGATAAACCTGGTATTAATAGATATATGTCTCCTGCATGAAATGCTGCTCCAACTGAAGAGTGTCCTTTCGCAATATCAACTTCTCTCAATCCTTTTTTTCCCATCCAAGAGACCTTTCACCTGTTTGGAAGCGTGTGTATAAAAGAAAGGTACAAAATTCTTCCTCTTCTTCTGCTTCTTCTTTCATTTTTTGCTTCAACGAGATTCAGGCCAGGTTAAAGGTAAATATAATGATAATGATATTTGCATATTATATAACACCGGTTTTCCGGTTATCCTTCTTCTTCTTCCTCCGCTGTTTATAATTCTTCCTCAAGAACGTGATGAAAAAAAGAAAAAAAGGTGGAGAAAAAATCCTGTCTCGTTTCTCGAGAGAAAGAAAGAGAGACGTGAGAAAACAGCATAGGTACGAGCATACACCGGCTCTCAACGAATGCAGCAGATGAAATTATTTTAACACGAAATAATTATTCCAAGGATAAATTGTTGTTGGCCCAAAGGGGTGTGAGAGTGTTGAGATTCAGTACAAACGTGTGTAGATTACTCAATACACGGCTCATTTTACAGGAACGTGACCTACTGCCACGAATACCAAGTAACAGTAACAAATGTTCTTCCAAATAGATGAGGATGATTATGGTTGTGATGGTAATGAGGGAAATCAATGGGAATTTCGGATGGGAAATATTAATTGTTATTTATAGTTCGAGCGAGGCATGGAATCTATGGTAAGGAGAAATTCAAGGTAAATAGTATTTTAAATGTATACCTTTAAAATAAATACTCAACGTCGAACGTCTTGTCTTGCTCGCTACAAGAGTAAGAATGGTATTAAAAAATCACAGCTCGTATGAAAATTGCTGGGGATGTACAAACGCTTCAGCACTGACAAGGAATTGAACCGTTACTGCAGCATTACTGTTTCTCAATTGGTGTTAATCGTCTGACAGATATCAAACAACCCTGCTCCAGCAGAAATTGCCTCGTGATAGCCTAGAGAATAACTAGAGGGATTCCTACTAGGGTGAACCTCGGAACATGCCATGTCTCGATAGTACAAATAGGTGACAATGTTCTGCATCTTTTTGATGATTCTGACAGATCAATTCCACAATACAAACAGTATCGAAGCATTGGAATACACCTTTTAATATTTGTTGAATGATTATTATCAAAACCTGTTCATATTGATTCAAGTGTCTCATTCATCGTATGTTTTGACTTCCTCTCGAATCCGCATCAGGTGGATGAATTTCTTGCTGTTCAATTTTGAATAAAAAATGTTCAGAAATCAAAGAGCAGAAATAGTATAATCCAATAGATATCTGATACTGAGAAACCGCTGAGAGAATTTTGAAATTAGTTTCATATTTAGCAAACAAATTTACCGAAGAAAGTTATAGTTTGTAAAATGCCACACGATTATAATAGATGTAGCCTCTCAGAGCAATTAACCGCTAAAACTATTGCTTCAACACATCTTTCTTACCCTATTACTTAATCATAGTAATCACTATAATTTCATTCTACACTCAAAACAGTGAAAATTCAATCTCTACGCCCATCCATTCGATTGAAAATATAACAAACTTCAGTTTTCGACCCCAAAAACATCACAACAACGGAACAAGAATTCCAGGAAGATTTACAATCATCTTAAGTACAAATCTGAATAATTTTCCTCGCAAGATTGGTATGATTTATCGGTTACATATGTGTGTAAGCCACTTTAGAATCCATACGGAACACTTTGGTTCGCGTGTCCGAGCGCAGGGGCAGAGCGCGCAATCCTTATTGCTCCTCGTCGAACCGTGGTAAGTATATATCCTCTAACTCTTGTTGCTGCTTCACAGTAAAAGAACGGAGCAACGAGTGGTTGCCTTACAGCTAAGGTCCGCAATTACTGCTTTGGATATTGAAGAGTCATCCGTTAATTCTGCCGGTAGGCAGAGGTCATTTGCAACACGATGATGATGACTCCTCCCTGTTTCTATCTCTATACCTGTATACATATCTACCGCTATTGAAGATTAAGAACACCGTACATACGTGTATACATACACGAATACAAAAATCTCTCCATTATGTGGAAAAAAAGAGGAAGAAACCTGAATGAATAATTGTTGACAAACAAGGAAGAGAATTTGTTTCTCTTTTTCTTTTCACTTTGTGAATATTCTCAAGAAATTATTTACAACGTGGATAATGGATTTTTATGACGTGCTACGACCGTTGAAAGCGGTGGCAGATTTGTCGTTGACGTTGAAAGAACAAGAAAGAACAAAAGAGAGGGGAGGGAGAGGAGGTCTCGTTAAAACGCTTTCTGGAACACGCGATTCCCGGTGGCGATTGTTGCCCAACAAGGTGAATCGTGACTTTAGGGACCCTTCTCCATCTTTTTCTATTCCACGCCCGTTGTCCATTCCTGCTCTTTCTCTTTCATCAACCGTGTGTCCGACTTTATATTTATACACACACACACACACACACATACACACACGTGCGATGTACACCTTCCTTCTTTTTGTTCTTCTTTCCTTCCGCCGTCGAAAATTACTGACAAAGTAGATTCTGTTTCCCTTATATTTTTGAAATAAAAATGATGCAAATGATATCTATAATTCAGTTTCAATAGCACCCTGAACAATGGATTGTTCAGAGACAATATAAGGAGATACGAGAGTTGTACTTTTTAATTTAAAAAATTAAGTTCAAGTTTTGGCATAATTCTGAGGTGCTGGATAAATGAGGCGAGGAATAAGCAGTTGAATTTCTCCACCTGTAAACCAAGGATAAGGGTTTGAAGATTAAAGATACAGATGGATGGCAATTAAAGATCGACGCTAACCGACAGATGTATAGATTTTTCATGAAGATGGAAAGAGATTATTCTTTTGTATCCGATGAAACAAAATCCCACACTCATACTTCATTCAATTTGTTAACGAGAGCATAAAAATCACTTTTAATCATGAGATTTTAGTAATGCCGGCGATCAAAATGTATAATAAATTCTCGTAAACGGTACAACGATTTCCTTCGAATCCGTAAGTGTGTATATCTCGATCAGGCGTGTCAGAAAAGAGCAATTTAAAGAAATGGTAGCACCACCGGTCGGTCTGTCGGTCGCTACCTGCGTCATAGATCGCTATCTACTCAAATGAATCAGGTGTCACGGGTGCACCTTCGCGTCTTTTCTTTTACCTTATTTTTTCCTTTTCCCTTTTCTTTTTCTTTCCTCACTTGGCTCTTTCGCTCTTCCGCGAGAGCCGCCTGCTGCTCACCACCACCGCCGGCAACAACAGAGCTTTAGATCTGCTTTCGCAATTAAAACTCGTTATTTCGTTGCGCCATACGATTTCCGTATATATGTGTGCATACATATTTATATATATGTATATATACGTATCGCTCGTGCCGATAAGACCCCAATGAATGCTTTTCAAATGGTTAGGCCAGTAATCAGACTATCAGACAGAGAGTTTGTTCCAAGATCGGTATTAAAAACGTGCATATACACACCAACACATGTGCATTATTATACATTATTATGTATCCTTAAAAGAATCTGAATAAAGGATCTCGCGTAATGGTAAAGGTAAAATTATGTACGTCATAGGAAATGAGGTGTCAGCCGCTGTTGCCGCTTGTTTTGCTCAATTGCTCATTTTCTTTTTTTTCTCTCTCTTCTTACTTTTTCACCATTTTTTTTTTTCACGGTAGCGTTCGTTCCCCGGCAATAGATCAAGGCTGCTGCTGAACGTTCACAAATTATTATTATCATTATTATCAATATACGTGCATATGTATGTTTACACAACATTTATATGATTTTTCAATACAAATTATATAAATTATCATCAATCTTCTTCGGCACGAGGAAATCACGGGAGAAATCCTTTACCGTGCCACGCCTTACTTCATTTCAGAAGATAAAATACCTTTTACGCATTTCAAAGTTCATCCGATCCGGTGAAAGCATCGGAAAAGTTCAGTCTGAAATTTCTCCCAGTGTGCGGAGGAAAATAGTTTTTACGAAAAAAGAAGGAAATTTGCCAGTGATCGGACGGTAATCCTATTAGTACGGGTGTATGCATATCCAATGGATGCAACTGACAATTCACAGACTTTCAATACATTCTCACCTAATTGCAGTCGCGTTAACCGTGTTACGGTGTATTAACCGTTTACCAGAGGAGATCTCCAATTGCACGCATAAGAATCGCTTTCCTGATTAATGTTCCACGATCGAGATTAACTTTGAAGAAATGTTCTTTTACACGTCGAAGAGAAAGATCACGTGGATCTCAGCCTTGGATCGATGTTTGCTGTGTTTTCTCTTGAAAATTCCATATCTTGAGAAAATGTGATACATTTTTTTTGTTTGCGATTTTTCACGACAACTTGAGTCAATTTGGAACGCCTTGGTTGAACAAACCCATTGATTCTCGCCAAATCTCATTGAATCGAGCACAATGTTCCGACCAGGGCTGCGGAGTCGAAACTTTCACATAGCCGACTCCGACTCCGGACCACTTAAAATTTCCGACTCCGGCCCTAGTGTTTATTCTCATGAATAAAAATTCCAAAAGAACCAAACTTGGACAGAAGATAGACATTATTCGTTATCGAGGTTTTTTGAACTGTGTTTCAATATTTTATTTATTGATATATTATTGAAGTTTGATTTGCTAAATATGTCGTGGCTAAAATGCAAACAATATAACAGAATTCCAAGTCGTAACTAATTCTAATGTTCTATTTCAAAATTTAATGCATGAATTATTTCTCCCATCAACATTGTTCAACAGATATAAATATATCAAATGTTAGAAAAAAACTACGTCAACAACTTTCGACAAAGGATTTTCTCTGAAGCTTTCATTCATGAACCGTTGATCTGATGCAGTACATAAATTTGTAAATTTTTATATGCAGCAGCTTATTGAACAATTAGAACCAACAGGGTGGATGAGAAAGCACGTTTCTTGATTATTTCAAAATATAATAAACACAAGAATAAATAAATCACAAATATTTTGTTTCTGAATGTTTTCATTCTTCACTGTAAAAAATAAATGTGGAATATTCCACCAAAAATCTTCCACCATGAATAGGGAACTTGACATCCTGATTTGATAGAGTTTGCCCTTACTTTTTGGAGGATTCAACACCCAAGAAACGGATTAGTTCCTCAAAATGGAGGAAGAATCTCCTATTTTTGATGGAAAAACAATTCTCCCACGACCAGTGGATGGAATCGGCCATTAAAGTGAGGAAAGACTCCCCATATTTGTTCTAGTGTTCGTAAATCTGTCACATCTCTGATAACATCAATGAATCAACACAATCTGCGAATGATTCTCAAACAACTCCAAAACGATTTCCATTCTGGTAATGGGAATAAGTGCAATATGAATCTATTAAGCGAATAAACATGGAGTGATAGCAAGATTCGTTGGAAATGACCAGTATGGAGCTTTTTGAATAATTAGGTAATAATTACGGACTTATCTTTCATTTGAAACTCCCGTATTCATTGCAAACTTGTAATAATGATGAAAAGAGAGAAATCCCATACAGCAAATCAGTTCAGAAAGAGTGCGAAGAGAATTCAATTGGGGTCGAATGAATCCAATATGAATTCTCAAGAATTCTTTTCCAATTCCTATGCCTTAGCTCTCCTTGCAGAAACGGAATCATTCAGAACGATTGATAGTGCAAATCTCTGATCAAAAATATGATTCGAACTTATTTAGAATCATTTGAGTCTGAAATGGCTAATTTGAAATTCGTACATTTCTCATTGGAAAAATTTCATTTTGATAAGAATCAATTCTTTGAATAATCTCAGTTTTACGGGGACGTTACATTCCCACTTAGAGATTTCCTATGACTCCCTTTCTCCATTCTCATACCTTTATAGTTCCATTGATATAAAGAATTTTAGCACCTTCTTACCGAACAGATTATGAAAACAAACACATCAATTCCTACTCTCATTTTTTTATTCATCTTATTTATGTCTACAGAGAATTCTATGCATTTGATTTCGAAACATTACACTTTGAACTTCGAATCAACGTGTGAAAATACATTGTCCATAAATTAACATATGGATTCCTCGTTTGTGTTGGAGAAAAATTGAAAAAATTTTTTGCATGTAAATTTCATCTCTTAACTGATGCACCTGAGATTCACCTGAGAAGATTGAATATGTGTATTTGAAAAAATGAGCCAAAGAAATGAAAACGTATCCCAAACATCACACGAAGTTCTCTGAATGTTTTAAAAACATAACCTAGGTTCTGCGAGTCTTAACCCCCAAAAGCACATATTCCCAATGTTTAGAGCATTTTCACTTTTAATGCAGCTAAACACGTTCTGAAAACCTTATTTTCATATACTACAGGACGTTCTCGTAATGTTTTTCTAACGTAATTTCATGAATACTAACTTTTTTGTCAATGAGTCGAAAGAGGAGTCGGATTCGATGAAATACCATTCGACTCCGACTCCCCTTTCGACTCCATCCATCCCTCCACGACTCCTCGACTCCGACTCCCGACTCTGTCTCCGACTCCACAGCCCTCGTTCCGACCCCATCCATTTAAGGGGTTACATGGGTTTCAGAGATCAAAACAAAGCTAAGTCTCTCGATTTTGTTTGCCTTAGTACAGAAGAGATTTTTATTAATTTTTTTTGCATATCATAAGATAACTTTGAAACAACATTTTAAACGATTTTGATGAGAAAATATAATAAATTGAATTTTGCGGTAATCAAAATTACTTGCGACCGCTTCATCTGAAAAATGAAAAAAACATATTTTCTTCCAGTATTAGAGTAAAACTAGTCCTTGAACGAAGGATTTACAAACAAATGAAAATTGAATTTTTGGTAGTGGTTTGAACGAAAGTGTCACTTTTTCGGTAAAATTTTCGCTTTTCATTACGTTGTCAAATTTTTTGCAGTCGAAGGAAAGGTTCGTTCAGAGACTACAAAATGATATTTCGAAGAAGTGTTTAAAATTTGGGCGAGATCAAACGATTAGTTTCCGAGAAATTTTGACTACCGATTTCGAAAAGTGTGTTTCGAGAAAACTTTTTTGATCACTTCGGGGAATTCTAGATTTTATCATGTTGCAAAAAGGAAAAATTGAAATACTTGTGTACAAGCTATTTTTCACACCTATAACCTAAAAAATACCTCGTGGCTTGGCTAGTAACACTGTACCGCAATATGTGCTCCTTCACACAGTCAACGAAAAATGACATAAACGGGGGCTACAGTCATCAGAGGGAAAGTTCTAAATGCTATATCTTCTAGAGTTTTAGTCGGATTGACTTGGATTTTTGGGACTATATTCTTGAAGAGTTATATTAGCAAATAAAGAAATAAAAAAAAATCGGTTTTTCGAAAATCTGAAACCCATGTAACCCCTTCAGTGTTCCGATATTCGTCAAGCTGGGGAACCGCAGCTTGGTCACGTGACTGCATTTCGCACTGACACATGTGAGCACTCTTATCGGTGAACCGCTCACCGACAAGAGCGCTCACATGTGTCAGTGCGAAATGTAGTCACGTGACCAAGCTGCGATTTCCCAGCTCGACAAATATCGGAACACTGAACCCCTTAACCAGTTTTAATGAGATTCCATCAGATGAATGGGTTTTTTCAATTCGATTCTGATCAGGACCGTGCCGACCTTCGCTGGCGCCTGTGTTCATAAATCTTTTGGCGCCCACTTATGGTCTCGAAATTTGAGTGCGAACATGAATGAGAATCATAGATGATAAAAAAAAATTAAATTGATTTATCTCATAATTACAATATATAAACACATGTTCCTTCCAAATCTTATACTAAAAACGAATGAAATATTTAAATAATCTCTGATACAAAATAGTACGTAATAAAACTAAAAGAACAATGTATAAGGATGAATTGAGAAAAAATCACTTTCAAAAGATTTAAACGCGGGTCGTCGGGACCAGAGGGGTGAAACCGTTATAGCAAAAGTGGAAACAAACGCCAGACCAAAGTCATTCCAACCAATCTGAAATTCAGAAAGTGTGAGTCCCAGCAGAAATTTCGATAGTATCCAATGAGATGATTTATACCTTGATTCACCAGACGAAAACGAGATGACGTGGTATACTAATTTCACAATTTTTGTTGCCAGATTTTATACACTCAGTTTCAACCCCCTGGTCGGGGCTCGGGACCATACGCCGAGGATCTATCACTCGAGCCACCGCCGGTAGTTCAAATCAATTCGTTTTCTTTGCATATATCAACTTGCCCCTGATTGAGCTTATTCTTCAAAATCAAATGTCTCGAAAACTAAGCCGCGTTAAGATGGAAGTCCAAATGTTTACTCACGGGTGCGTAAGGCACACGTACACATAAGTTTCATTGAAAAATAACTTCCGACACTGTGTCACTTTTTGAAAATGGTGAACAGTACGTATATGAAAAATTCTTTGAAAATAATTGATAGAAATTGATTCATAACTCTAACATTTTCCATAAGGAATTAGTTTATTTATCACAGAGAAAATGATCTCATGGAATATTTTCAAAAGATAGATATCTAAGGATCTCCAAAACCGTCGCATTAGAAAACTTTTTGATATTTTCCAGAGAACATAATGAATGTTTGAAATATTGAGGGAAAAATGTTCCATGAGACAATATTCATTATGGAACACGAATAGTTTTTAATGAGCGCTTTGAATTGGTGATTCAGTATTGAATGTTTTCTCTTCAACAGTTTGTTGGTTTCGTACTGGGAACTCAATTTCTTAGACTGAAAGGAAATTTTCTTCGCCCTGAAATTCAGTTTAATGGAAAAAGTCTTTATCACATTGAAACAAGAAATTTTGAGATTGAAACATAGATACGTACCAGGTGTGTAAGTATGAAACCGGAATTTGCCCATAGGTGGCGCTAGATGTCGATGTAGTTACCGACACATCACGTCAGCGGTGTGTTGTTATTGTATTGATATCTGACAACGATTTCCAACTCACAATAACACGAGTTTCATTCAGTAGCATTAGTTTATTAGGGATAAACATGTCGAGTTTTGTGCCAACAAATTACGATTTGCGGACAGCACTACTTTTCTGTTTTCATCTGAAGAAAACCGCAGCCGAATCGCATTGAATGCTTGTGGAGGCGTTTGGTGAGCATGCTTTCGGTAAAACACAGTGTTTCGAGTGGTTCAAACGGTTCAAAAGTGGCGACTTTGACGTCAGGAACGAAAAACGTGGAAGACCAACGGAAAACTTTGAAGACGCTGACCTGCAACCCTTGTTGGACGAAGACGACGCTTAAACACAACAACTGGCGGATCAGTTAAAGGTGACGCGAGAAGCCATCTCCCTTCGGTCGAAAGCCATGGGAAAGATACAAAAGGTGGGGAAATGGATTCCATATAAACTCAACGAAAGACAACAGGAAAACCGCAAAACATCATGCGAAATGCTGCTCGCCAGGTTCCAAAGAAAGTCATTTTTCCATCGAATTGTGACTGGCGATGAAAAGTGGATATATTTCGAGAATCCTAAGCGCAAAAAGTCATGGGTTACTCTGGGTGAACCATCAACATCGACGGCAAGACCAAACCGCTACGGACGAAAGACAATGCTATGTGTTTGGTGGGATCAGAAGGGCGTAATCTATTACGAGCTGCTGAAACCTGGGGAAACTGTCAATACTCAGCGCTGCCGACAACAAATGATCGATTTGGATCGAGTTTTGCGTGACAAACGACCAGAATACCAACAAAGACGACACAAGATGATTTTGCTGCATGACAATGCACCAGCGTACAAAGCGAAACAGGTCCAGGAGACGATAGAGTCGTTCCGTTGGGAGATTCTTCAGCACGCGCCTTACTCACCGGACCTTGCCCCATCCGATCCTACTTGTTTGCATCGATGGGACACGCACTTGCTGAGCAGCGCTTTCCTTCTTACGAAGATGTACGAAAATGGCTCGATGACTGGTTTGCCTCAAAAGAGCAACAGTTCTTTTGGCGCGGAATCCACAAATTGCCAGAAAGATGGAAAAAATGTATAGATAGCGACGGACAATACTTTGAATAAGTTACTTTGTATCATATCATTACAATAAACGTGTTTTTTCTGTACGAAAATTCCGGTTTCATACTTACACACCTGGTATATTCCCAAGTAACACAACAAGTTCTGAGAATATGGAAGGTGGCAAGGTATTCTAAGAAGGTTCCAGGTCATTCCTAGAATGTTCGAGCACATTCCTAGAACTTCTTGTGTTACTTGGGTTCCTTCTTGAATGTGAGAATATAAATCCAACTCAATGAGAAATTTCCCTATTGAAATAAATGATTCTTCCCAATGAAAACAACCCTGTTAGATGTAACAATTTATGAAACAGAATTCATAATGAAATATTGAATTCAATAATATAACCCGTACAGCACAACCACCGATCCTCCACCTAAGACTTCGGTGGACCAGAGGTAATTGGTGGAGAAATGGGAGCCGTGGAAATAAGGGAGAAATAAGGGAGAGTTTTCGTTGAGGCAACGGAGAGGTGACGGAGAAATGTCCGCCCCCTGTATTTTCAGTAAAACTTAGATTCGTGAATTCATACATTCAGATTTGGTTACGTAAATGCACCAATAAGAATTATATCGAAAATACAGGGGACGGACATTTCTCCGTCGCCTCTCCGTTGCCTCAACGGAGACTCTCCCTTATTTCCATGGCTCCCATTTCTCCACCAATTCTCCACCTCCAGGCCACCGAAGTCCTAGGTAGAGGATCGGTGGTCGTGCTATACGGGAAGTTCCAATATTAAGAATTTTCTTCTCAATTTGAATAACATATTTGTCAAATTTAATAAATAATCACCAAATTTCAGTAAGAAATTGTCAAAAAATTGAATTGTTCAGTAAGGAATTGTCATCAAATTCTACTCTTGAGATTTGATAAATATATTTTATGAATTGTTATGATCATTTATACCTATTTACGATACAGTTCTCTCCTTAAATTGGAAGCTTATTCAAATAATTAAATATTCTTTGAATTGATGAAACATTCTTTGGTATTATTGAAGACACATGCCCCAAGTAACACAAGAAATTCTAAGAATGTGCTCGAAGATTCTAAGAATATCCTGAAACCTCAAAATGTTCGAGCACATTCTCAGAACTTCTTGTGTTACTTGGGGTTTTTGATCCATTCGTTTCAGTTCTCAGTGAAGTTGAAATTTCTCAGAACCCATTGAAAAATTGAAGGCACCTGAAGGCGCCCCTCACACCCAGGTGCCTGTGTCCACCGCACACATTGCACTTATGAGCACCACGGCCCTGATTCTGATTGAATATGGCACAATGTTCTGACTAAATCCCACGTGAGAGTGACCGCAAAAAAAGTATTTTTTCCACCTATTTTTTGGGACCGCCAGTTCCAGGTGAAAATGCATTCTAGAGAATGCTCTATGTCCATCATTTGCGAGGGAATATCATTCCTCAGTGAGCATAGCACAGGTTTTGGAGATGAAATAGTATCAATTTTCGATCAAGATTTTATAAAAACCGATAAACCTTGATAAATTCCTTATAGAAAAGGTTCGTTTCTATGAAGAACTCATCGATTTTGTGGATTTCTTGATCTCTCAAACCAATGTTATGCTCACCGGGAAATAGTATTCCCTCGCAAATGATCGACATAGGATATTTTTCATAACGCAATTCGACCTGAAACTCGCGGTCCCAAACGAACAGGCGATTTTTGCGGTCACTCTTTCATTTCGTCAGATTCTATGGATTTTTTCTAACCAGGACAGGAAAACAAGTTAAGTGGCAATGGAAATTCTCAGTCTCCAAGCGAGATATGTGGTACAGACACGTATAACAGAAAACTGGTCCATTTAATAGCACCGCTCTGAGAAACTCCTACCACTGGTCCATATACATTCTGGCAAACCAATTTGTAGCATAGAGATAGGAGAATTCAAAGTTTCCCATTTAATTCAATATTGAGAATACAAAAAAAACCTGATTTTCAGCAATTGAATTCACGGCCTCCCGTGAGCAAATGCAATGTAGGAATCACCCACTCTGCGCAAGCAACATAGTCTTGGAAAATCGAAGTTCGCGCACCTTGTTAGGAAAAATAATATGTGTAACTCGTGCGCATTAGTGATCCCCCCACTCGCGTGATTTGTCGCCCTCGCTACGCTCGGGCGACAAGCTTCACGCTCGTGCGGGAATCACCAACTTTGCGCCCTTGTTACACAATGCACTATTTTCAACCGATCGCTGTCATTCACAGTAACCAATAGTGTTTTTTTTCTTTTAGGAGTTAATATGGGAAGCTTTCTGTTGGCACTCATTCTCTACCATGCTTTTATTAATACCGATAAAACCTTCCATATTCCCAATGAGGTTTTACCAATTTAATCTCATCATTATAGCCCTTTCCATAAGAAAGTCATTTGAACCACATTTGTAGGAAGCGAACCACGGTATCGAGCAAGAACTAGTTGCAGATGGATCTTCTAGGTTAAGCAACGACGAGTGCGTTGCAACGTTGGAGATGGGTGACCATCACGCTAATAACACATAATGTATCGTTTGGATTTCTTTCAGCAATGACTAGTTATTTGAAATAGTTGAATCGATGATATCCCTGCTTGAAAAATCCCATTCAAACCTTTTAACTCGTCAATCAGTTGGAATCATATTTTTGTCCGGGAATTTTCCTATTTGATGTCAATCAAATATAATCGGTTTGAACAGGAATTTTCTACTCAATGGGATAAAATCAGTAAATTCGAATGGATATGATTCGAGTTTTCTGATTACATCTCGTTGAATAGAAATTTCCTATTCAGACCGATTAGATTCAGGGGGATGCAACTCCAATAAGTCCCATTAAACCTTATTTGCGCGCCATCTACTAAATAAATACTCATGCGAACTACAAGTCGATATGGCCGTTTGGTATACCGGGATAACCTCAAAATTATTCTAGTTAATCCAAATTTTAGAACATCAACGATATGCCAACAATAAAGCATTGAACGATTCTAAAACCGAATTATCAGTCGGACTGATTCAGTTTTAGAGTCGTTTCTGATGCTTTATTGTTGAAATACTGTTCATTTTTCAAATTCCAAACTGATGAGAATAATACTAAGGTTATGTCACTATACCAGACCGCCCCTAATCGACACGCCCCCATATGAATAAATATGACCGTAATCGAAATACGGTTTGAGGTCATCATATGAAGTTGCATACCCCTGATTAGATTCGAATAAGATCAAATAGGAAAATTCTTGGACAAAAATCTGATTCACCAGTTAATACGTTTGAATCGCATCTTTTAAGCAGGGATATGTGTTGGTTTAATTCATATAGATTGCTTATATATTTTAAAACCAACCATGTTGATAACAATTTTTTTATATAGAACATTTAACCATCTGTTTTCATCGGATTTATCATTGATTCAGATTGATGCTTCAAATTAGTCTGAATCAGATTTTTCTAAATAGCGACCCTTGGGAAAAACCCAATTCATCCTCATTGGATTTTTTTGGATGAGAATGAATGGAAATGTTCAACCAGTTCAGACTGGATTATTCTCATTCATTCTCATTGCTCAATTTTTGGAAAATTTCAATCAATTCTCCTTCAATTTTATGACCCGAAGAGAACATGAAGCTTCAGCCAACGTTCAGATTAGATCTGTATAGATCGGATCGAAGGTTCATCAGAGCTAACTTTTAGATTCACAAACGTTTGACAAAGGTTCTACGAACGTTGAAATGTCCACCTCGAAATACGTTCAGGAAACATAGATGAAACGTTCGCTGAAGGTTCATCGAAGGTTTGAGGAAGCTCCACAAAAATATCTATACTTAGTTAATTTATAATAATATATGTTTATTAATTAATTTATTTTTCATATAAATTGATCAAAATTGATATAAGTATAGATATTTTTGTGAAGCTTCGTTAAACCTTGATGAACCTTCAGCGAACGTTTCATCTATGTTTCCTGAACGTATTCCGAGGCGGACATTTCAACGTCCGTAGAACCTTTGTCAAACGTTTGTGAATCTAAAAGTTATCTCTAATGAACCTTCAGCTCGATCTATACACATCTGATCTGAACGTTCGCTGAAGCTTCATGTTCTCTTCGGGGATTGTTCCTTAAAAAAAATCCTATTGATTCCCGTTGGAAACCCTAACGGGAAATCCTCTGATCAGTAAGAAATTTCCGACGCAGAAACTTGATTCATTCTCATTGGATTTTTTTTCAATGGGATGAATGAAAAGTTTTAACCATGGTTGATAACTTCATTCGTCTAATCGCAAACACATGTTTTTTTCTTATTTTCAGGTTCTGCTTATCGTTGACATACGTTAATTATCTCCATATGATTCGTTTATCATAATTTCGATTCATCTTACAATAATCTTCAATCTACCAATAACCCAATCAAATTCTCGTTACCACTTGGAAAGCTTGTGCGTGAGTTGGACAGAAATTTTTCCTCCGCTCCTCGTTACACGTTTCCTGATTTTTCGATAGTACAAACGTTGGATGTATTCATGTATTCACGTATTGTTTCGGTTCAGTTCCCAAAGTCAATATCAATTATTTTTTCGCGCTACATTTACATGCCCGTTCCCGGTTGCGGCCGTTGTCTTTGTTTTTCCCTTCCTTCTGTTTCATCTACCGAGGGTTAAACGCTTAATAACATGTTTTCATAATGGGAAGAGATTCACGGCATTTTGTTCCAGGTTATCACGTACGTACACAAACTTATAAGATGTATAAACGTGTGGAGTATGTACAATTATATGTGTAGTACGGAGCAGAGCAGAACGGAGTAGAGCGCATTACACACGCGACGTGTCCCAGGTTGCTTCATTCCATTCGCGATATTCCACATTCTTCCCACACGTGTAAGAACACACATATCGGTTGGTTGGGTATACACGGTGTGGTTGTGCATGAGAGAGATGCCTACCGCTGATACCGAACCAAGATGAAACGCCAAGAGAGCATCGTCGCGCAAAACCCAAGCCACAACTCCATGCTCTTCCATGTGCCACGCCGTACTACTTATTACGGCACAGCCATTTATGGGGCAGGAGAACATCCAAACAGTTTACCTTCGTTTAAAGGAGCAATTCGTTCCTCTCTATCTGTTTTTATTACTCTCTTTCTTTCCCGGCCGGGGGTGGGTGGAGCGAAGGAAAGGAATCTTCTTCTTTTTCTTACACATAACCTATACATAACTCTTGGAACGAACGACGACGAGTGTGAGAGCATGGGAAAAGAAATCCTTGTGTACGGTATGATGTAAGGATGAGGAAAATAAGCGGAAAGGTTCGGTGAAATAAGCTCGAAGATGAGGATGATGATCATCATCATTATCATCATCATTCCAAATCAATTGTACCTGAATGTTTAGTTGAATCGAATTTTTCTATTGAGGATTTATCAATGAATTTCAATGAAGAGATTATATTGAGAGGAATTTATGGTTGTATCGGCGGTATGTTTGCACATAGAGATCACCACCGCCAGGGTGGGGTCCTTCAGGTTGTCGTCGTTGTCGTTGTCGTCGTCTCGCATCCGACTTCACTTAACGTTTTCAGTTTCACTTTCTAAGCCACCTCTCCCTTCTCTCTCCCTTGTCTCCCTCTGCCAGTGAACGAACTGTTGCATCGCATTGAACGCGAGTTTGTGCTTGTATATTATGTGGTGTAGCGATCCGATCGGACGTCCCACGCCCCAGCTGCTATTCGTCGAGCGCGCCACTCACAAGCGAGGATCGATTGATCGTAGGAGATCAGTCCATAATCGATCACACGACTTGCGATCTTTTTTCTTCTTCTTTCCCTTCGAGTTCAAATACTTTCTTCCTCCGTTCGTATAAAGTTTCAGAGGTTTTCGAAACATTGAATAGAGATAGAATTACATCGAAGGGATTCCGTTATCGTTTTACTTCTCCTATGATTCGTTGGATATGAGTATCATTGCTACGAGTCGTATTGAGATTAGTCGTGTGCATTTCCATTCGCACTTTGATCATTCCATTTAGGTCATTCATTGGTTCTTGGAGAGAACTTCATCATCAAAAATCCAACTGCAAAGTGACGAAATTTCAGTCTAATTCCTCCTTAGAATTAGCCTCCTTATTCACAGGCATCCCAGCGAAAGCAGAAAGGTGTTGGAAACACCTTGTATCGAATTTCGTAACAAAATGCTCAATTTACATTGTCATGGAAAGAATTTAAAGCAAGGTCTTCCTGACAAGGTCCCGATAAATGCCAAGAGTGACAATTGTTGTCTGAATCAAAGCCGCAGGCGGGGTCAACCCAACTAGATCCAGAGGATGAACTTTCAATCTGGGTATTCGACTTTAAATTAAAAGAATTTTCATACAAATAATTTGTAGAATACAAATTTTCACGATATTGAGAAAATAAAATCCTACTCAGAATAACTTGGGAACTCTGCTTGGAATTTCGCTCAACCTCAGCAAACTCCCCAAATGATAAGGAATAAGGATATCACTGGCGAAAAATGGATTCCATATTGCGTAAGTTCAACTTTCAACGTGTACAGTATTTTGTTCTCTCCTCTTCGTGATTTCGTTCATTTCAATTCAACATTCAAACAGTACGTGTATAAATACAATTTTGTATCCTAGGATATGCTTTATCCTTGAAAGCGTACAAGACGAACGTGGTTGTTGCAACACGATTATGAAGTCTATCGATCGGATGTCACGCGGTTCATACCCACCCACTTCACAGGATCCTAATCTCGGCGGCAAGATCGAAGCGGCGGGCCGAGGCTCAATTATCTTGGCCGAAGATAAACTGGGCCAACGGTCGGTCAGAGATTTCTCTTTCTCTCTCGTCCAATCTTTTTGTCTATTCCCTCCTTGCGTCTTAACTTCTCTTGATCTTTCGGAACGATTACGAATCTGCTCCCTCGTAATTATTGCGAGATATCGAGCTGCTGCTGCTGCTGCTGCCGCTGCTGCTCCTGCTCCTGCCGTTACTACTACTACTCGATTCGATATTTAGGATGACGTCAGCTATACGCCGGTCACGCCGACGGACGATCATTATTTCAAATATCTCTCGGCGATCAAATATCTCTGTTGGATAATAATACTTTCATGATCCAACGAATTAAATTCTCATTCGCTTACCTTCTTGATGTATTTTGCGGCCTTTTTATGGGCATTGTTCTTGCTTGGTCTCTCAACGGCATCCTCCTGGCCAAAATTTTCGTTCAATTTCTTTTCTGGAACACGTATTTTCGTTATCGAGATTATCTCCGAGACTCGACTCTCGATCTATCATCTTGCCACCTAGATGAAAACACTCCTACATTCTTGTATGCACGATTGTATAATATTGACGAGCTTGGGATAGAAGATTTACATAACGTAACATTGTATCGGGAAGTGAATTTTATATGATAATAAATCGCCTCGAGACTCGTTTCGATTCGTCGTTGTGAAAAATATTCTTTTGTCACATCGAATACATTGTCGTTGAGTTTTAAATATCGGATTCTTGATTTTTATCGTATGCTTACTGGGGTCCTTTTGAGGTACCTTCCTAGATTGTTGAGAATTACATTTAGAATACCAAATTTTCTTGTCGATTGACTGAAACAGCAAATTTTAGCTGTCATAGCTGAAAAGATTTTTCAACGCATCATGGATAGATGTGTGATCTTGAGATGAATCACATGATTCCATTTCATGTTTTTCCATGACGCATACCTAATAGAATGCCCTTATATGCAACATTTAAGAACAAAAGAATGATATTATATGATAATCTTCACAGTGTTCAGAATTCAGTGTTCAGTCAGCTTTTAAACTATAACCAAACTGGAATTGTGGACCATCGTATACTCAACGTGTTTTCATTTTACAAATTTGTTTCTGTAATTCTAACATAACATCTCTTCCATGTATAGAATGAAAGTAATTGAAAGCAAATGAGGACATGAAAAATTGATCATTTCTTCGTAAAGTGTGTGAAATGGAAAGTAAAGGAACAAAAGGAAGGATTCAAAGATTCTAGGACATCACGAGTGCAGGAAATACCGGATATGGTTGGATCCATGCATCATCGTTCAGGTGTTACCAACAAATAAGTCAAGAGTCTTGCATTTAATCCCAATGAAGGAAGGGGTCCGTTCGTGCACGTTGCTCGATATCGTGCGTCATTTTCGAAACAAGGAGTTCCTTGGTAATATAATAAAGACAGAGAGAAAATTCTTTTATACGTACAATTCAATTGAATTTCGTCTTCTTTTGTCATCGCAGTTGTCGGCAGCCACCGTATTTTCTCCCTTGTTTCTCTGTTGTCCGTGACTAGTCACGCTCGTTAACTCCAAGAAGAATCGACGCCCACGGCTCGCTCAAAGGTCCTGAGATCTTGTTTCGAATTGTCAAATACGTACGTATGT
The DNA here is from genome assembly GCA_018340375.1 of Gonatopus flavifemur. Classification (NCBI taxonomy): domain Eukaryota; kingdom Metazoa; phylum Arthropoda; class Insecta; order Hymenoptera; family Dryinidae; genus Gonatopus; species Gonatopus flavifemur. Next base: position 4,820,201 of record JAFFJZ010000012.1, on the reverse strand, counting down.
TATCCGATACGTATGAAACAATTCCTAGAATATTTGATATAAAGAAATCTAGAACTAGTCAATTAACTTGGTTAATTTTTTCGCATCAAACGTCGTTACACCTCGCCTGTTACCGTGTTTTGATAAGCAGAGTCCGAATCTCGACCATGCGAGGATCGTGAGAAAATTGTACCTTGTCTCGTTCTTCCGAACCCCGGATATTCACAATCATCAAGGAAGAAACAATTATACGTTTCTGCTATTTCTTAAAACGAAAATCCATCTGTTTCTTTTTCTCTTCATCAGTCTTGAGCATTCTCGGAACAATGGCAGGGTAGATTCATTCAACCGCAGACAAAAACACGAATCCGTTGTGTAATGCAACATTGATAATATAAAAAGGATAGCAACTATTTCAAACACGTGCCAGAAATGAGATTCTTCTCCGCTTCTTCCTTCTGTTCATTGTTTTCATGTGTCCTCACGTCAGGTGCGATTATAAATGTCGTCTGTTATTGTTCTTTAATTCAATTCGCTCACACTTTAGTCGAAGACAACTTTCTTGGCATACCTCACTTTCTCCCTTCTACCTTACTCAGGTATGCTTTGACAAACGTACTGTGCTTGGTGCCAAGCTTGAGTCACTGCTAGTCAACTCCGGGCGTAGCTTGGTTGCTAACATTGGCACCAAACTAGATTAATGTCCGGGATGATAACAATGTTCAATGTTTGGCATCCGGGCTTGGTTCAATATTCAAATTCAATATTGTGTAACATTCTCGTCACATCCTCGTCACATTTTCAAATTTAAATACATATGAATATATATATATACACTTATTTTTTACTTTTCTTCTATTCTTTCTTTTCTCTCTCTCTCTCTCTCTCTCTTTACTTTCAATATGTATACACATACATATAAACGTATACACACCTTCATCAAATGTTTTTACTTTTAATTCAATCAAAGTCTAAGCCCATTCAACTATGAAACATTTTTGAAAGAATAATGTAAGGAATGTCTTTCTATATAAAAACACTGCAGACTATGTAAACATCTGGGTGACAGACTTGGGGGAAAACCTTTCCATGCAATGGAAAAGCATGTATAAAAAATCGTGACCAGAACAATGGTCTGCGTTGTTTCGCTACCTAGCTATGCAACACGAATCTATGCTCTTCTCAAGTCTAAATAGAAAAAACCTTGGCTTACGTGCACTTTCAGAAATGATCATGGTTACTAGACTATAAAATAACTTTTGATTGATATAATTATCATTGAAAATCTACTATATACTCATATCTTTTATCCTGATCAACTATAATATAATGATGTTTACATTCATTAGTTGAATGAAAATCACATAATCATTGATTAGCCGATATTAAAAATATTTTCTTCTACCACTTCACAAACAACATTGAGAAAACAGCAGATTCTTCATAAATACAACGATAGTTTTGACTCATCACACAAATAATGAATTATCATATCATTATCGAATAATAATATCCATAAACTACATTTGAACATTGATTTGAATTCTTGAACAATATTATTGATAAATGATCAATCTTGCAAACAATGTTTCAATGTAGTTATCCATAAGAATTCTGGCTGCCAAATCGTTGTTTGGAAGGTGTCATCTATATGACATTCAAATTGCATGACCATTTGTTATTATAAATGACAAGACTTAATTAAGCTGTACACACCTTACTAATCATTATTTTATGAACTTTAGAGATATTGTTGAATTCATGAAAAATCATAAGAAACCTCGGAAAATATCTAATGCCCAAGAAAATACGTATAGAAAAAACTCTTGAGACCATAGGAAGAAAGAAAACATTGTCTCTTCTCTCTCAAACAATAGTCCCCACTCAAAGGTCAGCTTCCAGAAAAGTATATAAAGCCCAAGGAAATGCCCTTTGACACCTCACTATTTTTCTAAACTTCAGCATGCAGTGTTACATTGATTTTCAAACTTTTCAACTTTTACAATTTTCAACGAGCTAATTCGTGTGAACTCTGATTCCAAACTAGTACAATTTTCGACTACAAACCCAAGTAGAAATACTCTAGTTATTGACGAGTTTTGTAACGCTTAACTAGCCAAATACTAGACACTCGCAAGTACCTCACCAGAACCCTACGAGGCACTTGCAAGCGTCTAGTTTCTGGCTAGTTAAGCGTTACAAAACTCGTCAATTACTAGAGCATTTCTACTGGGGAACTCCAACTCAAGTATGTATATAATTTTTCTCTATTTTGAATCACTTGTGGATCCAAGATAGAGATACTCTACTAACCAACCTTTCCTTCTAATATCTATGTTTTGGGTCACTTGGGGAACCAGAACATTAGATGTTTTCTTTTTATTCCCTTTAAAAAATGACACTTGTGATCATAAGTTCGAAGACTTGTGGTTCGTTCTAATGATAGCACATGCGGCTATTATTTCAAATAGAATCATATTAAATTTGAACAATTTGAAAGTTGCAATTATGCCCATAAGATTCATTTCAATAATATGAATTTGCCCCCATCAATCCATTTTATATAATCTTCCATTTTGGAATAGATTATATAGAAATTCAAGTTTTATCTCTTTTCATTTCCAGTGACTCGCGACATCCAGTTGATTGTCCATGATTTACGCGAAGCCAAAAGACATATCATAAATGAGCAGAGATTAAAAAATACCCATGGGGATCGATTGGACAGTAGAGCTGCGCGTAGGACGCTTAACAAAATAGTTGAAGAACCAAAAAAATATAAAGAACTCCTCAAGGAGTATAATGAAGCGATAAAGTTAGTACCTAAAGGAAGAATCAATTTTAAGCCTGAAGATAGTCATAGAAATAAAAAACCTAATTTACCACGTAGGTGTGACGAATGTATTAGAACGAATCGAAAATATTTTAAGTGTATAGTATGTAAGGATTTTGTTTATAAATACGCGAAGTTTTCTCTAGACACCATGAGTAAAATTAAGTTCACTAAAGAGAAAAATGAACGAATTTTATGCATGAGGCTATTTGGGGACCACCCAGAAAATTGGTAATGTATTTTAGTCCTATTTTATATCAAATTGATTTTTTTTTCACCTCATTTAAAACAGATTGTCTCACTTTTTCATTTCTCCCGGTCCATCAAATATCTATGAATCAAGATCAGTAATGAAATTCACTTATGAATTTCAATTCTGATCTATGTCGAAGAAGGGCATCTTCGTAGGAAGTTCCTGAACGTGACGATTGGTTCCATGCTTGCAATCAATATTGTTGCCATTATTGATACACAATACTAATTTGAGCTGACTGAGTAGAATAGATTTTTCATTGGCGTCCAAATTTGATTGAACATTATTATATGTTACCGAGCTAACGAGCCAGACTGTTATCAATGCTAGTTATCACTGGGTGTAGCCTAATTACCAACAATGTTATCAAGCTCAGTCAATGTTCAAGATGATAATAACATTCTCTGCTGAGCATTCAGCTTTTATATATATCGGAGATTCAACACGGCGAAATATGCTTGGTTCTAGCATCGATGTTCAAGACGCTATCAAGGTTTGGTTAGCTATGAAGGGCTGAGCATTGGTGAAGGCTTGGTTGACGAAAATTAAATCAAACACGACAAAATATGCTTGCTCCTAACATTGGTGTCCAAGACTCTATTGAATAGGTTTCTCAATTTCCGGAAAAAATACATTTTTGAAAAAAAACGATTTTTTTTCGAAAAAAACGATTTTTTTTCGAAAAAAACGTTTGAAATCAATTATTTTGTCAAATTTTTTGTTGCACCAAATTTTGGAACTTTGATGGTCGATTATCCATTCATACACGTGCTGGCCTCCCCGTGGATGATTGCGGGTCTTCCAGGGGGATATTCATGATACCTGTCCTTGATATCCTTTTTATCCATCCCTGGTAGTATCTGCTTCCTTTACGTGGTGGGGAGGATAAGTATCTCAGAGTTGGATCTTTTTTTTTGAGTGGAATAAACTGCTCAAGAGAAAGAATACAAACTGAGAGAAACGAAATCATCCTAATGCCAGAAACATCGGCAAAATCAAACGGAAGGAAAGCAAGGGGAAACTACCTTCCTTGACATGTTTCAATACTTCCCGAGGAAATGAAACCTTTTTCCTAACCTGGAATATTATGTAACAAAAACAAACAAACAAATTAATAAATACATGATGGTGCTCTCTCGAGTAAAATATTCCGGAGGTAAACTAGTCTCCCGTTCGGATCTCCGGGTGGAGGCTGCTCGAGGAAGCTTCATCAGCAAGGAACGAAAACCGAAGAATAGGATGAGGAAAAGAAACAACATTCTTCGAGTCGGAGCGTGGAATGTTAGATCACTGAGGCAAGCGGGAAAATTAGAAAATTTGAAATTAGAAATGAATAGGTTGAATATAGACGTAATGGGGATTAGCGAAATGAGATGGCCACAAGAGGGCGATTTCTGGAGTGGGGATTATAGAATAATTCATACAGGATCAAAGAACGGTCAAGCAGGTGTAGGAATTGTAATGCATAAAAGAGTAGGAAATAGAATAGAAAATTATTTGCAACATAATGAACGTGTGATGATGGTTAGAATCAGAACAAAACCGGTAGACACAGTCATAGTCCAAGTATACATGCCCACATCTGCATATTCGGAGGAAGATATTGAAAAAACGTACGAAGATATAGAAGAAGTGATAGAATATGTGAAGGGAGAAGAGAATTTGATAGTGATGGGGGATTGGAATGCGGTAGTAGGACAAGGAAAAGAGGACAACATTATAGGAGATTTCGCGTTAGGGAGGAGGAACGATAGAGGACAACGTTTAGTCGAATTTTGTGAAAATCATAAGATGGTTATCACAAACACTTTATTCGAAAATCATCCAAGAAGAATCTACACTTGGAAAATGCCAGGAGATACAGCAAGATACCAAATTGATTACATATTAGTGAAACAAAGATTTAGAAACCAAGTGAAAAACTGTAAAACTTATCCCGGTGCAGATATAGATAGTGATCATAATATGTTGATGATGAAATGTTCTCTGAAATTCAAATCTCTGAAGAAGAAAAGGAAAATGCAGAAAAGATGGAATTTGAAGAACCTCAAGCAAAAACAAACACATGAGGCATACGAGAAAATGTTGGATGAAAAATTGGGAGATCAAAAGAGAAAGACTTGGGAATAGAGAGTAGATGGACAAAGATGAAGGGAATATAAGAGAATGTGCGGATAAGATTTTGAAGAATGATGGAGTAGAAGCTAAAAACCCATGGATAACGGGAGAAATTTTAGAATTGATAAATGAAAGAAGAAAATACAAGAATAATGATAGCCAAGAAGGCCAGCAACGATACAAATCATTGAGGAATAAAATAATAAGAGAATCAAGGAAAGCAAAAGAACAGTGGTTAGAAGAGAAATGTCAGGAAATAGAAATAAGATTGCATTTAGGAAAAATAGATGAAGCATATAGAATTATTAAAAGATTTTTCGGACAAATGAAATCTAGAAGCAATAAGATTAGAAACTCTCTAGGACGACAATTGATAAAAACGGAAGAGAAAATAGAACAGTGGATCAATCATTTGGAAGACTTGTATAGAGGAAACGATGATATAGCACTATTAGAGAAGGAGGAGGATGTAGATGAGGAAGAATTGGGAGATTCGATATTGAGATCAGAATTCGACAAGGCTTTGAAAGAATTGAAAAATAATAAAGCACCAGGCATAGATGGCATAAGTGCGGACCTTATAAAAGCCTCCAGTGAAGGAACTCGCGACGCACTGTTTGAATTGATTAGAGATATGTACGAAAAAGGAGAAGTACCGGAAGATTTCCAAAAGAATAAAATTGTCGCTATCCCGAAAATACAAGGGGCAGACAAATGCGAGAACTACAGAACGATCAGTTTAACTTCACATGCTTCGAAAATACTGACCAAAATTATATACAGGAGGATGGAAAATAAAATAGAGAGTAGATTGGCAGAGGATCAGTTTGGTTTTAAAAAAATAGGGGAACGCGAGAAGCAATCTTAGCACTCAGGGCAGTAATAGAGAAAAGGATAGCGCTGAAGAAATCTGTGTACATAGGTTTTGTAGATATACAAAAGGCTTTCGATAATGTGGACTGGGAGAAGATGTTTGCGATCCTGAAGAAGGTTGGAATAAATTATAAAGATAGAAGAATAATATACGAATTATATAAGAATCAAAGTGCAATAATAGACATAGAGGGTCAGGAAGGGGAAGCACAAATAAGAAGAGGGGTGAGACAAGGATGCTCATTATCGCCACTGATGTTCAATTTATATATAGAAGAAGCAATGAACGAAGTGAAGGAGGAAATTCAATCGAAATTACAGATTCAGGGAGAAAATATAAGTATGTTGAGATTCGCGGATGACATAGCTATATTGGCCACGAGTAGTACTGAGTTAGAAAATATTCTCAACACCATGAGAACAATATTATTGGAAAACTATTGTATGAATATAAATAAAGACAAAACAAAATTCATGATGTGTACAGCAGCGAAAACATCTAGAAGAACGAGAATCAAAATAGATACCGAGGCAATTGAACAGGTGAAAGAATTCAAATATCTAGGAAGCATAATTACAGAGAAAGGCAAAAGCGAAAGAGATATAAGAGCAAGAATAGCACAAGGGAAACAGGCTTTTTATCAAAAGAGACAGTTATTATGCTCAAAAAATATAAGCTTGGAAGTAAGGAAGAAATTCTTGAAAAGCTACGTTTGGAGCACAGCATTATATGGTTGCGAAACTTGGACAATGGGGAAAACTGATCAACGAAGACTTGAAGCTTTTGAAATGTGGTGTTATAGGAGGATGCTCAGAATAAAATGGATAGACAAAGTCAAAAATGAAGAAGTACTCGAGCAGATAAATGAAGAAAGAAATCTTTTGAAACACATCGTGAAAAGGAGAAGCAATCTTATAGGACACACATTACGGCATGAGAGTTTATTGAAAACAATATTGGAAGGGAAAATGAATGGTAAAACTGGTAAAGGTAGACCTAGAGCAAGTTATATGAAGCAAATCGTACAAGACAAGGGATGTAGTAGATATGTAGAAATTAAACGTTTGGCGGATAATAGACAGGGGTGGAGGGTTTCATCAAACCAGTCGTAAGACTGATTACTCCATGATGATGACACGTGCTGGGGTTGCAAACACTTCACCCAATCAGAAAAATCCGTAATATGCCAATGTTGACAACAGGTGCAGCACAGTGTCAGTATTGGGTCTCAAACACTCGGTCAATACGTACGGGATCAGTACTGGATACATAAAAATACAGTAATATGCCTGTACTGATAAACCAGTACCGAGAACTTAATACCGGCCAGGTAGTAACCCAGTACTGGCCCTGCACTGATTGCGAATAATGGCATCAGTACTCAATCCCCAGTACTGAAGAGCGTTATCATTCCAGACAAATGCCAGTACCCTGCCAGTCTTGGCTAGTACTGGTGCGGTACTGCGCCTGTTGTAAATTTCTGGTTGGGTACGTGCATTATATCGCTGAATTTTGGATCGTTCATTGAAACGAAATTTGAATTGAGGATAGGGAAACATGTTGTATCATGAACACTGCTTCGTAGAATTCATGTTTCCAGATAAAACATGTTATGTATAAATGATATTGAGAAACCATAATTGTTCATATTCTTCAACATACGGTTATTAATTTGTTCCAATAAACGATTCAAATCTCAATGACATACGTGAGTTCGAATTAAGCGTAATACCTTGGCATATATCAGAGGCTATAAACTCAATAGGCGATCAAGTAGAATTTACGCTACTCATGTAATGCTATTACCAGGTGTGTGAGTATGGAACCGGAATTTTTGTACAGAAAAAACACGTTTATTGTAATGATATGATACAAAGTAACTTATTCAAAGTATTGTCCGTCGCTATCTGAACATTTTTTCCATCTTTCTGGCAATTTGTGGATTTCGCGCCAAAAGAACTGTTGCTCTTTTCAGGCGAACCAGTCATCGAGCCAATTTCGTACATCTTCGTAAGAAGTAAAGCGCTGCTCAGCAAGTGCGTGTCCCATCGATGCAAACAAGTAGTAATCGGATGGAGCAAGGTCCGGTGAGTGAGGCGCGTGCTGGAGAATCTCCCAACGGAACGACTCTCTCGTTTCCTAGACCTGCTGTTTTGCTTTGTGTGCTGGTGCATTGTCATGCAGCAAAATCACCTTGTGTTGTCTTTGTTGGTATTTTGGTCATTTTTCACGCGAAACTCGATTCAAATCAATCATTTGTTGTCGGTAGCGTTGAGTATTGACAGTTTCCCCAGGTTTCAGCAGCTCGTAGTAGATCACGCCCTTCTGATCCCATCAAACACACAGCATTGTCTTTCGTCCGTAAATATATCCACTTTTCATCGCCAGTCACAATTCGATGGAGAAATGACTTTCTTTGGAACCTGGCGAGCAGCATTTCGCATGATGTTTTGCGGTTTTCCTGCTGTCTTTCGTTGAGTTCATGTGGAACCCATTTCCCCACCTTTTGTATCTTTCCCATGGCTTTCAACCGAAGGGAGATGGCTTCTCGCGTCACCTTTAACTGATCCGCCAGTTGTTGTTGTGTTTGAGCGTCGTCTTCATCCAACAAGGCTTGCAGGTCAGCGTCTTCAAACTTTTCCGGTGGTCTTCCACGTTCTTCGTTCCTGACGTCAAAGTCGCCACTTTTGAACCGTTTGAACCACTTGAAACACTGTGTTTTACCGAGAGCATGCTCACCAAACGCCTCCACAAGCATTCGATGCGATTCGGCTGTGGTTTTCTTCAGATGAAAACAGAAAAGTAGTGCTGTCCGCAAATTGTAATTTGTTGGCACAAAACTCGACATGTTCATCTCTAATAAACTAATGCTACTGAATGAAACTCGTGTTATTGTGTCAGAAATCTTTGTCGGATATCAATACAATAACAAGACACCGCTGACGTGATGTGTCGGTAACTGCGTCGACATCTAGCGCCACCTATGGGCAAATTCCGGTTTCATACTTACACATCTGGCATTACCAAAAATTCTGGAATGCAAAAAACAAATGGTACTAAAGATGAAACCATTGGGGATGTCAATAATTCATATTCAGATTATGATTCAGATTCCTCAGATTTCGACTGAGATTGATTGAAAAACGAACGCTTCCGACTTTGAGAAGCAACTTTGATCTATTCAAATTGATTCTAAAAGTATTATGATTGGGAGCAAATTCAAGTAATCCTGCGAAAGATTTTAAATTTTCGAATTCATTTTTATTCTCAAGTGACAAATCGTATTCTAGTCTCTGATAATAATAGAGTCATATTCTTTTTGTGTGGAAAAATTTCATGTGAAGAAGCAAAGTCCGATTTTTTGTTCTACATTATGAACCGTTATATACATCCTTGGATACGCGGTGTGATTGAAATGTGATACTAGTTTCATTGTATTACACCATTATTGAGGAAACACTCAAACACTCAAAATATTTTCCCATGTCCTCAAAATTGATGAAAAATTTTCATTCCCGAGTAAAAAAATATAGATCAGGAATTGATAAAAAAAAATCCCAAATTGATCAGCAATCATGTGATCATTGAGTGATATGTCAAGTGAGATTTCAGAATCTCTCCATTGTCATCAGGACATCGTCAGATCTGATCTGTTATCATTGAAGCAGATGATCGTTCACAGATCAATGCTGCATAACTCTTGATCAATTCCCACTATGGATATCTCTATTGAGCGAACGAGACCATTTGTTAGAATAATTTCCAGGCTCTGTCTAGAGACACATTACACTGAGAGAAGGGGCATTTGGAAGTTCAGTAAACAGTACTATATTTGTTCGATGAATCTGAATATTACTAAACTTTCAGCGATCTTTCATGAAACTTCAACAAACATCACTGAAATTTTGCATCCTTCTTTCAAATAACAAATTTGTTTGTATCATAGAAGTGCATACAATTTCTCAGGAATATTTATTCGGATCTATTCAAATTCAGAAAATGTTATTAATTTTTTAAAGCCACTTTTTTTTCAATTTTCAGGGAGATTTTGCTGAATTTCAAGAAACTCGACTAGATTTTCAGAATACGCTCCGAAACTTAGTTAAAATTTATTAAAATTCAGCAAAATTTTTCTGAAAATTCAGAAGAAAGTAGCTATAAAAAATTAGTCCCATTTTCTGAATTTTTCAAATTGCAGTGAGAAAAAACGAATACATGATATGGATGTTGATTGATCCCATCCAGATCTGGCTCTGATTCCGCAAAGATTAGTAGAATCTCTTGTGGAGTTCATCGAGTTACGCTCATCGTGGTTACATCAGAAACGGATAATAGATTAATCTGGCAGCGATTTTCAATTCCTCTTGATCGAGTTCTGATCTGAAGTTTATCATGGACACTAGGTATGTGCGATTAGTGATTTTTTCGAGTCGAGTCGAGTAATTGAAGTTTCGAGTCGAGTCGAGCCGAGTACTCGAAATTCATCGAGTACTCGAAAATTTTCCGAGTACTCCAGTACATTTTCGGGTACTCGAAAAGTATGAAATATATATGAATTTGAGAATAATCTATAAGTGTTAGCAGATAATGAAACCTTGTGTTTTCTAAGAACATTCTACTCATTACAAATAATGATTCAGGGGAATTATGAAAAATTGATCAATTACTCGACTCGTCTCGAGCATACTCGAAATTTTCGAGTACTCGCACACACCTAATGGACACACATATCTCGGATCAATTATAAGTTCAGAACTGACAAAAAAATGATTATCTAACAATTGTACGACAATTTTGAAAAATGCATCAAACAAAAATCTTTGATACGTCAATCAGAGATATCAATAGTGGAAATTAATCGAAAGTTATGCAACATTGATCTGTAAACGATCATCTACCTCAATAATAACAGATCAGAACTGACGATGTCCTGATGACAATGGGGAGATTTTGAAATCTCATTTGGCGTATCACTCCCCAGGTAGCACAAGCACGTTCTGAGAATGTTCTAAGAATATACGTTGAGGATATTCGAATATTCTATGGAGATTCTTATTACGTGCGAATATATTCTACGCACATTCTCAGAATGTTTGAATGAGACTGTTTCCATTATTCTCAGAATATTATGCCACGAATATTGTCGGAATATTAGAAGAAAATGCTGTAAAAATAGGAATTCCTGCCAATATAACTTCTGTATATAACCGAAAACTAATTCACAATCAATTTTTTCACTCATTAAACATCTATAATCATGGATTCTTGGCAATATTAGGGATTCACATGGATGGGTGAGATACTTATGATTCGCAACAAGCAACCATAATATATACGATATTTCCTAATATTTCATTACACTTTTGATGATTATTTTTTACGCATGACGCTCTCAAAACATGCGGGTTATTAAAATGCACATTTATAAATTTCTCGTTCCCCAAATACAAATTGAAATAATATATTATCCAAGGGTCTGTCGCCTGTCAACAACATTGTCCGCCATTACTGAATTCATGTCATTGAGATGCTTGCGCATGCGCTGCTCATCAATCTACCTACAAACTTTGTACGCATATTGTACGAACGTTCCTAGAATATTCGAAACAGTCCCATTGAAATGTTTCTAAGAATCTTTTATGAATATTTACGAAGCTTCTATGCTCTTTGTAAGAATATTCGATACAGTACGTTTGACGGATGTTGTGAGAATATTCTCAGAATATTCTGTGTTACATGGGTCAATGATCACATGATTGGTGATCAATTTGAGATTTGTTTTTATCAATTTTTGATCTATATTTTTTTACTCGGATTTTTCGATATTTTTCTTGAAGAGAAATACGTCGGAAAAATTCCCGAAAAGGACCGTTTTTTTCTTGTTTTTTTTCGGCTATTTTGAACCCTACCGTCAACGCTTAGTCAGCTATGGCGGGCCACGCCATAGCCTAGACTAGGCTACCCAGACTTGGCATTATACCAAGCTTGACGCCGATCATGGTGCAATTGTCAGTCTTGGCATTACGAGCCTGAGTACTTCTTGAAAATAGAAATGGATTTTTGTTTTTTGAAGTCATTCCATTTGATTCCATATCTCTTGAATTTTCAAAAATATGAGAAGCAGTTGAAAAATTATGAAAATTTTATGAAAATGAATTTCACTTCAAATGAATGTGTTATATCTTTCAGGGTCTAGTTGGAACCCACGGGGTTTTGGGCGGGCTTTCCCTGGTGAGAATAAAGCGTGCATTTGGAGCGTCGCATAGGAGTGTTATTACCGTCACATGAGAGTGTATTGAGAGTCAATTGGCGCAGTTGAGCGTGGATCGAGCGTGAAGAAAAGCGTTCACGCACGCTGTACTCACGCTTATAATGAAGTAAGCGTGCATTGAACGTATATTGGCCAGAATCACGTTAGTGGTACGCTGTTTGAACTTTATGTGCACGCCGTTTTTTCGCCAGGGTTTGAAGAGTTATACAGGTCCTAGATTAAGCCTTAACTGGTCCCGAGTGGAAACTCAAGTCTACATGTAAATTTCTCTATCCCATCCATCCAGAAATTCTCAACTGGGGGAATGCAAGATTCTTATTTAATTGATAAGATTTTTAGCAGGGGAAGGGAATGAAAAATTTGGTGAAATTGTCTCTGCCCTCTGAATTCATTGAAGTGAAAATCCACTCCCAATGAATGAAACTACCGCACTCCGATAAGAGTTAGAATTCCACTGCATAAGAATGAATTCCCACTTCTCTGGGGTGAGAATGGAATGTGAATTTTGATCCTTCAAGCCTCGATTTTCATTCCGAAGGAATTTAGACAGCAAATTTCAATTGACTCTTGAACATAATTTTTTTCGATCAAATTGATTATATCGAATCGATAAATCCGTTGAATCACTTTTCAATTAAAATACTTACTTTCGAATCGTCGATCGTTTGATGTTAACTCCACGTTGAATAATGGCATTCTCGATTTGATAAATTCTAAATTTTCACACAAGGAAAAAAACAGCAACAAAATCCAATAAGCTTCTTTACTCATCTCTCTTGTTTTAAATTCTCCGTTCGTGTGTTCGTAAATTCAACATTTATACCATATCCGTTTGAGTAGAGACGAAAGATGATGCGCAACAAATTACGAATAATTACTTCATCGTCTCGAAAATATTTTAATTATATGCTAGGTTATATATACTGCTGAAAATTGAAAATCAGATACTAAAAAAGAAGGGAGAAGGAAGCGGAGATGAATGAAATTTCTCGATTATGCATGATCTCAAAACAGGGACACCAAAAGGATATCTACTTAATCACTTCGTTGGGAATTATGATCGTAAAACCGCACGTCTCAATGTTTATATCAAAGAATTTGACGAAACATCGTTCAATTTCCACACTCTTCACTCTTCAATTGCTGCTCTTGAGCTGGATCTTTCAATAAATCACGATGGATAGATGATAATTGATGATCCCTCTCCGTGAAGGGGGCTTTTTAACTCTACTCGTCTTATAAATCAAGGAGTAGCACGAAGACGAAGCCAGGGGGAAGACGAGGGAAAGAAGAAATCTCATTGATGTGGCAATCGTGATATTGTAACACACCTTCCTCCATTCGACTTTCGTGATGTTGATATTGCAAGACAAATCTTTTCCTTCTTCTTCTTTTTCAGCTTTTCATTCACACTATCTTGCGAGTGATGTGCCTTTGGGTAACAAGATTGCATATTCTCCCTTATACACCTTGCTCTTACCATGCAGAGAAAGGGAGAGAAAGGAAGAGAGGTTCTTTCTCATCGCGTCTCGCCGAATTGCAGCCTCTAAATCTTATTTTAACGATCTCCCTCTTTCTATCTACCTTTCGGTTGCAATGGTATTACTGCAACAATGATATCATTCCTAAACCGGTGGTGGTAGATTCTTTTTTCCACCGATGAGAATATTCCGAACTTTGTGATCCGTATCCCTGACTTTGTATCCCTATTATCGATGAGAAACTTTCGAGATTTACAATAAATATCCATTTTTATCCTCCTCCTGAGATGCTCTTATAATTGTGTTGTATCAATCTGGTGGTTGGGCACGATGAGAAATGCGATGGGAGGAAAAAAGTGAAGAGATAAGAAATGTATATGAGTTGTGGGTAGAGACGTAAGAGTCTGGCATTTGTCCGTGGAATGATTTTGTACTTGCATAACGATTGCTAACAATAACGACATAACGACGACGATCGTCCAATTAACGGAAAGGTTGGCGTCAATTGGTTAGCGAAGCGTTACACGTGTTTATCTGTGGGAGGAGCTCGTAAGCGCATACGCGTGAAATATACTTGTTGTCATACGAATTGCATAGAAATATAGAAGGTATATGTAATATGCGTGTGCGTTGATTCAGGATGCGACAAATTGTCGGTTGTAGAGGCAAAACAAAAACAATGACAAATTTCGATACATTAATTATTCTAGGAGGTGTGTAAAGCAGGTTTTATACATTTCTTTTTCGTTGTGGTATCCAGGAGGAGGGAATGAACAACCTTCAAACGTTTTTCTATTCTATTTGAGCGTCATTCGTTTTAGGAAGAAAAAATCATAAAAATCTATCACGAGGAAGAAATAAAATCCTTGATAAAGGATTTCCAATAAGATACAACTTAAGCTTCCGGGATGGAGTCACATAAATCAATATAATTGAAAATTCATTTTTCGTTTATTGTGCTTCATTTATCATCACTTCATTCTCGAGGTACATTCAATTAATTACTAATTCCAATATTAGTGTTATTACTTCAATGTTTGAGGAAGTGTATGAATTCAGTGTTTTGTATAGGCCGTGTGACAATAATTCTAATGTCATGTAAATTGAAAACAATTACTCCATTCAACCAACAACCGGGATATATCGTGTTGGTGGCGCTTCAGGGTCGTGATATTTGAAAATCCTGTCCTCTTCCACTCTTTTTCTCTCCCTATCCGACACATAGGTGGGTCGACATTTGCGACCCGAGAAGAAAATTTCTCTATCGAGCATTCTATTCTCTGTTCTCCGCACTATACGATGACACTATCTTGAACGTGGTGACATGCCACGCCACACCACGCTACGCCACGCGCCTCATCCTTTGCATATAAGTGTATAATCGTCGCATAGTGTAAGAACCCGTCATTAGACGCCTACGATAGTGACTTGAACGAAACATTGAACACATAAATACGCATATATACCTATGCAAGTATGCTTTAATCGTAGCTCGTTGTATTCCATGCACACGTACGTGGTACCCAGAGTATGAAGGTATATTGTATTGCATTTCAATACATTATCTGTGTCATAATAGTGAGAACGAATAATAGATACAGAAAACACCGGAAGCCTCGATGTTCGTTTTCAAACTATCGAAAAAATTCAGTTTTATATTTTCTCTGTCCGCCGATAATTGTGTTGTGAGAAGTCTTCTTCTAGGGAAGGATAATAAAGTGGTTTAATGATAGACTCGAATAGAGGAGCGGTAATTGGGTCATCGTGACTGTTCTTCATGATGTCGAGGAAGATCATCGTCATCATCATCATCATCATCATTCTTTTTCCTCTCTTTCTCCCTCTTGCAAAAAATATAATACACAAAAATGTAATACGTATGTGTGTGCATGAACCTGAAGAAGTTTCAGTATCATTAAGTGAAATTGCTGTTCAGGATTTTTAGGAATTTTTCGAAAAATAAAAGTGAGCGGAATAACGAGTAGCTCACGTTTCACGATTCTTTCCTTTTCTCGTAGCTCCTCGTCCCGCGGAACGCCCTGCCAAGTAACTGTGTCAGAACTCGAACTGCGCCCGGGTAAGATCACCGACAGACAGCAAGAAGAGATTGTTGTTGCGCAAGAAGGTGGAGTACGGAGATCCACAAGGATCCGATGATCTAAGGTCTCTTTCTCTTCTTCTTCTTCTTCTTCTTCTTTTTCTCCTCTGGTTCCCATTGCCTTTGCGGTGTACGCGGGAAGAGAAACGCGTACGAGGTAATAAGGTAATCCGTAATCAACGTCGTAAGAGATTCAAAGGGAGAGGATTGTGTGCTTTGGAAAAAATAAAAAATAAATTGAAAAGATAAAACAAAATCAACACATCAGGGTGTCTTGAATACTTCTCGAGATCGGGATTTGTAGGAAGGTTTTAGTAGGCTTCTATCTAGGAGAGTTCTAATGCAAACATTATTTCAATCATTATCTACCCCCGCTGGGAAGTCCTTGGGAGGCTGTGTGATTTCATAATGGAGGAAAAATTAATTGAAGTGGATTCCTCAGCAAGGTGAGGCATGCGAGTAAAAGGAGATCCAACAGAAATGCTCCAGTTGGGCGTTTTTTGTGAAACACTTTCAAATTTCCTTTTGTAAATCTACAAAGCGAATCCACAAGTGGAGAGTTTTTCTTCTTGCTGTTTCCTTCATTTTTAATTGAAAATACAGAATTTTCCCTTCACTTTCAAGAACTGTTCTGCCTTTGAGATGTTGGGGTTTTTCAAACATGAGGGAGGAATTCAACACATCTTCGAATCAACCAGTGCCCTCCCCGGGTGGAAATCAATCCTGGGCATCCCAAGGTAGACCCTTGCCCATTAGGGGTATGTATATATTAGGCATCCAATACAAGGTTGCCTACTCAAAGCCCATGTGGGCCCCAGTTGAAGTTGCCACTATATTTCTGGAATATTTCAATTCAGGTATGCCCACCCACAGCCTATATAGACCCCGAGTTGGCTACCATTGTTTTGCCTGGATATTTGATACCATTACGGAGCCTAAATTGTAAGGCGTAACATTCCAAGGTGGGGCCATTTTCCAAGTAGGGATTATAAACCTGGCCCAGGTCTGACCCCGGGAGGAATTTCCACACGGGTCAGTGTTAGTAATTTTCACAAACTTATTACAAAATTCAATGAACTCTGAACTGTGCAAAATATGAAGAATTTGTCCCCGCTTCAGCAGTAGACTTCGTCTCCTGACCACAGGGGAGATTTTTCTTCCATTTGAAGGAATTTTTCTGCTGTTTAAGTGTTCAATCCTCAAAAAAAAAAATAAAGAAAAACATGTACCATGGAGTAATTTTGCTGCTATTATTTTGTAGGGGAAATTTACGTAATCATTTCTCAAAGTATGTATCATTTCAAACAAAAACAGAAGAAACTGTAGATGGAAAGAATAATACAATAAACGTCTTCCGAAGCTAACATGCGAATAATTCACATATCTTTATATCTCATTCTCTTTTGTTCCTCCTATTCTACTCGCTCTGGCGATCACAAGGAGCGGTGGGAGTACCAATTCGGCGTGGTTAGTAGGAGTGGTGCAGATCGTCACACATGCATACGTTCGTACATACGACTACCATTCCACTCTACTCTCGAGGTCCTGCGTAGGAATGAAAGGATACCTCTCGATATCTTCTAAAACAAGATGGAGAGCTTGGATGGGAAGAGAAGGGATCTCAACATGGTATCAAAAAAGGGAGAGAGGAGGAGAGTGAGTCGCGTGCCGGCGTGGTGCTGCCACTATTACTAATCCTACTACTACTACCACTACTACACCACCACCGCTGCCGCTCTCATATACATTCTACCTGCGATTCAACGATCTTCGGAGAGAAAGAGAAATAAATCTCGGTGCTGGATGCATGGAAAAAATGTGAAAAGAGGGGAAAAAGGAGAATTTTGTAGAAAATATGTTAGAAAAGATGATAATGATGTATAAATGTTCAATTCATTGAGCTGTACTACTTGAAACGAAGATGAGAAGTGGAAAAAAAAACATGATTTCGATTTCACACTTGTCTCTCTCTTTTTCTCTGTTTCTGACCTTCTCTTTCCCCACCGGACAAACTCGTTCTTCTTTCGTTCACACACCGTCTTTGACTCTCCTGTTCTTCGATGACGATCCGGTTGTCCTAGGACCGGACTTGTTACGGTTTCGTCGTCCCCCTCTCCCTCTCTCTTCTCTCATCGTCAAACCCTGATTACCGTTCTTCGTAACACCACGATTATTTCGTAACTCTTATATTACTCACTCTAGGTGGTCCTAATCCTCAACTATATCTATATGAAGTGTAGATGTCATTATTATCTTTCAATTATGATCGATAATTTAGTTTTATGTGAAAGTAAATTCTTTTGTATTTTCTCGATATTTCAGAGTGATTGTTATGGGTCATTGGATTAGAGCAACTTATTTATTCTCCACACCTGAAATAAAAAAATATCGAAATTATGAACCAGCGAATAGCTGCTGTACAATAGAATCATTCTTGGTTCATTGACAAGATTTGATGACTCCTCTGTTAGAAATTCTTAGATAAATGGGATCGCGAAGATCGTATGCGGACCCAGGTTCCCCCTAAGGACCCACGTTGTCCTTCCAAGTCCTGTGCGGGACCCCTCGCCCAGACAGCACTGAGATGTTTTGTAAACATTCCCCAAATGTACCTCGTTACGGACGAAATGTTTCAGAAACGTTTTGTAACGTTTTAAAAAGGTCGCATGGATGTTTTTAAAACATGAAAATGTCCTGGTTTCTTTTATTTACATTCTCACAAAACGTCATTAGCACATGTTGAATTTGTCTTTATAAATCATCAAATTGATAACACCTCTGCGGATATTTTCATTTAAAACAAATCCAAAAGTTACATGTACAAGCTTATGAAGTGCTAGATTTAGTGGGAAATAGTTCGACTCCAAAGCGCTTTTTAATATCTTTGTTTTACTCTCTACAATATGTGTATTTTCATAATTTTTTATGTTGTGCAGTGACAATCAGTTGATTATGTGCAAAACAATATGGTTTTACTATTTTTTCATGTATTAGTCATGTATTAAACTTTGAATATGAATGATTTGTGGGTTGCCGTAGGTTAGCGACGAAATGGGGAATTTTCATGAACCATATAAATGTTTTGACAATGTGAGTTTTGAAAATGTTTTGGAAACGTGATTGTTGGAATCAGAGATTGCGAAACCACGGGCACGTTCCTAAAACATTCCGAGAACTTACAGTGCTGTCTGGGCAGGGCCTCGCTTTTGGTCCCTCGAGTTACGAGGCAGAAGCTGGGAAGACAACACGAGTCCTTGATGGGAATCCGGGTCCGCATGCGAAATTTCGCGATCCCATTCATCCAGGAATTTTCAACAGAGCCCCATTTCGGGTTGATAATGTTCCCGTTGATCTGTACAAACTTTGCAATATGCGAGAATGAATAAATAATTTTAGTAGGTTTGATTAAGCTTGAACGATCATTTGAATCTGGTGTTTGATCAAATTAGGAGCATCTTCCAAGTGCTCGATGATTTCAACGAGAACGAACTTTTTTTATCTGGATCAGAATTTGTATGCACCGCTCTAATGAGTTTTTTCCTTATATTTGTTGGATCCAATAATTTTCATCAAATTTTGTTCAGTTTCTTTTGAAGGTTTTCTTCCTACGGAGTGGATGAGAGACATGTTGTGCTAGAAAAAGTTATAGAACAATTATCTTAATTGAAATATGTCAACCCGATTTGAGACGCTAAGACGTGATTAGCAACCAACCAGGTAGAAATGATCGTAGCCTTGTAAGTCAATCTGATTAGGAAAAGTATCAATATGCTAGAAGAGTGTTAAACTGTTTGCTGTAAAATGAGTATTCCGCGACAGGAATATATAGGAGGGCCCAATGGAGCTCGAATCATATCATCCTCGGTAAAGATCACTCTACTGATTTTACAAGCTATTTCTAAGCCTAAAGAACAACTAGAACGATTTCTGTTAGGGTATCAGATCCTGACCAGGATCTGCTTCAACGTCCTTGACGTTGACAGGTCTTTTTATCCAGTTGCACAATTCTTTTTAAAAAGATGGCCAAGATCTAATTCCACAATTCTATCACCATTATTTTATGATTCAGGACATGTCTCAGTAACACGTATCCTAGGATTACCTGATCATATTCAGAATAAAGAAACATACTTGGGGAAACTATACTCGCATGGTTGAGGATCCATGTTCTACACTGTAAAAGAATTTCACCGGAAAATTCCAGTACATGTACTGGAAGTAATTAACCTGTACATGTACCGGAAAATTTTAGCACATTTGTAATGCAAAAATTCAGTTCAAATGTTATGGAATTTCAGCATCGAAACTGGAAATTTTCTGAGCCTCAGTACTGGAATTTTTCAGTACACGAACTGGACTTTTCCAGGACATGTATTGGAAAATTAATGCTGAAAATATTCATGAAAATTCAAAAAGAATTGCTCACACAAATTGATTTTGTACGGTCCTTGTGTTTCAAGATGACTGAGACACTTGATTATTCATATGAATAAACAGAAAGTTATATCTACCTCATGGAATTTGGACCTACACTTTTCTACCTGCCTATCAACTGAAACCCAAAACCTAACCGATGAGCTATAGCGCGACATGCTGGAAGGCCAGCTTGGGTTACCACATATCAGGAAAATCTCAATTGAGAAATTTTGAATATAAAAACATGAAATTTTTTTGACTTTGAAATGATGAAGTCCAATAGAAGTGGAAAATTTCAATACAACAGTGATGAAATTCCAACATAACTGAAAAATTCCATCACACAACCTGAAAATTGCAGTTCAAAACCTGTATAATTCCAGCATACCAACGATTAGGTTTTTTTTTTTCTAAATTCGAAATTTTTCCCAAGTCCTTATTGAAGGAATACTTTTTTCTGGTGCACAAGAACTGTAAAATTGTAGTACAACCCAGTAAAATTCTCGCGAAATCATGGCAAAATCTCAAACTCGAGAATTCCAGTACAAGGACTGAATTCTCAGTTATGCTTGGTAAATTTTTAGTACCGTACCAACAAAATCTCTGTACATGTACTGGAATATCCATATTCCAGTACTAATGCTGGAAATTTCCAGTCCAGGTGCACAGTAAATTCCCAGTTTTTTTTGACGGTGTAGGGACTTGAAATTTGGTTATGATGACTAGAGAAACAAGAAAGCATTGCGTGAATTTATTGTACTAGCTGTATAAAATGATTGAAACTAAATTCTGATTATGAAACCCATGTTTTTTGCAATGCGTGCCTTCCTGTAGGAAAATATCTCATTGAAATGACCATGAATAATCCCTGAGAAACATCGCATTCTCTCTAAAAAAAATCTGACAAACTCTGAGAATTTCTGAAATTTTGATGAAAAATCCAAAATTTTTGGAACATTCCGTACGAACTTTTCTCAGACTTTTTTCAGCTTTTCAAAGTTTTTCAGACAAATAGAAGCGAAATTGAATCTTGAAAAAATTCTGAGAAACTTCTAATACTTCTCTGATTATTGAAAAATTCTCCTTTTATTTTCAACCACTTTTTCACGTATGATATTTTAATATAGAAGGCGAACATATTCATATAATTTTGAAAATTTCCAACAGTCAGCACTCTCTCAGACTATTGTCGGAGTAAAATTCAGAGTGCAATTTCGTTTCTATTTGTCTGAAAAAAAACTGAAAAACTCTGAAAAGTTCTGAAAAAAGTCCGTACAGAATGTTCCAAAAATATTAGATTTCTCATCAAAATTTCAGAAATTCTCAGAATGTTTTCAGAAATTATTCATGGTTATTTCAGCGAAATATTTCCGCACGGGTTCATAAGTTATCGGGCAAATTTCTAGTTCGGTTAACCCACACAGCACCACAGTCCCAAAAGAATTCTTATTGACTTGATTGTGTTCTTTATGAATTCTTCAAAAATTCTTCTGGGATTGTGGTGCCGTGAGTGAATTCTTCATACGGATGAAAAAAATATTGATTTTGACAGAAAAATCAAATAAATCCATTTCCTTCTCCCTACTGAGATACTTCCCAGATAACATGTGGGCTTGTCATAACCCTGTCACACTTGTCATTCGATTGTTTTTGGCTTGTTATTGACAACCTTGTCAGTGTAAGGTTGTTACAGCTCTGCTGCAAGGGTTTCGTAAGCTTGTACCCTTGTCGTGTGTCACCTAGAAGGCTTATATCAACCTTGTCACAAGCTTGCCTGACAACATTGCAGCAAAGGTTAAATTGCTATCTGGGTAGCTGAATCTAGTTGAGATAGTCGAGAATTGAGCTGACTCAGTTCCAGTATGTAAATCGATCTAAGGTATCTAGTTCGAATGAATAAAAAGCGCATCCCGTGTGGGAATTTTTCCAGGCGTCCTGTGTTGAATATAGGCCCTGTATGGGCTTGTATTGGGTATCTGAACGTAGTATGTCCTAGCCTTGCACGGAAAGAAAAAGACAGCACTGGTCACTCTCCATAACAGCAATCAATTGAAAAACAAATGAAAACACGCTTGGATGATAAAGGTTAGCGCGATCACAGTGATGTGTACTGCAGTGAAATTCGTCAATGCTGCTTGGACATTAACGGTTACTGGGAGACGCAGTAATGAACGGCGTGAATTTGGTTTTTTTATTTTTTTCAATGAATCACTGCGATTCACAGTAACCATTACTGTTTTCTTTTTTCCGTGTAGCCACTTAGGGGCCTAATCAGGTTGCTGATAGTCAGCCTGATTTCTCCAACTCAGGGACACTCATACAAGGTCCATATTTGGCCAACCTGCATCACCAATGTTTTCCCCTGTTTTGAAAATCCAGGCACACCAACTGCAGCCTACATAGAGCCTTGCCAGATTCCCCGTATTCTCCCGAAGATCCCAATTCAAGCATACCTGCACTGTTAAAAATGTTTGTGAATTTAATATACGTTCATAGAAAAAAGTACATTAATTTTCAAGGGCGCTATATGAATTGTATTCCATATTTGGATGTTGGAAAATCAATCACATATTTCATGAACTTCAAACAAAAGTTTTGAAATTCATAACAGTTTGTGAAAATTCATAACTGTAGATATTGAATTTCTGTATTTATTTGAATATTGGAAAATCAATCACATATTCCTCAAATTCCAAACAACGTTTTTGATATTCACCACAGTTTATGAAAATTCATAAATGTACATATTGAATTTTCATAATGTACATGAAATCAATGCGCGATTACACTTTGCGCATCTAATTATCACTTGTTCAATATGTACGATAACTCCAATGGTAAAACATAGTATTGAAAAAAGGCACACCCCGTAGGAAAAATTTTCCTAAGCTTTTTCCTAGACTTTTTCCTAGACATTTTCTTAGATATTTTCCTAGACTATTTCTTAGATAAAATCTAGGAGTTTTTGCCAAGGACAAGAAATATATGAACACGTGTTTATGGTGTTTTCACTTCTGGAAACCCTCATATATGGTGGTTCCCCCTCCAAAAAATGGTGCTGATTCAATATCTAATTGAATATGAAAGGAAAAAAAATAATAAAATCTCGCAAGATGGAAAAAGTTTTTCTTCTGCAGTTTGAATCGAACGTGGGCCTTTTCGGTGTCGAAGCCAAAGATTTACCACTGAGCCATAGATCCTGTTCTTATTTAGACATGCAGAAAGAGGGTTTATAATTGGTGTGTGAATCATTCTTATCGCATTGCTGTAATGAGTGAAATCAAAAAGTAAATATCATTGGAAAGATCATGTATGGAAATTTAAGAAATGCGAAACATTTCCCTTGCATCTTGAGAATTGCTTGCGTTATTGATGAAAATTATGCTTCAAGAAATACCAACTTATCATTCGAGTGAATATTTTTTCTGTAAGATCTCTTTGAACTGAATCTATGAAACAGTCTGAAATTTTCAAGGAAGAATCTGTGAAATTCATCGTAAAATCAAATCACGCGATTCTAATAATTCATTCATGTATGTATATTGATTTTCAGAATTTTTTGTATTAATTTCACACCATAACATGATGAAACATTTGGGAGGAATTTTGGAAATTAAGTAATATAGTGTTGAAAATTCATGCATTTTTTTACATCGATTTTTATAATGTTGTGGGTTGAATTTCAAAATTCTGTCTATTATTTTGGGGATACAAAAATGTTTGAAAATTAATACACAATTGTGTGTGTTAATTGCTTCCAAACTTTTTATATTAAATTCCAAACAGATTTTTCTAACAGTGTGTACACAATCCACGTAGGGCCAAGCTGCATTTCCAAAGTTTCCCCCTGTCTTTGAAATCTAAGTGCAACCAACTACAACTTGCATATGGCCTTACCCTTGTATTGATCCTTTTTTTTGAATATAAACCTACGTTGAAAAAAGCTCATAGATGTTCAAATACTGTTATAGACTCCCATATATCCTCATAAGATTTTCTCAGGTGCAATAGTGGTATTTGGACACTTTTATCAGATTTTAATAAAACGTATGAGTTTCTATGATATCCTTTCTAGTGGGAACAAATTTACTCAAACCATGTTGGTGATTTCCTTATGGGCCTGTTTCACTAATTGTAACACTGTTGTATGGCAGTATACATTACATGCCAGTGTGAATACACGTATGGCAATATATGAAAAATTGTTTCTTCAACAAGAAGTGTTGAAACGTAGAGTAATCGATTTTTTGCGAGATGTGCATACACCAAAATATTTCGTCCATGATCACTGTGTTCACATTATCGGTGAACAAGGTCAAAAAAACGAAGAAACATGACTGTATGGTTAATTGCAAGACATAATGAGGCTGTTCTGTTTTCTGATACAGTCCGATAATGTATGAACAAAGCACACTGAGAAAAGTGAACTGTAACCACTACCATGCGAAAATGGTAGTTGAATGATAGAATGTCTAAGGTGATGATGGCGACTACGTTATTTGGTATCCATCTTCATGTAAATGGTAACCATTCTCATGTGCATGAACATTGCTACGATTTTCCATAGTATCCGAAACCAAATTCGCGAAGTTGTCCCCCGATTACTATTCGTACATGGTAATCATTACATTCCACTCCTAAGTAACACAAGAACATTTCAAACATTCTGCGTTAATTCTGAGATCATGCATCCCCTGGTGAAAATGGAGCGTTCTGGGAAGAGTTACAAAGACGTTATTAGAGAAGTAATCGAAGGGTCAATTCAAAGTATCAGAAGCGTTTCGGAGGATTCATTTGGCGGATGTAAAGCGTGCATGAAAGTGAGCCCAAAGAAAGTAAAAAAAAAGAATTTGCAAAGGGGAATCGAGCCAAGAACTTCTGAACTCGGGAGGAAGTCCTTTACCGCTAGGCTAACATCGGTGATTGAAAAATCGGAACTTTTTTTCCCTGATGAACTGTGTCATAAGGGAATGTGCTTTAAATTCAATCTTTCTCATTGAATTAAAATGATTTTTCATCCTGAAAGTTTACAAATCAATTTCAATATCCCATGTGTAATCATTGAATGTGCAAAAGAATTCAATTAACTTGCGCATATCAAACATCATCAAATTACAGTTCGATAATTCAAAACAATTGTTGTTTAGTAATTATATTGGTAAATGTATCTTGAATACGAATAAAATTTTTTAGCTTAACAACTGGTATAAAAGATAAAGAATACCCTCTAAACATTCTAACCTCAAAATCATATAATTCTCAATCAATCAAAACATATACACAAGGGAAGTCCTATAAGCGTGTTGAAAACCTTCACTTCCGAAACATCGTAAACATCAGGAAAGAGTTATTGAAGAGTTGGAGAAGAGTGTTCAGTAAGAAGGGTGCGTTGGACGTTCAATGAAATGTGATAGCACGCTCAACCAAATTTGCCTTAGAGTCATTTAGCGGTCGAAACTTTTCACAAACGCTTCTGTCACTTTATTGCACGCTTTGACGGTGTTTCAAGCACGTTCGATTTTTACCAGGGTCTGCAGAATGTGCAGGTGAGACTGTTTTGGATAAATTCGAAAAATGCATTCTAAGAATATGCATAAAACATACTTATCCGTAACAGTCCCATTTGAAGATTCTATAAATGTTCATAAAATATACTCAGAACTTCAAAGAACCTTCTTAGCATTTCTAACCTGTTGTGCTACTTGGGCTTCTCTCAGTGTAATGTTGAGTAGATCCCCTGAGTAGAAATTGAAATCGGCCCATTTCAGGCCCTGTCCGGGTTCAAGTCAAAGTGGTCTGGGTACAGATAGGGCCTTGGAGAGCCCAATTTTCAATCGAGGAAGTTTCTACCTGGGATTCTTCCCTAGCAATATTTGTTCAATTTGATAACATTTGCAACAATTTATTACACGGAAAAAAAGATGATGTTGGATTTACAATGTTTCGTTCGATCACCATAGAAACATTAGGGGTTTCTATGGTGATCGAACGAAATGTTGTAAATCCAACATCATCTTTCTTTCCGTGTATCCTTTTAAAGATCCTAGATTCAGCAGCTGCATTGGCTTTATCATGGATGTTCTATATGGGCACAAGTTGGAAATACTATGCAGGCTCTGAAGAGGAGGGCGTGACAATTCTGTCAACGCCCTATAAGGGTAACCAAAACAGCGCCTGAAATGAAATAAGGACGCCGAGTTTGGCCCAAACTGCCGCCAAGAATTAATTTCCACACGGGATACAACCGGCAAAAGATTTCATATTGACTTTTAGTAGAATTACTTGATTCTCAAGACTTTTCAACGGTTTCGAATGATCGATCAGTTATTTGTGTGAGAGTTCAAAGATTGCAATAATGAAAAGATCCAAATTCGGATTGATTCTGTACAAGGATTGAAGAATGTGAATTTGCAATTCTTGGTAACATAAAAATTACGCTGAGATCAAAGAAGCATGAAACATTGTTCATAGTGTCAGGGATGTACAAACGACCCAGTACTGTCTGGGATTTGCTTGCTAGATTCTAATGTAATCTAAAGATAATGTTCATCAGTCAGTAACGTATTACACAAATCCGAAGGATGAATTCTGAAACAGTCGGTATATATGTATCCTTCCACATACTTAGATCTCTCATATTTCATATTTCACCTCTACGGGTCTAAGATCTGCGGTACCACCTAACAGATATACGTATAAAGCACAACTATCATTACCACCACAACTACTATTACTACTACTCTTCTTAGTTCACCCACCAACCTACCTACCTACCTACTTACTTGCCACAACCTACCCGACCGCCGCCCGCCAACCTACGGTTAAATCTCCCCGCCCAAATTCAACTCTTCCTCTATTTCTCTCGCACATCCATCCGTCCGTCCATACAACATACATACATGAACACACATAAGCGCTATATACTCTTTCGAGACTATACGGCGAGTTTAAGAGTCTGGGGTACCGAGGTGAGCAGTTGAGATCGTTTTACTTTGAGCTCTACACTCTTACTTCCACCACTTACTTTTCTTCTCTTTTCTTTTCTCTTAAAGTGTTCTTTTCCGTAGGGTATGCACACGTATGCAGACGTATGCACACGTACGATATCGGTGATGTTGTTGCCCCTGCTGCCGTTTGTTCTCTACTTCCAGAGGATCAGCAACGGCGGCAATGGTAGAAACAGCAGCAGCAGCAGCGGCGGCAGCAGCGGCAGCAACGGTAGTATTAGTAGTAGTAGTAATAGCGATAGTAGTAGTGGAGGATAGAGGTCCGCGCGCGGGGATATTGAAAGAAGAGAGAAGAGGGTGGAGTGAAATAAGGTGGGATCCGTGAGGAAGAGGGACAACTGGACACACCACGCCACAAGGAAACACAACACACAACTACAATCGATGGACCGTTTGGTGGAGTAGTGAGCGCGCGACGACTCTTGTGACTCTTACTCTCTTGATTCGCAACAGTAAGACAGTCAGGACCCGGCTGTCCTGTCGTACAACACGTGCTTTTCTCTCTCTTCTCCCATCGTCCCATCGTCATCTGGATCTTTGGGGAATAAACGGCGACGACACACGGCCACCACTTGTTGTTTGTGTGTCGCTCCCTACGCGTAACATTATTCGCAACTTCTCATCCCCTTATTGATGTGTGACACAAAGCTGTCTTCGTACTACGGATATTATGACTCTCTAGTCAATGAATGAAGTGACTACTACCTTGTTGGATTGTTTTCTTCCCACTCTCGCATCCCTCTCTCTGTCTTTCTCTCTCTCTCTTTCTCCCTCGTTCTTTCTCTGTGTCTCTGTCTTTCCACTTTCTGCACAAGTGAATAAATGAACTGTTATTTTTCATATCGAGGATTAATGAAGAATTCAAACTTTGTTGGCCCTATTTCTAGTCGAGTGTTGAAGAACTCAGTGAAATAATAATAATAATAATAATATCAATAATAATCACGTGTGATTGAATGTGATCATTGAACATCAATATTATTGGTTCAGTGTATAAGATGATAACGTGATGAGAACAAAACCAAGTGATCTATGATATTGAAGTGAGAAAAAGTGATGATGATTGATCTTCTTCGTTTGTTTGTCTCTTTTTGGCTTACTCAATTGTAAACTGTATTCTCTTCTTTTTTGCATCCATTCTCGATTACACGCAACATCGCCACTTGTGTCGAGTACTTGAATTCTTCGTGAGATATCATAAAAATCGACTTTTATTCGTGATCGTCTATCCGAAGAAAACTTCATTCTTCAACTTGGTCGGTGCATGTCGGTCTTGGTGACTCGAAGGTCGTGGAATGACGGATAAGGTAAGAAAAGTTTTTAAGGAGCAAGGTCTCTTTCCGTATTCCGATTTTCAATTCTTATATCTAGTTTTGTTTCTGTTTTGGATTCTCAGGATTTCTAATTTATATATATATATATATATATTATTCCGAAATACGAATTGATACACGTTTGTTTTTCCAACTGCATAAATAGATTCGATTTGATATGATGCACAGCACAATTCTTTTCACATCGTCTTACGAGCCGTTTATCGTTTAACGACCTTCATCGCATTCTTTTCTTCTCGTAAAACATTGTTCATTGCATAAAAATCTGATGATCTATTTACGATCGTAACAATATAGTGATAAAGTACAACCTTTTTATTTGAAAAGAGAAGAATAAGAATAAGAAAGAGTTGCATTCAAAGTAAAGAATTCCTACGAAATCAGCTATCGAGTTTCCTATTCTTGCATCTTGGGAGTTAAACCGATTACGAACAATTTCACGGAGTGTGAAATTCTCTTTGTAAAGAAAAATAGATTCCCAGACTATCCATTGTTCTAAAGTAAGGCGTTTAGATTGCGCGCGTCATCGAAATCAAGAGTAATTATGATATAAATGTTTCACGTTTATGCTAATTATTTTCTTTTTCGATTTGTTCTCATGATTTTTCATTCAATATTTTTATCAAAATGAACAGAATTCTAGTTCAAGAGTTTGTTAAAATATTATTGAATATGATTTTATGTTTTCAGAATCGAATTGTAGTAGAGTTTCCTCGTTGGTGACATTCGATTATGTAATTGTAATTATAAACGATCGTTTCTAATAGTTCACAGTTTCTATGAAATTTGTTCAGTGTCGTTCCTTTTTGGACTTCCACTGCCCTGGTTAAAAAATCCTATTAACTCGTATTGAAAGTGAAAAATTTCGATTCAAATGGATATTCATCGGTTTCAATTGGAATTCTGTCCGTTGAATCGGAACGAATAGGATCTTTATCGGGGTGATTATGTTCGCAGTTTAAAAATAATATTGTTCACAGAAAATGTTCACCGAAATAGTAAATTTTTAAATACATTATTCGATGAGGGGAAATACGATTAACGGATTATAAATTTTGTCATACAGGTGAGACATTTTCTCATAATATCAAAGTTGCTTTAATATCAGCATAAACGACGAAGAAAATATTTTTTCGTCATTAAACAAATATAACAAAAGTTCTATAATATAATTTTAATCTATCGCACACATTATTTCAATTTTTGATTGAATTTTAATAGTTGGAAATTGATATATGGTGATAAAAAGAATCTCTCAGTGAAGAAAGATTCTGATTCGAGCAATACCTTCTGTTTGCTGAAGTAACAAATTCTCGACTCTTCCAACAACCCTGATGAAAAAAATCCATTAAATCCCATCAGTGAATCAGAACATTGAAAAGGATCGAATAGGAAGTAACAGGAATCCCATTGAATCTGATTCAATGTTCTGATTTACTAATCGGATTTAATGACTTTTTCATAGAAGGGAAGCTTTTCATATCCATTTTTCGAAATCAGGGAAGGAAGCTGGAATTTTCTCAAAAGGTAAATTTCCTCGTTACTTCAAGAACTAATGATATGCTTTTGGAGAGGTTCACTAAAAATTTTTCCAGAAAATTGTTTCAAAATTTACAGGAAAATTTGTGAAATCTCAAATCATCTTTTTCTTTTATTGTAAATCCAATCAAAGAAACGTTGGGAGCTAATTGCTTGTTATCGTTGTATTTTTTACATTACATAACTTTTCTGCATTAATGAGCGAGCGATGGATGATTAACGCAAAACGCTACATCTCAAGTGGGCACGGTCGGAAATGTACAAACGGCCCAGTAATGACTACAATTTATTTGCCAGTAAAGTAGTCGGATCTCGGTTTGGAAAAAAGCTGTTGACTTGTTACTACATCATCGATCTACTATTGATCTGACAGATAGCAAACAATATCGATTGTCAGAAGTCACCAATATTCAATCAACTCTGGCAAACCAGTGTCATCCACGTGATGAACCTAGGTCATGTTAGGGATTTAGCCATCATGATTGTACCCTACCTCATTTGCGTTGCTATGAAAAATTCCTTGGACTAAAAAGTTGTAGTAAAACAGTATCACAGAAATTGATAATTCCAGCACTGGATTTTGTGACAATTTTAACTTTCTTAAGATGGTTGTTTGAACTTTGTAATTCAACATAAAATATGGTATCTATTACAAGAAAACGTGAATCGAAATCATTCGGTTGAAATGAACTGAATATAGTTCTGAAAGCTCCAACGATTGTTCTAGTAATTACAAATAACTACACAAAACCTGTTTGCTATGATATCTCAGTAATAAAAACTTCATTAGATATTCTCATATCTAATCGTCGGATTGTGTTGAAAAGCAGCCAAGTTTGGATTACATGTGATTCGTTTGAGAACCAGTTCTTCTTCTTTGATTTTTTACATTCAATTCAACCTCTCTCCCGATGCAATGCAGATCGTTTCATACGACGTTCCCGACGCGAAGACGTCGTCTTGGTCTTCGTCGTCGTCGTCGTCGTCGTGCAAAAGTGCATCGCCCACGCCCATCGTGTCTCCTCTCTTTACATCACAGGAAAGGTTCGTTCCGCCGCTCTCTACGCGTACGTGTTGCGCTTAGACACCAACGGATTGTCGTCCGCAAAATCTATGTCCTCTCTTCGTTTCCTCGTTCATAAATTTACGCCACATAGTTCGTCCCTCCGCCACATATATTATACACATATATGTATGTATATATATGAATTGTGATAGATTCTACGATACCCGAACAACTACAAATCACAAAATTATGTTTTCATGAAATTTTATTTAATGTCATTAATTAAATGAGCCGATCCTGTAATGTACGTGTACGTGTATGAACGTACGAATGTGTGGAGACCGTGACGAAGATACTGCGCAATATTAACAGTTAATTGATAACAGGTAAGTCAAGAAGTTATACGCCACGCTTTTAACAGGAGCAAGCCGTGTTTTCTTTATGTGTAAGAAGCGAGGGAGAGATGCAGAGAAAGAAAGATTTTTGTTGTACGGTCCAGCCCAGTCCGATCAAAATAGACCTGAGAAACCGTTAACAGTTACTTTACTACGTGAAACCAATACTTCTCTGATCAACTCTCTCGTGGCTGCTATCACGCTCTTGGATAGTTAACTCCTAGGCCGCATTGATTCGATAAAAAACGTTTCATATATATATATATATATCCATGTACAGTGGTATGCAAAATATGAGGCTATAAAGCATGTAATAATATAAAAGGAGAAATCATAGATTTCCATTGATTAGGGAACAAGCGTCTGATATATGCGATGAGAAATACATATCTGAACTATAGGATTATAAAATTGCTTATATCAAGGTATTTGTATAAATTGTGAAAGAAGCCTGAATTGAAAAATTTCTTATAATTTTCGCTGTGGCGAAAGCTAAGTAGGTGGAATGCTTAGGCCGAAAATTTCATCCACAAATAGTAAATAGGAGGGAAGAATCGATGGTTGATGAAAACTAACAGCAAAAACCCCACAAGTTGAGGTATGACGATGTCATTTCTTCTATTTAATCCCGTTTATACCCCCAAGTGTAGTGTTGTAACTCGATAAATGGTATTTGAATAATACTTGAAAGGTTCGTTTTACGCAAGGAGTGGTTATGAGAAAATTGTAAAACAAATAGAGATGGATGAAAAAACAGGAGGGGACAATACCGGAACATCGACAATGATGAGAGATTCCCATGAACGAACGAGATAGTATTTTTTCTTTTTTTTATGCAATTTATGCTGCATCATCATTCGATTGATATTAGTTCTTCCCCTTTGGTTAATTTTGTACAACATTTGACATCCGTTTTTTGTTTCCTGATTAATTAAATCATGCGTGTGTTTTGATTGTATTTGAATCGTAAGACAGACCTCATACAGATTCATCTTATGGAACAGAGCTAATCATAAATCAAGAATGAAGAAGAAGAAGAGGAGGAGGAAAATGAAGGGAAAAAAATGTACATAAGTTATATGTTGAGCTGCGGTGCGGTGTAATACTCAACGATCTTCTCAAGATACAAGCTCGTAAAAATGTCATTTTTGTATATCCGATATTATACCGCTTTGTTGAATGATCCTTTCGACAAATTATACACCATTCAAAGATTTTGGGTATTCAAATTGTATGATACTTGTAATTTGGATTGTTGAGTCTTGTTCCTTTTTATGGAAGTTTTTTTAATGTATGTAGTGTACGCGTTGTTTTTACAGGAGAAGTGATGTAAAGATTTGTTACTTTTTCCTCTAAAATATAAGGTATACTCACACTGAGAGAATCTTATTTTAAAACAATACTGTGAAATTTCATGTTCCTGAAGTTTGAATCGTTTGTAGAAAAGAAACTAAAATTCAAACTCATAAAATCTGGTAAATCATCGGTGTTTATCTTTTCGAATTAATTTTTTGCAATTGAAAATATCATTTAAAAGATCATACGCAGCGTACTGCGAGAATTGGGATCTTTGACAGTTGAATATTTCGTTATTCGATTACCAATTCGTTTCAATAAACAATTTCAACTTCAGCAACATGAAATTACAGTGATCGGGGGACAAGTAGGAATTTTGAAAAATTTTACTGTGCATTTCATAAAAACTTATAGAAAATATCACTTCCAATTGTTCTAAAAGTCACTCATTTTTACAGGCTGCAGAGTAATGTTTTGAAGAATTTTTATTTGTTCTGCTAATTTTTACCAAAAAAATTCTTCAAGTGTAGGGCGGATATGAGCATCCGCGTAAACAAAATTTATTTATGATAGCTATTGAATCATCAGATTATCAATTGTGCGGAAAAATAAGCCCCAGAAATTTATTTGAATTGATTGAACATAAAACAGTGTAAAAGGTTATAAAGAGAAAATATATATTCAGGTTCTATAAAATATGAGATTTGCGGAATATGGAGCTATAAATACTCTTTTACCATAAAAGAATTTAATTACGGTACATTTTGAATGTACGACTGAATGGAACATCCCCTGGATTGAAAAATTTCTTCAATTGATATATAGTTCAATATATTTCAGTATAATTATACATGAATTATATATAATTTTGAGAATTTTTCCATTTGGATCGTTTGACATCGGAGAATGATCTCTAATACAAAAAAATTATATACGTCCCTTTCATAATTATTAGAGATAATATAAATGTTATTGAGATTTAACCCTGTTGTGCATCACTCTTTCTTCGGTGTACATAATTTGTACATAATTCAATACAGCTTATATATAAATTAAATATAATTATATAAAAATTATATTAAATTCTAAAAATTTGTCTACACGCGTTGTCTTCAGGGTGTCCCAAAAGGAACTTTGAACCTCTGATCAGCGTATTTCTGCACGAAAAAACAAGAATTTTTAGCTGTCATAGGTACTCACTTAGCGGTGGCAGCAAGAAATGTAGCCACCATAACAGCTAAATTAAATTATTGGGCTATCCAAATGTCAATTGGGCTACTGCGGTAGCTAAAGAATAGCTACAACTGCAATCATTTAGCTACAGCAGTGAAAAAAGGGTGCTAAAAAAGTGAGTAGCAGCCACAGCTATTCCCTTTTTCCCGTGTGAGAGACAACTGAACAACTTTCCCAGTTAACATTTCTCGATTCGATTCGATTGACGCTAGCCGACACTATCGAAAGCCGGGACATGTCCCAGTAAATCGGCACGTTTAGTTACTCCAGTTCTTCTTCCCCCGACAAATAGCATAGGTTCACTGAAAAAGAATTTTCTGCGTGGATTATGCATTCGGAAACTACAAATCCAAGTATTTGATCGTGAAATTCCGAGAAAAAAAAATTAGATCTAATGAGATCTAATCTTTATGTAGATCTCTCGAGGAATGCAGATCCAAATCTTGGCAAAGAATCTCTACAAATCTCTCGATATCTACCAGATGTGTAAGTACGAAACCGGAATTTGCCCATAAGTGGCGCTAGATGTCGATGCAGTTACCGACACATCACGTCAGCGGTGTCTTGTTATTGTATTGATATCCAACAAAGATTTCCAACTCACAATAACACGAGGTTCATTCAGTAGCATTAGTTTATTAGAGATAAACATGTCGAGTTTTGTGCCAACAAATTACGATTTGCGGACAGCACTACTTTTCTGTTTTCATCTGAAGAAAACCGCAGCCGAATCGCATCGAATGCTTGTGGAGGCGTTTGGTGAGCATGCTCTCGGTAAAACACAGTGTTTCGAGTGGTTCAAACGGTTCAAAAGTGGCGATTTTGACGTAAGGAACGAAGAACGTGAAAGACCACCGAAAAAGTTTGAAGACGCTGACCTGCAAGCCTTGTTGGACGAAGACGACGCTCAAACACAACAACAACTGGCAGATCGGTTAAAGGTGACCCGAGAAGCCATCTCCCTTCGGTTGAAAGCCATGGAAGAGATACAAAAGGTGGGAAAATGGGTTCCACATGAACTCAACGAAAGACAGCAGGAAAACCGCAAAACATGCGAAATGCTGCTCGCGAGGTTCCAAAGGAAGTCATTTCTCCATCGAATTGTGACCGGCGATGAAAAGTGGATATATTTACGGACGAAAGACAATGCTGTGTGTTTGCTGGGATCAGAAGGGCGTAATCTACTACGAGCTGCTGAAACCTGGAGAAACTGTCAATACTCAACGTTACCGACAACGAATGATCGATTTGGATCGAGTTTCGCGTGAAAAACGACCAGAATACCAACAAAGACAACACAAGGTGATTTTGCTGCATGACAATGCACCAGCACACAAAGCAAAACAGGTCTAGGAAACGATAGAGTCGTTCCGTTGGGAGATTCTTCAGCCCGCGCCTTACTCACCGGACCTTGCCCCATCC
This sequence comes from Gonatopus flavifemur, assembly GCA_018340375.1. Lineage (NCBI taxonomy): Eukaryota > Metazoa > Arthropoda > Insecta > Hymenoptera > Dryinidae > Gonatopus > Gonatopus flavifemur. The sequence continues at coordinate 4,784,646 of JAFFJZ010000012.1, read as the reverse complement.
GATTACTACTTGTTTGCATCGATAGGACACGCACTTGCTGAGCAGCGCTTTACTTCTTACGAAGATGTACGAAAATGGCTCGATGACTGGTTCGCCTCAAAAGAGCAACAGTTCTTTTGGCGCGGAATCCACAAATTGCCAGAAAGATGGAAAAAAAGTATAGATAGCGACGGACAATACTTTGAATAAGTTACTTTGTATCATACCATTACAATAGACGTGTTTTTTCTGTACAAAAATTCCGGTTTCATACTTACACACCTGGTACTTAGATCTGAAGATTTGCTTGTTGAGGAAAATTAAAAAAGATGTATGGAGATCTCTTCCAAAATCGAAATCCGTACATATCAGTGGATATCAAGAGATTTGTAGACATCTTCGCCAAAACTTAGATCTCATTAGATCTAATCTTTTTTTCCTGGATGTCTCCCCTGATTTTCCATAATTCTCAATCGAGAATTTGAATATCTATTTGTCAGTCACTGGTAATGAATAATAATCTAACAAAAATCTGCCGATTCATCATTGAGTTATTACATGACTCCTCAGAGCTGGACTTTGCACGTTTCCGATAATTATCCGGATCTATCGTTCGGCCCATCGATTCAGAAACCGAATTATCATAAACACGATTATCTGGTACACGTTCTCTCTCAGTCACAATTGTTTTCAAAACTGTCGAGCGAGTTTCTCATTCGGGACGAATTTCTCTCGTCTGTGACGATTGATCGATCCTCATGAAATATTAAAGCCCAAGTACGATCGAAATCCTCATCGTTTGTTAGTCAAAGCCACCTTCGTTCCACTCCTCTCTTTTCTTTCCCTTTCTTCGAGTCTTGAATTCTGAATCATAGGTTTATGACACCGCTACGGGGGCATTGCCATTTTCATTTCCATTTTCATTTCCATTCTGGCCCATTTTCTCTCCTTTTTTCATTCTCTCTCTCATCCTTCTTTTTATTGTTCTCCTTCGCTCGCTTATTTTTTCTTTTCATCTCCTTTGCCGTTCTTCTCTCTTCTTTTTTTTCGTTTCTTTTCATTGGAAATTCACGATCGACAGGTCTTTAGTAGGATCAAGAAGAGTAGAATTATAATATGTGATTCCAAGTTGCCCCCCGAAAGATGTATACGCAAGAAAGTGTTCGCGTGTGGTTGGTTTTGTATAAACGTTTGCGTGTATCACACGTACACGTACGTCAGGAATGTCAATCATCGTGACGTGGTGTATATTAGGTGATGTTCGTAAACGTCACGTAAATGTCAATGAATGATGAGTTTAATTTCAGTTGAAAGAGAGGAGAGAAAAAGAATAGTTTCTTTGCTTAATTTATGATGTCGTTATTAACTCTCGTAGAATTTCTTTTATTATGTTGTACAGAATCTGTTCCAACGGTTTTCGATTCTTCTTCTGTCTTCTCGATGTTAATTGTATCTTACTTTTTTTTTGTTCTATGAAAGGATGTATGGTCGATATTCGAAATTTCGAAGGGATTCGAATCGTGATGCATATGCCATCCTTTCTGGCCTTTTTATTACAAAGATCAATTCTTGGAATTATTAGATTTCATTTCATCATATATTTTGAGAAAGTGATGTACAATTAAACGAAATAGATACGATTGTTATTACTCTTATTATAGGATCTGTATGAGATAGATGATGTTGTAATATCTAGTTTCTTAAGATCTCACGTAACGGTATGGACATAAAAGAAAAAAAGATATATATATATATGTATATACAAACGAACTCACTTACACAGTTCCTTGATTTTGTCGTGTCACTAGAAATATCAAAGTTGATACTCAAAATAATTGACTCAGATCTTCAGAGAGTTGGGATTCTCTTTGTTCCTTAGACGTCCAAGCAATGCAACAATGGTATTTGACATTGACCTGTCATGGTGGAGGAGAGAGTATAGGAAATTGTTACAGAGAAGAGTAGTAGGTGTGGTCAAGTGCTACATACTTGGATTGCCAATCTTTCTTCTATCTACCAACCAAGATGATGATGATGATGATGATGATGATCATCATCATCATCATCATTATCATCATCGCCATCATCATCATCATGGACCAATGTTTTCCTCTCTCGAGACAAAGAGATCATCCAACGATAACGTCTCAGTGTCACGATTGTAATTGTAACCTCTTACCCTACAGCTATTCATTGAAAAATAAGAAGAAAAGAAGAAAATTTTACCACTATAACGATAATAAAAACAAAAATAACAATAATGAAAATCAAGCAGAGTATTTCTACTGTCCTATGACTGAAATATACATTTATATATATAATTCAATTCGAATCGATATACGAGGAAAGTCCAAGATTTACACAAAATCATTTGCGCATCAATATATCCTGTATAAACGTATACAGCGATCGGACATGAAATCAGGAATAGATTTTCATGAATTTTTCTGTGTGCCGGTTGTTGCCCAGTCGATGGCCCGATTTTTTTCTCTTCTCTCTCGACTTCTAAGTATGCTCTTCACGTTTTTTTTTCCTCTCCTCCTTGTGTTCTGTCCTTTCGTCTTTTTTTACGATCTAAATCCGTGTTCACTTGTGCGAAGAATTAGATTCCCACTAGAAATATTTTTATTCACTCCGAGCATTGAATTATTGATCTGCATCATAATGGATGACACATAAAGTATAGTTGGAATCGAATTCAGGGGGAATCGATGAAAAAAACTTGACCCTCTAACGGGATTTGAACACCGAATTCTACTCATCAAAGCGGAGAAAAATATCTTTATCGCTTGAGTTATTCCATCGGTATACATCCTGTATTATTCTACGCTTTCCACGCGGTGTATTTGGTTCAACATCGGTGAATGAGATCGACGTATTGCATCAGAATTCATGAGAAACATTCTCACCGATCATTCATTCCTTCATTCATCCATTGTAATATATGAAATAAAAAAAAGGAATCACGGATGACACGTTTCTTTCCTCGAACGAAACGAAAAGACAAATAGAAGATGATTGCAGCACAAGTCATTGTTGTTCTACTCTTCGATCGCCTTTTGACGAGAGAACGATGATGACGGCGGTGACGACGGTGACGACGAAAGACGATGACGAAGATGATGATGATGATGATGATGATGATGTTGTGCGGTTATTAGGGTCAATGAGTTTACGGTACGTGTCCTTTTCTCGCGTGCCGGAAATTGATCTTATTGTTGTCGACCAGGGGATTTACCATCCCGTAACGCTCTTCAAGATTTTGTCACGATACTCCCAAAGCAAGAGTGTGAAAGTATTTCGAACTGTTTGAATTCTCAGATCTTTGTCTCGAAGGGAAATGAAAGGAAATTTAAATCCACACCCTGTTGTTGAACAAAATCCTGATGGTAAAGAGAAGAAGATGAACTAACAACTAGTGGTCCTTGTGTTGCGAGTACAAAAAAAATATGCAGAAACGATAAAAGAAAGGTAGTAAAATGTGGACATTTGTTGTTACATGATTCTACATGGTGGTTGAGTTGCTTGTATTTCGCGGCAAGAGCGCAAGATCGGATGCTTTTCAACTGAAATACTGTTGTTGTTGCTGTTACTCTCTGCTGTTGCCGTTGCCGCCACTGTACGATCCAGTTTTCGGTTTCTAGAAAGTTGGGATGAGTCTCGGGCGTGGTTGTGTGTACACCTACATCCATCTTCTTCTTTTCCCCGTATAACTCTCCTTCTCTTTATATCTCGTCCTTGCCGCGGTATGATTTCTCTGCCGACATTCACCTACGTATACCATAAATGTTCTTTCAGGGCCGCAACTTTATGTACATAAACAAGATGCATCATACATACGTAATTTCATTTCCATCAGTTTCAATCTATTTGATAGATCATTCTATACAAGAAAATGATTTTCATCCTGAGTACTCTAACGAGACCTCTCAGCACCTGTCATTTGGTGCGTTTCAAATAATAATATTGCAAAATTTCTTTATAACGAATCGATATGGTGTCGGCAAAATAGAAAAGTTTTGAGATTGCAGTAGGAAGGTTATTCTCCCTCAACAAAATGTTGGTACTTTTGTAATATTTCAACTACATCATTAGCAATGGGGTTAAATGAAACAATGTTTGATAACTTCTGTTGCATTGCGTGCACGAATTGCATCATCCCTTGAAAAGAAAGGAGATCATTCCGATTATTTCGATTGGTATGTGATAATGAAGGAAATGTGATTTTTCCTGTTTTGCAGGGTAAATAATATACTCAGAATCAAAGTGGACAGACGTTCGCGAGTGGACGTGAAATGGAATTTCATTCTCTTCTTCATTGAATACGGTAAGCGGGTCCCGTTGGTCGCAATCTGCTCCAGTTTGTAGTTGCTGTTACTGTTACTATTGCCGCTGCCTGCGTCTCTCGGATACTGTCCGGTCCCGCCCAGTAGTTGTGCTGTGATGGTGGTAGTAGCAGTGGTATTAGTAGTAGTAACACCAGCGGCAGCGGCAACAGTGGTGGTAGTAGTGCAGTAGTGATCCGAAGAAAGAGAAATTTCCATGCATTACTGTCAGTCGCACACACCACTAGTCAGCCGCAAAAGAATAAGAAAAAATGGGGAAAAGAGAAGGTAAAAGAACGCTGTGAGCGGCACTGGCCGCAACACGGCGAACAGGAATATATAAATGAGGAAAAAAAAGAGAACAAGGTATAAAATTCTAAAAAGAAAAGAAGATTAAACCAGCTCCCTCGCGATAATACCGGTGACAGTGAAATGCTCTTAATTGCAAGTAAATCGATGTAAGATAACTTACGTGGACCTGAAATGGGAGGGAAACCAAAGTCATCTATTACCGTTCAGTGGAAAGTGATGCTACTCGTATATAACGTTTCAACGAGATTCTTACTTTTTTCTGCTTTTTTTCCTTTTTCTTCTCCATGTCCTCTCGAATGAAAGTAACAGCCTCTGATCTTCGAATTAAGGAGCAGAACTGTCCGTTTCATCGTTGCTTTGGAATTTTCTAAGAAATTTCCTAGGGTTTTGATACAATCAACGATGAGTCGTTGAGGAATTTTTCTCCCAAAACAATGTGATTCAAAAATTAATTGAAAAATCAGCTGTAGTTTACCAGTTAGCCAATTTGCCAAAAATCACCACACTCTTTCAAAAGAATCAACGAAAAACTACTAATTTTTGAATTATTTCAAAAGATTCGTTTTTAGGTATTTGAAAGAAATTAACTCTCAAGCTTATAATACTCAAATTAAGAATCATCATTTAAATTTTCCGCTGTATTTTTGAATCCACCCTGTGCAGGTGGAACACTTTGTGCGTGCTCCCTGCGCGTCACAGATTCGAGCACCCTTGATGGACGCTTCAAAGCGCCCAATTACGCCCCCCAAACTGTTTTTCCTCCTAACTGACTTTGCGAGCAGTTTTCCTGTATTCTTAATTGTATACTTAATTTTTACCAAGGATGTTTTGCTACTCTCTAAATCTGAAAGAGTGAAAAATCACGTGTTTCACTCCACTAAGTCTCAAAAGTGAGCCAGTCCGCTTCTAGACTCTAGAATTCGAGTGGTTGTGAATTTCTAACCTCAAACCTTAGAATATCAGTCTAAAACAGTGGAAATTTCACTCAAAATTTCGAAAGGCTCACTTTTGGCCGACTGAAGAGTGAAATCTCACTCTAAAAATTTTAGAGAGTAGTTAACACTCCAAACATATGTTTTCAAGCTAAATTCCATATAAAATTCCAAACGAAATCTCTCATCCGATTTTGGTGTGTTCGCAAATCATTTGATTAATTACAGTTTTTACTGAGATGCAAGCCTAGCATTGATTTTAATGAGTGCAATCGAGAATGTACGAATATTGAAAACGAAACATCCAGCATTTGCACAGTGGGAAGGAGTGTAAGTTTACCACGTCCTGGTACTCGAAAATTTCAGTACATTAATTTTTGCATTAAAATTCATATTTTTGAAGTTCGAATTTTTTGTTTATTAAAAGCGAAATGAAAATTCAAACTCACAAAATCTGATGAATCAAGATCATTTACTTCCTCGAATCAACTCCTTGGAATTGAAAACCCAACTTAAAGAACGTGATGCAAGATTTTTTATCCTTGACAGCTCAATATTGTGTTATTCGATTACTCATTCGTTTAAATGAACGATTCGAACTTCAGCAACATGAAAATTCCAAGAGTATTGATTACAATTCCCCTAACTGAACATGTTATTTTCGTTTGTTTCATTTCTCAGAGGGGGTAAATTCCTGTAAATTTTCCAGAAATTCTGACGCATGTAACTTGCAATTATTTTCCAAACAACCCACGAACAAACGTCAGTACAATCGCGTTGTGCTAGTAATGTTGAAATTAAATACCCTATATAGTCCATAATAATGCATATCGGCCACATCTCATTCTCAGATTGGAAATTTGAATAATCAATATCTCATCAAGTGCCTTCCATCGGACGGATACTTTCATGAAATCAATTAGAGGAAAAATATGAATAATAAGATGAAAATGAAGATATCTTCTTCTTCTTCTTGTTCTTCTTGTTCTTCTTCGATGTACCGAAGAAGTTTCTCGGAGAAAGAACATATCCATGTGGTGTTTATTACCGGACCGTAAGACGTGGTGGCGATTGGACATGAAATATACTGGCGTCTCGTGCTGGCGTTTTACACTCATACTCTTTCAAATAGAGACATCAACTGTATTTGAGAGTAAGCGCGAACACAGTTCTGTGTAGCGTGCATATCTATATACATATGGATTTATTTGTATTAAGTGATCTCAATGCCAGATAAGAGAGACACTTGTGTTAAATATACAGATATACATATATACATAATAATATGAGCCAACGTCAGCTCGAATACAAATTAGCCACTTGATTTTTCGTCCTCTTTTATTATCATTCTCATCATTATTTTCCTCTTTTTGTACATGTTTCATCTATAATTTACGATTTATGTACAATAATCCTTCGCTTTCCTCGGCACCGACTTCTCCCTTTCGTAAACACTTGAAAACGTTTGGACAAGCCAATACGAAGACTATTCTCTTCTTGGAAGAAAAAAGAATCATTTGAAACCTGTCTATCATTTTAATTCACCTAAATAATATACATACGTTCAGTTACGTACGAAGAGAAATTCGGACACAGATTGTGAAATGAAATAACAATGAAGAAATTTTAGGTCGAATGAGATGCGATTACGAAACGTTAGTGGTGGACAGAAAAGAAGTTTTGATTTACGTTAGATCCGTCGCAATTTGAATTTGGAAGCATTAATCAAGTCGAATCTATTCATTTGACCGACCAATCAATTGCTTCGAACTTGATAAAATAAAGAGCGGGAAGTCAAAAGAATAATCGATTTGGAAATATCAGTCAAAGGAAAGGATCTCTTTGCGGTGAATCGTATGATGGATTATTGATTGATCGGTCGATCAGGACTAGCGCCGAGTGAAAAAATTCTGTGTTGAGAGGAGTTATTAGTCACTCCTACTAAAATATTCATACTTTTTCTCACAGTTTGCAGGTGTTTTAATTCGTAATAATTTTATTTTGTTCTTCACAAAAATGTGAAAAGTACATTATTTGAAACAAATTGAAACTCTGGAGAGTATTAATTCACAAAATTTTTTGTTCAAGGTTAGCATTGGAGCAGAAGGAGTTAGACAACGATCGACAGAGGAGGCGGTGTGATGAGTGGATTCCTCGGTAGCATCGCTCTGCCCCCGACGACGTTGCTACAGCAACACGACCCGAAACCTTATCACCCACCACCAGCCATGCGTGAGAAGGACTCGAGTCCAAGGAAGATGCCGGGCCATATAAGTCCGAAGCAAGCGAGCATCTATCCTCTGAGTGTGCGAGTACCGGACGTCGAAGAGTTGCCTTACGATTTAAGCGGCCATGGCCGAGGTATTTCGAGTCCAACGTTGAATTCGCACTCTTCGACACATCGACAACAACAGCAGCAACAACCTCACATGAGCCCAGCTGGAAGACCTCCGCAGTCTCATCATCAAGATGATTTTGATTCGAGCGAACCTTTGGATCTAAGATTAGACCACAAGAAAGAAAGATTAAGGGACGAGAATCAAAATGAGATCGAAATGTTGAATCGTAACAGCCCCGTAAGCGGCGGAGGTATCGTCGGTAGTAGTAGTTTACCCTATCATACTGTTCTATTCCCCCAACATCACGCTATGCATCCTTTGGTTCTCGAAGCCATGTACAGGTCTCATCATCACAATCCCGAGTTATCTAAAATCCAAGTCAGAGCTTTACCCACGATGGTCCCCTTAGCGGCAAATAGATTCTCATCAACGACTTCTTCTTCCACATCGTCCTCCTCTTCCTCGTCTCAAGTCACGAGAGTTCCCAGTCCTCAACAACCGTCTCAAGTTCAACAAACGCCAAAATCTGCTTCTCAAGTTCCTCCTCCTCATTTGTCCTCCTCCACTACCGTTGCCGCTACCGCGTCTGCCGCTGCTCCTGCTCCACCCCCATCTTCGGTCACTCCTGTTCAACAACAAACCACGGGTTCAACGACTACTTCTTCTAACCTCTCTTCGTACTCAATCAATCAGATTCAATCGACGGGTATGAAACCCAAAGACCGTTACTCTTGTAAATTTTGCGGGAAAGTGTTTCCAAGATCCGCGAATTTAACGAGGCATCTTAGAACTCATACCGGTGAACAGCCGTACAAGTGCAAATATTGCGAGAGAAGTTTTAGCATCTCTAGTAACTTACAACGTCACGTAAGAAACATACATAACAAAGAGAAACCATTCAAGTGTCCCCTCTGCGAAAGGTGTTTCGGACAGCAAACCAATCTGGACAGACACCTGAAGAAACACGACGCGGATGGACCCACGATACTCGACGAAGTCCGGTCCAGGTACCACGGACAACTCCCGAGAGCGGACGAATCGTATTTCGAAGAAATTCGTAGTTTCATGGGAAAAATCACGTCCCAAAGGCATCAAGGCAGGGGAATACCGTATTTCCCTAATCTTCTCGCTCCTACGGCCGAGGACTACAGAAATGATAAACAATTGCAACTTGAAGAAAAGAAAGGGGATTCTTCGTATTTTAGTGATCGGGACAATTTGAGTTCGAGGTCGAGTAGTACCGCGAGTAGACCCGAGAGTGCGCAGGACGAGCAAAGGGATGTGAATTCTCCACCTTTGTCGCCTGGTAATAATACCTGAATCTGTAGAAAAGGAACATAAAAAGAAGATGAAAGTACATGGAGTTCGAGTCCCTTTAGTAGCTTGAATTGATTTTTTCTTCCAATTTGTTATACATGAGATGAGATGATGATGATGATAATATAGCGATATCTGTGATGAAGAGTTAAATATTTAACCAGCTAGTTGCTTGCTTCTGTTGTTATAATAATATCTCCGATACCCAAGAAAAGATACTACATTTAGAGAGATCTAATCGACTTCCCTTTCCTCACTTGCGCTAAGCGCACGTTAGGTGGTAAGGTATTAACACTTTCTACCTCACGGATCTACTTGGAGCGACAAGTGTAATTTCATCGATAGAGATAGATCTCTTACACCGAGAGACGTGTCGTCTATCAGAATCAAGATACGGAGGGAAGGCTAAAATCACTTGGAAACATCTACTTCATACTAATTGCTATCTCTAATCTATCCCATTTGTGAAAATCGATGCCTTCTTGGGTGTAATTTGTCGAAGCCGCGCGTACGACTTCCCGCTAATAGATTTCATTTTTCAATTTCAAAATGATGCATGAATTTTCAGGAGAAAATAACGAAAGAGATTGCTCACATGTCGAATTTTCGGGTACATATTTTTCATGAATTCGTATTGAACCTGGAAGCCGAGATTTCTAATTTGATCGGTATATTATCTTTATTCTGAAAATTATATGTTATTTTCGTTCTTATTCTGGATACCAATTGATAAAACAGCGGGGAGATGGAGAGGATCTCTTCGAATTGGTACGGTACAACACTTGTGGGAGGCTGCGAGGAAACCGATTTCCAGGCCTCGAGGTCTCGATCGATAGAATCTTTCTTTCCCTTGTACACACACACACACATACTACTTAGTTTGAGTGCATCGAGGTGCATATATGTGTGTTACACGGCTCGGCGTGGCTCCTTTATTGCGTTTCACTTTCGCGAGATGAGTCGTATCCCTCGTTGGCCTGCAAAGATCCAAGCGCAAAAGAGTTCTCCCGATATATTGGGGCGTGGCAAAAGTGTAACGCAAGAAGAGAATACTTCGAGGCCACACAACGACTTAATTTATATATGTGAACCTCGTATAAGTGTACATATATATATGTATACACACCTACAAGTCGTGTGGTATTGCGGAGAAAAAAGAATTACACGCGAACAAACAAAAATGAAATCAGAGGAAAAAAAGAAAAAGAAGAAGAAGAAGAAGAAGAAGCAGAACAGGTTTTGAATGATGGAAACTTAGTTAGTCACACCTTGTATGTATGTATGTATGTATATAATAAAACCGAGGCTATCGCTATTGATGCACCTGCAACGCATTGGGTATCGGTTTCTGGAAAGTATGATGAGGGGAGAGATCTAGCTCGATATGGGAAATCATTAGATCCTTTACGAAGAATCTTTCACAATTTAGATTCAGTTAGTTGACAAGGATAGAACAACAAGAAGAAACAAAAGGCAAAAATAATATGTGTACACGGTGGGAATCGAACTCCAAAATTCAATTAAATGTTACCTTTGTTTTTTTGTTTTTTTCTTTGTTTGTTTTAAATACTTACAAACGTATATGTACTTATTTTGAGAATATTTTGACAAACATCAGCGATTAAGGAAAAAAGAAGTTAATATAAAAATACTTTTATATCAATATACATGTGCATACGTGTATAGTTCGGTAGACTTCGTATCGAGGCTCAAATGTAACGAATTAAGAAACGAAATATAAATATTGTAATATTTTTCTACACTTATAACGATATCTCTATGTTTCATTTGTCAAATTGTCGACAATATATGAATGAGAAAAAGAAAAAGAAAACATTATCAGTAAGAAATTCAGATTGGTATCTACGTAACTTTAAATATATCAATATCATCAATATAAATAAAATGCGTTGAGAAATTAAATAAGATCTCAGATATTTATATATATATATATATATATATCGCAATGGATCTGAAGTAAGATGTGGGAAGTATTTCTCATTTGAAGTATAGTATCCTGCGCGTTACCTCTCAGATGCATTGTATATAATGTTCTGAACGTAATTCCATCCTTCGTAGTATATACTTTTCAGCCATGCATCACTTTATTGATAATAATGAATTATCGAATCAAGTATTTTTCGCTTCCCCGTGTCAGGGAATCGCTCAATCCTGTAAAATGTAGTCAAACGAACAAGAGAGTTCACGTATACGTATATATATATACAAAAAGCAGAAACATTTATGAGTTTATCAAATATTGCACGATTGTGATTCCATTGGTTACCGATTGTTTTCCTTAAAATATGTATACATGAGAATAGAACAACTAAATAATGTTTAATGAATTTGAAGTTAAGTGCTCGTATAGTAAGTACCTTCGGAGAGAAATGATGGAATAACGATATTTTAAGTGAAATATGTTATACATAAATATTAAATATATACACACGAAAGTGTTTATAAATTCTCGAAGGTAGAGTCAAGTGCCTGGTTTTCTTTTCTTAAGAAGAAAGAAAACACTTATGAAGAGAGTTGATGATAATGTATAGTACCTGTTAAGTTTTTTATCTTTTAAAGAAGAAAAATTGAAATCTGCGTTTCCTTTCAAAGAGGTAAGAACTCGAAGAGAAATTATTTTCCTAGACAACGATGAATTTTGGAAAATATTTGTTCACGATGATAACATGTTTATTACAATAATTTCTTTTTCACACTGCCTTCGTATCCATAGGTTATTCGAATCGTTTGATTAGAAATATTTTTTTTCATTCCTTCTTACAGCAACGTTTCGTTTTTTACAATGTTTCAAAATAAGAACATAAAATCGTTATCATAGATTTCAATATTGTAAGTGATGATGATCCATAGATTTTCCCAGCTATTCATTGTTGTAGATTTGTGAACTGACGAGAATCGAAGTTGCCAAAGTTTTGATTAATTACCATGCTGTCAATAATGTGCCCACCTTTTGTCCGAATTTTGTAATTCGAGAAGCATCAGTCATCTTCACGAATATAAAAGAAATACGAACGAAATTCTGAACTTGATTTACTATTCTTTCTAGCGTAATTCATGTGTGCTCTGCGCGGAGAAAAAAGAAAAAGCTGTGGTAGCTACTCACTTTTTCAGCGTCCTTTTTTCCACCTCTGTAGCTGGAATAATTGCAGCTGTAGCTATTTTTTAGATATCGCAGTAGGAAATCGTAGCTGTAACTGCACAGGTTTTGTGGTTGATATTTGGATAGAAAAATAATTTAGCTGTTGAATTTTCGCTGTGACAGCTAAAAAATAGCTCCCGTGGCTGATTTTTAGCTATCCAAATAATAGTCAATTATTTTTTTTCGTGGGATTGTCAAACTTTGAATGATACCCTGAGAATTACCAATGCTGACGACAGGCAATAGCTAGGACCAAGCATGGCAGCCAAACGTAGAGAGTTGATATCAAGCCAACGTTAGTCGGCAATCGAGTATCATCGTGCTCTGCGCTGGTAATACAAAGATAAAACGTCTTAGAACAGAATTGATGCGAATTTGTGCCGACATTGATTCGGACTTGAACCACCACGCTCACGCCAGCATTGACGGACTCCCGTCATCGTTGCTCTAAGCATCTGAATTGAGAGTTATTGATAGCTGGAATCGTGTTATCATAACAGGTTTTAGTTGAATTTCTTCCCAAGGTTTCACCAATGTCCATCAGTGCCTGGTCAGCCTTGGCTGATAAAGTTTTAGCCTGGTTATATCCCTAGTAGAAATGCTCTAGTTATTCACGATTTTTGTAACGCTTGATTAGCCAAAAACTAGACGCTTACAAATGCCTAGTCAATTTCTGGGGAAGGACTTGCAAGTGTCAAGTTTTTAGCTAGTCAAACGTTATAAAATTCGTGAATGGCTAGACCATTTCTCCTTTGGCATTAGCAGAAATCATTCGAGTCATTCTTTAGGTTACTATAGAGTGTTATAAAGCCTTGTACTAAGTCCCATTGAGAGCACAAAATTTACTTTTCTGGTATAAAAAATTCTTTCGCTGAATTAACGGAAAGTTTGCTTTTACAGCAAAAATTTCGCTCTTCCAGCAAGCGCTTGCTGATCCAGCGATTCAGCATTGTTTCTAGTAGAAACTAGATCAGGCATTCCTGATTTTTAATTAGGTCCTGATCAGGTTAGAATCTGGAAACCGTGAGTAAGGAGAATCTTATGAGGCCCTGACAAGAGACTGATCAGATTTCCCTATTAGGATTCAAATTCCGATTGTAACGCAGGGGTACAATAGGGTTCGGATGAGTTTTTCATAAAATCGATCGAAATAGGACCCCCGTAACGAATCCTGATGAGGACCTGATAGAAAATCAGGCATGCCTCGTCAGGCCCTGATATTTTTCCATCCAAAATTTCTACTAGGTTGTAGGTTCACAGACTGCTAAAAAATTCGTCGAATTGGCAAATATTTTGCTAAGACACAAAAACCTTCGCTGTAACAGCAAATTTTTTGCCAATTTAGCGAATCGAATTGAAAAAAATCTGTATATCAGCAAGAATTTTTCTCTGCGAACCCTTATAAGGGTTTGATGAGGCTACGCCAGGCCTAAAGAATGACTAGAATGATTTCGACTAGGTTCAATGCCCAAACCATTGGTACTACACTGAGGGAAAGGCACCTAAAATTTAGTTGTCCCAGCTAAATTCTAGTTGGCGTAAATAAACGTCTAGTTGTCTGAAAAACAGTTTATTCGATATAAATAAAAAATTTAACCTTGATAAATGAAATTTATTTGCTCTAACTAAATTTCTATTCAAAGTGGCCAAATTTCCTAGCTCTCTAATATTCAACTAAACCCTTTTCCTCATTGTAGAAGTCGTGACTGTCATCTTGAGCTCTGTCTAAAGTGCATGAATTCCAGCACGAATAATGCTAGAAGTAATATCAGTTGAAATGTCATCCTACTTGAAGATCAGATTTTGGGTGAATCAAGAGAACGAGCTTACAATTAAAAAATCGATTGAAGTTGAAGTTAAAAAATCACAGCACTATAATTCATTGAAGATTGAGAATACTCGAATTCAAATATTCTGTTCAATTGTGTGGAACTCCAAATGAGGATCTAACAAAATTAATTACTTTGGTCTACGGGTGAATAAAATTTGAAAAACGAGATGACTCAAGTGGATCTCCAACTTCTGTATTCATACAATACATAAGGTGAGGAATATATTTTCCAAATGCTTTCATAGAACAAAAACATGACAGAAATTCAAGGATGATCGCAAATGTTCTACACGAAGAAGGAGAACATTCCCTGGATCAGCAAATTTCTTCCTGTGATAGCAATTTATTCACTATCACAGCAATTTGTTAGCTGTGGCAGCAAAAAATTTCGATTCCTCAAACAAAATTTGTTTGCTATTCTGTACACAATACTTACAATTTTGCTATTTCACACTGTTAGAAAAACCTGCAAAGAAATTAAGTTTTTTATATAAACAGTTTCCCCGGTAAAAAATGTGGATAGATTTGGATATAAAAATTTGAAGATGGATACAGAAATAGGATTGAAACGAATAAGAATGGAATTTTTGTATCCATTTTGATATTTTTATCCGAAACCATCCATGTTTGTACTAGGGTTATTAAATTTCATAATAACCCACTCAGCACAAATATCGCAGTAATATTCCTGCCATATTCGTGCTGGGTGAGAAAATATTAAATTCAAGAACACCATTCTTAATGTTAAGAATTTTTGTCACAATGTTGAGAATTTTCTTCTCAATTTCAATAACATATTTGTAAAATTCAAAGAACAATTGTTGCATCTCAGGAAGAAATTTTTAAATCTCATAATCAATATTAAATTCAAGACCGATTGTTGAATTCAATATGAAAATATGATATTGCATAAAGATTTTTGTATTGAATTTAAGAATTTTCCTAACAGTGTAGTAGATCATGTTGCTCTCTCAGCAATGTAGTTAGCCTTGGTTAAAGAAACCCATTCATTCCCATTGAACGTGCAGATTTCCGATTAAAACCCATTGAATTTGGATCAGAAATCCGCACTTTCAATTGGGATGAATGGATTTTCTTAACCAGGGAGTTGTGACAGCAAATTTTTGCTATTTAAAATTTGTCTTTCCCGTGTACGCACATCAGATCGGCCATGTGTTCCACACGAACAGCTTGGAGAAATTTCCCAGCTGGAAACGGGTTTGGAGTTCGAATCTTTGGGCAGTCTGATCATCATTTCAATTTATCAAATTTATTTCACCCACATACTGCCACTGTGTATTGTAATAATGATATCTTTATGAAAAATATATCTTATCAATGCGTAACAAGCAATATCCTAGGGACCACAGATATAAACTAATATCTGATAAAAAATGTTGCTTCCATATAGAAATCTATGATCTCGCTACTAATATACAATTAGTTACGCATAAACTGTGTGTACCGTACACACATCCATATTCATAGACTCCACCGATTTTTCATAAAAACGACACAAACTTTGATGCTCTTTTCTTATCACAGAACCTCTCGGTTTTCGTCGTTCCTATTTTTCTTTCATTATAGATTACATATACATATTTTTTTCTCTCTTTCTCTCTTTTTCCTCCACCCCTCCCTTTTTGATATAATCATATACTCGCATTTTGTATAGAAAGTATTGGGAATTGTATATATGTTGATATGTAATATTTGGAATAGAATTATATTGTATGTGTAATATGAGATAAAGGAATATTCGTTTCGAAGATACACGTTTAATTATTTTTTCTTCCACCTTTTTGTCGGTTATGTTTTTAAAATATATATGGTGAAAATATCAAGATTCGAGTAGCAAGAGATTATCTGGAATACCAGGGTCATAGGTGTGTGAGAACCGGAACATTCGGACGGTCATCCGAGACGTGACCAAGAAGACAAATTAAAGACCCTTATAACGCTGGTTGAGCGCTGTGTTATCCATCTTTGTTCAGTTCTCTTTGTTGAGCAAAGATGATGCGCTGGAATGACACGAGACGGACGATGGAGAGTTGAAGTACTTCTAAATATGTAAGTCAAGATGAAATATTGTACAATAATGGCATGATTTCTGAAAGTATCATGAAAATCGAGTGATGTATTTATGAAGAGAAATTGTAGAATGTTCTGAGCGTGTGATGGAATGTGGAGGTGAATGTGTTTTGAGTACGTCAAGCCAAGTCATTCCTTGCAAACGTTCATTACTTATCCCAACCAGAAATTTACACCAGGCGCGGTACTGCACCAGTAATAGTCAAAACTGGCAAGGTCCTGGCATTTGTCTGGGATGATAACGCTTTTCTGTACTGAGGATTTGGTACTCATACTATTATTCGCAATGAGTGCAGTGTCGGTATTGGATCAGTACCTGGCCGACATTGAGCTCTCAATACTGGTTCACCAGTACAGGCATAGTACTGTATTTCTACACTGAGAACCCGATTTCTTAGGTTTGAAGAAAATTTCTTTACCCTCATTCTGATAAATCTTGTTTTCAATGGAAAAGATAGTTCATTCGAATGACACAATTTTTCATTGAATTGAAATTATATTCTTCGAATTCAAGAAGGAATATATTCTTGTCTCAATTTGAAAAATTTTCGTTTTCATCTGATGAAGGATTTTTCCATTGAAAAAAATGTTTATTAGTAGACACCGGATTATACGCGAATGCATATTTACATATGCAACTTGCATATTCCGCCCATATTCAAACTTTTGCATATTCCGCTTATTATTTGTTATAAAATGCATATTCCTCACAAATTTTCTAGGAGAAAATCATATTTTCAACAAGAAATGTTCTTGACCATAGAAAAATGACTTATAATCAGTTAATATTTCATCAGATATAGCGAAATGAATACCCAAGTACACTGTAAAAAAAAACTGGAAATTTACTGTGCAACTGGACTGGAAATTTCCAGTGCTAGTACTGGAATATGGATATTCCAGTACATGTACAGAGATTTTGTTGTTACGTTACTGAAAATTTACCAAGCATAACTGAAAATTCAGTCATTGTACTGGAATTTTCAAGTTTGAGATGATGTACTGAAATTTTGCCATGATTTCGCGAAAATTTTACCGGCTCGTACTACAATTTTATAGTTCTTGTGCACCAAAAAAAAATATTCCCTCAAAAAGGACTTGAGAAAAAATTTGGAATTTAGAAAAAAAAACCTAATCGTTGGTATACTGGAATTATACAGGTTTTTAACTGCAATTCTCAGGTTTTGTGATGGAATTTTCCAGTTACTATGCAATTGAATTATACAGGTTTTGAACTGCAATTTTCAGGTCGTGTGATGGAATTTTCCAGTTGCTATGCAACGGAATTTAATCACTGTTGCACTGAAATTTTCCACTTCTGTTGGACTTCGTCATTTCTGGCAGGAAAAATTTCAAGTCTTTATATTAAAAATTTCCTGATTGAGATTTTGAATAATAATTGTAATTGTAGCCAATGAAATTGATATATGAGGTTTTTCCAAGACTTATCCTCTTGTGTTCTAGATATGAAGCATATGTAGTAACCCAAGCTGGCCTTCCAACATGTCGCGCTATAGCTCATCGGTTAGGTCTTAGGTTTCAGTTGGTAGGCAGGTAGAAAAGTGTGGGTTCAAATCCTGTTAGGTAGACATGAGTTTCTGTCCATCCAAATGAACGATCAAAAGTTTCTCAATCATCTTGGAACACAAGGACCCTGCAAAATCACTTTGCGTGAGCAATTTTTTTTCAATTTTCATGGATATTTTCAGCATTAATTTTCCAGTACATGTCCTGGAAAAGTCCAGCTCGTGTACTGAAAAATTCCAGTACCGAGGCTCAGAAAATTTCCAGTTTTGATGCGGGAATTCCATAACGTTTGCACTGAATTTTTGCAGTACAAATGTGCTGAAATTTTCCGGTACATGTACAGGTTAATGACTTCCAGTACATGTACTGGAATTTTCCGGTGAAATGTTTTTACAGTGTAGCAGAAGAGATTAGAAACCCTGGTTAAAAAAATCCATTGATTCTGATGAGTGAAATTTCATGAGATTCGGTCGGAACATTGTACAAGATTCAATCAGAATCACATTGAAAAAAAGCATTCATCTGATCAAATCTCATTGAGAAAAATTGAACCAGAACATTGTACAGTATTCAATGGGATTTGGCAAGAAATCAATGAGATTCGGCAAGAATCAATGAATTTTTTTAACCAGGGAATGCTAAGAGCGTGTTTGGAAAATCCTACGAACATGCGTAGAACCTCCAAATGAGACTGTTTTGAATAATTATGTGCTACCCAGATAGCACAAATGTCTCAGTAATATCTCCAGAATATTCTGGAGACATTGTAATATTGTCACAATATTCTGGAGATATTATTGAGACATTCGTGCTATATGGGTATGCACCTCCATAGAATATCTTAACAAATTTATCCAAAATAGTCTCATTCGCACATCCCTTTCACATTCATAGAGTCACCATAGCATATTTGAGAAGTTCTTGTGCGATTTAGGTACTCATTCCACACAGTTATAATTGATGACTGTCAAATTGATCTCCACCCATACAGCACCCGGAGGTTCCATTAACATCCTCGGAACGTCTTCTGAAACATTGGAATGTTCTGAGAATGTTTCGGGATGTTCAGGAAACATCGCGTGTATATACACAGAATTCTGAATGAATGCGTTTCGAGTATCACGAATTTCTGTAGAGGTCTTTAAGAATACCTGGAATCATCATACTGAGATCAAATAGACTTGTTATGCCCGTTAGGACAGTGAAAATGACAACTTTCAGAGACACAAAATGAATAGGGGAGAGTGGGGCATGTTTTCCTACTTTTTCTTTGTCGATTTTTGTATTTTTCCCCGTTGCATATTTCAAGGCGTTTGGGGTACTATTTTACTCGTTGAAGCTTCCACTTCAACCTACTATGAATAAATGTGATGATTTCATAAGCATGTTGTTGCAAAATAGTGTTATTTGCAGTCATGTCACTTGCGAAAACTTGCCCCACATACGGGGCAAGTTTTCCAACACCTTCGAACCATATGGGGGCAAATTTTCTCACTCATTCAAAATCGCCAAAAATAGATAAGAAATTGAAGTTCGAATCCAAATTGAGTATTTTATTCGATTTTTTATTTGGAAATCGATTACAATAGGGGGTACATGTGATGTAGGAAAACGAAATAACGAATGTAGTCCATAGAAAGTAAGCAAAAGCATGAAGAACAAAAAGACAGCTGCTTTCATTAAATCATGGCTGTAGGAGCCACGATTCGTCTTCCTTCTATAATTTCAAACCATCTGTGATCTGTGTAAATTTAATGATAAATCATATTAAATAATATTTGCTTATCTTTTTCAATAAATTTGCTTGTAATACGTTACAACAATTTGATTGAGACTGAGATAATTTTCCGCAGTGAAAAACATTGCTTTATCATTTCCATTGCATTATTTTCCAACTCTAAACTAACCTCAAATCGCGAAGACTAATCATATAATATAAGAAATGCATTTGCAACACTCTAAAATCACTTCCCCGGCGAAAAAACGGCATGCACATAAAGTTCAAACAGCGTACCAATAACGTGATTCTGGCCAAAATACGTTCAATGCACGCTTACTTCAATATAAGCGTGAGTACAGCGTGCATGAACGCTTTTCTTCACGCTCGATCCACGCTCAACTGCGCCAATTGACTCTTAATACACTCTCATGTGACGATAATAACACTCCTATGCGACGCTCCAACCCAGACAGCACCGAAAGTTCTCAAAACGTTTCAAAAACGTGCCCATAGTCCCACAGATGTTGGTTCCCAAAAGTATATTTCCTAAACATCTTGGGAACATCCATTCAATGTGCTGGAAAACACGTTTTGAGGACATTGTTGACAAATGCTATGGTACTTTTTCAGAACGTCCTCGAAACGTTATATGAAAACTAAGTATTTTATCTCTAACCTATAAAAATTTATATTGATAGTTTCACCAGGGACAGAAGCATCGAACAACAATAAAAGTATGTTTTGTATTGAATGTTTGAAAATATTCCATTCCAGCAGTTCGAAACTATTGGCAGAATATAAATTATCAAGAATTAAGTCAATGTTTTGAAATTCACATAACCTTAAAATTGGCGCGGAACAAAATTTCATTATATGCGATGTATTAAAAGGATGCAAATGTAATTTGTCAGATCCATCGATACAGGCTCCACCACAGTTCATTTGCATCGGCTCCAAATGGAGAATATTGGAAGATTTGACACAAGTTTGAACATTAACAAATTCTCATTTTCAATGTCTCATAAACGTTCCATGGAAACCTTAATAAAACTATACCAGACATTCGTACATTCCTGGTATATACATGCGATGTTTCCTGAACGTCCCGAAACATTTTCAGAACATTCCAATGTTTCAGAAGACGTTCCGAGGATGTTGATAGAACCTCCCGGTGCTGTATGGGAAATGCACCCTTTATTTTCACCAGGGTTGGTTGAGACCGGGACAAATTCTCTTTGTGAGAAAATTTGCCCCTCGTCACGTTGGAAAATTTGCCCCATCATCGTTTTTTGACTTGGAACTAGGTTAAAATCGTAAAGACGCGAGTAATTTACAAAAATTATCTCATCTTTCGATTCAGGGGATTTTCGTTTATAAACACATATTCAACCAAAACAATCAGAATAACGTAAGTATGTTTTTTTTCGATTTGAATGAACACATAATGTAAAGTTTACTCACTAACGACAAAATCGTAAAAACAGTTCTCTTATTATGATGAAAGCAGCTATTAACCTGATATTGCCGTGAATGGTACCTTAGATGATACTACTCACGACCATTCATCCAGCAGTGCGCTCTTCCAGCATACTAAGAAATTATAACGCATTGGAAAACATGCCCCTATAGAAAACTTGCGCCACTCTCCCCTACGTAACTCATTCACGGGAGTTCTTGACGAACTGAATGACGAATTCCTATACAAATCTGAAGTGAATACAGGTGTAAATCATATATGAATTCTTCTCCAGTTCAAAATTATTGAAAAAAGAGGATAAATCGGTACAGGTTATGTTATACATAATTGAATATCATTATTTTCAAATTATTAATATGCAAACCCCCTTATATATAAGTGTGTAATTTGAGGAGGTATCAATGATTCATCTTGTTATTTAGGAGAATTCAGCAATATTCAGAAAATATTGTAGGGTATAATAAGGTTACTTATTTGGTTAGAAATATCATGTATAATAGCATCTCAGCAAACAAAAAAGGAAAAATATGTTCTTTATTCAAACTCTTCCCTTGTGGAAATTTATGTCATTTTGATCAAAACGCTTCATTTTTCTCTCAAAAAAATTGGAGGAAAAATGAAGCGTTTTAGTCAGGAAGAAGTAAATTTTCCCAAGTGTTATGAAATAAATGAGCTGATGAATTTATCAAATTCCATGTATCGCAGAAGGAATCTTCTCCTCAGTTTGTCAAAAATGAGTCTCTTCTCAAACTTTTTGATATTGTTGATGTAATGACCCTAGTAGAAATTTTCTCTAGCAAATGATGAGGCACTGATCAGTTTTCCATTTTACTGATCAGGGACTGATCAGGAAACTTACAAGTTTCCGACAAGGGGTGTAACGCTCTGACTAATCAGAAACTGATTGAAGAAACTGAGCAGATATGAGCGAGTAACTGATGAGGGACTGATCGGTAGTTGATGAGTTATTTGCGAGTAACTAACGAAGCATTTATCACCCACAAAAATGCAGGTTATGTCGATGAAGATATGAAATTATAACACTAAATTGATGATTCTTCACCTAAATAATAATTTATGTTTTTCTTTAAGATGTTTCCAAGGATTAAAAAGTAAATTTTCAGCAAAACCCGTAGGAAAAATTCTCCTAGACTTTTTCTTAGATAAAATGTAGGAGTTTTGGCCAAGGACAAAAAATATATCAAACCATATGTATGGTGTTTCCACCTCAATCATGAGATAATATTCAAGTTACTACTATACTTACTCATAATAAATAACAAAACTATATTATTTCACAACAAGAAAGAATATAAGTATACATATTACACCTCATCTCCTTTTATACCATAACCTTACAAAATCTAACAATTTCCAAGGTAGCTTTGTTATGTGCATATACTCTTTATGATTATTGAGGTTAGGTTTCATCGATTCGATACAGCAAACCCAGGATCAAATAATTTGAACCAATTCGATTCAATTTCTTTGAGATACTTCAAATTTTGGTTAAGACATATCGGAAATATGTGTAATTTCACAATTGCAATATATCACTTCAATAACAATGAATATGTTTTTTAAACCGAATATTTTTTATGAACATTTACGCTATCAATATTTCTTGCGAATAAAGGCAAGAACTTGTCAGAATTTGATCAGTTTCATATGAATTTTAATAATCATATTAGACAAATCAGTTCCCAATAAGTAAATGATCAGTTTTTCCTGATTAGCGTTTCCTCATCAGTGCCTCATCAGTAATGGGGAAAACTGATTATATTTCTACTAGGGGATGGAGAGGGGGTGCAAAATGATCCATATGTTCAAATGTGAGACACTTCGATGTACCATAGACATGCTTTCCAACCCAACTTCCCAGTTCAGCGTCTTAGATGGTCTCTTGCCAAGTTGGAAATATGATATGTAGTGGTAAGTTCTAAGCATCTGTTCACAGGAACAAAGGAAAATAGTCATATAAAAATATAAGTATACTTTATTCGAACTGTTATGAAATAAATAGGCAGGGAATATATACAATTCCTTGCACGTTAGAAAGAATCGTCTCCTAAATTTGGACGAAATGAGTTTCTACTTAAATTTCCTCATATTATTGATACGTTAGTCATTAATTCAAAGTGTTTGAAGTGTTATTTTATTTTTTTATGGTTCTGATCACGCTAAAACATTATGATTGTAGTTAAATAAGACAAAATATATTCGTTTATATCTTTTTTCATTTTGTATATAGTTTTCTGGCGCACATATTGTCCCAATTTATAATGAATTTTTAATTTCAGCTCCTCAACAGATCAGTGTTTCAAGGTGATGTTGAAATGGTCTTGGCGAACCTGTTTTTTTCGAAATTCAATGTATATACATATACATTTTATTTATTTTTATATGAAATTATTTCCGCACACGTATTTGAAGAAACAATCTGATTATATACATAAAATTTCATATAGAAGATTCTGACGATACACATTACGACTTCGTAATCAATGTCAAATTCCATAGTGTTTGTGGATTACAAGTCAGAACATAAATTATCGTACAAATGCATTATTATTATTCATATTCCTATCATTGTTACTGGAATAGAACGATTGGAATTTCAGGTTTAGTTGAAGAATTTAAAACTTATAATTGCACTCATATCAAAGTGTTTAAAATACCCTCGGTTAAATTACATTGAATCCGAATTGATTTGAAATTTCTGGAAATTATTGACCATGCTGAAATTCATTGAGATAAGAATAAGTATACGCAATGGAAACTACTGATATCCCATAAATATCAATTATTCACGTACTGAATACCTTGATTTTTCAATCATCAATGATCAAGATCTGTCAAGTGCCAGATGGAATAAATGAAACTGTGCTTGCATACTTTTTCAACGACCAAGTAAATCGAGTTTTTTATATGTAGTAATAATATGCATTGTCATGATCCCTTTTTCAATATGAATTGAAAATTGAAAATGATTCCTAAACGATGAACCAACTATAAAGCTGATAACCTATTAATGTCAATAACTCAATATTTTTCACTATGCTTCACTTAGGGATCTCAATTTATTTATTTATATTGCAATTCTGGCAACATTCTCAGCTATTGAATATTAACAATTCCCAATCATTACCTGATTGTTTAAAAAGTACGTAGTAAAATTTCACTGATTTATTCCCATGCTTGAGCATCCTTATCTAACCTATAAAATTGCCTTGCCAAACAACCCGTACAGCACGCGGACATTTCTCCGTCGCCTCCACGTCGCTTCTCCGTTCTTTCCACCTTGTATCCACGTCTCCCTTTCTTCCACCTCGCCTCCACGGAGATGCGACGTGGACATCGGTGGATGTGCTGTGTGGGAAACTTCTTTCATCTCTTCATTAATTTCTCTTTAATGATTACTCTAAATTATTCATAAAAACACAAGTACTAATTATCTATATTCATGTTTTGTGGATATGAAACTTTTAAAAATATATATTATTTACTTTCCATAAAAGAATTCACTGGAATTGATGATGAATGCAACTTATAGAATTTCCTATGAATAACTTTGGATAGAAACAGAATTCTTTACGAATTCGTTTTAGAATTCATATTTACCCTGGTGAAAATCCAAAAGTGAAGGAAGAGGGTATTGGAACAAATGAAACGTGAAAATCTTTCAATTTCCTCCCAAATGACTTTGAGGTGACTCTTTGTTACTCTCAGGTGACTCTTCGCTTGCGCTTTCGCCGCGCTTTCGTCGCGTTTCAACGCTTCATTTTCACCAGGGTACTGTCCTAACGGGCACTCTTATAGGATACGTAATGATTCTGTGACGAAAAGTTGAAGAACTACGATATGCATTCTTTGAGAATTCTTTTGGGATACGATATGTCCTAATAGAAATCTTTAGGAAGTCGTAAACATGAATAACATGAGTATTCTTTAACCTGAATTCTTCGGTGAGTCGGAAGGGACTATCGTGCTATCTGGGAGGGGTGTACGAATGTCTGGTATGGTTTCATTCAGGTTTCCATGGAACGTTTATGAGACATTGGAAATGAGAATTTGTTAATGTTCAAACTTGTGTCAAATCTTCCAATATTCTCCATTTGGAGCCGATGCAAATGAACTGCGGAGTCGGTATCGATAGATCTGACAAATTACATTTGCACCCTTTCAATACATTGTATATAAAGAAATTTTGTTCCGCGCCAATTTTGAGGTCATGTGAATCCTAATATCCCATTGAAAAAACCCAGCATGATCCAACATCCCAAGTAGCACAGCAGGTTAGAAATGCTAAGAAGGTTCTTGGAAGTTCTGAGCATGTTTTATGAACATTCTTAGAATGTTCGAATGAGACTGTTTTGGATAAGTATATTCTGTGCACGTTCTCAGAACATATTTTTCGAATTTATCCAAAACAGTCTCATCTGCATATTCTATGCATGATTACGGAATGAACGCAGAATATTTGAAATGTTCTTGTGCTACTTGGGATGGAACCAACTCGGTCCCAGCTGGCTCAACTTGGTTCCAGATGGACCAACTTGGTCCTAGCTGGACTAACTTGGTCCCAGCTGGACCAACTTGGTTCCATCATACTGACCATGATGAGTGGCCCAATAACCAACTTGCTTTCAATTGGACCATTGTGGTTCCAGCCGATGCCAGCTACAGACCATGAGGACAGTTGAGTCAGATTCAACGAGATGACCCCCTCCATCAGGATCTATAATGAAAAAGAAATCTTGAAATGCCAGCGAGATGGAGCTCTAGTGAGATATAATAAAAATTGAAACCCCTGGGTAATTCTGCTTCATACTGCTGGGATTCTGAGGATTCACTTATTACTATCAAAGTCTATATCGAACAAGGTTTGACTCATGTAGTTATTAGGTCAGTGAAGTTGAGTATAACCATGCAGGATAGTGCCGACCCAGGTGGAACCATAATGGGTAATACTAACTTAGGTAACAACGTGCTGAGTAGGGCCTACCTGTAGGGGACCTAGGTAGGACTATGTTGGTCTCATATGGGTAGGTCCTACCCAACATGGTCTAACCTTCCATGGTTCAACCATGTCACCAAGTTCCTACTGGTCCTACCCAGCCTGGGCGAATCCAGCTGGACCCAGCTGATAATTCATATTCTGCCAATAGTTCCAAACTTCTGAAATGAAATCTTTTCAAATATTCAATACAAGACATACTTTGATTGTTGTTTGATACTTTTTCTCCTAGTAGAACTGTAAATATAAATTTGTATAGGTCAGAGATAAAATATTTAGCTCTCATATAACGTTTCGAAAACGTTCTGGAAACGTGTCTTCTAGCACATTGAATGAATGTTCTCAAAATGTTTGGAAAATATACTTTTGGGAACCAATATATGTGGGACTATGGACACGTTTATAAAACGTTTTGAGATTTTTCGGTGCTGTTTGGGCATCGATGAACAAATATGTGTTCGTATCAAATGGATCAGTGGATGTGGAACGTTCGTTTTCTGCATTCGAACGCATTCTGAATGATAGAGGACATAATTTCACTCTGGAAAGCTTGGAGCAGTATATCGTGGTATACTCTTACCAAAATAATGATAAAAATGAGCACATTCGTCATTCTGTTTGATTTCTGATTTTTTTATGAATAAGAACTCGTTACAATGTTTTGATATTTTGTTGCATATTTTTGACGTTTCACTGCATATTCCGCACTTTTTTTGTTGCATACGAGGGTGGATTGATAAGTTTCCGGCCTGACCAAGAAAAACAACGTTTTTAAGAATTTTTTTTTTTTCATTTCTCAACATAATCTCCTCCAAGGCTGATACATTTCTCATAGCGGTGTTCTAGTCTAGTAATGCCATATCTATAGACTGATTCGTCAAGCTCCTCAAAATACCCATTTACAGCTTCGATTACTTCTTCATTGTCCGCAAATCTCTTACCGCCAAGCCATTTTTTGAGGTTAGGAAACAGATAATAGTCACTCGGGGCTAGGTCTGGAGAGTAGGGAGGGTGCGGCATTAATTCAAACTTCAGATCGTTGATTTAAGCCATCGCAACGATTGACGTGTGCGCTGGTGCGTTATCGTGATGAAACAAGATTTCTTTCTTCGCCAGATGAGGTCGTTTAATTTTCACTTCGTGGCTCAAACGTTGCAATAAGTCTGCGTAGTATTGACCAGTAATAGTTTTACCCTTTTCAAGGTAATCAATGTATATAATACCTCTTGCATCCCAAAAAACAGTAGCCATAACCTTGTTCGCCGAAAAAATTGTTTTGCCTTCTTTGGAGTTGGTTCCCTGGTCCAATCCACTGTTTAGACTGTTCTTTGGTTTCAGGAGTGTAGTGGTGGACCCAAGTTTCGTCAACGGTTACGAATCGACGCAAAAATTCGCTTGGATTACGCTTATACAACGCCAAATTGGCGGTAGAAATGTTCTTTCGAATCAATTTTTGGTCGACTGTTAGCAAACGCGGCACCCATCTTGCACAGAGCTTTTCCATATACAAATGTTGGTGCAAAATATTTTGTACACGTTCATATGACATCTTACAGGTCTCAGCTATCTCACGAACTTTTAATCTGCGATCTTTCAGCACTATTTGATGGATTTTTTCGATCATATCTGGAGTTGTGACCTCAATGGGGCGTCCTGAGCGAGGCTCATCAGAGGTGCTCACACGACCCTTTTTAAACTCGGAAACCCACTGCTTAACGGTTGAATATGATGGGGAGGATGTCCCCAGTGTTGAGTCCATCTCTTCTTTAATTCCCTTCGGCGTTAACCCCTTCAAATAAAAGTATTTGATGACAGCACGATTTTCCAGCTTTTCCATTTTCACGAAAAACACAGAGGCGTCTTGGTCAGCGTGCTCTCAAAACTAAACTAACATGGCGATCGGACTGAAACTATAGCTACAAGCTATCTAAGGATGGTACTATAGAACGCCACCTCAAGGTAGGCCTAGTGGCGCCATCTCTTGGTCAGGCCGGAAACTTATCAATCCACCCTCATATAATCCGATCTCTATTTATTAGAATGAGGGCAAAGAATATTTTCTTTCAATCTCAAAAATTGGGTTCTCAGTGTATGTATTTGGTACTCATCTTGTACGTGTTAGCCAAGTGTTTGAAACCCAATACTGGCACTGTACTGCACCTGTGGTCAACATAGGCATAATTCGGATTTCTCTGAGTGGGATATTTGAACGGGCCGTCGATGGTCCAGTAGTACCGAAAAATTCACTTTTTCGAATAAGTAAACGTTCCAGATGCTCAATTTGGTGCACGCTTTCTGCACGTCACGGATTCCATCACCCTTAAAGCACACTCCATATTACCCCGAGTGGGAAAATGTTCAAAATTATGTATAATTAAAATAATATAATTATGAAAATGTTTCCACTCGGGACGCTTTATAAACTCCTCATATTCTGTTGATTAATTGATTTTGCAAGCGCAAGTTGCATGCTTTATATCATTTTTACTGAAGTTTTGTTGCACCGAAGTACCTGTCATTTCTCTTCTCATTTGCTCCCTCGTAGCAATAATTTTTATCTCACAAACGCTTGCCTAGAGTTCCGCCAGCCTTCGATCTGAATTTTTGCAACTTTCCAAACATCAGCCCCCTCTTCTCATTGCAATCCATTTCGTCGTTACGTATATACGCATACACACACATATATATTTTATCATCTCACTTCATGATTAGTTCGTAGACGGTTTTTGTCAACGTCAGTCCTTTGGCAATAACGTTCGTTCTCGCTTAGCTTTTACCATTGCCTCATCGTTTTCTTTGCCATCCATTTACAAAATACAGACACATCTCCCTCTTGAATTCATCAAAGTCTCTGTCCTCGTTTTCCCTATCGATACCGATTTCTATCTCTCGTGGACCAAGAAAAGAGATAGAAACTCGAGTTTGACGTGTATCGAACGGTGACGCGCCCCGCGTTCTTTTCATATGTCCACAATACATATCCGACGAAGGCGTCGCTCTCTACCACAAAGTCTCTCTTGGTTTCTTTTCGCAACGCAAAAATCTCGCTTTGTTATCTCGGTCCCGCCACTTCTTTTTGTACATGCTTTAATGTACACATTTCAAGAATCCTTCCTCCCAAATTACTTATGTAACAAGAAGAAGAAGAAGAAGAAGTTCATCCTATCGATCGAATTAGAACTTTTTATAATATATATATATATATTCCTTTCGCAATCGAAAGTCATTATCGTACTCGACGATTATAGAAAAGAATGAAGTAAAACTCGAAATTCCTCGAGCAAGACAACGGATGTTTCGTGAAAGAATTTCGGTAATGTCCTGGAATAAATTCATTGTGAGATATTACGGGTAATCATCATTTGTGACTCGAGGAGATTCATTATCGAGGAATGAGGGAAAAAAAGAGAACAAACAACAATGATGGTGATGAACTATTATTGGAGTGGAATAATTGATTGTGGAGTTTCATGCAAATTTTTCAAATTGTTATCATTTCGACTCAGCATTGGTGATTTTAACAATTGGACTGCCCTACCCTAGTAGAAATTCTGAATGGGAATTGGATGGGCCCGCGCTGATTTTTCCAGATGTTAGGTTGGTTTCTAGCTAGCTTTGTAATGCACTTTCTAGCCTGTGCTCATCCAGATGTCCCAGGGGATCCTGAAATCTTGTTCAAATTGGTAATTAGAAATACGAAATCATGTGTTTTCCTGTAAAGTCACACCTATGAATGAGATAACAATGTATTTTGACATGTAATCTCTGGTCAACGACGCTGCTTTTGAATTTACGAGGGTGGATTGATAAGTTTCCGGCCTGACCAAGAAAAACAACGTTTTTAAGAATTTTTTTCTTTTATTTCTCAACATAATCTCCTCCAAGGCTGATACATTTCTCATAGCGGTGTTCTAGTCTAGTAATGCCATCTCTATAGACTGATTCGTCAAGCTCCTCGAAATACCCATTTACAGCTTCGATTACTTCTTCATTGTCCGCAAATCTCTTACCGCCAAGCCATTTTTTGAGGTTAGGAAACAGATAATAGTCACTCGGGGCTAGGTCTGGAGAGTAGGGAGGGTGCGGCATTAATTCAAACTTCAGATCGTTGATTTTAGCCATCGCAACGATTGACGTGTACGCTGGTGCGTTATCGTGATGAAACAAGATTTTTTTCTTCGCCAGATGAGGTCGTTTAATTTTCACTTCGTGGCTCAAACGTTGCAATAAGTCTGCGTAGTATTGACCAGTGATAGTTTTACCCTTTTCAAGGTAATCAATGTATATAATACCTCTTGCATCCCAAAAAACAGTAGCCATAACCTTGTTCGCCGAAAAAATTGTTTTTGCCTTCTTTGGAGTTGGGTCCCCTGGTCCAATCCACTGTTTAGACTGTTCTTTGGTTTCAGGAGTGTAGTGGTGGACCCAAGTTTCGTCAACGGTTACGAATCGACGCAAAAATTCGCTTGGATTACGCTTATACAACGCCAAATTGGCGGTAGAAATGTTCTTTCGAATCAATTTTTGGTCGACTGTTAGCAAACGCGGCACCCATCTTGCACAGAGCTTTTCCATATACAAATGTTGGTGCAAAATATTTTGTACACGTTCATATGACATCTTACAGGTCTCAGCTATCTCACGAACTTTTAATCTGCGATCTTTCAGCACTATTTGATGGATTTTTTCGATCATATCTGGAGTTGTGACCTCAATGGGGCGTCCTGAGCGAGGCTCATCAGAGGTGCTCACACGACCCTTTTTAAACTCGGAAACCCACTGCTTAACGGTTGAATATGATGGGGAGGATGTCCCCAGTGTTGAGTCCATCTCTTCTTCAATTTCCTTCGGCGTTAACCCCTTCAAATAAAAGTATTTGATGACAGCACGATTTTCCAGCTTTTCCATTTTTACGAAAAACACAGAGGCGTCTTGGTCAGCGTGCTCTCGAAACTAAACTAACATGGCGATCGGACTGAAACTATAGCTATAAGCGATCTAAGGATGGTACTATAGAACGCCACCTCAAGGTAGGCCTAGTGGCGCCATCTCTTGGTCAGGCCGGAAACTTATCAATCCACCCTCGTATATCCATAAAATAATTCCGAGTGACAAATTGAAACGTTGGGGCTTTCTTTTATTCCTCTGACCGCGTTGATGGACTATCAATGTTACTATACGATCAGTTGACGCATGAAAAATTTACATGACTCAACTAAATGTGTGGGCACTAATGTCAAATTGCCCCCACATGGGTCCCATCTAGTACGTAGATGGTAAATGCACGCCCAGACAAATTTCTACCATGGTAGTATCGAATAGAATTTCAACGTTCGCACAAAGTTAAAGTTGTTTGCAGGGACTGAAAAGGTTTAATAATTCGGCATTTCCATTATCATGCGTTCTCGTCGTGTTTGAAACTAATGTCAACACCCTATCTCTTCCTCGACCACTGAAAAGACTTTACCGCGTACAAAAAACGCAAAGAGGAAGCACCTTGAAAGCATCCTTCCCACTCAAAACCCAATAGACGTAACGATATCCTCATCTTGATTTCCCGACAATTAATCGCATGTAAATATAAAGATGAAACGAAAAAATCTTGGTGTATGGAAAAAAAGAGCAATACGGAACATGAAGGAGGAAGGGGGATAAGAAGAGAGACGTATGTTGTGCATCGACAATGCACTCATTATCGATGATATTATTAACGAGCATATGTATATATATTATTATCATTCGAGATCTCCAAGAATACCTCAAGATACGAGAACCGAGGATAAATGGAAATTTCCTAAAGCATCGTTATTGGCTCGTCTTTTTATATTCCAAGGTGCGGCAGATATGGATTATTGTATATCGTCCATCGAATCTTCCCCCTACTTTGGATTTTGATGTCAGTATATGGAATAAAAATGCACAAAAGAGAAAAAATAGACTCCCATTATTTATTATGTAAAGCATTTCTTCTTCTATTTCAATGCCTGTTTGTTGTTAATGTAACAAACCTCCGCGGTATGGATACTGGATATTATGTGTTTGTTCTTTGGACGATCTTAAGGACGACATGTTGCTTCGGAACTGGTTCGTTCTTGGTGTATAATAACGAGACGCGTTTGATAATAACGATGACGATGAAGATGATGATGATGATGATGTTAATGATGATCTGTTATAATATCATCTGGTTCGATTTCACTTTGGATGTAATTGATTGATCAATTTTATTGACGAAAACAGAAAATCTTATCCTGCCGTTTGGTACCCGCTCTCCTTCCTTTCGAAGAAAGAATTTCGTGAAATATTGTTACAATCTGACCATTCCACGATCGCAGTATAGTTCGCGAACGCGTGTACTCCGCTTTAGTTTTTTTTTCCTCCAGTCCGGAGACGGAGCGCGTCTCCTTTCATTTCAACGCATGATCGCACACCCGATCCTACCAACGCAACACACCCACCAAGAGAACCAAGAGATATCTCTAATCCGCTACTTTTATTCTCTTTTTCTCTTTTTCTCTTTTCCTCTCTCTTTCTCTCTTGGTCGTAAGAGCGTTGTTGCTCGATCAGTTTCATCTCGCGAAACAGAAAATGAAATCGAACAACTTGTAAGACGATTATCTAAATGAGAGAATGTACAGAGGATGGAAAAAAAGAGGAAAAAGGATGTTGGAAAAATCGAGAGGGGATAGTTGAATTTTTTTTTAATACGAATTTCAGATTTTCAGACTCGATGTTTGATGTTTTCCAGTTTCAATTACATTAGCGATGTATTCCAGTCATTCAATTGGATCGAATTGCCTGGTTCTTTTCTTCTCCAATGATTTCATGAGAATTGATTGGGAATTCTCATCTGGGTACTTGCTAAAATACAATTCCCAGACAAAATTTTTACTCGAGTGCCGTGACTATCGATCATATTCCTTAAATTAAAATTACGTGTACAAAATAATCTACTCCTGGCAACGAAAAGTACTTTGTGTTTTCTATTTCAAACTATTTCCTCTCCATTTTACTTCTTATGAATAAATTGTTTTCTCAGCGTATCTGAGAAACTGTGACTCGAAGATGCTTTTCAGAGGAGTAGGTTGATTCGTAACGTTGAACAGTATGCAGCACCATGTTCGAGTGAATGTTTTTCTTCTTTTCCTTCTTCTGCCTGTCAAAGTGTTTTCCCGTTCAACAGAACTGACGTTTCGGTTGCCGTTCCAAGGGTGTAACAAACAGATTTTTATGTCGCGGTGCCTGCACATGAACGTTCATCAAGGAATCTTTTGGAACATGTTGCAGATTTTGAAAAATACTGAATGCACCTTTAAAGGACTTTATGAAACCTTGTTGAAGATGCCGGGAAGATCCGGATGAATCCTAGCAGTTCCTGGGACAAAGACCAAACAGAATCAGGTGGATCCGAAATGGTTTCTGTTATCATCATTTTCAACCAGGTTCAAATTGTTATCATCATTTTTAATTCAGTAGGACTACACCCAACAGCTAGGGGTGCACGAGACTACAGACGATACTGTTGTATTTGGAGTCGAGACGATGTTGAGACCGGATATTTCATACTCGAGGAATATCGTCGATACGAATAAAGATCTAATATTCGGACATATCATCAATAGTTTTGATTTTTTTTATGTGGACATAATAGAAAAGGAGTATTTAAAAATGATACATGTGACGAAATTCCTCTTCAAAAAGAGCCGTATATCTCTCTCAAATTATAATATTGGGAGTACAAATTAATTCGGTCTGTTTTTTTACAGTTAAAGATGCGTTTATTTCAGAAGAACATGAATTATCAAATTAATCAAAGTATTGTCCATCGCTGGCTATCACTTTTTCCCATCTTTCGGGTACTTTTCGAATCCCGTTACGGAAAAACGTCTCGTCTTTCGAGGTGATCCAAGTTAGGAGCCAATTTTCGATTTCTTCGAACGAAGTGAACCGGTGGCTTGCCAAATCGTGCTGCATCTGTCGGAATAACCAGTAATCAGAAGGAGCAATGTCTGGCGAGTACGGCGGGTACGGTAGAATATCCCACTTCAATGTTTCCAGACAATTTTTCACTACTTTTGCGACATGAGGCCGAGCGTTATCGTGTGAAAGAATAACTTTGTCATGTCTTTCCTTGTATTCCGGACGTTTTTCTCGTAACGCACGACTCAAACGAATCAATCGTAGCCTATACCGATCACCCGTAATAGAATCACCAGGTTTTAGCAACTCATAGTATATAACACCCTTTTGCTCCCACCAGATACACAGCATGATCTTTGAACCATGAATATTCCTCTTTGGTGTCGATGTTGAAGTTGATGGCAACGATTGACCGGGCACAGCATAGTATTTTCTTTTCTTGGGGTTATCGTAGAATATCCATTTCTCATCTCCTGTCACAACCCGATGTAAGAACTCCTTTCTTCGTTGTCTTTGAATCAGCTGCTCGCAAGTGAAAAATCGCCGTTCAATGTCTCTAGGCTTTAAGTCATAAGGCACCCAATTGCCTTGCTTTTGAATCATGCCTATGGATTGTAATCGTACGGAAACTTCTTGTCGCGTAACTCCCAATGATTCCGCAAGCTCCTGTTGCGTTTGACTCGGATCTTCGTCGAGTAAAGCCTCCAATTCCTCGTTTTCGAATTTTTGTGGGTGTCCTGGGCGAGGCTTGTCTTCGACACTGGAATCGCCATTCTTAGAACGTCGGAACCATTCCCTACATGATTTATCAGTTGGAGCATTGCCACCATAAACTTCCACAAGCATTCGATGGGCTTCAGCTGCACTTTTTTTCCAATTAAAACAGAAAACTAGCACCTCCCGCAAATGCTGCCTATAGTTAAAACGAAATTTGACATACTTCACTGAGTGAAAATCGGGATTCTAGAAGGAGATCGGAGTGATATCAACTGAATATTATTCACAGGTGTCTAACCTCTCTGAAACAATTGAAATCGGTTGTGACTATGAAACATTCATGAGAGCGAGAGTCATCTTTTCAGACCGGACCGAACTAATTTGTACTCTCAATATATGTATGTATATGGTCTTATTTTGAAAATTTCACTGGGAATCTCTGAAAATCTCAAAAACTTTCAGTGCAGTTTTTCAGAGGTATTCATAGTTTTTCAAAGATGTCCATAGATATTCGGAGAAATTGTCAGTGGAAAAACACAGTGTTTCCAGATGTCAAGACTGATGGAAGAATTAATTATACATTCATATTGAATTTGAACTTCAATTAATTGATAATAATACAAAAATAATAGATCATTTGAACATTTATTCGGCTGTACACAATAAATTCCACAAGAATTGTGGATAATACTCCGGTAATACCATATGGATATCATCAGTTGTTGAACCAGAAACAGGAAGATTTGTAAAATGGATCTTTACATAAAAACAAGGGCTCTTACGAATCAGTAACTGAATTTTACTGTATGCTTTATAGAATTCAACGTTCAGCGTTTGAAACTTCAATCCTACCCTAGTAGACATTTTGATATGGAAAACATCAGGTCCAGATCAGGCATGCCTGATTTCCGTTCAGGGCCTGACTTGAGTATCTGATAAGGCCCTGACAAAAATGTAACGCAGGGAAAAGACAAGGTACTGATCAGGAAAACCAAACGTTCCCCAATCAGGATATGATCAGAGTAGTAATTGAATTTCCAATCAGGACCTGACCCGGATGGTAGCGGAATTTCCAATCACGACCTCATCTAAGCTATATTCTAACATTCAATTTAATTTTCATGAAATTCACTTTGCATACAATTTTTTGACACTCCCCTAACAGAAGAAACCCTACTGATGATCCAAATAGACCTCAGTTGAACATTTAAAAAAGACAGGTAAATTTCTAATGAGTCCTGTGAAAATTCTGAATAGTTTGATACATCCATCGTTCTGAATTGATCAGGTCCTGATTCGGCTGTCTCGTCGGTTATCGCATGATTGAAATACGGATGAGGCAAGACAATCCTGATCAGGTTCTGATAAGAATACCATATCTGAGTAATTGAAAGGGAAAATCTGACTGGGACCTGTCAACAACCTCGCGTTACATTGTTGTAAGGTCCTAAACAGGATACCATGTCAGGACGTGATAAGGTAATTGTAAGTTTCCCTTAATTAGGAGTTCCCTATTGCAGCCTTACGAGGGCCGTGCTTCTAATGGGGGATTCTCTGTCAAATTTCTACTTTTTCTACGATATTCGTAATCTTCCGTACTTTCATGTAAAAATTCATATTACAAATATTATATTCCTGTTTCTAGTTCACTAAGAAGAATAACGAGAATTCTTATAATTTCGAGCGGCATTTTTCTCCGTATACCAGCGCAAAAAACATTCTGTCTGTGAGACTTCTCTGTACTGAATTCATGGAACAGTCTACAATTTTCCAGGAATAATCTTCGATAGCGCAATACATAGAGTATCAAATATTATTCCTTGGAAATTTCAGACTGTCCCTGGTGAAAAATGTTGAAACAGATGAAGCGTAAAAACCTTTCAATTTCCGCTTCTTTTGCGCTTAGATACTGTTCCGTTTACTCTTCCTCGTCGCTCCATCCGTTTGATTTTCACCAGGAGTTGCATAAATTCTGTTCGGAGAAATCTTACAATAAAATATTTATTCGGATGATACGCTGGTATCCTCTTAATGAACTCTGATAAAATATTTCTATTAGAGTAGTTTCTGCCCAAACAGCACCACCACTTCACAAAGAATTCTTGAAGACAACATTTAGAATACCTCAGTTTTTGGGAGAATTCATTTTGTATCCCCAGAATCATCCAAATTAATTCCATGAGACATCAACATGTACACCCGTTATGCGACTAAACATGAAAACATATGGAAGGTTAAAAAGAATACCTAGTCCACCCAAAAGAACTCATATTGAACGCCATTAGGGATACATTCTGAGCACATAACGTATTCAGTTTTGAATACAATTCACGTGCACAATGATATCGGTTTTGAATCCATTTTGAGTGCATAATGGTATCAGTTTTTAATGCTCGTTAAATACACAAATAAATGAATGAAATAGTTACTTTGATATTTGAAAAAAGCAGACTCAACGGTTTGAAAAACTTTCGCTTTAAAGAATAATGTATACCATTTTCAAAGGTTAGTTATGGAAAATATTCTAATTTGAAATATGGAAATACCATACAATGTCTTTTTTCAGACTTTTTTCAGAGTTTTTCAGAGATTTTCAATTTGTTTTCCAGACAAATAGGAACGAAATTGCACTCTGAAAAAAACTTTAACAAAGCTCCGAAAAATTTCTAACATTTTTCTGATTATTGAAGTAAAATTTTTTCATTTTCAAACACTTTTCCACATATGATATTTGAATTTAGAGTATGAATGTATTCATATAATTTTGAAAATTTTTAATAGTCCGAAATTTCTCAAAGTTTTGTCAGAATTCTATCAGAGTGCAATTTCGTTCCTATTTGTCTGAAAAATTCTGAAAACCTCTGAAAAAAGTCTGAAAAAAGTCTGAAAAAGTTTATACAGAATTTTCCTAAAATATTAGAGGTGCGCGAATCTTGACGAAGCGAATCTTTTGTATAAAATACTTATCGAGTTTTGATAAAAATTTTATAGAATTCGATACAAATTGAACATTTTTCTTATACAAAAGATTCGCTTCGTAAAGATTCGCCCACCTCTAAAAAATATTAGATTTCCCATCAAATTTTCAGAAATTCTCAGAGTTTTTTTTAGAGAAAAAGCGGAGTTTTTCAGAGATTGTTCATGATGATTTCAGTGAAATATTTTCGTACGGGACATCAGGAACTCCTTCACCTGCGCTAAGTATGAACACTACCAAATTATGGGACCTTACAATGTTCAACGCAGAACTTTCAAAATTCAACGTATTTTCCCTACGTTATACATAACACTTTCAAAGCAT
Source organism: Gonatopus flavifemur (assembly GCA_018340375.1). Lineage (NCBI taxonomy): Eukaryota > Metazoa > Arthropoda > Insecta > Hymenoptera > Dryinidae > Gonatopus > Gonatopus flavifemur. Next base: position 4,746,681 of record JAFFJZ010000012.1, on the reverse strand, counting down.
ACTCTGATTTTCACTGTTTATACTGGCAATTTAAAAGAAACAAAAAACAACGCTTTATGTATCATAATTTCATGAATTTCAAAAAGATTCAATGAACTGAATGTTCGCTCTGAATTTCATAATGATCAAGATGAATCCCAAACTACTTTTGTCTCTCAACTATTATTAAAAGGTTTGATACAATTTGAAAATTGCATTCATCTTTTTTACCCACAGTAAATCCTAACCTCAAAATATTTCATCATAGTATCAAAGAGTTTGTATGTTATTCCATTAATGTCAATAATTATAGAATTATTTTATTTATTGCATGTTATTGCAATGAAATCAACTACCACTACACTTGAGTATTTTATCATCTATTAGCTTTTATACTTGGATAAACAAAATCAATTTAAAGATTCCAAGCTTTGAATATGAATATTTTTACTCATCTTAAATGTCTAACATTTCAATGAATATCAAATAACTTCTGAAAGAATTCGAGTTCTTGCTTTCATTTTATGTTCATTTGGGCGAACTGAGAACACATCTTGAACTTCCGTGGGGATTCATGTTTTGTCGCATAAAGGGTGTTCTTTTGGAATACCGTATGTGGTCTTGATGAATGTTTTGCGAGTTCTGATATGCACTCAATAAGAATTCTCTTTGGAGTCTTTTGGTACTGCATGTATTCTTTCACATGACATATTGAATTCTCAAAAAAGAGTTCTCAAAGCATTCTTTTCTGTGAATTCTTTGCGAATTCAAAAAGAACTGTAGTGCTGTCTGGGTGTATACTGTTCTGGAGAAATTTTGGAGTTCCTCGCTGAGATGGAGAGCCTACTGCTGAATAAAGTAATTATTTACAACTAGGCTTGTGTTCTAAAACTTTGCTGCCGTACTTTGAAATATCGATTCACTATGTCTTTCTGATCAACTGAACAAGGCTGTGCTGTTAATTTGATCAGCTGATACTGCTACACTGATATTCAGAGTATAACGATGGAGTATGCCCTCGTGGAAATATATCTAGGCCAAATTACGCCAAGAAGTGCAAATAATTACGCGGAATTAGGCGTACCTGCATGGCATAAGAAGTTGTAAAATAACGTAGAGAAATATACGTGGTTGAATGCGGAAGTACGCCGGACTCAAACAATACTTCTGATATTCTCAAGGAGCTTGTTAATGTCCGACAGATTGAACTCCTCCAGAGCTCTATATGAATTCATTAGTTCGAAGAGAATTCTTGAATAGTTCTATTCTTGCTCTTGGAAAAGAATTCTCCGTGTGTTATCTGGGTACGAATTTCTACAAAAAACTAAGATCATTATCGTTCTCAGTTTTAGTTTGTCCCACTGCACTGGCATACTTGTCTGTAGATTCTCTTAGAAAATTCCATTTTTTACGCATTTCAAAGAATTTTGACGACTCAGTGGGGACCTTGAGAACTTTTCACGATGGGACGGGAATATGCAACCAATTGCGTGGAAACTACGAATTTCTACGAAGAACTATCATCATTATCATTCTCAGTTTCGGTTGTCCCACTGCACTGACGTAGTAATCCGTAGATTCTCTTAGAAAATTCCATTTTTTACGCATTTCAAAGAATTTTGACGACTCAGTGGGGACCTTGAGAACTTTTCACGATGGGACGGGAATATGCAACCAATTGCGTGGAAACTACGAATTTCTACGCAGAACTATCATCATTATCGTTCTCAGTTTCGGTTGTCCCACTGCACTGACGTAGTGATCCGTAGATTCTCTTAGAACATTCCATGTTCTACGCATTTCCAAGAATTTCTACGACTGAGTCGGGACTTTGAGACCTTCCCACGACGGGACGCGAACATGAAACCGATTGGTTGGAAACTACGGATTTCTACGAGAAACTAAGATCATCATCGGCATGAGTGATCGTTTGTCCCACTGCACTGACGTACTTATCCGTAGATTCTCTTAGAAAATTCCATTTTCTACGCATTTCCAAGAATTTTTACGACCCAGTGGGGAACTTCTAAGAAGAACTAAGAAAATGCGTAGTTTTTCGTAGTTGGGTGTATTCTATATTTGGCGTAGATCGACGTGGAAAGCAGTACTTCTCTCCAATGTAAAGTACTTGTACTTGAAAAGGCTTGTAGTTTTTCGTAATTTTGTATTTTTCACTTTTGGCGTAGGTTGTTGTAAAAGGTAAAAATTGTCACCCATTCTTAAAATTATAACTTTAAAAAGCATGAATTGTGGTAGTTGTGAATAATTCGAAGTATTCGAGCGTGGAAAGTTGTAGTTTTCTAAGCAATATCGGAGCACCGTAATTTCCCAAACAGACACAAAGATATCTTTTAGAATTCTAAAAGATATCTTCCAAAATTACAAGAAGTCTTGAAGAATTTTCTAAAAGATATCTTTTCGTATTCGAAAAGATGTCTTATGCAACATGAATAGATTTCTAAAAGATGTCTCGGAGACTTCTCTAAGATATCTTTAAGAAGAAATTAAGAAATCTGAAAGAGTTCTTCAAGATTATTTAAAGATGTCTTGCAAAATTCATAAAAATGTCTCGGAAAAAGCTTGAATTTATTCACGGAAAAAAATTCTAACACCTCTTCTTTTTCCTTCTCCTCCCTCCCCCCATATTTGTCTTTGTCGCTCTCGCACTCCTATGAAGTTGACTTCATCTCAATCCTTGAGGTTGCGGGAATCGAACCCGCGCATCTTACGATGTACTTACGCTTCAGTGACCTGAGCTATAGAGACAGATCGGTTTTGATGCTTATGATTGTCAATATAACACAGTGGAATCGTGTCAGTAGTGTACATTTTCAGAGTAGAAGTGATCTTTTGAAAAAATTGTTATTATATAAACAAATGTCAGATAAGTTTGTCGTGGATACCACAGATTCTTCCTAAATTATTTCTATCCCAACGTTATTGAAGAATAACTTATTAATGAGTATGAATGAGAATTTTTTTTTAATTTACTTGAAGGCTGTACATAAAATTGAACGTAAAAAGTTCAGTAATTTGTAAAACATTTGTGTCTTGAAGATTCGTTAATTCCAGTGCGGGTATTAAAAGGTTACAAAATCGTAATTTTTGCAGAATGTAAAATCTCTTGGCATGTTTATAGATTTTTCAAGCTTTCGATTTGTGACCGAATTTATCACATGTGTAATTCGATTATAATTAAAGGCACATTCCGAGTATTATTCATGTCAATTCATATGATCAGGTATTTATGACCTAAACCTGCCGACAATCTATCTTCTCGAACATATTTTGTTAAAGTCTTCCAGGAACATATCTTTCAAACGCTTCTCAAAGATATCTTTAAGATATCTCGCATGGTCGTCTTGGAGATGTCTTGAATCGAGACATCTTTTAGAAATCTTTCACAAGATGTCTTTCCAACACTTCTGAAAGATACCTTTAAGAACTCTTCAAGAACGTTCTTGAAGATCTCTCAATTGAGTATTCTTTTAGATATCTTCAAGAACTGCGTGCTGTGTGGGTTACTACGCCCTGTATCCGAAACGGCGGACTTAGGAGTAGTTTTGGGCGTAATTTGTCGTAGGTTTTGGCGTAAAATGATGTAGTTGTTGGCGTACTTTGGCGTAGATATATTTCCATGAGGGTTGTTACTTTCATCAGAAATATTACGTGATACCGATATTGACGAGACGATACCGATACCATGTCCAACGATATCGAGACGATACCAAGACAATATCCCAGACAGCACTGGGACGTTTTGAAAACATTCTCAAAACGTGGTTGGTAACATAGAAAACATGCCAAAAACGTCCCAGGATGTTTTCAAAACGTCACATGTATGTTTTGAAAACGTGAAAATGTCCTAGAACGTTTTATTTTCGTTTTCGTGGGAGGTGATGGAAACATTTTATTGTGAATGTTTTGAAAACGTCGCATGAATGATTTCCTCGTCTTTTTCAGTCACTAAAATTCACATTATTCCTTGGAGAATTGGAATATTCCAAACAGATTTTCAAAACATAGCAATGTGTCACCCAGATGTCCACAAAAAAGTCCTGCAATGATATCATTCGGAACGTGAGAATTTAATGATATTGAACTATTTACGTGAAATATTTGAATGTTGAGCGAGTTTAAGTGAAAGTGAGCTGATTTTTTATTGAATAAAGTGCAGTTTTAATCAAATTAAATTCTTGGTTATGGCATTCGATTTGTCAATTTGGATATAAAAATTTCATGTTATGTAAATATGAGTAATTGAATCTTCCACATGAAGGGAATTGCATGGATTTTATATTTTCTATGTAATAAAAATGAATTTTACATCAGTTGATAACCAAGCGAGTTATGTGAATTTTCAAATTTAGGTTAGGATATGTTGAATGATTACTTTCAAAATTCTATTACGCACTAACACATCAAAATGCTCAAATCCATGATTTTTATTATTTTGGAAAGATTCATTATTGATACATGTTAAAGAAATAGAGGAAATTATAAAATTTTCAAAACAATCCTTCAATTCTCTATGATGATTTGATTAAATATTATTGTGTATAAATTATATTGAAGTTGATGTTTCCAGTCTCATTTCAGAGTATTATGCAATACCCATTTGGTTTATTATTTCAGAAACGTTTCAAAAATGACCTAAGAACATGAGAATAACATTTTCAAAATCTTGCGGAATGCATGAAAAAAGAACGTTTTCAAAACACCTAGAACATGATGTTTCCTGAATCAAATCTCGAAAACTATGGACACGTTTCTAAAACGCCCCGAGAACTTTCGGTGCTGTCTGGGATACTCGCATCTGATAGTATTCTTCGATGCCAAGACGAGACTGTCAAAGTATCGCTGAGAATTTCGTCTCATGCACCCCTACCAACGGGAACAGGTGTCTATGAAACGTTTCATAAACCTGCCATAAACGTTCCAGTGGCGTGTTTTGCTATTAAACAATTTTCTATAGACTCATCTCTTACGTTGCACCATCAATTACTCGTTTTTTCTTCCCTCTTAAATTTATGTTTCTCCGCCAAACATTGAATTCCGAATTTTATTTGATTTCTTTCTTTTTTTCTTTATACCCGAAGAGAACATGAAGCTTCAGCGAACGTTCAAATTAGATTTGTATAGATCGGGCAGAAGGTTCATGGAAGCTCATTTTTAGATCCACAAACTTTTGACAAAGATTCTACGAACGTTGAAATGTCCGCCTCGAAATACTTTCAGGAAACGTAGAGGGGACGTTCATTGCAGGTTCATCGAAGGTTTAATAAAGCTTCACAAAAACATCTATACTTCTATTAATTTTCATCGATTTATGTTCATCATTTAATTGATTATTCATGTGAATCATTGGAAATTAATCTAAGTATAGATATTTTTGTGAAGCCTTATCAAACCTTCGATGAACCTTGGACGAACGTTCCATCTACATTTCCTGAAGGCATTCCGAGGCGGGCATTTCAACGTTCGTAGAACCTTTGTTAAACGTTTATGAATCTAAAAATTAGCTTTCATGAACCTTCGACCCGATCTATGCAGATCTAATTTGAACGTTCGCTGAAGCTTCATGTTCTCTTCGGGTAATGAATTTATCAGACAAAGGAAATAGAAATACGTGACTCCAAGTTACTGTCTAAATTCGAACAAACGCGAAAGAATCGAGATCGTTTCCTTCAATCGTTTGATTCTCCGTTTCCCGCCATCTGTGAATTACTCCCTCAACCGAGTTCTGCGCTGTGAATAAAATAGAATTCTACTTTCCTGGTTGTTTCGATTCTCTTGTATTCATTATCTTTATTAATTGTTTTCCAAGGATCAATTAAATATCTCATGAAAATTAACAAAACTAAGAAGAAAAAAATACAGTAAATGAAAGAACATAAATCAATAATCTATTCCATTATGCACAGATGGTAATACGTTGTAATATCATATTCCACGTTACCAAGAGTAGAGAAGTAAATAAAATTTCAAATCTTTCACCTAAATTGTTATCATATTTTAATACTTTTCAATAGTATATATATATATATATATATGTATATATATATATATATATATATATATATATATATATAATTATTATAATAATGAAATACATATTTCTTAGGATGTTTTTATACAATATTTATAGATAAAATTTTATTTATATATATATATTTATATGGAACACGTATTAAATCGTGAGTTAAAAAACGGAATCAAATCAAATTTGATCGTATTTTAAATATACTATGTTTTTGTTCGTCTATATCGCTATGCATAGCGATGAACGCTTAATGGGAGCTGAACAACATGTCCCTTACAATAAAAAAATTTGTACACTCTTTTTGTTCGATTGAATTCATAATACATAATTTACGCTTGTCACCGACGATTTGATCGTTCGAATCAATTTTAAAACAGCAGTTTGGATCAAAATAATCAAGAGAGTAGCAAATGAGGATCAATTTCATGAATTCACTCAGATTTGTTACTGTGCACTGAAAGAATTTTATGAACACAATTTTTTCATCTATTCATAAACACTCATTCACATCTATTCAAATCAATGGATGATAATCGATTTCAATTGAATTTACGTGTGCATTCGATAGAGATGAATCGAATTCTTCAACTGCAAAGATAAAATTCTCTCAGCGCAGGGAATGACCGAATAAAACGAAATTTTGTTAATCTGTTGTGCGTCACTAATGTTTGTATTTTGAGAAAAATTCCACAAAACTTCTGTGCCACCAACTTTGAAAATCATCTAATGTTCTTAGTTCTTACCAGATCGAACGAAACGTCGAATACTACACTCACTCGTGGTTTTTTATTCTTCACATGAAACTCGGTATCACAATAAATAATTTTCCGCAATGTTTACTTTCGTAAGAAAATTCAGAATATTAGAATTCTTTTCGAGATTTCATTAAAATTGACACAACCATCCCCTTTACTCAACTAACCATTCAACTTGCTTGCTCCTCATATCAATAAATTTCAACATCGTCTTGTACTCTTTATAAAAAAAAAAGAATGATAGAATTATCTTACCACACAAACAAACAACATCTGGAAATACCGATGAAACTGTATTAAAAAGAAAACAACCCCATTCGTACTTTTGTCGTACATTTATCATTCTCTTAATCGTTTTGTTTGTTATTTAAATTACATAAAAGATCTATGATTACATTTCGTTGAGAACGGGTTTTTCAAAGCCGTTCGTTCAACTTGACTCGCACGTCTTATTTTCCTTCTTTCACCTCTCTTCAGCTTTTTTTCTTCAATAACATAGACAAAATGATCATTGCACCACTACGATTAAAATGATTATTATTATTATATGGAGATTTCTATAACAGGTTCAGCGGTGTTATTATTGAGAAGTTCTTGTTTGTTCCTTAATTTCAGTTCATCTTGACATGTTTGGGACGTGGGTTGAGGAGAAGGTGATTCTTTAGCGTCAATCGAAGGTGATAGAACATCGTTGTCTTCCTCGCTATTATCGTCCTCGTCGTCGTCGTATTCGGTTTCCGCTTTGGATTCCCGATCGTGGATCTCGTGTAACCTAGCTGGAATATACGCGGGATGATGGGTTGGTATCTCGTAACTTAGATCTCCCGTCATACCGGTGGGGACCGGACCAGTTCCCCCTCCGCTGCCACCCCCCGCGCCACCGCCGTAAGTCACTTTGCCGATAAAAGAACGAATCTCATCGCAATACGTATCTTCTCTTTCGTTTTCGTTACTGCTTCCGGGGGAATCGGCAACCGAAACTACTCCGCTACCATCGTCGGCTTCGTGTTTCTTCAGATGTCTATCGAGATTAGTTTGTTGACCGAAACATCTCTCACAGAGAGGACACTTGAATGGTCTTTGCTTGTCGTGTATGTTTCTAACGTGGCGTTGTAGATTACTAGAAATACTGAAACTCCTCTCGCAATACTTGCATTTGTACGGTTGTTCGCCGGTATGAGTTCTCAAGTGTCGGGTGAGATTGGCAGATCTGGGAAATACTTTGCCGCAAAATTTACATGAGTAACGGTCTTTGATTTTTCCGTGGGGATGGTGATGATGATGATGATGGTGATGGTGATGATGATGGGGAGGGATGACGGCGTCCTGAAAGGACTTGACCACGCCGGAAAAGGCGCCAAGAGGTGGCGGCGGAGGGGGTGCTGGGTGAGGATGAGGATGGGGTCTGGGCAATAAATCAAATCCCGTACCCGTCGCCCCGGAACTTGCTGTAGTTCCAATTCCAGCGGTAGAGCCACTGCCTCCCGGTCTACCGTTAAAACCGTTCATCAGAGTCCCTAACAATGACATGCCTCGAGGTGGACCGTAAGGTGGCAACAAGGGTAAGTGACGAGATTCAGGTGCTGTACCACCCGGGGGAGGAGGCGGAGCACCCGGAAAACCCTGGAAAGCACTCGTCGGTGTGCTACGATACATCGCTTCCAAAAACATTGGATGTATAGGTCGTGGGTATGCCATATGAGGTGGAGGAATCGCAGGGGTCGTTGATTCGGAATTGCCGTTACCACCGCCAGATACGGTATTATTCCTCAGACGCGAAGGGGGACTGCTGTTATTACGACTTTCTTGATCCACCTCCATATCCATATTTTCATTCTTCGACGAGGAACGATGATCTTGTTGTTGTACCAGTCTCGATGGTAATGACGAAGATGCTGTTGTTACCACAACCGTTTTGCTCGGCGAGTCTTCTTCCATTGGTGACACCATGTTTCTATGATTACTTGGACTTCTGCTTCTTCTTTCATGAGAAACCTCTTGATTCGAAAAAGAAGAACAAGAAGATGAAGTCGGCGGAGGAAGGTTAGATAAAGTGGTAGATTGTTTTTTCTGAACCCTCAAATCCAAAGGTTGATCACCGTTATTATTATCCTCCACCGTCGTTGGTGTTGTGGTGGTATTCGTGGTTGCCATTGCCGTTGATTCGGTCGACGAATTTGTATCCGATTTTCTATCAGATCTGGTCACGGAATCTCGTCTCTTCGTGCGATCGTCTTCGCTCTCAGGCGTCGCTTGAATCGGAGGTCTTGCGGGTGATGGTCGAAAATTCGAAGTTGCTTCCTCCCCTGCCGATGGTGAAACTTTACTGTAATGCGAATGCAATCTCGGCGGAGTGAACCTTTCTTTCTTCGGACTCTCGCTGCCACGTTTTTCCGCTCCTTCTACTTTAGGACAAGTAGGAACCACCAGAGGAGGGAACAGGAAGTTTGCAGCGGTGAGAGCGAATCCTCCTAATTTTTGTTCGTTCCAAGGACCCACATATCTTGGGGGATAAAAGGGCAGTCCATCTGGCAAATTGAACTAAAAGAGAAATATGGAATTTAGCAGATTATTTTATCAAACTGATATGAAGTGTATAATTTTTGCGAGAAAAAATGGTATAAATTTACCGGTGCTCTGGGATAAGCCAAGTACGGACTAGGTCCGGAATGCGGTAACTGTGGCATTCCTGCGGCGGCGGCGGCAGATCCGGTCACGGTGGTCTGTGAATCGCAAAATCTCCGGTGCTTCGACAACGATGTCACCGTACTGAACGATGTTTCGCATTTAACGCATTTGATCTGCATACGACAGTCCGCGTGCATGCGTTTGTGTCGGCATAGATTTGAGAACTGAGTGTACGCTTTGAAACAGACCTCGCACTGAAACGGTTTCACACTGCTATGAATGTGAGTATGCTGTTTAAGACCGGAACTGGTAGCAAAGGTTTTGCCGCACTCCGTACAGGCGTGACTTCGCGCTCCCACGTGATGAGTCCTAATATGACGTTGAAGATTCGATGGATCCGTGAAGATCTGCCGGATGTTCGACTATTAGAGACACTCGTAAACGTGTTAAATAACGGAAAGAAGAATAGAAGAGATGGCGATTCTGTAGATTTGGTGGTTTCCAGGTGGAAAATAGACATTACCTTCGGACAATTTTCGCAAGGATATTTCCTCAAATCTCCATGAACGATGGCACGATGACGTACAAGAAGTGGTCGCCAAGAGTAACCTCGTGGGCAGCCCTCGCAACGATGTTGTTCCAACGGATATCTGTGACAGCTCACGAGGTGATTGTCTAATCTGCAATCAACAACGGTGTACTCGTTAAGCGACGACTAAGGAATAACTCGCTGTTTCAGGACGGAATAAGGGAGTTCTGTTTGGCAGTGATCATTATTACGCGTACGGTCGTTTATGTGTATGACGTAGGGTGCGGTAGAACGTTTTCACCACCGTTGGTCGGTCGAGTGCATTGATTTCAACTCGTCCACCTGAGTGGTGGGGATTACGTGATGTGCTCTTGAGTACTTAACAGCACACACGTGTCGTGTGAAACCCATTTCTTGCTGTAAGATAGTGTATATTCACGGTAACCGGACCGAGTCCCCTCTAGATGAGTTATGAACACGCGATGACGCCTTCTTTGATGACGATGACGACGATGATGATACATAGAAGCACAGTGCTTCGGAAGAGAGACAAAAAAAGGGAGGTTTTGTTGTGAAGGTGGTTGCACTTTCTTCCTAATCATCGAGGAAAGTATTTCTGCTACTCGATTAGGTGCTTCTTTTTATTTATCGATTGAAACGATTCAAAATAAAATACATCACACTATATTCGTTCTATGCATAAAAAAAGATTCTGCAATGCAAAACGTGAGGCATATTACCTCGTAATTTGAAAGTTTCAACGCCCGAGGTGAGATGAGATTGTACGTAATGATTTCAATATTTTCCAAGTAAAGAGCATCAATTAATAATAGATCGAGGGTATATCGAGAAGGGTGATTGTTTATGTACGTGTACGCGTAGATTTGATAATACATCCAAAGCAAGCACCCGCTTTATCCACTCGAAATCAAGGATAAAGAGTGCACTGGCAGTGATATATACGTGTAAAATGATATTAGAGAAAGTGTGTGTGTGTCGATATCACGCGATTCTGTACTAAGGGAGCTCTATCCCCGCTTTTTCTCTCCTAATCCTCCTCCACCGTAAGGATATTACCATCGAACACACGTTGTCTCATTGGGATTTATTTGCACGCCTCATCAAACGAAAAGTCAAACACTTTGTTCGAAATGCCATATGGGTGACCCCTTGTATATATTTTTTCTATCAGTTCACGTTGCGATTTTCCCACGAAGAATGAAAATAACAATCATCGTTTTCATACACGATCATTCAATTCCAAATTCTATTCTTCATAGAAAAACCAAATCGTAGAGAAATGAAAAAAAAATGACGATGGAAGAATTAAAATAATAATCTGTTCCTCATTTTTTTAAAGCTTAGAAAAAGAATTAGTTTGTCGAAGCTGTATCGTACTGCTTGAATATTCGTCGCAAACACGTAATAAACGTGACCAATCTGATTTAAAAAAAGAAAATACCCATGACGATGTAACATGAATTTTTCATAAGGTACTATCCAGCTACACGTAATATTTCCTTTTGATGCATGAGAATAATTAATTTCTTATGATCGATGATGATGAAAATTTTTTATCAAACTTACAATTCGATATCTTGAAACGGTTTATCACAGACAGGACATCTAGTTTCAACTGCTTCTTCGTCCTCTCTATCCTCGTCCACTGTTCCACTGTGCTGTGAAGCTGAAAAATAAAATGTTCAGTTCATTGATTATTTTAAATAATTATTACAGAATATATTTAATGCGACAGGGATCAATCGGTTTCTGGATTTTTGTTGTTCCAGCCAAATTTTAGCTGCAGTAAATAGAAATCTAGCTGTCTCAAATATGAATGAAACAGTTTATTCGATGTTAATAAAGAATTTAACTGTGGCGAATAAAATTCATTCAGTCTAAGTCAATTTTTATTTGGAATGACTAAAGTGGCGGCATAATGGAGAATAAAATATTGAATATCTAATATCTAGTAGAGGGACTTTGGAATAGTGACTTTCATAGAAGATGAAATGGTTTTATTTGTCTCAGAATTTATTTCAAAACTTCACGTGGTGCGTCTCTTTGATAAATTTTTGTGGAAATTCATTTCCAAACTAAAAAAATATCTACACGGAATAAAAAAAAAAACAGCTACGAAGTAAGTGTCAAAATTGAATAGGATTTTATAGCTTTTTGTAGTTGGAAAAGTGTTACAGACTAGTTTTCCCATATTGCTTTCACTTATTTTCAATATAACTTGTTTCATTTTTAATAGAAGAATGAAGATGAATTGAACTCAAAGGAAGATTATTAGAACAATCTTCTGGTAAATATCAAGATAATAAATTGCGGGGAAGTTTATTCCAAACATATTTCGAGACAAAACTGGTGCAAGAAAACTCGTCTAAATTTCGAAGTTTTATCAAAAAACAAATGTATTTTTTCTAACGGAATGATAAGTTGAAAAGCACTTTTTTTCAACTGATGATTCTTAAAAAAAACTTCAAGTGGAAAAAGAATTTTGCAAAAATAAACACTCACTATTCGACTGTTGTAACAATAACTTAAACTCGCGATCCGACACATAAAGACAATAGATGCTTAATAATGATGATCCAGTTTACGAACCTCACTTTCATTGTCCGGGGGTGTACAGAAAATCGTCCCTCATTGGTAAAAAGGTACCTTGACGATCCACCAATCACAGGTGGCGATTCCCCGCGCGCTTTTGTCACGGTGCATATCAATGTTTCTTCGTACCCCCCGCAAAGGAAATGTGCATAACATATTCAATACGTTATATTTTACATTGCATAATTTCCGTAATTATATTCCTCCTTCCCTCAATGATCATGAGAGAAGATATAATTCTTGTGACACTACATTATTCCAAAAATTGAAAGATATATTGAAGTTCTTCCTTGTGAATTTGTTGATTATAATCAACACAGTTTTGCGAAATATATCTTCGGATTTTCCTTTCAGATAATAATGCTTTCCTTTTAGAACCTGATTTTTATGCAAAATATGAATATTTATAGGAAAAATATCGCATTTCTGTAGGTTTCAATAAAAAATCGATAAAATCTCCATCTTTTCCATAAAAAAGAGTGGATCCTTTCAAAGACAGACATTAGGTGATAGACTTCTTCAAATATTTTTTCTGTAAATTACTCAGAAAGCACAACGTGCAATTGGAACGTTTATAGGAGGTTTATAGAACGTAGGGGAGGTTTTCGAAACGTTCAGAAACCGTCCCAAAGGCAGCCGAGTCAAAAAGTGAAACCTGAATTAGCTCTGATTCGTTGCATATTACAGAGTGAATCAGGCTTGATTTTATTTTTCGCCCTCATCTCGCCCTGTTGTCAACCTGATCTTACTTCTAAAATTATCCTTCAATCTGATGTTAAGCTTTCTCCGACCTGATCCAATTCTTGATCATTGCGTATTACGGAGTTGATGAGGCTTTCAAAAGTATTACAATTTTATTTTTCGACTCGGGCACATTTTGCTGTTAGGGTAGTATTTAATATCTACCAGAATTATCGCTCAATTTTGACAGGAGAAAACTATCGCCACCCTGTATTATAAGAACTTTATACACACATTTTTATCCAATGTTGGTAGATTTTTTCTTTATATTCAGTTTAAGAATTGTGAATAAATTTTATCATGTTCATAATTTATAAATAAATCTTCTCCTCGTTTTGTATCACTTCAATACAGTCACGCAAAGTATGGTATGAAGAGATATTTTTTTCGTATATACAAATGAGAGAGGAATCAGAGAATGCAAACAGAAGAGGAAACAGTGAAATTCCTAATTGAAAATGCAAGGCAGATTGGGCAAGACATTGCGATTAGACTTTGAACGGTCTTTGTTCGACGAAATCCAGTCAAAGCCCAACAAACTTTCCAAACTCGCTGGTTCTGTCCGGGATTAAGAAATTGGGAAATCCTTTCAAAATATGACAGCAAATTCTTGAGATGGTTCTGTTTGGAATTCACAGACTGTATCATTCTGTCAAAAACTGACAGAAATTTCCCCACCAGATTTTAACAGGATGTTCTAGTTTGAAAATTTTTAACAAAACCAGACAGAAAATTTGTGTTTTTGGTTAGATTTCCTGGGCAGAACTTTCAAAGCTTGACAACTATTTTTCGTCCGGTTGTGCCTGGCATTTTCAATAGGGTTGTTGAGAAGCAGTTTCAACGGTGTCAAGGATTTTTCATAACCTCTTTAAAGAAACATGTGGAATTATTTCTTCTGATTATTTTTATTTACAATTCCGTTGATCTATCTAGCGTTGCCAATCCTAGGGAATTTGCCCCAAAAATCTACGATATACAGAGAATTTTGCTGGAAAAATTACCGTGAAATTGCAGTAATCGAAAGACAAGTAAAAATTCTACAAATAATCACTGTACAGCCTGTAAAGATGAGTGAATTTTCAAACAGTCGAGAATGATATTTTGTCTATAAATTATACAAAATGCACAGTGAAGTTTGGAAAAATTCCTACTTCCCTGGTAAGAAAAATTTCTCTGAATTTCTCTGAATCTCTCTATATTTTGAGACAAATTTCAGAGAGATTCAGAGTAATTCCAGAGTAATTCAGAGGAAGTTAGAGACTTTTCCGATAGTGATACGTTCTGAATTCTTCAACTTTCTCTGAATCTCTCCGCATATCACTGAATCCCTCAGAATTTTATATATTCAAATTTCAAAGCTCCCTCTGAATTTACCTGAATATCTCTAAATTTCTCTGAATCTCCCGGAATCTGATGTATTCAGATTTCAAAGCTTCCTCTGAATTCCTCTGAATTTCTCTGAATTTCTTTGAATCTCTATGAATTCCTCTGAATCTCCGGGAATTTAATGTATTCAGATTTCAAAGCTTCCTCTGGAATACCTCTGAATCTCTCTGAATCCCTTCAAATATCCTAGAATTTAATGTATTCAGATTTCAAAGCTGCCTCTGAATTGCTCTGGATCTCTCTGGATTACTCTGAATCTTTCTAAATTCCTCTGAATATGTCTAACAAGTTTAACGCACAATTTTCCTCAATGTATCTGTCTCTGAAAGTCTCTAAAACTTCCAAAGAGCCTCTGAAATGCAGGACCAAGAATTGTACTGAATTGATTCCTCTCTGAATTTCCCAGACCCCCTCGGATCTCTCTAAATTCCTCTGAATCTCTCTGAATTTTTCTGAAAAATCCCACGCACACTTTTTCCTAATTCACCTGTCCCTGTGAGTCTCTGACACTCCCTGAATACCTCTGAAATCCTGAACCAAAAATTTAGCTGACTTAATTCCTCTCTGAATTTCTCTGAATTACGCTGAACCTTTCCAAATTCTTTTGAATATTCCTGAAAAGCTCTACGCACATATTTTCCTTAATTCACCTGTCTCTGTGAGTTCCTGACATTCCCTGAATACTTCTGAAATCCTGAACCAAAAATTTTACTGAATTGATTCCTCTCTGAATTTCTCTGAATTCCTGTGAATCTCTCTGATTTACTCTGAATCTTTCTGAATTCCTCTGAATATTCCTAACAAGTTCCACGTACAATTTTTCTTAATGTATCTGTCTCTGGAAGTTTCTAAAACCTCCAGAAAGCCTCTGAAATGCAGGACCAAGATTTTACTGAATTTATTCCTCTCTGAATTTCCCAGACTTCCCCCACATCTCTCTGAAATCCGCTGAATCTCTCTGAATCTTTCTGAAAAATCCCACGCACAATTTTTCCTTAATTCACCTGTCTCTGTGAGTTCCTGACATTCCCTGAATACTTCTGAAATCCTGAACCAAAAATTTTACTGAATTGATTCCTCTCTGAATTTCTCTGAATTCCTGTGGATCTCTCTGATATACTCTGAATCTCTCTGAATTCCTCTGAATATTCCTAACAAGTTCCACGTACAATTTTTCTTAATGTATCTGTCTCTGGAAGTTTCTAAAACCTCCAGAAAGCCTCTGAAATACAGGACCAAGATTTTACTGAATTTATTCCTCTCTGAATTTCCCAGACTTCCCCCACATCTCTCTGAAATCCGCTGAATCTCTCTGAATCTTTCTGAAAAATCCCACGCACAATTTTTCCTAATTCACCTGTCTCTGTGAGTCTCTGACACTCCCTGAATACCTCTGGAATCCTGAACCAAAAATTTAGCTGAATTAATTCCTCTCTGAATTCCTCTGAATTCCTCTGAATCTCTCTGAATTACTTCGAATCTTTCTAAATTCCTCTGAATATTTCTGGAAAGTTCTACGCACAATCTTTCTGAATTCATCTATCTCTGAAAGTGTCTGACACTCCTTGAACGCCTCTGAAATGCAGGACCAAGAATTTTACTGAATTTCCCAGAATTTCTCTGCATCTCTCTGAGTTCCTCTGAATTTTTCTGAATCCTTCTGAAAAGTTCAAAGTACCAGTTCTCTCAATCCACTAGTCTCTGAAATCCTCTGAACCACGCTGAATTGCTCTGAATTTCTCTGATTCTTTCTGAATCTCTCTGAAACGTGAAATTTTCAGAGAGATTCAGAGAGATTTTTTTACCAGGGTTGTCCCTGTATCACCGGAATTCTACGGTAATCTTTCACGTAAAATTCTTTCATTGACACCAGAATATACTATGAACGTTCTTAGGATATTCGAAATATGTTATATGTACATTCCAAGAGACTGTGTCATAGATGCTATGTATATTCATCGAACGTATGTAATCGAATATACGACGGTACGACAATCGCACGTCGATTGAATGAATATCGTACATTTCTAATGTACTATGTACGTTCTAAGTATATTTGAAACAGCCTCATTTGGATATTCCATGAACTTTTATCATATATTCTTCGTATCTCATTCGTACATTCTACGAACTTTTCAATTTCGTATATACTTTGAACTTCTGTTGCTGCTTGGGAACTAATTAAAACATAATTCTCGCCTTGGCAAAAGAATTGGATGAAAATCCGAATCAAACGCGGACACGAGTCTTGCGGTGATTTTTTATCCGATTCAATCTGGATTTGTTTATCGTTATCAACGTTCATCTGCTTCGGGTCAGTCCTCAAAGTGTTGTTTTGATGGCATATATCTTGGCCCAAAGAGAAACGTAGCTACCCGTACAGCACAACCACCGATCCTCCACCCAGGACTTCGGTGGAGAATCAGTGGAGAAATGAGAGCCGTGGAAATAAGGGAGAAATAAGGGAGATTCTCCGTTGAGGCAACGGAGAGACGACGTGAATTTGTCCGCCCCCTTTATTTTCAATAAAATTCATATCTGTCAATTTACGCAACCAAATTTCAATGAGTGAATCCACTAATATAAATTTTATAGAAAATAAAGGGGGCGGACAAATCCACGTCGCCTCTCCGTTGCCTCAACGGAGAATCTCCCTTATTTATCCCTTATTTCCACGGCTCTCATTTCTCCACTGATTCTCAACCTCCAGTCCACCGAAGTCCTGGGTGGAGAATCGGTGGTTGTGCTGTACGGGTAGAAATTGTTCTTTCTCCAAATTTGACCATCAAAGGCTCTACCCAGATAGCACGGAAAGTTCTCTGAACGTTTTGGTTCTGCGTGTTTTAGTCTCCGAGAAGTAGGTTCTTCAAACGTTTAGAGTACCTGCATTTTGGATGCCCCTGAATACGTTTCCAATACATTCTTTTCATCTACTACGCACCGCTCTTATAATGTTCCCCAATGTACTTCCATGAAAATTAACCTTCAGAAGCATGTGTGCAGCTTCGCACTACGTTATGAAAGCCTTTATTGAACACGTGCCCAAAACGTCGCATGGTGCACATGAATAGAACTAACCGGGACATGTGCACGTACCTGGGACATACATATGATGTTCTTAGAACATCCTGAGACGTCACTTGCACATTCTCTGTGTAACCAAACATGTTGTCTGAACGTTCAAAAGACCTCGCGGTGCTGTATGGGTAGTTTGGCCCAGATCGCGCTAATTTGGCTAAAAGCAGAGCCTGAGATGTCAAAGTGTGCCTCATCGTAGCTGGGAATGGACTAGTCATTCACGACTTTCGTAACCCTCCAATATCCAAAAACTTAACACTTGCGAGTCCCTCGCCAAAAACTCACAACTTCGCTTTTGATCACAATGAGGATTATTAAATAGAAGTTTCTCAAACACTACAATCATTGCAACTTGTAAACAAAATATTGATATCAGGAGAGAACTTCTGTTACAAAACCTAAGGATGCTGATGTGGTTCCAACAGTCAAAACAATCAAAATTCATCGAAATTAACGGTTATTCAAATCCCCCTTTGCACTGCATTGGAATAATAATAAACCCTGGTAACAACTTTACCTCAAATCTAATAGAAGGTAGTTACCGGACTTTATCCCAGCACTGTACACTTGTCGACGTACGCCATATGGCGAATCAAACCGATGATGGGCCCCCAACGAACTTTCATGGGAAATGGACACGGGACGACAAAATAACGAAAATCGAAGTCCTTTCTCACTTTTAGTTTGATAACATCAGGAAGCATCGAAAATTATCATACCATCCCTTCTTTAATTCTCTCATTCTATTCAACGTATACTTATTCTCATCGTTTTCTTATTATTAAAAAAGAATAAAACTACCATGTGTGTCTACGGATCCGTATAACAAAGCAGTTTAGCGTAGAATCATGCTGCGTAAAGTCAACAGGTGGGATTCATCCACTTGAAACAACCATCAATTCCACCCCCCGCGGTCAGTCAGTAGTAACACTCCGTTAGTCTCTCATGGGAAAAACTAACGGAACTTTATATACACATTGCTGTACAATCAATCATTAATCCAATATAACAATAATAAAAAAACATATGAATCATAAATTAGTACATATTATATTAGAAGAAAAAAAGAAAAATGTTGTTACGGTAAAATGTGCACACAAAAGATTCTTCTCTTACGACGCGTGTAGCATCGGCTTATAGAGAGAAAAAGAAACGCCGAGAGATCATCTCTGTCGCGTAGATGGCTCTATTTAAGGGTGTCCCCGAGAATAATTTATGGGCCGGGATTGTCGATTAACACGCGTATAACCTGGGGAGAGGATAACAAAAAAAAATGAAAAAAGAAAAAAGGGGTGGTCAGACGACACGCGACACTTTTTCAATATTTAAATAAAAAATGGTCAAATTGAGTATAGAGCGGTGGTAGCAGATCAGAGTAATGGATGTGTGTAGAAATATTCTTTCCCTTCTGCATCCGTTTCATCTTTCTTTCTTTGTCTCCGACGCTGCATCTCTCCCTTTCTCCCTTTTTACAAGGGTTGTAGAGAAATCAGGGTGTGTATCTGGCCGTTTAGATTTCTGTTTGACATCATCATTATTCTTGTAGAACTTTTGTCGTGAGAGAGAATCTTTTTGGATCCTCCCTTTGGTATATTAATAATCTCTAAGGGGAGGATCGAATATATTTTTCTCATTCTGCATGAAATTATACCTTTTCTAGAAATAGAATTCATTACAAAATTCATATTAGATATTTTATGAAGAAGATAAATGGAGAATCGATATTCTTTCATCTTAAAAGAAGGAATCTTGAATTTCTTAATTAAATCTAGGATATTAATATATCGAGATGAGGGGACTTTCATTCTAATTACTAAAACAAGTTCCTTCAGTCATAAAAGTATCTCATAAAATTCACACTTTATTCTCTGAATCTCATTTCTTACCCTTCTGTTCATTTGACTCACTTTTTTTTTATTTTTAATTAAATTATTTGTAATTTAATGTTTCATTTTTTCTTCTTTCGCCTCTCCTTTAATGTAACGTTACTGGAGTTTTTTTTATCATTCCTACATTTTCACAGCTCACTTTTTTAGAAATGAATAATAAAATATATCCTACCGAGGGCACGAATTGAATTCAATTCTTTCCATGACGAACAACTCATTGAACTACATCATTTACTTCACAGAGTAATAAAAATGTTAATTTTTCGATGTTCAGTTTTTTAATTTTCTAATTTTATTCTAACCTGAATGACATGGTTGCGTGGTGTTATTCTTTAATCGTTTCCTAATTTCTCAATTATAAGTATTGAGTAACTGAAGTAGAAGAAGAAGAAGAAGAAAGGTTATGAATTCTGGAAGACAATTCAAAGAAAATGTTAGTCGGTGAGAAGAGGAGGAGGAGGAGTTGGAACTTTGACTCTTAATAGTTCACAGTAGTTTTAATTACCAAGCGTCATCTGTGCGTCGCATAACATAATATTGCGCACCAAGTTCCCATTGAACCTCCTTCTTAATTCAATTTTTCCCCCTTTGCATTTGATTTGAGATCATCAGGAGATACGATCGGGCAAATTATTCAACGTAATAAAATATGAAAAGTTGGGATTTTTTCATGGTATGACTCGGATATATCGATTAACATGTGTGGCATTGTTAACAATAAAATTTAGATAGGGGTTAATACGTAACGGTCAATGACGGCGACCACCACCAGGTGAATCACGCCAGAAATCAAGGGTGCATGACGAGAGATTTGATTGGCTCGTGCACGCACCCGATTGACTGCATAAATACACGTACGATACGTTATACGTCCTGTACAACACCCACCCATCCACCCATCTCACCTGCCTTCCGCAACGTTACATTTTCTATTTGATTTTTCTCTCTTTCTCTTTCTGTCAGTCCGCCACGAGCGGCCACGTTTTGCGATTTATATCTCTCCCGATAGAAATAAAAATCATTATTATATATCGATGTCGTTATAATGACACATATACGTGTACACATATATGCACTCACCGGTCTCTCTTTTATCCTCCGTCGTGTTTTCACCCAACATGTCCTGCAGTTGAAGAGGTTCTCGAAGACCGAGAAGAAGCTCTTCACCCGCTGTGATATCCCGTATAGTTTCGTACACCATCTGTAACGAACCACGATTAATCATTGAATGAAGTACAAGAGACGAGAGAACGAGAGGACTCGAGTTTTTGTTTAAGACAATGAGCTGATTGTGTAATTGTAAATTGTGAAGAGACAATGTATGAAAATATATATAACACGCTTATTGTCGTTGTTATTATTTTTGCGATGATATGACATGATTCGAATCTAATGTCTTTTCACCCTCGTGTTATATATACAGGGTGAATATACATATGTAGTATATACGAAAGCTGTGAAAGGATCTTCGTGTAGTGACTTGAAACATTATTATGATGACGATTTTGGAGAAGATATATGTGTATATATGTGTATAATAGTCAGTCACATTCTCCGTTCCCCATTCCCACAGTTACACGCAAGGATTGCAAAGAGAGGGCGGATGGGAAGTCAGTGAAACGACCCCCATGGGGTGACTTAATAACTAAACACCCTGTATACGTGTACCTTGTAGAATATATATATATAAATGTTGCGCCCACAACACCGCGATGGCTAACATGTGGCATAGTTCACATATAAACGAACACAAATGTATCTGACAGACCCAGAAATGTTGAAAGTTTAAGTTGAGGGCGCGAGCCATTTGACGATTGTCCAGCCACAACCCCAACTTGACACCGTGACCTCCAACAGAATTCATTTCTTAATAATTCTTACACGTTTCGGAAAACGTAGTAATCGTTTCTCAAACTCAATACACAGTCATTTGTCAGTAATCTACACTGTTCATAATTCAAATTCATTACTTTGAGCTTCCCTGGTGAAAATGAAGCGTTGAAGTGCGACGAAAGTGTAATCTAATAGTAATTTAGGAGGAGATTAGAACATTTTCATGCTTCATTTGTTTCAATACTCGCTTCCTTCGCTTTTGAATTTTGACCAGAGTTTGGGAATCGTTGGATCTGGATGTTTTATTCGATGTCTCAATATTTTGATGTTTTCACAAACGTATTACAGCTGCTCCTGCAGACACGCGATTCACGAAAATGTCTAAGCTCTCGCCAGAATCTCACCAGGAGCTTCCGAGAGTCTGCTTGCTCGAATCCTTTTTGTTAGAATTTCTTGAGAATTTTGATTTTAAATCAGATTTTTTCCTTTCCACCCTTCCAGATCTGAATAATGCGTCAAAATACACTGTCCAAATTCAAAACCATGAAATTCCACTAAATTCAGTGAAAAGTCGACCTTGCATATTGAAAGAAAAGAATGTGTGATGATGTGTAAAATATGTATAAACATTCTTGTCACCCTTCAGGAAACTAGTACAAACAGTTCAAAACATTCTAACCAGGTGTATTCAATCCACTGATACTCAACATATTGACTCTTCAAAAAACAACCCGACATAAGGTGAATTATTTCAATTTTCGTACCAATTTGTGTACCAGTTTCCGTACCACAGCATGTGCATTAAATCACTTTTCAGAATTATAGCAATTATCTTTTATTATCGATACTCGTGCAACATATGTTCCAACATGAAATTCAATTTTACTCATTTCGAAAAAAGAATGAAACAAAATAAAGGACTAACCTGTCCACCGATGAGAATGTACCGCATATTAACAGCGTGAGGACTATTGGCGCTTCTGACATATTTTAACCAATTGCTGGCCTCGCAGGAAGCATCCAGCCATCCTCTAACTCCGCTCCCTGCTATTCGAACCTGAAAATCCATGTTTCATATACTAGCTCGTATGTATCAATAAAAATATAACAATAACAATTTATCCGCAGCATCTCATCGAGAGAATAACAGGAACCCTAAGTAACAAATATCCACTTTTAGGGCGAGACAAGTGATTTGATGCTTTTCTTTTTTTCTCTCCAATTGTCTAGCGCGTCGTGTCCCCTTCGCGCGAGACGCTTGATCGCCCAAGCGTCTCACCCTGATTTTCTACGCTCTCATTTTTGATCCTGCTCCTGCACGTCGTTTAATTGTAACTACATTTGGCACTTTCTATTATCGTTTCCATTCGCCTGTTCGTTGTGCTCTAAATTTAGAAGAAACAAATATTTGGCTGCGGAATTCGAAGCTCAGAGTCTGGGTGAGTCTCGGATACCACCTGTCGGGGATCAGCGTTACCGCTATCGGTGTTACTAAAATGTGGGTAGAAAAGAAGGTAAGCATAAAAATCAATGAATCTCGCAGGTGGATAAGTGCAACCCCTGTTGTCTAACTGCGCAGGTAAATAATCTCTGTTACCGAGTCTGTTCTGATCCCCGTGCCCGTACTACCTCCAACGATAATCTTCGAGCATTTCAAACAACTCGGTGTACAAACTCGTACTTATCGGTTCAACCACGAGATTATTGTGTTTTGTCATTTTTATCTGTATTTGCTAAATTTCTGTGATAGGACGAGCTCCAAAAAATGGTTACCATACATTTTCAACAACTTCCAACCCAACAAAGAATTACTAGCTACCTAGCTGGAAGACACGAGACATCCTCGGAATGGTATTAAATGCATTTTTCGTTCCAATTGATGCGTCGCATCATTGTCAAAGGTGTGAAAAGAGAGGTAGCGACGAGCTCATCCTAATCTCCGGGCATTACAATACTAAAAGCGAGTTCGTGCCGTTCATTGTGAAACGCTCCTTAGTGGAATCCATCAAGCTACTACTGCTAGTCGAAAATGGACCATTCAGTTTTTAGAAAGAAGACTCCCCTTGCACAAAGGAAAACATTCCTTTCTCTAATTACAACACGATTCTGAATTTATTAAATTCAGGAACATCATATATACGAAGGGATGAGATGAAATAATCATCATCGTTTGACCGGAAAGGAAATTCGTCACCATCTTTAACCTCACAGCAGGGACTTTTTCTTTCATCTTTGTCGGCAAACGTGGACATGTGCTAACAATTCGCTCGACAGATTTGTGTCTCCTGATTTTTTTTCTTTCTTTCTCTTAATCTCCGTCGTGAGGAGTCAAATAATTGACACCATTTCTAAACTTTACCAAACACACATACGCGTACACGACCTCTGAAATCTCCTAGATCCTCCTTCTGGATTGATCTCCTTCGTGTCCTGGAATGTGTTTTTTCAATTCATAGAAAGATCACGCTGTTCTGTCGTTCGAATCAAAGGAGAACTTTCGTTAGACATTTTTGAGAGAAAAAAAAGAAGAAGACCCGGTGACAAGAAGAAGGCTTTCGTCGGCTTGGTTTTGTCCGAGGTGTGAGGCTACAAAGAAAAGCAAAAGATCACGCAAAAGAATATGGAGCGAGTGGAACAAGTTGAACAACAACAACAGGATCTTGTCCTCGGAATTGTCAGGATATAGTCGTATGGCTAAACCCCATGCAGAGCGAGTTTCTTACGAAGGTCGGAAGAGAAAAAGAAGATCCTTCCTGACACTGACCGCGTGTCCCCTCTTTTTCTCTCTTCTCCTTTGTGGGAAACGAATTTTTTGCAATTTACTGTGTTGAATTATCAATGTCTCTTCAATTATAATTGCAACTACTCTCAATAATACAGTATAGTAAAATATTCTATGCTATCGTCTGTTTAAATTCTTTGAACATGGCTCAGTCTCGACAAATCCTGATATTTTTTATCCGAATCTTTATAAATTTTTCACTATATCGACACGTAATTTTCAAGCTTCGAGCAAATAATATACTTTTGTTCGAATGCACGATACGACATGCATAATAAGTATTCAAAGTAAACGAGATTGTATATACCACTTGCACATATAACTCCTACCACACGTTGTCGGTAGCTACAACATTTCCTCTCCGAGTGTTCAAACGAGGGCAGAGGACTGACTCTTGAGCCAATAATTTCGGAAATCGACGTGACGTACGTAGGGTCGTTACTTCCAAGTTAACTCGCAATAAGTTCGACATTCTGATAATACAGTTTCAGCTCAGGATTAATTAAGCATCATTTAAGATACCTTCCTTCTTCCGTAACCTCGTACACCAACGCGTATATGAAAGTTGGGAAGGAAATTAAGCAAAGATGTTGCATGATTTTAACGAGGACCGTCGCCTTCACCGGTTGAATCGTAAACAGTTTAGTTGTTTAAGGGGATGATAATTGACTGTCAAGAGATCCATTCTGCTCTATCCTTCGCTGAATTTCAAGAGGATTACGAATATATTATTTCACGAAACTTGGATAATACTTTTATAGACAGTCATCTTCGGTGTTTCGAATCTCATTAATTTGGGGGAAAAAAAGAACAAAAGCGGAGAAGAGAGAAGAAAAATGAGATGACTAAATGGCAGATTTTTTTTCTCAAAGTGATCGACGATAAGTGTAAGATCGCGAGATGAATTTTCATCGAGTTCTTTGAAAGAGAAAGGTTGATGATGGAGGACACGCTGTGCGCCGGCTAAAAGCATTTCTACGTCGGTCATCCGGATGGAGTCTGGAGCCCTCTTCTCCATCACCGAGTGTAATAAATTCTTCATCCCTCTCCCTCGTTGAAGGTACAACACATTCATATACCGTCTATTTTCTTTCAGTGCTTTAATTGAATCGTTTATGCGTGATTTTGAAAGTATTGAAAGATATTCATTGACGTGGTATCAAAGTGTTTCACGATAAGGCGAAGAAAAAATATATGTATTTTCACATGTTATCGAACTTGACCCACTTGACTCTTGCCGAGTATAAGCTATGTAATGACAGAGAGCAAACGGTGCCCTTCGACCCGTGTCTAACGCGCAGCAGATGCTACCCCCTGCTCCTAGAAATACTCTTCCGAAACCCCCATAATAGGAGACAGAGTTGGGCCAAGGCGAACCGTGTCGTACATTCGGAGACCCACCCTCGCCTCGATACCGACGTATACGTATAAATTATATCCGAGTCGCGTCACTGCCAGCCCTCATACGAACGTATGATCGATCATTACTGTGTTTTGATGCCCTAACGCAAAATCACAAGATCCTCCTTACGATGAATTGCAGAAAATTCAAGTGTGTGAGAAATGTCTCGTTCGGCAATAATAATCGCTTCATTTTAGGGACAATGTTTTTTTTTGTATACAAGAAGAATAGAATCTTCGATCGAATCACCTGATTGACCAACCCCTCATCGTTCTCATCTTCGAAAGTAACGCGAATGTGTAACACTCTACCGAGTGACGATAGTTACAAGCTACCCACGAATCCGAAACAATCGGCGGCACATCAAAGGCAGCGATTGTTTCCCGTAAATTATAACCGGGTGCACTTGCTCGAGTTCTCGTTATGAGTTGCGAACAAGTTCAATTAAGTCCACAACGTGCGCTGACAGACGAGGAACGGCTTCCTACACACGACGAAGCCCTGTAGCTACATCATATCCAACGTCGTCTACAGCGCCATCAAACCTCTAACCTCTTTCTCCGTTTGTGAACCTTCCCACCTTCCTCTACTTTCGTCCTTCCTCCTTTTCCATACCTATATATATATCTTTCTCTATCCTTTCAAGCAAACCACCCTAGATGCGGCGTGACAGTGTTCCACAAATATACACGTACACAACCTCACGGGAGAATGAGAAAATCAAGATATGAGAAATTTGGAATGAATTTCTCACCCTGCCTGCTACCAGGATACAATCCCAACCACTAACCGCCAATTTAACTTGAAAGAATATATCATTGAATCTTTATGTGTTGTTACGTTTTTTCTCTTTTTCATTGATGAGAAATTATTAAGCCATTATGTATTCGCAAACCAACCCTTTTCTTCAAATCGAGTTTCTGATTGACACTTTTCGAATGAGCTTACCTACCTTATGAAAGGTCTCGATATAAAACCTTGTACCGTGCAGTTGTATTATGCTAATACACAGACATGATATACCCTTTTTTCTGCTCTTTTGTTCAGGCCCGTGGCTATAACACACAACATATATGCTTATTTTGACATTGAAATTTTGTCTCTTGCGGGAACAATCAACTCCTCGATGAGCACAAACAATTTATATTGTTTAAAATCCGCACAGAAGATTTTTGGTTGATCTTTGTTGTTGTCTTCCCTATGGATGATATTGTGTTATTTAAACGCGTAACGGAATAAACGAATGAATACTTGGCGTGAAATCTGGGCAGGATATTAATAGAGCATTTATAAGAAAAAAAGAGATATAAAAGTCTTACAAGTCTTATGTGGTGTACAAATTGGACAATGGTCAGTAGTTGAATATTGGCATCTATTGTAAGTACAAAAAAGGAACTAGTCGTTGGGCGGTACAGGAGGTCAAGCCCCGGAAGTGATGTTGACAATAAGGATATTATTCCTGCACTCCACAGTCCACTCTATACCAATCGAACGTCTCTTTTCATCGTTCGCGCACACTACGACGACACAACTACTCTATAAACTATTCTGTATTCCATCCCAGGTATATATCCTCATTAAACGACTCTCTCGGTTCTCTTTCGGCCAAGAGAGTTTCCTGCGACTCTTAGTCTTTTGGCTTCGTGGATGCATCAAAGGTTAAGGTTCTCGTAAGGCACATAATGCATAACGAAGACGACGACATATAAGGTTACCGCTGAGGGATTTCTTCGTGGGAGCTGCGGCACTCGTTGGAAATCAAAAAAGAAAAGTATTGTATTGTTCCTATTGTTCAAAACAATTTGCATATATGCACAATGCATGAATCAGAAATTGAAATTATGTATAACAGTGGGAAAGAAATGGAGGAAAATACATATCACATTTGTTTGCCATTAATATGATTTGTCAGTGGCATACGTTGCTCTTAATAGTCGTGCGGTTTTCCACCCGATTTGACGAAAAAGTGCCCTCGTGCACTCGTGGACAACAACCACCACCACCACCGCATGCACGCGCTTCGAATATGAAAAACAAGCGGTTTTCCTAGTCCATATTCTCCTCCCCTTCACAAATCTCATATATTCCCGAACTCATGGATTCAACCGATTGGAAGGAACAAAAAAACATGTTATTTCTTCGTGTGAATCTATTCCATCCTTGTAACTCAAAATTATGAAATTTCCAAACCCATTGAATCGAGTGGAGTCCAGGCACAATCGCCGCGTGTGGAAAATGACAAAATCAGAAACATTTGATAGATATGATAGCGGTGTCGCATAGTAGCGGGAATATTTAACTCTCGTGCCAACGAACGCATGTCGTAGTGACAAAATGTAAATGGCGCCATCCATCTAAACTCTCTCTTGGCCGACAAAAAAAAAGAGACCCACCCGGACCAACTGTCGTCCAGCGATTACAGGATCGATTAAAGCCAAACTACCCCTTCGTTTCGTCGAAACGATCTATCAACTCCTCCTCGGACATACACAACCACCACTGTTCAAGTACACGTTCACATTCTCATACGCTACAGAATTTTCTCACAAATCTGAAAATATCGGGAACAACTTTATCCTGACAATATAATACTTAATCCTTTCCCTCGATCGAATTTCAATCCAACGATTTTCACAATATCCTTGATTCCTTACCTTACCTCTTTGAAAGAAAGAAGAGAAAAAAAACCCAAGAAAGACAACACAAACTTTTGCTCAGTTTTTTCACCCTTCCTCTCTAATCTTGTTCTCACATTCACTTTTACGGGAGAAATGAATAAAAAAGAAAAACAGGTAAAAACCGAAATTTCACCCCAAATATTGGTCTCCTTTCGTCAACCCCTCAACTTAACCTAACTCGATTCAACTCGATCCAACGCGACCCACCTGCTCAATTTGGCGCTGTTGGCTCTTCTCATTCATCAAACATTCACAGTTTGATAATGTAGTGCTGTGCGATGTGGTATTTCGCTAGGGCAATGATTTCTCAAATTTACCGTGCAACCAAAAGCAAAAAAAAACGCAACACGTATAATAACGAGAAGGGGATTGATGGCTGTGGTAGGAAAAATCATAATAATAATAATAATAACAAGAAGAGAGAGGGACTACTTTTCTTCTCATCTTCTGCTTTTTTCATCTCTTAGCACCCATGCGTTGACGCGTGAGCTTGCGTGTGATTCGTGTCATCGTGGCGACTAAACCAATCTTAGGCTTAGAGTTCACTCTTCCGTGATGGAGATATCGGCGACGATACTCGGGGAAACCCGGGGAGTGATTTCACGACACGTGAGCTTTGAACTTGAGTGATTCAATGTGAGTCCAATTTGCCGAATGATCTCAAGAACCTCAAGTTAAATGATCAATCTGCAAAAGATGTGATTTTTTTTCTCAATGAAAATTGAATATTTTTATCATTACATTTATATCGTCGCTCTATCTGAGTATTGGAAAGAGAAAAGTGAAAATGAGTTTGACAAAAAATATCCACGTCAAAGAATTCTTGAATAAGACGAAATTCTACAGGTCAGTTGTGAATACGATCGTGTCTCTCGTGTTATTTGTTCGTTCATTCGTTCTTCACCGCGAGCCAAGGCAATTGACAGATATGTCAACGTGGATGACACCTTCGGCGCTTACGAACCAACCGACCGACAGACCAACGAACCAGGTGTCTCCCCTCTCTTTTCCTATATCTTCTTGTTTCCCTGTAGAACGAGCTAAGCATCTGCCGGATAATACCGAGGGATTATGGCAGGAGAATATACACGTATACGAAGAAGAGAAAAATTTCTAACTACCCTGAACACGAACCATAAACAGATCGATCATCTTTCAAACGGTCCCAAGTTATACAGTAAGAAACAGAATCAATATCCTGTCATCGAGATGATATCGGATAAAAATATCACTCGATACATTTTGTTACAAATTCGATATATGTATTTGTTTGCTTGTTTGTTTGCTTTTTTTTTCAAGTTCAAAGATGATACTCACCTCCCACGCGTAGCGAGGATTGAAGGGTTCGCTTGCCCATTTACCGATGAACGGGCCGAATCTTGCTCCTCGTGGAATATCCTTTCGCGCTCGAACTTGTGGCCCATCGGGCGATGAGCCCCCGACTTCGATCTCCGGCACTGGGGTTATCCATTCCAAATTTGAATGGTCTTTGGGTTCTTGTTTTATCGTTGCTTCCTCTGATAATTATCAAAAATCATCGCATGTATCATGTAAATTGATACGATAATGAGATACGATGCTAAATTTGCAATGAAGAATACCACCCTAGTAAAAATGAATCGTATAAGAACATATAAAAATCATATGTCATCCATATAAAATTCATATATGGCCATATATAATCCCTACATGATCCATATTGAATCCAGGTATGACCCATATATAATTTATATTCAATCCATATATGACCCATGAATGCAAGATTTTTTCACATATGAAAGAAATTCTGTCATATATGGAATATTCTCCATACATGGATCATATATGGTCATATATGGATTTTATATGTATTATGTATGAATTATGTATGGGTCATATATGTTTACTTTTTACTAGGGCAGTTGTTTTTGAAAAATGTAACCAAGACTATTCATAAAACAATTGAGATACAAATTATTGTAATGAAGGGGAAAAATAAACAGAAGAGAAAGAGAATTCGCTGTGAGAATGAAATCTGATTTTGCTGAAGTAGACATATTTTTGCTGTAACAACAATCTATATGCTTGTTAGCTATGACAGCGACTTTTTAGCTGTGGCAGTTCAATTATATTTGAGATGTGGATTTTTTAATTGTTGTCGGAAGATTTATGGGATTGGCTCTCATGGTGTAATGTCTTTCAGTTTTTTTGGACTGTTACGGGCCTTTGTTAGGCCTTGCAAGTCCCTTACAAGGAGAAAAAAGAAATTCGCTGTGACAGCGAAATCCAATTTTGCTGAGTCCCTTTTTTCTGCAGCTGCAACTTGAGAGAAAATGGATTGGATCCAAAGAGATCTAATTTGATCTCTTCAGATCGAAAAATGGAATGCGGTAGATCTGCTGAAATCTAAATGATGTATCTATTTGGATAACAACAGATCTACTTGAATCTAAGTAGATATACGTGGATCTGAATGAAAAAAGTCGTGAACTGACCTAGATTAATTTAGATTTCAACAGATTTAATGAGCTTTGATTTGTCCTAAGATCTGCGTGGATCTATCTACATCTATTTAGATCCTAAGAGATCTACCGCACACGGAAAAAAATGATTAACTATCATTTGGATAACCAAAATTTAGCTACACGCAGGAAAATATATTTTTAAAAGTCCCATAATTTATTGAGGATGAGCGCCAGTCTGTGATGAATGAAATTATTTACCTGAACATAGCTCCAAGAGTACCATAATTTCTTGTAGTTTTGAAAAATAAATTAAAGTCAAAACTCTATCTGTCGCAGACTGGCGCTGATCCTCAATAAATTATGGGACTTTTCAACACATCTGTTTTCTGCGTGTATGGGAGCTATTTTCTAGCTGTCACAGCTTCTCACTTGGCGATAGTAGCAAGAAATGTAGCTGTCGCAGCGAAAATTCAACAACTAATAAATTATTTGGCTATCCAAATATCAACCACAAAACCTGTGCAGTTACAGCTACGATTTCCCACTGTGGAAGCTAAAAAATAGCTCCAGCTGCAATTATTTTAGCTACAGCAGTGAAAAAAAGGTGCTGAAAGAGTGAGTAGCTGCCACAGCTCTTTCTTTTTTTTACGTGCATTCCTTTTGTTCGATCAAACAGATCTAAATTAGATGTTATTGGATCTCTTTGGATCTAATCCATTTTTTCTTGGGTTGCTGCTCCAGCCAAAGCAACCCAGCACAATTGGATTTCGCTGTGACAGGAAATTTCTTTTTTCTCCCTGTGTTGAGTCCCTCAACAGCCCAAAAAACTAGACAACAATTAAAAAAATCTTCCTGCATTCAAATGATTTTTTACCTCCGGAATATCGTTTGAAAATAAATATCAGATCACAATTGAATGTCAAAAAGTTATCGCTATTGAACAAATTGGATAGTAGAGCAACTGATACTTACGATATTCGTTTTTGATATCCCTCAATTTAGAGTAATCATTCGGTTTATGACCATCGTAATCCCAGGTTGAGATTTTTTTATCCTCCTCGTCGTCCTCCTCCTCTCCTCGTGACGTGGGGGTTCTTTGACTTTGTTGTTCCTTCTCGTAACCCGGTTGTCCTTCCATCTTAGGCGAAAGATCGCCACCTTGTTCCCGATAAGACGATCTCAATTGATGACTATACTCTTCGGATACGTCAGCGCCGATATGAGATTCTATTTCTCGAAAACTGTTATTATCGTGATCCGCTGTGCTGTTGAGACCCGAATCAGTTTCCTCTATCCCCATTACATCCGAACTTCTCGTTCTGTCTCGTCCCGACGTCGACTCGCCTTCGTCGCTGCTTCCTGAATACCATAACAAACATACCACAACCTTAATCACTTTTTTCATTCTATTCAAAATCAAAAAATATCGAGACGACATAAATCGACTTATAAATCATATTCACCTTCATACAACCTTTGAACTTCACCTCAAAGATTTTTTATAAATTTTATAATGGAGGAAAGAGCGTGAAATCTAAATATGTTTATAGCGTCCACCAGGAAAGAAAATATATCTTTTCCTGTAGGACCCCAATATCGCTCAGGATGTCCTGTCCTGCGGTTTACGATGCTGATTTACCGCGACGCCGTATAGGAGATCATTTTCGCACCAGTAATTTATAAAATTATTATATTATTTGAAAAACAACAAAATAATGTGCCGGAGGGACATGAGAGAAATATTGCAGGAGGGTATAAAATTCCCACGGATTTGACTGACAAGAGTCTGATCGAAAGGAAGAATGTTCCTAATCTTCAAGTGTCCAAACTTTTAATCATCTTTCGTGTTGAACACTCGAGAACGCTATCACAACGTGGGTAGTTTGGATATACACGCGTGTATAAATGCGTTATACGATACTTGTAGTAGGTTTTACCGAAGGGTACAAGTAAAGCATTTGTATCATCATTGGGAAGTCAAAGACCCCTCATATATTCTTTCGTTGGAGGGTTTTCCAAATATTGTTGTTGTTATTACACTTGAAGGAGTTCATGTTCAACAGCTCTGTCCATTGGATAAAGGTCTCTCCTTTACGATCGGTTACACGCTCTCAAAGACCTCTCTAAAGGAATTAATCTGTACTCGAGAAAATCCTTTCGTTGACGTTACAGATTAGGATTTTCAGGATCTTTTCGTGAAATAATGAGACATGTTTTTTTTATCTTTCATTGATTCATTTTTTCGAATCGAAACAAATGATTTAATTTCATTAGAACGAGGAAAGAAAATATATCAATTATTTTCTTCGATATACACTGAAGAAACAATATTTCTACATCCGATTTGAAAAATCGTTTACATCGATTATCGTTCCATCGTTTCATCGTTTGCCTTTCAACAACACGTCCCCTTTTCCCATCCTTCTTTTTTTTCCACCGCGTCGTGTGTGCATATTCAAACGAGAGGAAATTCAACTCTCGACTTCTCCTTCTTCTTCCTCGTTCCACTTTTACATGTTGGACAATGTAATCTGTTGATTCCAAGCAGGGAAAAAAAACACACAAACACTCTCTCTGATATATTTTAAATAACAGAACACGCGCATGCATATTGATAATAATGCTCGTGATTCACTTTTTGAGAATCTATATGTCTCCGAGACATTCTTTTAGGATGGGATGATGAGATATACTTATGTTCTTCTTATTATCTGACTGCGAGTGAATTATGATACAATCGTATGTACGTGTGTTTATGTACACATATAATACACGTTTGTTTATCGAAGAAGAAGCAGAAGAAGAAGAGATTGGAAGAGATTTCGTCGAAACGATACGATGACACTTCCGCGGTAGATCAAAACCAAACCGCTCGTGATGAAGCAGAGGGGACGATACGAGGTATATGACAGGACGTGAAATTTTTCCTCCTTATCGTTTCAAACATCGTCATCATTACCCGGGCGCTCGGATATCGTCACAAATAATAAACTCCAGCCTGCCAATATAACACGTAGAATAGGGCCGATGGAATTGTTTTTATACTCAAGGAAAAAAGAGACGATATCTTCTTCTCATTGTTATTATTGGGATATTCTTCGGTCGACACTTGTCTCTGTGTACCCAGGATTTATCTGGCTTCTCCGATTTCACGATTAAACACACCGAGGGATAAGAACTTGCGGAGAATGAAATATCAGATTCTATATTTTTGTATCTCTTCCTTCGGACCGTGAGAGAGTTGTTTCATCATCACTTTGACATGTTCTTCCGAAAAGGATGACGAGAATTTGCAATAAATTACATAGTTTGAGGAAGGATTTTTAATTGTGAACGAGTAAAACGATTTTACTTGTTACCTAGTTTGAAAACTGAATTGGATTTGAGGACCCGCATAGATGACAGGACGTTCTTTATACGCACGTCAATTTGCTGGTTATGTCTAGCTTCTATTCAAATCCCGGTATTCATATTATATCTGAATCTTGGAAGCATTCAATCCACCGAGATGGAAGAATATCATCCGTCTTCTTGTCTGGGTTTTAATCATTCACGTGGAAATTCTCGAACCTTGAGGGGAATTTATTCACCAAGTTTTGGGAACCTTTGGTATCATTTTTTCAACAGATGTCAAAGAATATTGGATTTTGATAATAAACAGATTTGTATTGATATTCAATTAAGTCACTGTCCTGATAAATTTAGTTCATGCCAGTACTCGAATAAATTAGATCAAATTATTCGAAATTACGAGCGGACAACAAAATAGATGCATTTCAATTACTTCACTTTCATACTCCGAAGTCTCCGCTCTCTTTATATTCTTGATGGATTGGAAATAGATGTACTGATACTCTATGACACGAGAGTGGAGTATTGAAACGCAGTTTTTGATACGTTTTGAATAACTACCAAGGATAGGTTTTTAAAACTTCACTTGCATGCAGTCAGAATTCGTTTATCGTAAACTAGAAAAAAATTGGAATTATATTGCATCTCAGTACCTGAAAATCTCAGCACATTTATTTTTCAGTACATTTTCTGCACTTTCCTTGTGAAAGTTCAGAAAATGTATGTTGCTGAAGTTTGAATCGTTTATTGAAACAAATTGGTTACTGAATAACGAAATCCTCAGCTGTTCCCTTGTGAAAATACTTCTACGCCAAATTACGCCAAAAACTACGCCTAAATACTGCATTTCGGACACTTTCGTAAAAAATCTATGACCAAGAGTTTTACCCGGATACTGTGGCGTAAGAAGGTGTAGAAATACGTAAAATGGCATAAACTCCCGGACTTTGTACGCCAAATTTGCATATTTCTACTCCCCTGCTTCAATTTCGCGTATTTTCGGCACAAATATTCCGTATATTACGTAAAACTATGCCAAGCTGTGGGACGTAGATTCTCAGTTTTTGGCCTAATTTGGCGTAGAAATATTTTCACAAGGGTGGAAGATCCAAAATCTTGGGATAAATCCTTTAAATAATGTTTCCAGTTCCAAGGAGTCAATTCAAAAAGATAAACACCGATGATTTCTCAGATTTTGTGAATTTGAATTTTTGTTTCTGTGAACGATTCGAACTCCAACAACATGAAAATGTCACTGTCATGTTTTACATACACTTTTTTCTGAATTTTCAAATAAACTTTGCTGAATTCATTCTCCCTAGTAGAAATGTTCTCTAGCAAATGATGAGGCACTGATCAGTTTCCCATTTTACTGATCAGGGACTGACCAGGAAACTTACAAGTTTCCGACAAGGGGTGTAACGCTCTGACTAATGAGAAACTGATTGAAGAAACTGAGCAGATATGAGCGAGTAACTGATGAGGGACTGATCAGTAGTTGATGAGTAACTAACAAAGCGTTTATCACCCACAAAAATGCAGCGAGGTTATATCGATGAAGATGTGGAATTATGATGATAAATTGATGATTTTTTACTCAAATCATAATTTATGTTTTTGTTTAAGATGTTTCTAAGGATTGAAAAGTAAATTTTCAGCAAAATCCGTAGGAAAAATTTTCCCAGACTTTTTCTTAGATAAAATGTAGGAGTTTTTGCGAAGGACAAAAAATATATCAAACCATACGTATGATGTTTCCGCCTCAATCATGAGATATCATGAGATAATATTCACGTTACTGCTCTACTTACTCATAATAAATAACAACACTATATTATTTCACAACGAGAAAGAATATATACATATTACACCCCATCTCCTTTTATACCAAAACCTTACAAAATCTACAAATTTCCAAAATAGCTTTGTTATGTGCATATACTTTTGATAATTATAATTATTGACGTTAGGTTTCATTGATTTGATAAAGCAAAACCAGGATAAAATAATTCGAACCAATTCAATTCAATTTCTTTGAGATACTTGGAATTTTGGTCGAGACATATATCTAAAATGGGTGTACTTTTGTAATTGAAATATATCACTTCAATAACAATCACAGCGAGAAAATTTCATATTTGGATTTATTTGGATTGACTGAATTTTATTCAAATCAACTAAATTTCTATTTAAATATGAACCTACTAAAATTTTAGTTGAGTCAAATAAACAATTCACTTCATCCAAATACATTTTTATTCATTTCAAATAAAATTTACTTGAATCAAGTAAAATTTTATTGGATGCAATGAAATGTTTAGTAGGTTCATATTCAAGTAAACCATTTTTCTTGGTGCAATACATTCTTTAAACCGGATATTTTGTATAAACATTTACGCTATTAATATTTCTTGCGAATAAAGGCAATAACTTGTGAGAATTTGATCAGTTTTATATGAATTTTAATAATCATATTAGACAGATCAGTTCCCAACAAGTTAATGATCAGTTTTTCCTGATTAGTTTTTCCTCATCAGTGCCTTATCAGTCATAGGGAAAACTGGCGATATCTCTACTAGGGATTAAATACCTCGTAAGTTGCCAGGGGTTTACGTTAGTTAGTGCAACTATCGAGTTAGTTAAGGCAGCTAATGTGGTACCTTTCCTAACTACCAGCATTCAAAGATTGCTGTATAGAGCGATAATTTTGATGTTATCAAGCCATCTTTTAATAGTTTGGAATAAACGATTTTACAGGGTTCATCAATCGACCCAGTCATGGCATATTATCGAGTCATATACGGTTTTAATTACGTAAGCATGATGCCCATTAATGGCTCAACAATGGTTAATCACTTGCTGATAACGTGGGTCCAGCAATAGCCGTGAATAATGGGGCACCTATGGAATTAATCCTTGGCTATGATTCCGATTCATGGCTAGAAAACCCAAAATTATGTTTGAATGTCAACCATCGATGACGCATTACTGGACCATATAATATCAATAATCAATCATGATCAAGACTGCATTTCACGATAATTGGCTCGTTATTGAGCCAACCCTGTTAAAAATTCCTACCGAAACCAGGGAAAATATGGTTGTCGAGTTTTGAACGGTTTTTCTGAGAATCCGGTTGACAAATGACAAAATGCATACCCGTTGAAAACTGACAAGTTTTGACTACACTCATAAAAATGATTTTCTTATCATAAGACGGCAGCCGTCTGAAACATATTCCATTTCACTGGTGAAATGAAGCCGTTTTACCATTAGAATCGGCTGCCTTAATACAATAACCGTGCAGTTTTATAAGCAGACGAAAATCGCCTAACTTTGAAATGAATGCCATCTTCTCACATAACGGTATTCGTCTCACGACAAGAAAAATGTTTCTAATCTGCTCCCAAGTAAATAAGTTTGAGTATTTTTGCCCCGTCTTATCATTAGACGAATTTCGTTTTACTGACAGAAGAAGTCGTCTGTTAGTGGGATGGAATAGTTCAAGACAGTTCCCGTATTGTCATGAAACGAATCCCCGTCTGAAAGTATTTTGAACCGGGATTGTCTTATGATTTTGCAGCCTCGTTTCATCATTAGATGGTATTTCTTTTGGGTGTAGATTCGAACGGGTATTAAAATTACGACAGTGTGTCAAAGAAGTGTGTCAGTGCCTAATTTTACGAAGGAAGTTCATGTTGAAAAATGATTTAAAATTATTTATATAAAATTCGTTTATAATTAGAACGAATTTTTCGTGTATTGAATGTAAAAGAATATTTTTCAAATTCCATATAAAGAACATAAAATTATTTTTGAAAACGTCTTCCTTATGAAATTTTCAATTACATGTAATGGAAGCAAAAGTTATTCACATAGCTGGATAATTCAATCCCATTTCATATCTGGATGAAATTTCTGTTACGAAAATATACGTTAAAGTGTGTTATGATGTAGGAAAAATAAAAAATTCAGTTACGTGTAAATGAATTTTCAATTCAGTTACCAAGGAATAAAAATGTTATTTACAAATAACGATTCCTTGTTATTATGTCCATTACTCATTGATGAATTGAGAATATACCTGCATCAGCAAATCATTGGCAATTCCACCAATGCCAAGAACGGGCAATGGATGGACCAAGCATAAGCAATTTATATCGAATCAATGGTGCTGGATCAATATGGGTCCAAATTTGTGGTAGCATTGAATTTAGTTTGCGCGTGAAAGGCCTTAGTGAAACTTCCTCCCAAGGTGCTGCCAATGTTCGTCAGGGCTGGTTCAGCCTTGTGTTTTTTACATGAGTAGGTATCCCTTCAAAATCATCACGTTGTTTACTATGCAGCAACAGAATTCATCCATTTCATGCATAAAAGTGTAATCTTAATAACCCTTGTTAAAATTCTCTAATAACGGAAGCATAGCCCAGCTCTGATGAATATTAGCGGAGCTTTGGGAGAAGCTTGAGAAATCTCTGGAATAATACCATCGTACTGATAATCAATTTAAACGCTTGATCGATACCAAATTTTCGCTATAAAACCAATGTTGGCACACACATGCGCCAATGCTGTTCTACTACAATTCAACTTGTATCACCAGCACATGCACTACGGTATTTCTGTTGTTGATCATAGTTGGTTTAATATGAATTGCCTGTGCTTGGCCCAAGCCATTACCCGTCGTTAGCAGAAAAAAAACAATCCAATTTATTCTATGAGAACAATTATATTCTTGGATCCCAATGCTTTTGAAATACTCAAGAATTTTGGCTGTTGTCAAAGTTATTCCCTGTTATTCGGATAACGATGCACTAAAGTTAATTCCAACAATAGAACTTGATATCTATAACTGCAAGGCATTAATTCCTCAATCCATTCGGATCATGTTTTCCTATTTTGATTTATCGAGACCGTATCGTAAACACACCCAACGAACAAATTTTCTTTTTCTCATTTCGAACTGTAGAATCAATTATTCGATCTTGATTATCGATCACGATTTATCTCATGAATTATTCATTTCACTTTTCACGATAAATAAAACATTATATCAAATGGCACCTGATTAGATAATGCACAAGCCTGGAAAAAACAACAATAAACAAGAGAAACTCCTCCGATCAAAAATGATTGTCAAACGAGGTTAATTAGATGACTACAGAGCGGATTCTGTGGCTACCAGGACCTACTACAAACCATCGTCACAGATAAGAGATGATAATACCAAACGATATGACATACTTGTAATCAATTAATTCGTTATTCAAATATTTTCAAATCTCAACTGTTTTTGTTTCTCAAATAGTTGATACTAGACCGAGAATTGAGTAATGTTATGATGATGCTGCTATGAAATACCCAAATTAGGACGTTGAGAGCGTGCAGATTCCCGGACGTATTGCGGTTTAGCTTCCTCGCAAATTCCTTGTGTTTAAAATTAAAGGAAATGATACGTATTCCTATCCAGATGCTCGAATACTGCAAGGAAATATTTATCTTTCTGTTCCCAACATAGTTTCTCGTTTTCATTATATTGAGCAATCATCATCTTTCGGAAATTGTGGTTTTGAGTTGATTTTACTCATCGAAGAGAGTCCATCCTTCACAAACTTTGCACATCTATTATAGAATTCTTGGAACACATACAGAAGGCAGAACTATAACATGAGAGAACTTGCTCATCGAACATTTAGAAATTTCACAAAATCTTGTGTTTGTATTGCATATAATAAATTATATAAAAAGAATTTTGTACACAGTGTCTTGTATAATTTATATACAAGTCTTCCCTATGGGATATGAAAATTGTGTGGGTTGTGCAAAAAGAATTAATTACCAGCGTTTCTTCTTGTGAAACCCGCACATTACAAGATCACTTCAAAAAATTCCCTAAATCTTCAAAGGAATATTGGAAAAATAAAAAATATCGTCACCCCACATGGCACGACTGATCGCTTTTTAAAAAACTTACCACTCTTGGAATCGAGGGTGGCTCGAGACAGATCGAGCCCCGTTGTGGAATTCATCCTGCTGCCGCCCACCACTTTTTATTCCCACTCAACAACACATATGCATGTATACGTACATCCATGTATTCACCATTCTCATCACAAATTGGGATACAATCTCGATGAATCAAAACTAGCATCGCAATATATTTCATCTCCGATATTTCGTCATCTTCATCTATATCTGTTGATATCACTGTCGAATAATCGATCGAAGATGTACGAATCTATATCTACATATATAAATTATCACAACAAAGACATCGTATCAACCTAACGACACGCGAAAATAAGAAAAGAGAAATCACTTTTCTCGAGAGGAGAATTTTTCGAAGATAAAAGAAGAGCAGAGCCGAAGAACGATCCTACGTGTCATCGGCTAGCTCTTGGCAGACTAGAGAATTCGAAAATCTGTTGTCTGAGAAGAGAAGAGAAGAGGATGGCACTGAACAACGACACGACATTGGATTGGAGAGTCCTGAAGGAAGCTCAGAGACTTTGTATCTCTCTCTCTCTCTCACTTCATCTTCCTTCTTGATATTGGATACCCCGGGGTGTGGCGGAATCGTTCCAACCGGGATCCTGGTTGGCTCACGGGCGGAGCACAACCCCTCGGAATCCCCACCAGCAACATCGTACCACTTTCAGTCACACCGCAGCATCCCTCCGTACGGTAGAATACAGAGGAATATGATAGAATTTCAGGAGAAAAAGAGGAAGGGACTGCTGAGTGAAAAAGTTGATGGAAACTGTGGTCTTGTTACAGATAATAATGAACATGCTAAATGAAAGGAAGAAAGAAAACTTGGGGATCTCCAGACTTCGGTCATTAAATTTTCTGAAAGCTTGTTTATATTTTTGCAACGTAAAGTAGAGTGGAGTGTAATGCCGAGGATATTTTATACGTAAATTTATAGTCACTTATTATCTCTTGTGAGAATGATAAGTCGTCTGGAAACGTAATCGAATTCTCTTTTACGCCAACTTTTTATGATCTTGAATTTCTGATTTTGAGATGAATTTGCAGTTTCACAAAGATCCTTTTTGATACATTATCCTTTTCATGTGCAGTTTTTTAAATTTCATTGTTCTATTTTCCAATTCATTGGGGCTGCACTGGAGACCCTCGAATAGAATCAACAAAACTTAATTCCACCAGTTCTAATGCAAGATTCGTTGGGTCAATGTACAAATATTTGGAGAATGAAATGGAGAAAAATTTTTTGGAATATTTTTCTGATTTTTGAGACTAAGGTTTATTCAAAACTGTTATAGTCTCGAGAAAGGTTTTGTTTTGCCCTGTCTTGTCTTGGTCTTGAGTAGAGAAAAATTCCTTTATGTTCTGGATACAATCAATTGTATCCCAGTTTTGCTCAAGGGGTCATGGAATCGTTAGCTCCTGGAAATTTTTGTCTGAAAATTTATAAAAATGGCTGACAGTTGTAATTCTAAAGTCACTCTCTTCTGGATTTTCAGACAAATTCACGTGGACTCACGGATGTTTTTGAAGTTTGAATCGAGAAACGAACCTAAATTCCCAACTGAAAAACTTAATGAACCGTCTCCATTTTTCACTTCGAATTAACTCCCTGGGACTGGAAACATTGTTTAAAGAATGTACTGCAAGATTTTTGGTCTCTAACAACTAAAGATTATGTTGTTCGAGCACTACCTTGGTTGAAAAAACCATTGGTTCTCGCCAAATCTCATTGAATCTTGTACAATGTTCTGACCAAATCCTACACTGAGAAAAATTATCTGGTATAAATTACTAGACTCGCTAGTATATTGAGGATATACTTGCATTTCAAGGTTATATACCAAACGTTCTCTTCGAAAGTACCAGACTTTCTATTAGAAAATATTATTATTCTACCATTAACTCACAGAAAGTCTGGTAATTTTGAAGAGAATGTTTGGTATATAACTTCAAAATGCAAGTATATCCTCAATATACTAGCGAGTCTAGTAATTTATAATAGACAATTTTACTCCGTGTATTCGAGTACTTGTCAATGAGATTCAATCAGATGAGAGTATTTTTTCAATGTGATTCTGATTGAATTTTGCCAGTCCTGATTGAATCTTTTACAATGTTTTGACCAAATCCCATTAAATTTCATGTCATCAGATTCTATGGATTTTTTAAAATAAGGATTCAATTCCGATTTGTTTGAAATTCACACCATAGAACTAACCTCCCGTAAACTGATTATACTCCAAGTTTCATGGCATTTGGATGATATGGACATGGGGGGGGGGGGGGGATGCTTTCAAAATATTTTCAAATAATGTGAATCGCGGAACAGAAATTTCCCACAGCTTTCAATCGATTCAGATAAAACTAATATGAGACCACTATCGGATCATCACTAGAACGTGGTAAGAGTTTCATTGCAATCGGATGATAGAAAGCAGAGATATACACGGTCGCAAAATCATGATTTTTTCATGAAATTTTCCTCCACCTCTGCCGTTCTTCTGTAAGAATCAGGTTGAAAGGTGTATAGGGCCACTATCAGCTCGGGTTCCGACTGTGGTGAAAATTTCATGACGATCGGATAATAGGAATGAAAGATATGCGCGGTCGCAGAATAGTTCACATCCCCACAGACACACAGACACACACACAGACAGAAAGACACGGAACCAGAACTACTCCCTGAGCTCTGAGGAACATTTTGGTCTGAGAAATTTTGAATTTGGAGACAAGGAAATTTTTGGTCCCTCGAAACGAGTACAAAGCTTCCCTCTTAACAAGGAAGCAAAATAAATCTAATTTAGCTTCCTTCGTTGTGGAGTTATAGCAGTTTGAAATTTTTTGCATTTCAGCCAATCAGAATTCAACAACTTCGAATCGCTATAACTCCACAACGAAAGAAGCTAAATTAGATTTATTTTTTCCCAGGGAAACCCCGTGATCTGACTTAGAGAATGGTGTTGGATTCAAAAGTCAGAAATATGGTACTTCCGATGAAGCTGAAGCTAGCAGACTCAAACTAGCAGACCGGGTTCTCCAACTGAGCCTAATATAAATTCGGATTTTCTTAATATACATATTTTCAGTGATTGTGATTCAAAAATCTCATTGATGTCGGTTTCATCGTTCTACGACAATTTTACAATGAGCTAAAGTCCAAGTCTGCTAGCTCAAATCTGCTAGTGTCAACTACATGTACTTCCGAGGTATTTGGATTTTTCAAGAAATCAGAAAATGCTCATATCTCTGGATCGAAGGATCAGATCTGAATATTCCGAACCAAAATCTTTCCAGAATTTCATCAAGAATCTGCTCTGAAAAAAGTGTCCGGCAATTTTGAATTACCCAGGATAATTTTTATGTTCTTGAAGTTTGAATCGTTCAGAGAAACGTTCATAAAATAAGATGAATCATCGTTATTTATCTTCTCGGATGGATTATTTGGGCTTTTTTGCGATTGAAAACATCGGTAAAAGAATGTACTGCAAGATTTTGGGTCTCTCACAGCTGAGCATTCCGTGACTTGATTACTAATTCGTTACAATGAACGATTCAAACTTCGAGGACATTGATTTTTATATAATTATATATAAATTATGTATAACTTATATCAAATTATATGAAAATTATATATGATTTCGAAAACTTTTCTACTCGAAAAGGATCGATTCGTTTTTATATAAAAACTATCTCATTTTTATGGATTTGAATAAAAAATATATATTTTTCATATAAAGAAGGATCGATCTACTTCAAGGATCGCCATCACCAATGAACTGTTTAGAATTTCAGGTATTTGCAGTTTGATAACACGGTGCTACACTGGTCAGGCACTTTTCGTATGACCTAGTGTAGTTTGTTGGTCTGGTCGAATACAACACAAAACCATGTTTGAAAAATTTTTTACATCCTCAAATTTTCAAGTTATGGTCAAAAAACTGATTTTTGGGGATTTTGTACATTTGAAAATT
Organism: Gonatopus flavifemur; assembly: GCA_018340375.1. Taxonomy (NCBI): domain Eukaryota; kingdom Metazoa; phylum Arthropoda; class Insecta; order Hymenoptera; family Dryinidae; genus Gonatopus; species Gonatopus flavifemur. The sequence goes on along the minus strand of JAFFJZ010000012.1, from coordinate 4,702,588 downwards.
TCTAACTCGGCCATTTTTCGACCAATTTCAAAATTCCAAACGGGTTCTGAAAGGGGGATGTTGGCACTTTCGAGACATATATATGGTTTCGAGTATTAAATAGAACTCAGTGGAAATTTTTCCTCAAGAATTTGAAATTTTCACCTGTTTTTTTTCATTTTTTCTATTTCAAAAGCATTTTTTGGCAACTATACTTCAAGAACCAATGGTTCATCATGTATAGCATTGAAGTGTGTTCAATTCTGTGTGAAATGAGTCGTTGTTCATTGAAATCGATCAAGAATTGTCGGAGTTATACAATTTTTTCCAAAAAAATAAATTTTGGTCTTATAAGAAAATTGATGTGGAGTTCAATTATTAATACCCAATAAACACACGCACGTTTTAAAAACGTCAAAAACAGTCAATAACCACACGTTGTGAATTAGTAATATTCTTGCGTTAATTCAACGTAAAAATGTCGCGGCAGAGCACGTGTTTTTCAACCGTAAAATAACGTCATATCAACGGTTTAAACATCGTTTAAAAGACGTTAAGTATTGACGTGTCCTAATGATGGTTCTAAAACGTGAATTGAATCCAACAAATTATTTTGAAAACTCTTCATTCAATATCGAGAACAATAGTATTTCTGAGTATGACAAAATTTGGAAAGTATGCCACACTATTTACTATCTTGCTCTTTGTTGAAATTCTAACCATTGTTCGGTTTCGTTCGATATTTTTAGCAGAATTTATCTTCAATTGAAGTTCAAACACATTTTAAACGCGTGATTCAAACCCGTTCAAAACACGTTTTTTGAGGACGTCGTTTGATGGTTACTTTTGAATATTAGTTTAAATTATACGTCATCAAAACGTAATTCCTGTTCGTCTATTCCCCTGTCAAATTTCAACTAAAAATCAACGTTATGAAATCAACGACTGACGTCCGTTTGACAGTCTAACGTTCTTTCAACGTTGAAATGACGTGTGTGCGTTTATTGGGTATTCTATGCGTCATATGACGTATTATGGTATTGAATATGATGTTGACTTGTTCTATTATTACGCTGAGAAAAGAATATATGCCTAATAGGTAGAACTCAGGCTAATATAATTACATTAATTATTATTATAATATAGTTATAATTATAAATATTATTATTAGTATATAATATTCGCAAAAAAATGCTTTTGAAATAGAAAAAATGGAAAAAACAGATGAAAATATCAAATCCTTGAGGAAAAATTTCCACTAAGTTCTATTTAATACTCAAAACCATATATAGGGTGACGCAAAAGTCTGGAAACACCCCCGTAACTTTTGAACGGGATATGATAATTGGATCCAATTTTTTTTTAATTGAAGGAGGGGTCAAGGGCTATCTTGATGGGGGACTTTGAATTCCCCAGCCCTGTAGGGGACGATGAGAGGGGAAGGGGAGCCAAAATCTCAAATGAGACGGAAGGGCTTGTGATGCGTCATTCGATAGGGGCTTTTAACCCGAATCCAGCGATTCTTTGTTTTCTGAATTCGGATCATTTTTCGCTGAGTTATTGTAATTTTAATACTCCGATGTGGCAAAGTCTGGAAACACCCCCATAACTTGAACGGGGCATGATAATTGCATCAAATTTTTTTTTAATCGGAGGTTTTCTTATCCCAATCTACGCATCACCCAGAATCAACGGCGTGGACGTGGCGGGAACCTGATTCCTTGTGTGTGTGTGCATGTGTGTGTGTGTGAGGAGGTGAGTGTGGGTGTAGGGGGGTGCCGGTGTGTCTGGTTGCGTGTGGGATTGTGTGTGTGTGTAAGGGTGGGTGGGTGGTTCGGTCGTATGGGCATGTGCGACCCACACACAACCACCCACACACACCTACTCACACAACAACACACTCACTACACACACAAGGAATCAGATTCCCGACACGTCCACGCCGTTGATTCTGGGTAATGCCAAGATTGGGATGGAAATGGGGGTGAAATTAAGGGGGTGTTTCCAGACTTTGCCACATCAGAGTATCAAAATTACGATAACTCAGCGAAAAATGATCCGATTTCGAAAAACAAAGAACCGCTGGATTTTGGTTGGAAAATCCTATCGAATGACGTATCACAAGCCTCCCCGTCTTATTTGAGATTTTCGCCTCGTTCCCTCCGCCCCCAACGCCCCCTACAGGGCTGGGGAACTCAAGGTCCCCCGTTGAGATAGCCCTTGATCCCTCCTTTGAATAAAAACAAATTTTACCCAATTATCATGCCCCGTTCGAAAGTTAAGGGGGCGTCTCCAGACTTTGCCACATCAGAGTATTAAAATTACAATAACTCAGCGAAAAATGATCCGATTTCAAAAAACAAAAAACCGCTGGATTTGGATTCGAAAACCCTATCGAATGACGTATCACAAGCTCTCCTGTCTCATTCGAGATTTGGGCCCCACTTCCCCTCTCATCGTCCCCTACAGGGCTGGGGAACTCAAAGTCCACCGTTAAGATAGCCCTTGACCCCTCTTTCAATTCAAAAGAAATTTGATCCGATTATCATGCCCCGTTCAAAAGTTATGGGGGTGTTTCCAGACTTTTGCGCCACCCTGTATATGTCTCGAAGGTGCAAACTTTCCCCTTCAAGAACCTGTATGGAATTTTGAAATTGGTCAAAAAATGGCGAAGTTAGAAATTTTCAAATGTACAATATCACCAAAAAATCAGTTCTTTGACCATAACTTGAAAATTTGAGGATGTAAAAAATTTGTCAAACATGCTTTTGTGTTGTATTCGACCAGACCAACAAACTACACTAGGTCATTTGAAAAGTGTCCACAATTTTTTCTTCTTCGTAGCACCGTGTAATTCAAATTTTACATAGATGACATATGAATCAAGCTCGAAAACAATGGGAGTTACTCTTTCTTTCAAATGTGGGAAGATAGTTCTGTGAGTGTGGGAGGAATCTACTTTCATAAGAAATATAGGATCCCTCTCTCATTTAGAGGAACCACTTTGTATCTTGGGTATTGGATCTTCTAAATCTCTCAGGAAAGTTTTCCTCGTTCTTGCAAAATTTCCTTATTCTTTTGCCCATTTTTCTCTCAAAGCATGCGAGATGGATAGAGAAAACTTTTCTACGAAAAAAGTAAACGAAAAATTATCGATTTATCAAATCCTGGTGAAAATTTCTTTATACATATGAACAAAATTCTGCTTCAATCCAAGTGGAAAGATATCTGAAATTATGTACAATTGATACATTTTCAATACACGGATTTGAAACAGGAAATAAGTGATAAATAAACTCTCTAACTGGAAATATTATTTCCACAGATCCAAGCCTTTTTCAAGTTCATCGTTCGTAAGCGTTTTTATACAGTAACTCTGTTCAAAACATAAGTATGAAGACATTTTTATATTTACGTTTCTAGTTCTGAACATCAATAAACATCGAAGATATCAACTTTTCCTACAGATAATTCCAACAAGTTTGTCTTATTTGAAGAATCTCAGAAATATAATACAATATTCATAACTCACCACGATATAATATCATATTCCTGTATCTGTCAACATGTCTCCTCAGAGCTACTGATTTTTCTTTTGTTTGTGGTACGCACCCCTCGATTACCAAAAAAAAAACGATCAAAAAAATACCATTTTCATTCTAAACTTTTTCCCCGAACATGTGGAAAGACAGGCATGAAAAAATGACACAGTACACGATGTATGTATGCATCGAGAGACCCCACGTAGAGTTAGGGTCAACATCGAGGACAGCGACAACCGCCGCCGCCGCCATTCGAATCAGTTGCACAGACTCTTTGGTCCTAGTTTTTTTCTCTCCTTTTTTCATCCACTTTTTTCTTGTCTTTCCTTCTGAAAAATCCAAAGGAAAAAACGTAGCTGTCGATGAAACTTCCAAGACTTTTCACTGTTCTCCACCTACTTTTTTTCCTCTTGATTCTGAGCCAACCAGGTTGTGGTTTTCGAGACTTGAATTTCGCAAAAACATCCGAAGACAATTTTTTCTTCTTCTTCTTTGCTTTCTTTTACCACTCAAACCATTGAATGGTATGAAATTTCTTTTTAACGGAAAAACAAGTAATTGCGAGCATATTGTTATGGTATTCCCGAAATCTAACGTTCAAGAAAAGCCAAAGTTTACGTTCTCTCGTGTACGGGAGAATGAAAAATCTCATACGAACGGGTTGTGACAATCTTGCGATAACTCATACTCAACGTTCCAGGTCACAGTCGTGTTTCGTTATTATGTATTCCTCATGTGTACCTAAGAAAAGCTTCGCGAGAACAAATCTTCATTTGGTGAACGAAAATCTCAAAAAGAAAGTGGAAAATGTATGCGGGTACGCGTGTGTCTGTGTCTGTGTGAACATATATCTGTCTCATATATGTTTCTCTGAGGCAGAGGACATGTGTCGCGTGCAGTTATATCATTCTTTATGACCGGCAATGTTGGTACCCTTCTTTCATTCAACGTTGTAATATTCTACCTAGGGTGAAGGGGGTACATGATTTACACTCGTATAAAAATCCTCTCGCACCACCTCCTTCGTATCTCGTTTGCTCCATTTTACCTTCAAACTTTCAATATCTCGTTGAATTTTTCAACGACAATTGCTCATCATTTCCTCAACTTTAATTATTGTGCACGGGAAAAAATCATTTTTAGCTGTCACAGCTACTCATTTAGTTGTAGCAGCAAGGAATGTAGCTGTCGTAGCGAAAATTTGACAGCTGAATTATTTGGCTATCCAAATATCAACCACGAGACTTGTGCAGTTACAACTACAATTTCCTACTGCGGCAGCTGAAAAATCGCTACAACTGCAATCATTTTAGCTATAGCGGTTGAAAAAAGGTGCTAGAAAAGTGAGTAGCTGCCACAACTATTTCCTTTTTTTCCGTGTAAATGATATATTCCACTGCATAATTGGCGAATACTCTCTACCCAGGCAGAAGGCTAATATCAATTCGATATCAAATTGATATCTAGCTGATCAAGATTACATCAACAAAATTTGGTTGGCTAATTGAAGATCGACACTCTGTATTTTTCGACTTCTTTTCGATATTTTTCCAGAGCATATTATGTATGACAGAAACTCCTTCATAAACACAGTTTGAGAATATTTTAATCGGGGAAGAGTTTTAAAGGTAGTTTAAGATCCAATATCAAAATGATATCGAATTGACATTCAGTCGAGATCATTTGTTATTTTTCCTTACAGCGGGTGAAAAACCATACACTGTATTTATCCAACAGTGTTTTTGGAGGTGTAATTTTTAAAAAACGTTCCTCTCAAGTGCTATTCATTTTTCATTTCAGAAGATTCTGAATCGATTTAACTGAATCGATATTTCTATAAATACACCTTCAAAGCTGCTAACCCTTGAATCTATTGTTCAACTTCAAACATTCTTTCCTATCTCACTCATTGGTCCCATCATCCGGAAACGCTATTTTTGAAATACATTGAAATCCCGCCAATTTTGTGACAACTGTCAACGATTCTGATTGGATTCGCCATTTCCAGACGGAACCAATCAATCCTAATATAAAAAGTCAGCCAAACTGTTATAGAAACTCAATCCAGCAGCATTCGGCAAGCATCGGCAAGTTCACCACGTTAAAAAAACAACTGGTCGAGTTCAATAAAATATTTATTGTTAATAAATATAACGATTCGATATATCACAGTATATCTACTTATACTAGGAAAATGAATGATCACAGACCAGTAAGTATTTTTTTCGTATTGCAAGCGTCACATTTTCCAGACGAACCTTTCAATGACGTCTACAAAAAATAACCTCAAATAATTTCCATGAAAATGATATATTTTAAAAATTTCGTGTATTCATTTCTACGGCAATTGATGAAATAATTCCTCAGTTCTTCTCATTGTAGGACATTTTTGCGATGGGCTTTGTCATAACCAAAAAGAGCACAGAAGATTGAAGATTGAGGTTAAGTTGCATTCTTCGGTTTTTTTAATACCCTCAATTTTTTTTCTTCTGTATTTGATTACAAATTATACGTTCGATTCGAAATTTGTACCATAAAATAACTCTAAGCTTATTGGAGTCAACTGTATGCAACAGGTTTGAACCGATAGGAACATGGTTTCATGAATCAAAAGTGCAGTGAGCTTCTTTACTCTTATGATTGGCAGGAATTCTTGCCACAAAAAAACTCATCATTTAAAACTCCCAATAACAAACATATATATACATAAACATTTGTATACGTATCCGTACATGTTAGGATACTCACTACAATATCAAGTCATGAGGCAATTTCCATATTGGTTCAGGTTTTATACATGTTTCTCACCATTGCAAGATAGATCTAAAGCAATTCGAATGTCATATTACTGAATATTTTGGTTCCATATATACATGTAATTATAAGATGAATTACTTTGCAGTAACAAAATTTCCTGTCATGAGATGCTCAACACTTTTGAAGGTTTATAAGACATTCAGAATGTACAAATTTTACTAGAATATATTCCTAAGAGAACACGAAGGTTCAAAGAATGTTTAGTACACTGTAAAAAAATTTCACCGGAAAATTCCAGTACATGTACTGGAAGTCATTAACCTGTACATGTACCGGAAAATTTCAACACATTTGTACTGCAAAAATTCGGTGCAAACGTTATGGAATTCCCGCATCAAAACTGGAAATTTTCTGAGCCTTGGTACTGGAATTTTTCAGTACACGAGCTGGACTTTTCCAGGACATGTACTGGAAAATTAATGCTGAAAATATCCATGAAAATTGAAAAAAAATTGCTCACGCAAAGTGATTTTGCAGGGTCCTTGTGTTCCAAGATGATTGAGAAACTTTTGATCGTTCATTTGAATGGACAGAAACTCATGTCTACCTAACAGGATTTGAACCCACACTTTTCTACCTGCCTACCAACTGAAACCTAAGACCTAACCGATGAGCTATAGCGCGACATGTTGGAAGGCCAGCTTGGGTTACTACATATGCTTCATATCTAGAACACAAGAGGATAAGTCTTGGAAAAACCTCATATATCAATTTCATTGGCTACAATTACAATTATTATTCAAAATCTCAATCAGGAAATTTTTAATATAAAGACTTGAAATTTTTCCTGCCAGAAATGACGAAGTCCAATAGAAGTGGAAAATTTCAGTGCAACAGTGATTAAATTCCGTTGCATAGCAACTGGAAAATTCCATCACACGACCTGAAAATTGCAGTTCAAAACCTGTATAATTCAATTGCATAGTAACTGGAAAATTCCATCACAAAACCTGAGAATTGCAGTTAAAAACCTGTATAATTCCAGTATACCAACGATTAGGTTTTTTTTTCTAAATTCCACATTTTTTCTCAAGTCCTTTTTGAGGGAATATTTTTTTTTGGTGCACAAGAACTATAAAATTGTAGTACGAGCCGGTAAAATTTTCGCGAAATCATGGCAAAATTTCAGTACATCATCTCAAACTTGAAAATTCCAGTACAATGACTGAATTTTCAGTTATGCTTGGTAAATTTTCAGTAACGTAACAACAAAATCTCTGTACATGTACTGGAATATCCATATTCCAGTACTAGCACTGGAAATTTCCAGTCCAGTTGCACAGTAAATTTCCAGTTTTTTTTTACAGTGTACAGGTGCATTGAACGTCCGGACATTTGATGGCCCATTGAACATTCCTTGAACGTGAAGGAACATACAATAAAACTAAATTTCACCTAAGAAGTTTATGTTCTCTTGGGGGTTAGAATGATTCATGAGTTCCTATAATTGGTAGCTGCTTATTGGTGTTTAATCGAATTTGATATTTACCAACTTTCAGTATATATTTGTGTATTGTACTACCGAGAAATCACTATAAGATATAATTTTATTTCTCTTCCACATTTATATTCAACCATTTGTCACAAAAAACTTGGGCAAAGATAAAACTCGTCTTTTACAGCGAGAGTGTACTGTACACGTAGGAAAATATATTCCATAAGTCCAATAATTTACTGAGGATCAGCATTAGTTTATAACGGATCTAATTATCGACCTGAATATAGCGTCAAAAGTATCCTAATTTCTTATAGAAATACATTCCAGCAAATACACTGTAAAAAAAAACTGGAAATTTACTGTGCAACTGGACTGGAAATTTCCAGTGCTAGTACTGGAATATGGATATTCCAGTACATGTACAGAGATTTTGTTGTTACGTTACTGAAAATTTACCAAGCATAACTGAAAATTCAGTCATTGTACTGGAATTTTCAAGTTTGAGATGATGTACTGAAATTTTGCCATGATTTCGCGAAAATTTAACCGGCTCGTACTACAATTTTATAGTTCTTGTGCACCAGAAAAAAATATCCCCTCAAAAAGGACTTGAGAAAAAATTTGGAATTTAGAAAAAAAACCTAATTGTTGGTATACTGGAATTATACAGGTTTTTAACTGCAATTCTCAGGTTTTGTGATGGAATTTTCCAGTTACTATGCAATTGAATTATACAGGTTTTGAACTGCAATTTTCAGGTCGTGTGATGGAATTTTCCAGTTGCTATGCAACGGAATTTAATCACTGTTACACTGAAATTTTCCACTTCTAGTGGACTTCGTCATTTCTGGCAGGAAAAATTTCAAGTCTTTATATTAAAAATTTCCTGATTGAGATTTTGAATAATAATTATAATTGTAGCCAATAAAATTGATATATGAGGTTTTTCCAAGACTTATCCTCTTGTGTATTCTAGATATGAAGCATATGTAGTAACCCAAGCTGGCCTTCCAACATGTCGCGCTATAGCTCATCGGTTAGGTCTTAGGTTTCAGTTGGTAGGCAGGTAGAAAAGTGTAGGTTCAAATCCCGTTAGGTAGACATGAGTTTCTGTCCATCCAAATGAACGATCAAAATTTTCTCGATCATCTTGGAACACAAGGACCCTGCAAAATCACTTTGCGTGAGCAATTTGTTTCAATTTTCATGGATATTTTCAGCATTAATTTTCCAGTACATGTCCTGGAAAAGTCCAGTTCGTGTACTGGAAAATTCCAGTACCGAGGCTCAGAAAATTTCCAGTTTTGATGCTGAAATTCCATAACGTTTGCACTGAATTTTTGCAGTACAAATGTGCTGAAATTTTCCGGTACATGTGCAGGTTAATTGCTTCCAGTACATGTACTGGAATTTTCCGGTGAAATTTTTTTACAGTGTACACAAAATTCTTTGTAACATGCATATTGCATGTAACTCACATACAATAGGTGATTTCCTACTCGCGGATGTAACTGGTTACATCCATGAGTAGGAAGTAACTTATTATATGTGAGTTAAATACAGTATGCGTGTGACAAAGAATTTGGTGTGATACTTTTCAAAGTAAATTCAAGTAAATAACTCTATCTGTCACAGACCAACACGAATTCTCAATAAATTGTGGAACTTTTCAACACATTCATTTTCTCTGTGTATATTTATGAAACCATATACACATTTTTCATGTGCCATAATTCTACTGTCCTCAACTGAATATAAACAAAGTGGTCCCTATCTCTTTGAAAATATACGAGTCTCCCATATTTCGCTTATGGGAATGGATATGTAATTTCACACACTGTAAAAAAATTTCACCGGAAAATTCCAGTACATGTACTGGAAGTCATTAACCTGTACATGTACCGGAAAATTTCAGCACATTTGTACTGCAAAAATCCAGTGCAAACGTTATGGAATTTCCGCATCAAAACTGGAAATTTTCTGAGCCTCGGTACTGGAATTTTTCAGTACACGAGCTGGACTTTTCCAGGACATGTACTGGAAAATTAATGCTGAAAATATCCATGAAAATTGAAAAAAAATTGCTCACGCAAAGTGATTTTGCAGGGTCCTTGTGTTCCAAGATGATTGAGAAACTTTTGATCGTTCATTTGGATGGACAGAAACTCATGTCTACCTAACAGGATTTGAACCCACACTTTTCTACCTGCCTACCAACTGAAACCTAAGACCTAACCGATGAGCTATAGCGCGACATGTTGGAAGGCCAGCTTGGGTTACCACATATGCTTCATATCTAGAACACAAGAGGATAAGTCTTGGAAAAACCTCATATATCAATTTCATTGGCTACAATTACAATTGTCATTCAAAATCTCAATCAGGAAATTTTTAATATAAAGACTTGAAATTTTTCCTGCTAGAAATGACGAAGTCCAATAGAAGTGGAAAATTTCAGTGCAACAGTGATTAAATTCCGTTGCATAGCAACTGGAAAATTCCATCACACGACCTGAAAATTGCAGTTCAAAACCTGTATAATTCAATTGCATAGTAACTGGAAAATTCCATCACAAAACCTGAGAATTGCAGTTAAAAACCTGTATAATTCCAGTATACCAACGATTAGGTTTTTTTTTCTAAATTCCAAATTTTTTCTCAAGTCCTTTTTGAGGGAATATTTTTTTTTGGTGCACAAGAACTATAAAATTGTAGTACGAGCCGGTAAAATTTTCGCGAAATCATGGCAAAATTTCAGTACATCATCTCAAACTTGAAAATTCCAGTACAATGACTGAATTTTCAGTTATGCTTGGTAAATTTTCAGTAACGTAACAACAAAATCTCTGTACATGTACTGGAATATCCATATTCCAGTACTAGCACTGGAAATTTCCAGTCCAGTTGCACAGTAAATTTCCAGTTTTTTTTTACAGTGTTCTCTGTTGTCATTTCAAGTTGGTAAATCAAGCTGATATTGGCACTGTTACTAAAATCATAAACCTTATGCAACAAAATGCCTTCGGGTATACAACGAAAATCTGTCCTAATAAAAAGGCTCCTGATATTGGAGCCAATTAACGAAAAAAAAACCAATTGTATTTCGAAAGCTCGAAATTCAGCGTTGATCGAGATCAAAATGAGCTCGAAATAGTGACCACTGTACGATCGAATCGATCTTGATTTCGAGATTATTTCGATGTTCCCATATTGATATCAAAATGACATCTTTTCGACTATCCATTTCTGCCTGGGATAATTTATAGTGTACATGCATTACTCACTGCAATCCCTGCAATTCAGTAGAATTCTACTAACATTTCAAAATGTATGTGATATTTTTCTGTAAAAAAACAACGCTCATTTTCAATCGTAACAGAAAGATGACTTGTATTGAAAGGAATGAGAAGAAGGGAAAAAGATTAGAATAATCAAAGGTATGTGCTACACATACGATCAATGAATCGCCATACAGTAAGTTCGTCAGAGACTGGAATCGATCGGGAGGTATTCAAGGAAGAATCATGGAATCGTGAAGAGAAGGTTGTCGCGTAAAAGGGTGCAATAAATAACGGACCATCAAAGGGTTATCAGATCTAAGCGGACCTCCTACGTAGTACGCGCAACTTCTGACACGTAGAGTGACGAAGCCGTAATGTTCGATGGCAACGTGTTGTGCGTGGGCGAAAGGAAGGAAATACAGAAGAGAGGGTGGATGTAATGCGATGGATATATCGTGGAGGAGAAACGGTGGGAGCTCAGGCGAGCGCGAAGCTATTAAACTGACAGAAACACTTGCCACCCCCTCGATACCCGAACAACATCTTTCCTACGACGATTCCCGCGATACACACCTCTTTGCTCCCTTTTTCTCATCCTCCTTTCAGTGTCGAAATTTATTAATATACATACACATTTACTCTTATACATACACTCCTACACACTTTCTGGACTGGTGAAAAAATTGTCTTCTTACGGCTGCATCAATCGCGTCGAGGGGTTGCTACAGTCGACGAATCAACCCTATAATCCTCAGGGTTGGTCGTTGACTCAACTGACAGACAAATTATTAGAATTTCATTGTCGGTTTCATTTTTCACTCCTCCACCTAAATCGTGTCGCAGAGTCCCAAAGGTTCGCGCAATCGAGTTCTCCCTAAAACCGTAGGATTGAAAATTAATGGTGGACACAAGATAAAATTAATTTAACGCTGGTTTGCCTGCGCTCGTGCATACCCGGAGGCCTATGTATACTACAGCCCGGATCACAATGGTAAAATGCTTGTGTTCGGACTACCACCGTCGGCTACAAACATACGTGTACTTCCACCAACGCTGGACCAAATCTACGCTCCAACCAAAACATAATTAGCCTGCATTGTTGATGTATCAATATTTGCACGCTGTCCTGCTTCCCTCTTTCTCTCTGTCTCCCACTCCACGTTATAACATATGATTCCTCAATAAGCTTGTACTTTGTTGTGCCTGTATCGCTTTGTGTATCAAAATACATATACGTGATTGATATGTATCCCAACGTCACAATTGTTCAACAATTTATACATTCGTTTACAATTAAATGGCGTTACAACGAGCAACAGCGAAGGAAGTAACAATTGATCATATGTCGAACAAGAAAAAACTGAAAAGAAGACAAGCTGCAGCAGAAGAGGGAGGTCTGAATTGAAATCGGTTTTGAATTGAAGGGCAGTACAGTTGTTATCATGACGATGGTGATGATGATGATGATGGTGATGATGATGACGACGACGATGCTGTAGAAAGACCCCCAAGTCTTCCGTTAGTTCATCGTCTTCCGGTGACTTCCGGTTAACGAGGGACAATACCTATGCACACGCAGAGCGTACAACAATCGCGTCTCAAGTTCCTCTTCGACTACAGGGGGCGGGACTCTTTCCTTTTTCTTCATCACTTCAAAACTATTTCGTACATTCAATGGGTACATTAGAGAAGCACAAATTATAGACTCTCCTTTTCTTCTTCAGCCTCTTCTTCTCGTCTTTTATTATCGTCTGCCAAGCCCATGACCGTTGACGTGAATGATTTTTCGTGGGGGGTGAGAGAGCGAGTCATACACGTAAAAATCTTAAGGGTATTATTCGTATACGGATCTTTTTTTCCTTGAGAGAATACGTTTGCGTGTGCGTACAGTGTCATTGTGACACTGAAATTGTAGTAGAGGAGCGCTCAGATCGCCTTGAGGCAAAGATATCAAGGACTCTTTCTTCCCCCCCTGAAAGCCCACTCGAGCGATCAGTGATTGTTTAGTCGGGTAGTCACTACTACCCGAAACCCGACTTCTTCTTCTCCTCTCTCGCCTCTTCTTTTCTCTCCTTCGTCTTCTTCCTTACCTCCGCATCCGCATCGAAACACAAAGTCGACTTTTTGATTCGTCCTTCATACACCTTTGTTTCTCTTCTTTCAAAGAAGAGCGTTTTATTGTCGTTTGAAAACCGTTAACGGTCGATTTTTTCCTCCCTCCTTCGATTCCAATGAAATTTCAATATTGTAATAAGTTTCAAGTGTCTTACAGACTCTACAAACATAGACTCTGTTCACGATACGAGAGAAACAGAACATTGTTATCTAGCATTTATTATCGAAATCTTGCAGTGATATCTGATTCACACTATCTAGTAGTTCTTTTTCTATCACGATGATTTCAACAATCAAAGATATTTGAATTGTAAATTCAACTTCCAGTTGTGAATTCGATAAGATTCAGGATATTTATACTTATTTGTTCAGAATGATAATTCTTTGAAAAAAAGCATAAAAAGATAATACAATATTTGAGGTACTTGATGATCCACATCTGGTCATTAATTCACTACACGACGATTATAGAATAAAACTAATATGATTTACAAATTCAATTATACCTTGAAAAATACTCTTCAAAGTGATGTTATTGGATTTGAACACTTGTGGTGATAGTTTTATTATTAGAGAATGATGATTTTTATCAAGGGAAATAGAAGAAAAAATCAAAGTTTCTCTCGCTAATTTATTTTTCCTTAATTGCAATGTTGTGGATCATAGATTACGATGTCGGTTCACATTCAAAAACATCTGTTCTCCCTCCCCGCTCGTTGATTCCTTCATTCCTTCATTTCTTCTCTCGAGTTTTGCCGCGTCTACCCTCAAGTTGCCCTCAATCTCTTGTATCAGCGTTGGAATGATGTGTTGGTTTTGGCTTTGCGCCATTTCTATTTCCCTCTCTCTTTTACTCATCATCATCGCTGCTGTCGCGGAGAAATTAATTGCCAGTTCATTCTTCTAGAATTAATACAAATCCTCGTTGTTCATAAACTTGTTCACATAACATTTTTACACAATTTATTATTATATTCCCGTGGGGTTGGAATCGTTACGCTATAGTTGCGGGAAAACACATAAATCTCGCGATTCATAAAATTTCCGTCAGGACCAAATGTCTCGTCGTTTCGATGAAGATGCGTATTTGATGATACGATTCATTCGAAATTGAATCTTCTTTGTTTAAAGTGTAAAATCGCACAGACGAGGAGGGGAAGTGAAATGTATCGCTGCTACTTCTTATTATCATTTCCCTCTCGGTTCTCGATTATTTATTGCCTAAGATTCAACTGTTGTCGTGTGTCGCACCGATCAAAAACGAATTACAAACTTTTTCTCTTCTGAAAGGAGAGAAGAAGAACAAGAAGGAGAAAAATAAGAGAATGTACCTAGCATCTTCCTTCCCTTCGCGTTGCCGCAATTATCGATGACTTATGAATCAAACCTTTTTTTCCTCTCCACTTCTCTCGATTTCTCACGCCTTGAGATTGAATTTTTTTTTTCTTTCACAATTCTGTATAAAATTCGTCAAGGATCAACCGCAACCGAAATTCTATCGAATCGTGTTTTTCAAAATAGAAAAATATAAAAAGGGATGAAGAAGAGAACCCATTCGTTCATCCATTTCATCCTTTTCCGTGTTTTCGCAACTCAGTTCGACAGGTAAGAATTCACCTATGACCTTTAAATTGATTCCCCAACTAAAAGACGAGGAGAAAAGAAAACATAAGTGTTTGATGGAATATCTTTCCACGAATATCGTGACAGCACAATCATTCGTTAACCCTTTTCTCAAGTCCTGCTCTTTTTACCCTCACCCAATCTTTTTTTGTTGTTTTCCAAACTTGGGAATGGAGACACGAATTCTCGTATCTCAAATCTTGAAAAGGGATATCATTTTTTTTTTATTGAATAATACAACTCGAGCTGGAATCAGTTTAGTTTTCTTCTGTCGTTGGAAAATAATACGTGAAAATTTGTATACAACTATTGTAATATTATCCTGGGTCAACAAATTTTGAAGGCTTTTTTTCTCTTCCTATTCAATTTTTCAACTGATTTCGTCCTGATTTGTAAATATTGCGAACAAATACAGGACTTCTTCAAAATTCCAGTCTAAATTTCTTTTATTTTCTATTTTTTTCCACAATATTCACAAATCGGGACAAAAATCGTCCAAATTCCTCGATTCTGGGTGAAACCTAGAAACCTTTGAAAAGATTACATTTGATTTTGGTCATCGAAAAGTGAAAAAAAATTGATTAAAATGTTTTTTGCGTCAGCTCAATTCCTAGCGTATCTCGAATTGGGAAACAGAAAGCAAAAGAGAAGCACTTTATCTTCTCCTCACACTTCTTTTTCTTGGATTTCCATTTTGTGTCATAGGAAAAAGCAAACGTTTGGGTCAGAGATCGTATCTCTGTCCCCTGTGCGCGAGTGTACGCGAGTATAAATATAGATGTGATTCGAATCAAGTAGCCTTTGTGCGATAGCTCTCTTATTCCATTTGATTTCTTTTTCTGCCTTCTTTTATTTCCTCTCTTATCCTTGAATTCGTCCGTTTTATCCGTGATTTAAACTTTAAATTCTCTTCTTTATCTGGCCAATGCGAGGGGTTTCTCAACGTAGAATAACTCTCCAACAGGGGTCAGCGGCTATTGTTGTTGTTTCATTACCAAGCTCTTTCGATTCTACACTTTCATTCTCTTCCTAGAGATTTATTTTGTTAACGTGACACTCCTTCTCTCTTCTTTCTCCTCCAGAGGGATATCATCAACTATTCAAGATTTCAATTGAGAGCCAGGACGAGTTGAAACAACAAATAACGCGTATTACCTCGTTACTAATGATTATTTCTTTTGTTTCATCGTTTTCTCGTCACGTGTGTATATTTATTCCTATTTGGACAGCCATCGGATTCAGATAGGCAAATAACAAAGCTTACAGCTACCGCTTTGAACCCTTTTTCGTGCTTTCCTCTCTGCCTCCTCTTTTTCCTTCTTCTTCTTCTTCTTCTTCTTTTTGAACTCCTCATTTTTCTAGAGACAAAAGGACCGATCGTCGAGTCGTTTTGTTCCGGTAATGCGGCGATTGTTGTGGATCGTTGGCGCGAGTCTTGAAACAAAAACGCGGTTCCCAACCATCTGTCGTAGTACGGAGAAATACAGAACTGAAGAGTACAGAGTTATGGAGGGGGAGGATAAGCACAACTAGAAAGAATGAAAGAAAAGAGCATCCGCGAATAGGATTGTTTTCTAGTGGTTCGTCGTTTAACCCCTATGATTCTCCTCTTTTCATTTATCCTCCGCGTACGAATGTATAATAATAGAATTCGTTTTCTGTTCAATTCAAAGCTGTAACATGTGTGTTTCTTCGAACCACTCTTATATTACACATTCTATCAAGGTTCTTCTTCTTCGTTCCAGAAAAATTCATCACAGGATTGTGAATTGTGGAATTAAAAATGGATAATAATTGAATGTTTATAGGATACCCAGTAGGAGGTCGACCGAAGGATTCTCCATCGTATCCAACGCGGAGAGTTTGTACGGTATTGCACCCCGCATCTCTAACGCATAAGTGCGGTGGTGTATCGGGGTCGTGGATTCTAGCAATTACACACCCTTGAGTACCCTTAGAGAAACGGGTTCCCATTAGGATAAGGGGCTTAGGGATGTTTTAGCGCGGCACTGATTGTGAAAGTAAGGTAGAGTGGTAGTATCTCGACCAACCGACGTACACAACACATCGTCATGAATCCGTACCTTTGAGTGTTTAGATGCCATTTATGAAATAAAATGCATAATAATCGATACTCGGTTGGTTGGGGTTTGGGTTTCTCTTGCCATTGTCTCGTCTCCCTCAAGAACGCATTCGACAGTCGAAATTTAATAGAATAATAATGATAATAATCATTGAAACTCGAATTATTAGTTTTTGTTGTACGAGAAACGTTTATGAAGTGTGATAAATCACATATTGATTGGTCGAAGAAACGACTCTTCACCGACCACACGAGATACCGAGTTTCTCCTCGTGTAGACTCAAAGAGAAGGAGGCATGATGTTCGACGAGAAACATTGGGGGAGAAAAATGGGTGAAATCCATTAGAGGGTGAGAATGTCGATGTTTCTAACCTGTAGCTAAATATGATAACCTATGTGAACTCGTGGCGATAGGAGTGATAAAGAGTACATCGTCACGTGTATTCTTAATGTAATTTTCGAATTTTATAATAATCGAAGGGAGGGAAAAAGATCCGAGGGTGTTTATAAAACCACTTTTACAATGCTCATTCGCGCATCTATGGCAACTGCATTATTGATTTACCAAAGTCAACCTTCGAGGAATTGATATGTACTGAAATTCTGCCTTGGTTCGAGTGTATCAGACATCAAACAATCCTTTGATCATGTTCTGTCGTTCATTCGAAATGACTCGCTATTGTCGATTACAATAGATTTGAATGACTTTGATGCATAGGTTTTTGCATTAATAATCGCTAAATCGCTCCCCTGCAACTGTATCAAGTAAATTTTGATTCTTAATTCATTCTTAATCGTGACTGATTTAGACTTTTGTTCCACAATTATCTTGGGATCTTCGATCATAAAGTTAAAAACCGTTATCTACGATTCATGAAAAGAACTCGAGATGTCCTCGCACGAGAATTGAATTTTCCGAAGATGATGTGAAACAAGAATGTATCTATCGCACTGACAAACCTCAAGGAAATATCTGACCACAAAGTGTTATCATTTCGATAAAAATAACATCCATGGCAATGAAATGACCAACCTCACGAACCACTTGGAGCGTGTTCATGATAAGAGCACGTATTCTTATCTTCTCGTTTCTCTCGTTCATTTCGCGTGGTTATGAATCACACGATCAATTCGAAGGCAGAATAAGAATCCACCTTTCATCAAGATCAAACATACGTTGTAGTGGAATTATCATCAGGGGCATCTTGAGCATTTTGAATCAATCTAATACTATGAATTTCTAATTTCAATTCCTGAATTTTTTTCTTACGGTCGAGGATACCGTTGATAACGCGTTTCGTGATTAATGTGACATTCTTTGGAGCTTTAATATCAGGATTCATGAAATCCACAGCAAAATATATGGTCAAAAAATTCAGGAAGTTCTTTTCCAATCACATAATATCGGAAAATATTGAACCAGCAGGCTTAGTCTCGTGTTCAAGTACATTGAATTTGACTAGCTCAAATTAATGAATTTCAATAGAAAAAAATATTCCAACAATTCAGAATTGATTTTGAAGAGGAAAAGTAGCATATTCTTGTGTCAAAACGAGTTTTGTGGAGGTAAAAAGTACCACGTAATATTAAAAATCCGGGTGAAGATATCTCAAAAACCATTGAGGAAGTATTGCTTGACCACTGACTTTTATAATTCCACACAAAATACAATGTGTTATAATAAACTTAGTGGATATCTCGTTTCATATATGTGAATTTCTTTGTAGGAAAATTATTGCTTTTTATTTCTTTCATGTGAAATTGCATTGCAACTGATTAAAAATTACTCGGTATTACGAACAGACGACAATGTACTACTATTATTCATGCAGCTGCGTTCCAACAGTTCGTTCTCGTACTTCGAACATCGGCTTTTTTCATCTTCTCGATGGGTTGACGGAAGATGTACTGATACAAAAGAGTGCAGCATTGGACCGCAGCTTTCAATGCGTGTTAGGTATCACTGTGGAAAATAATCGGAATTTCCTATACGTAGCAACCGGAAAATTTCGATCGAGTATATGAAATTTCCCATGAATTCAACTGAAAATTTCAAACTTTATGGAATTTTTACAATGATTTTTCAGTAAATTTCCGATACAATACGGGAGATTTCAGAAGCATGTATGTATTCTTTACTTCCAAACATTTACGTGAAGTTTCTTATACAAATGTTTTACAATGCAACCACCAGAGTTAGATTTTAAAACTCCTCTCGCACGTAGTAAAACAATCATTTATCGAGTGGAGTTTAATTTTCTTCGGAATGAAATTCTCAAATTGAAAATAAAAATGTCAAATATTTTATTCAGTTCGTATGAAATCTTCATTTTCAACAAGGATCAGATTTAGAGCAAAAAATGAACGAAAAATATATTTACCGCATGTAAAAATAAACGAATGAATAACGACAAGAGCCGAGGGAGGAACGATAACACATGCAATTGGTCCTTGACCATATTTCCCTGCAATTTCGCTCTTCTCGGTATTAAAAATATTCATACAAAAAAGCTTATCACGTCTTCATATACCATTGTGCGAGAGATCTCGTTTTTTCCTTTCTTTTTCCACCTTCTTCCTCGAAACGTATTCAAGGCATGCGAATTACGTAAACACTTATATTATTTTCCTTTTTTTTTCTCAAGATTGCGTGACGGCGTGTATCCTTCGTTCCTTCCCGATGAAGGACGAAACAGTTCTTTCTTTTTTCCGCAGAAGGGTAAAAGTGAGGGAGGAAATCAGAGAAAAGGTGATACTCGATAAGGCAAATAGGCACTTGTACAGAAATTTTTTTTTTCCAACAATTCTTTTGAATACAACACAGAAGAGAGCACTCTCGATTACTGTCAAATTCTTATCAATGTTAGAAGATCTGATAATAGAAAACACTGTACCATAACTATATGATTATTGAAATCTCTACTCACTTTGCGTATCGTTGAAGATCATTTTGTCCAATCATTAGCCCGAGGGTTGTTATTATTTTTTTTCAAGAAAACTTGACACAGTCCACAATGAATATTATAATAAGAAGTATATTGTTTCCAATCAGAATCGGGATTCGAACTGACAACAAACGATAATGAAATTCTGTCCTATCTATTTGGGCTTCTCCTTCGGTATTATCTGTTAATGATGAGATGATTAATTGAAATGAATAAGTTTGTTTTTCTTGTGAGTGCTTTCATTGTCTTTCGAGATTGATTCGATTGATCTTGAGACAAAGAACGGAAGAATTATTATTATACCGTTGATAGGACGATACGATTACTATCTTGAGGATACGCAAAATATTTCAGTCCTGGTTAAAGAAATCCATAAATGAATTGTATCGAATTGTTTTTAATGGAATTCTATGGAAAAAAAATTCAAGTTTCTACAAAATTCAGGCGGTTATTATTTGGAATTCTTCGACAAACATCCTACCGTCGTACAGTTTTCTCCCGTGTCATCTCTTTTTCTTGACTTGAAAAGAAGTATCGGGTTACATCCCGCAAAGAATCTCCAGACATTCATTGGCTCGTAAATATTGCACCGTACTTGCGTCATTTGAAATTGAAAGCTCCATTTCACGCCTCTCTGTCTTTCTGTGTGGGAATTCGACCGCACGAAGAGACTCAAATTGTACTTTTCACAATTCATTCCTTGTTTCTTTTTTTTTTTCTTTACCAACCGTTGTGAGTTGTGAACCTTACCTGAAACAATAGAAAAATTATAAAATAAAATATGATGTATGTTGATTTTGTTTTTTTTCGTAAATATGAAATATGCATCAATGTATCAAAACGTTATTGTACGATAAAGTCAAGTGTCACATGTCTTTCGTATGTTGGCATTAGAAGATATCCGCGTTATAATCTAATGGTGTTGTACGATGACGTTAATGAGCTAGATATGGATATAACCTAGTCAACTATGACAGTGCGGCACGATACGTATTTACCGCTCTCCTCGTAAAACACACGTTCCTCTCGGTCTTGAGAATTCATGAGTCAGTTCAAGAGGATTTATGAGAATCACTTCTAACGCTTGTGTATCTTTTCTAATTCGATACAAAATCAAACAATTCTTACGAATTTCATCTGGAATAGAAATATATGATTTCTTGTTCTCGAAATATAGATTATCGAAGCTTGGAGCTAATTTATTAGAAAAATCAAAAGGATGCAGAAGAAATGGGTTTTCTCGTATAAACGTCTCTACGTAAACGACGTCTTTATCTACAAAATTGTCTTCCCACTGAGTGTTGTGGCATACTAGTTGTTGGGACTAAAGCCTCTCGTGTGACATACATGCATGTGAACATGTATATTCACAAACACACATTCACACCCTCGTTTGAGATCTTTAGAAGACCATCGTTTCGAGAACGATCCCACGCTATACACATCAGCTATACAAACGAGATATGTTGTTGAAACCAAAGGGAGAAACAAAAAGAACTATCGAAATCGTCAGATAATTGTCAAAGTAGAACAGAGAAGATTCTTTCAGAGAATTCTTGACGAATGTTTGATCGATGTACCGGAAATTATAACGTCAGACTATATACGGAAGTGACGAACCGCCAGAACCAATGATCACGCTACCACTCGCTATCTTTCACCGTTTTGCTAATTGGATTTTTTCCCATTTCTCTTTTTTGCTTCATCAATCCTCCCACTTTTCTTCCTAGGTTTGAAAGGACAAGAAGTTGCCGGCAGAAGATGACACCATTTTTTTGTACAACAGATTCATTGTTGCTTCCAACATCTGACTTCCTTCGCATACAATAAAATATGAATATACTTGGCCTACTATTTCACCTAAGGGGAGGTACAAGGTAGGGTAATAATAGTTCCTTCCATTCGCAGCGGCACGTGACATATGCATACATCTTTTTTTGTCTAGCTCTTTGCAACCGATGGTGGGGACGTAACGCGAAATATATAGGAAACGAGGAATGTCGTTCAACAAGACGAGACGAAACGATTTATCTGAAATCTAAGAAACGGAAATGTTTGATACAAGGGGAAAGCCAAACAGCCCCGAAATTTCTACGGGCAAATGAGAAGGATATTAAGGAAAGACAGGAAGAACGAAGTTTTGGATTAGAGAACGAAATAACTGGAATTACGAACAATCCGCAAGCTTTGGTGGTTCGATAAATCAGACCTGGTAGCTCAGCACGATCACATCCGGTTGCTCGTGCCATTGTCTTGACGCACGCAACCGTTTTCTTCTTTTTCCCTTTGGGGATGTTGTAATCTCTTGAACGACGCGACGAAAAGTCACAAATTCGCAATTAACCCTTCGTTTTGGGTTTTTCCCCCTTTCTTTGAGTTCACGATTAATAAAAGTTCATAGCAGAAAATAACCGTAAATTACCCACGATCGGATCTCGCTTGTACGAAATGTCCAGACCGTACCAACGATATCTTTTCGATCGTATACGAGCGGAGGAAGAAGAACCTTCGGGGGTAAGGGATGATGAAAGAATCAGTAGAGAATCTGAACCTACAATAGCGGAGGGTAGATACGTATGTTCCGTTGCATCTGTCGTCACGCCCTTCAACAATCTTTACAAGTACATGTATATTTAATATATACGTGTATTATATACACTCGAAGTCAGATATCATTGTTATATCGTATTTTTATATTCATTACCGTGTGCTTTTTCGTGCGATTATGCGCTGTTTATTCGATAAAGATTCATACAGGGATGCAAGAAAATTGCGATAATATATATGCGATAATTTGTACCTTTCTTTTTATCATAAAAAATCTATAAAATTGAAGCACGGAGAAAAAATGGTGTGCTACTACTATAGCGCCTACAAAGAAATTTGTTGTCCTCGCAAAAATATTCACTCCAGCAGCTAAGGCGTTAGTTCTGTTAACAAATTTGTTTATGTTAGCAAAAAAATGTAGTTGTGTCAATCATTTTTCTTGCTCTTTTAACTGATTTTTTTTTGTAGGCGCTGTAGTAACAAACTTGCTCCTTGTGACAACAATATTTTGTTCTCCGTGAGAAGGATTTGATAACTACAACTGAGGGTTGTTATGAAATAACGCGATGAAACGATGGAATATTCATTCATACAACTTTTCAGCTTTTTTATTATTCTTACAAATTTTTTTGCATGTAGTATCTATTGTTCTGTTTTTACAGCATATTCTTAAAGAACGCAATGGAGATGATTTTATAACATTCGAATGAGGCCGCAGATGATTGAAGTGACAATCATTTATGTGAGAAGAAATGGGAACATTCAGGAAAATAGAATTCGGATGTAATTGGGAATTTTGTTCAATGCGGTAGTTCAACGATGTAGTTCAGGGATATGTTGTCATTCGATTCTCGTGCAGTGAAAGAACCACTGCACACTTATTTTTGTAGTCCGATATTCCAAGTCACCTTCGTGTATTGATTAACCCCCGTTTTTTCAATTCGCTTATAAAGACTGTGAGAAATATTTGTGAATTTCCAAAACTAAAAGTGTGGTGAAAACTTATGGATTTGTAAATTTCCAAATTTTTTGTGACTTCCCAAGAACATGTTGTTGTTAAGCAACAAACATTTCTCGAAATTTTATGAAACTTTCCTGAGGATCTAACTAAAACTGTTTCGTGGAAAACTTCCAAACTCTTTTTGAAAGTTTTCTTTCTTTACAGTGGAGCGATTAAAAATGTTACACTGCACTCAGAGAAAAAACTTTATGGAAACAGCAAACCACGGAAATTTGCTTTGCTGATATGGCAATACTTGTTGCTGAATTAGCAAATATCTTGCTAAAATAGCAATAATTTTGCTGTAAGAATAACCGTTTTGCTAATTTAGCGAATCAAATTTTTCGGAATCGCTTCTTCAGCAAGAATTTTTCTCTGCGTGTGAGCAGGAAATGTTATTGTGACAAATCAACCCGTACAGAAATTTACCATTGACGCGGGCGCAACCGTGATAAGTACCATGGCGCAACGTAGATAAAGTATGGCTGAGACATGGCAACCAAGCATGGCGCAACACTGAATATGACAACATCATTTTATGATTTATCAATGTCGTTCTCCAATGGAGCCCCATCATTGGTGCAGAAATGGCGAAGAAATGTACTATCATTGGCAAACAATGGAAAAATTCGTTTATCAATATTGCGTCAATGATAAAACTGCAAAAAATAATTTAACAAAAAATATATAGAAAGTATACGCATTTCACAATTTCCAATATATGTTATTTTGGATCTTATCGTGTTTTCCTCATTTATCTGTGAACAATTCGGTGTTTTGTTTTCGCTAAAGTTTGCCATGAGAACCCTGCCTAAAGAATCTCATTGAACCGATTGATTCTCATTGATTCCGATGCAGAAAACCTATTCAAAGCCATTAAAAGTCCATTCTCAATGGGTTTTTTCAATTAGTTTTCTGCATCGGAATCAATAAGAATCAATCGGTTTAATGAGATTCTTTGAGCAGGGAAGTATACACAATATGCATCAGCAGTAGGAGTCCTCTGGTGTAACCTGTAACAAAGAACGATTCACTGTTCTTCCAGAGAATTATTTGAGTTTGATATATTCCTTGTTCATTACTCGCGAGGAACACTCCATCGGTAACTTAGCTAGCAATTCAGCCATCAAAAGTTAGAATTAAGGAACATGCCAATGCCGAGCCATGCTATAATCGGTGCTAGATTGAAAACTAATTTTCATCCAGGCTAGACCAAAGTTTGTGGCAATATTCAAGCACGTTTCAAATGATCCTCACTTTCAATAGAATCTATCGTTTGGCCAATATTGGGCCAAGAATGAGCCTAGCAAGCGCCAAACCTGGCTGACCATCGAAATTTGTTAAACACCGATATCGGTGCAACATTATATTTATTGTTAATCAACGTTGAATATTTATGGATTGCCAAGCCTCGCCTGTCAACATTGCGCCAAGCTGTATTCTGTTGTCAGCATTGGTGGAAATTGAAAATTTTTATATGGGAATATTTCATTCAATGATATTGTAAATATTAGGGGTGTGCGGGTAGCACTTTTTATCGGGTCGGGTCGGGTTCGGGTATTTGTATTTCTTTTCGGGTCGGGTCGGGTCGGGTACCCGATTAAATCGAGTTTTCCAAGTCGGGTACCCGAATATAATAAAATCGCTTGAATTTAATATTTTCAACTTCTATTCGAAGTTGCCATTGCCGTTGATATTTTAAGGACAAATTGTCTTGAGCGATTGTAGGAATAAGGGGTTTCATATGAATTCAATTCTAATATGAAGAATGCCACATTCACTACAAGTCTATTAGGGTTGTTACTCCATGTAATTGATTATGCAGCGCATTAAGAAATCTCCAAATTGCTTCATGGAATGTTTATATTTATTTTTCAATTCAATTGAAAAATATAATCACATTTATATCTCATAAATAATATATTATCTATTTTCGTATTTAGTAACCACAATATAGAATCTTGAACATCAATGAAAATAAATATTCTTCTGATAAATATCATTCTTTTTCCATATTTTTAAATTTGAATGGAGGAAGCACAACTCTTCCACATGTTTTGTCAGCAATCTTGATCGAGTTGCTGTCACAATATTTCCTGCTGAGGAAAACGTTTGCTATATTTGAATTACCCGAATGTAATCGGGTACCCGAAAAACTCGGGTAATTGAAAAACCCGACCCGACGGGTACCCGACCCGACCCGACCCGATAAAAACCCGATGACTCGGGTACCCGCACACCCCTAGTAAATATCATTTATTTATTGTATCAATGAAAATATAAAATGCATAAAATACAATATATTCCATCAGGTAATCAAATCATAGAACGGTGTTTCATTGGTCCCAAATGTGAACAGTTTCCTTTAAGCGTCACTCAAAAGTGATTCGAAGGATATTCGAAAAATTCTACTTGTCGATCCAAAAGGATTGACAACCTTCTACACTCTGGTATTCAAGTTCGTCTCTTCATTACAGATTATATTCGTATTCGATACTTAATGCAAAGCATCAGAAAAATACAAATCTCATAGACATCGAGCTTTCCTCATGGATCGAGGAGTAGATAAAAAAAAATGAAACGCTTCCTTTTCGCCAGGAGATTTCCTCACAAGGTTGAGTATCAGATTTCCAGAGTTGTTTTCATCACATTTTATCATTGATGCGTCCATTCGCATTCCTCAATGCTCAGAAGTTTCCTCTCAGCTCCCAGATATTCTGAGCTTTAAAATCATTGTATCTACATTTCTTTCACAAACGTATGAAACTAGTCGCAAGGATAAACTGCTGGACGCTCCGCGATGATAAAATGTTAATTTCCATACGTTACTACTCGAACGAGAGAATGATGGACTTTCAAAGTTAGACGAGAGTTAGATTCGATCTCCTCTCAAGATTGATTTTCTTCGGAGTTTCTGAGATTGATGACCAGAGCTTTTATCTACACCCTCCACAATATCACACTTCTCCCGTTATATCGTTTCTTTGATATCACTTTACTGGAATAAAAACATTCCAATTTGGATTTCTCAAGTAATCAATTAAGGCACCTATCGTATGTACTTTTCAGTATCTAAAAAGAAAATGAAGGAAATGGTCTATCATCTTCCGAGATAATTTCACGATTTTTTAGACACTCCCCCATCAAAAACAGAGTTTCTCTCGAGTAGAATTCCTTTTCCTATACAGCACAGAATGTTTCAGAATACATTGCATCAACACCCACAGAAAGGTTTCCTTATTGTAACAAAAATTTCATTATTTCATAATTAGGGACAATCCTAATTCTTCTTCTGCTGAGAAAAACATTCTCTCGCCTCAAGTAAAATTTGATAATCTTGGCGTTAGAATATTGAATCTTGGATCAAGAAAAATAGTCTTGAGATCACCACGAGCATTTTTCGAATAAGACTTGGAGATTTTCTTGATGCAATAAAGTTTTTATTGAAGGTAATGAAATTTTTCTTCTTACCCACACGGAGAAAAAGATATCTTGAAAAAATACCATAATTTATGGATTTTTGGCGTTAGTCTAACCCGAGTCAAAATATTTACGTGAAGATATTTCTAAAAGTATCATCATGGCTGGAACTTTTATGAGGAAGGTACTATACTTCTTTATAAAAGTCCAAGAACTTATGGGACTTTCAGAGGTTCTTTCACGTAAATATTTTGACTCGGGTCAGGCCAACGCCAAAAATCCATAAATTATGGTATTGTTCAAGATATCTATTTTCTCAGTGCAGTAATCATTTTGTATCCTGCGATATATTTCAGACAGGTTCTAAATATCCTATGCAACACTTTGAAATAAGTTTGAGATCGATTCTTGTTTCAAACTCGTCTGAAAGATATCAGTAAGTGTTGTACAAGACATCTAAAACCAAGATATCGCAAGACACAAAATGTTCAATGGTTACAATGATTGATTGTCTTCAAATAAAAATATTGGTGTATCGCTTGAGACGGTATCTGGCATACGGTACACGGCTTTATTTGATTATTACTATTTCGAAGTTCATACCCAGCCAGCACAATTGATCAATTTGAATCCATAAAGACTTCCCAAAGACCTCTTGAATAGGCCCCGTTATGCGACTTACAATGAATTCCATATGAATTTAATGGATTCCAAATGAAGACATATTGAATGTCTGAAGAATTCATCATGGAGTTCCGATATGAGTTCTTTCTGAACATTAAGTTGTTCATTGAGAATTCATTTTGAATTCAAAATAGTCATAATGAATACATATTGATTAGCATAACGGGAGCTCTTTGTGGGAACTCTTGTACTGTATGGGTAATTACTATTCTATTTTACAACACGATACATTGAAATCAATTTTGAACTAGTACATTATGCTCCGAGGGAGAGAAATGAGTGATTTTCACCGAGGGTGATGTTTGTTGCCTGAGCGAAGCAAGGGCAAAAATCACACGAGGTGAAAACCATTTGCCTCCCGAGGAACATACGACACCTTTTTTCCGATTCCGCTGAAATAGTGACCGTCTTTATATGTATAATAAACTCGTTGCTATTTCTCAAGTGTTCATTACTCCCTGTATTCTCTCCCAAGGGAGTAATGAAAACGTACTGCGCAAGCGCATTCGACTGCGCACGCGCACTCATCATTGGCTAGAAAAGGTTAGGAATACGTAGTTTCCCCAGCAAACACGAATGCAGGCCCTTCGAAAGACCAGTGGCGGCTCTTCGTCGGCAACGCAGGACCATCAGCGGCCCATTGAAACGCCAGTAATCATTGTTTGTAGGGTCGCTCCCGCACTACATGTATGAAGTACAACTATTTCAGCGTAGTCGGGAAAAAACTCTATTACTCTGCTGCCAATCAAGGGGAGGGGAGCGTATCGTTAAGGAAATATGGACACTTCATCTTCCGACACTTGATCCTCTCCTATTTCTTCCCCTCCCATGTCTTCCTCTATCACTTCGTCCTCTGGGACATTTCATCCTCTGGATATTTCATCCTCCGTTCAATTCACCCTCTGCACATTTCATTCTTTGGACATTTCATCTTCTACATATACTATCGGTTCTATCTAAGGTCTGCAAAAATATTTCTTCGAAACACACTTCTTTGCAAAATATGGTAATTGTTTAGAACACAGACTTTCTCTGCGAAATTGTCCAATGTGACCTATTTGATGTATTTCTGCCCGTCAAACACAAATTCGAGAATAAAAATCGTCGCAATGCGATATTTTTTCAGATAAAACCAATTTAAATTTTTTAAGGATCACATTTGTTAGAAAACACATTTCTCCGGAAACCATAATTCTGGTTAATAATAACCTTAAAGCCAAGCATATACATATGCGTGCTCAGGATAATTGAATTGTGCACAGCCAAGTGGAAAATTTTTATAAATTATATACAGTTTATACATACACGGAAAAAAAAGTATGGCTATTATAACGATCTGAAGTATGGTTAAGAAGAGATAGCTGTAGTGACAATACTGTATCGCTATGGTGACGATACAGATGGCTATGCTGGCGATCTATATCGTTGCTGGGATGATTTGTATGATCATAGCAACGATACTGATACTACTAAACTTTGGATAGTCATCACAACTATCCAGTATTGTTATGGCAGCGATATTTTTTCTCCGGGAATGATATATAGGTTATATATGAACTATATTGAACAAAAATTGATGTATATTTCTGAGAATTTCTCCACTCTGGTGTTACTTACCTTTTTTTTTGTTAGATCAGCAGTTTTTGTTCTTTATTATTCACTTATCATTCATTTGAATTCTTTATTCTTAATTCTTGTATTTATTGATTCTCATTCATTCATTTTTTCCCCCATTTTTCATCCAATATTTATTCAATACTATTCACTTTTTTGCTGACTATCGTTCGAAGTCTATAAAACACTTTGATGGATTTTAATTCCCGGTCACCTGACGGGATTCGTGATCAGCCTCCAGGACAACTTCCGAATCCCAAATCTCACCCAAAACGCCAAAATTCAGGTATCCATTCGTTCGAATTTGCAGTTTGGCGATCAATTTCCGATAAGCTGACTCTGGATTCGTAATCAGCCTCCCAAAAAATCTGTGAATACCGAATCTCACCCGAAACAGCAAACTTTAGTTACTCATTCGTCTTAATTTCCGGTTTAGCGATCTATTCCCGGTGAACTGACTTCAGATTCGTAATCAGGGATCTAAAAACCCCTCCAATACCAAATTTCGCCAGAATTGGATACATTCCGGTCGTTCTCCGCCTTACATTCTCCTCAAATTTCCCCCAAAACGGCAGCCTTAGATGCCTTTTCGTCTGTACTTCCGGTTTGGCGATTTCCGTTGAACTGACTCTGCATTCGTGATTAAACTCCCAAAAAATCTCCGAATACCAAATTTCTCCCGAACCGACAAAGTTTAGGTACCCATTCGTCTCAACTTCTAGTTTGGCGATTTCCGGTAAACTCACTCTGGATTCGTGATCAGGCTCCCAAAAAACCTGCGAATACTTAATTTCATCCGAAACGGATAACTTCCCGTCCTTCTCTGTCTAAACTTCCGGTTAGGACGGACCATTTCCGGTCACTTGACTTCAGGTTTGTTACCAGCCTCCCGAAAGATCTCCGAATACCAAATCTTACCCGAAACACTCAACTCTAGGTGCCCATTCGTCTCGACTTCCGATTCGCCGATCAATTTCCGGTGGACTGACTCCGTATTAGTGATCAGCGACTCCATAAACCCTAGAGTACTTGCTTGTGTGACGTGGGCTTTTTACCCGCACACCCGCGACGCCCGAGAAGCAGTGTCCACACGAATCCGTGAGCAACTTCAGAGTGATTATTGAACTTAACTCACAATAAGCGATTTGGATTTTGAGCGCTCTACTATATTCCAATTTCACCACGCAGTCACAACAATAACCATTCTTTACCACCGTCAAATACGTCGTTGCAATCAAACACATCGTTCAGCAGAAGTTGTGACCGATACCATATAATGACAATTGACAAAACCCTTACTCTCAGACCAAACTCTCGGTTCTATTAGTTCATCTTCTCTTTTGTATCATTGTTGCATTCATGAATATCGTCTCCAAGTGAGATTCATTGAACATCAAAATGTCTCTAGATTATATTCAAAGTTCAAAAGAGAAAAACATGCTTTCCCGGGCCAATTTTCTTCATCATCATAGCTATGATAAAAACGGGAAATCATACCCAGGCAAGTCATACCAAGGCTGACAATTGGACCATGACTGCGCCACCGTAGCTGACTAAGCGTTGATAGAACCTCGAATACCAATGATAGGACCTAGCATATTTTGCCGTGTTTGATTCAATTTTTGTTGACCAAGTCTCGACTGATGCTTGGCCCGTCACAGCTCACCAATCCCCAATGGCACCTCAGACATCAATGCTAGGATTAAGCATATTTCGCTGCGTTTGATTTATTTTTCGTCAATCAAGCTTCAATCGACACTTGGCTCGTCATAAGCGTAGATATAGCCACATGGACTTGGAATTTATTCGCATTTCAGAAACTTGAAAGATTATACGCCTGAATGTTCATCAGCCCAAATACGGGTATCCTCTCAACGTCTTCCCAGATAGCACACAAGTCCTAAAAGCGTTCTTTATGAATCCGGTTCCATTAATTCTGAACTCTTTTAGAACTCTTGTGTTATCTAGACTAAAGTGACTGCGTCGAAATCCAATATTCCGAAATTTCATATGTCGGAATATATTATATCCAATCAAGCTTGGATGCCAATAAAAAAACTATCCTATTCGTTGAGGTTGATTGTATATCAATCATGTCACCAATATCGATTCAAAACATAAAACCAATATTGAATCTTGATATTGAACCAAGCTTGGATGCCAAGCGTTGAACATTGCTATCATCCCAGACATTAATCTAATTTGGTGCCAATGTTGGTAATCATGCTAGGCCCAATGTTGACTAGCATTGGCTCAAGCTTGGTACATTTGTCAACGTATACCTTGACAGCCATTTTTTCAGCTCCAATAGCTAAATTTTAGCTGCTACAGCTAAATTTTTAGCTTCACTAGCTCAATTTTAGTTGATGTTGCTAAGAAATTAACAGTCCTGTGAGTGCAAAAATATTCAGCTATAATAGATAAAATTCAGCTGATACAGCTGAAAATTCCTCTCGTTTTGCAATCACGGAAGACACTTTCGTAAAAATTACGATGGGACATAATCATGTATCAGAACCTGTTGTCACTGAAGTAAAGTCTGTACCCGCTGAAATTCGTGAAAATGCTTCCACAGTTGATATCACTCCTCAACAAATCGTTGCTATCAATACAGCAGGTACTTCTCAAGCAAGGACAGTAAGTCTACCTTTTATTCCTGCAATGAAGAACATCGCACAAAGAGTATGGCATAAGATCAATGCGCCATTAGTAAATCCTAAT
This sequence comes from Gonatopus flavifemur, assembly GCA_018340375.1. Taxonomy (NCBI): domain Eukaryota; kingdom Metazoa; phylum Arthropoda; class Insecta; order Hymenoptera; family Dryinidae; genus Gonatopus; species Gonatopus flavifemur. The sequence goes on along the minus strand of JAFFJZ010000012.1, from coordinate 4,670,778 downwards.
CGTCTGAGCGAATTAGAAATAGTCGCACCTTACGATATTACTTTAAAAAATCAAAAATTTTTGCTATTCGTTAGTGGTGCCAGCGATCCTAACAGAATTTTGTTGATCTCTACAAAAGATAATTTGAGACTATTAAGGACCAAATTGTCATTGATTCGCTCATGGGACATTCAAAATGGTGTCTTCTATTTTTCATCAATTCCTCAGCTTACATGCAATAAAGTACAATTGGGTGATCCCTGGGTGTTCTTAAAGATTTACAGCCAAACATACAACCAGAATCAATCTTGACTGATTTTGAAACTGCCCTTTTTCAAGCGTTCTCCAGTAATTTAAAAAATATCAGAATCAGAGGATGTCTTTCTCATTTCAGTCAGTGTACGAGGGTGGATTGATAAGTTTCCGGCCTGACCAAGAGATGGCGCCACTAGGCCTACCTTGAGGTGGCGTTCTATAGTACCATCCTTAGATAGCTTGTAGCTATAGTTTCAGTCCGATCGCCATGTTAGTTTAGTTTTGAGAGCACGCTGACCAAGACGCCTCTGTGTTTTTCGTAAAAATGGAAAAGCTGGAAAATCGTGCTGTCATCAAATACTTTTATTTGAAGGGGTTAACGCCGAAGGAAATTAAAGAAGAGATGGACTCAACACTGAGGACATCCTCCCCATCATATTCAACCGTTAAGCAGTGGGTTTCCGAGTTTAAAAAGGGTCGTGTGAGCACCTCTGATGAGCCTCGCTCAGGACGCCCCATTGAGGTCACAACTCCAGATATGATAGAAAAAATCCATCAAATAGTGCTGAAAGATCGCAGATTAAAAGTTCGTGAGATAGCTGAGACCTGTAAGATGTCATATGAACGTGTACAAAATATTTTGCACCAACATTTGTATATGGAAAAGCTCTGTGCAAGATGGGTGCCGCGTTTGCTAACAGTCGACCAAAAATTGATTCGAAAGAACATTTCTACCGCCAATTTGGCGTTGTATAAGCGTAATCCAAGCGAATTTTTGCGTCGATTCGTAACCGTTGACGAAACTTGGGTCCACCACTACACTCCTGAAACCAAAGAACAGTCTAAACAGTGGATTGGACCAGGGGGACCAACTCCAAAGAAGGCAAAAACAATTTTTTCGGCGAACAAGGTTATGGCTACTGTTTTTTGGGATGCAAGAGGTATTATATACATTGATTACCTTGAAAAGGGTAAAACTATCACTGGTCAATACTACGCAGACTTATTGCAACGTTTGAGCCACGAAGTGAAAATTAAACGACCTCATCTGGCGAAGAAAGAAATCTTGTTTCATCACGATAACGCACCAGCGCACACGTCAATCGTTGCGATGGCTTAAATCAACGATCTGAAGTTTGAATTAATGCCGCACCCTCCCTACTCTCCAGACCTAGCCCCGAGTGACTATTATCTGTTTCCTAACCTCAAGAAATGGCTTGGCGGTAAGAGATTTGCGGACAATGAAGAAGTAATCGAAGCTGTAAATGGGTATTTTGAGGAGCTTGACGAATCAGTCTATAGAGATGGCATCACTAGACTAGAACACCGCTATGAAAAATGTATCAGCCTTGGAGGAGATTATGTTGAGAAATAAAAAAAAAAATTCTTAAAAACGTTGTTTTTCTTGATCAGGCCGGAAACTTATCAATCCACCCTCGTATATGGTGTAGAATTCAGTCTTTGCCTGATTTTCGTGAGGCATATTTCACCGACGTCGATTTCGCGTTGAATTTGCGTCAAATTTTGGCTCTCGCTTTTGTACCCGCTGACTAAGTGATATCTAAATTTGAAGAAATGCTGGCATTCGAGTTCTTCGTGGAAAATTAAAGAACGTTGCAACCGTTGCTCAATTATTTTGAAGACGTTTGAATTGGACGACCAAATCGAAATGGCACCTTCCAAAAATCAACAATAACATCGAAGGTTGGCACAGAGTATTTTGCAACGCTATCGGTGACCATCATCCAACTATTTGGAAATTCATTGAAGCCTTCCCTAGTAGAAATTATGATTGGGAATTAGATGGGGCCCAGCTAGTTTCCCCAGATGTTAGGTTGGCTTCTAGCTAGTTTTGTAACGCACTTTCTAGCCTGTGCCCATCCAGAGGTCCCAGGGAATTGCTAGAATTTTGTTCAAATTGGTAATTAGAAATGCGAAATCATGTGTTTCCTGTAAAATCACACCTATGAATGAGGTGACAATGTTTTTTGACATGCGATCTTCAGTCAAGAACGCTGCTGTTGAATTTATTTCCATAAAATAATCCCGAGTGACAAATTGAAACGTTTGGGATTCCTGTTTTATTCCTCCGACTATCCATGTTACTGTACGATCAGCTGGCGGATGAAGAATCTACATAAACCAACTAAATGTTCGGGCACTAAAGTCAAATTGGCTGGAATGTGTTATCCAGTTGCCCCCACGTGGTTCCCATCTAGTTCGTGGATGGTAAGTGGGACGCCCAGACAAATTTCTACCAGGGTTGAGATTGGAACAAAACTTGTCTATGATAAAATTGAATCAATTACAAAGCGGTCAAATACCATCGCAAAATAAAAAATATTGAAAAATCAGTGACCGAATAAAAAAAATAGTAGAGAATTATGCTGACTGTTCTTTATATGAATGTTTGATAGGAATTTCACACAATTCACAAATGCAATTATAATTATGAATATTTCATTGAATATAATCACAATATGAGATATAAACACGATCAAATGAAACTGAGAAATTACATAACTTGGAGAATACAAAAAAAATAAAAATACAAATACAAAAAGAGCAAAAAACAAAAAAGAACATAAAATAATACAAGAACTCAAAGAAATGCTAAACGAGTGCACACCTCCTCGTGGTGTTTGGCGGAAACGTATTACGGCGAACGGGTACGCTTCGGCAGAAAGGATTAGTTATATATTCCTCATATATTTCCACACAACAGTAGTTAAAGTAGGTGAACACCTTGGAAGGCTAAAAAATGCAACATTTTCAATAATTTTTTTTCAGACCGTGTATAAGATATTATAATGATTTTTTTTTTAATTTCCATTCGAAGCTTATAAAATATTAGGTGTGTAACTTTGCATCCGCCGTTTTGCAATAGATGGCTGTAGCGGTGAGTGTAGTTGAAATAAATAGATCATAGATGTCACACAATAAGCTTAGGTATTTGTAAACATAACGAAATATTAGTCGATTTGTGTCTGCATCATAAAGTTATTCTCGATTAAACATGTCAGCTTACGAGCCGAATTCTCGTCATTTGCGAGAGGTTTTAATTTTCTGCTTGAATATGAAGAAATCTACGGCTGAGGCTCATCGAATGCTCTCAAATATCTATGGTGAGGCCGCTATTAGTGAAAGAACGTGCCGAGAGTGGTTTCAACGCTTCAAGAGCGGTGATTTTAACGTCGAAGACCAGCATGGCGGTGGAAGCGAAAAGGTTTTCGAAGATGCAGAATTGGAGGCATTAATCGATCAAGACTCGTGTCAAACGCAACAAGAATTGGCAGGATCATTGGGAGTGACGCAACCAGCCATTTCAAAACGCCTGAAAGTCATGGGAATGATTCAGAAACAAGGAAATTGGGTGCCGTACGAGTTGAAGCCGTGAGATGTTGAACGGCGTTCGTGTGTTTGTGAACAGCTGCTTGCAAGGCAAAGACGGAAGGGATTTCTGCATCGCATTGTGACTGGGGACGAAAAATAGGTTCATTACGATAATCCCAAGCGCGGAAAATCATGGGGATATCCTGGCCATGCTTCCACGTCGACGGCTAAACCGAATATTCACGGTTCCAAGGTTATGCTCGGTATTTGGTGGGACCAGCTCGGCGTAGTGTATTGTGAGTTGTTAAAACCGACTGAAACAATCACAGGCGATCGTTATCGAACGCAATTAATGCGTTTGAGCCGAGCATTGAAAGACAAACGGCCGCAATACAACGAGCGACATGATAAAGTGATTTTGCAGCATGATAATGCTCGACCCCATGTTGCGAAAGTGGTCAAGACATACTTGGAAACTTTGAAATGGGAAGTCCTACCCCACCCGCCGTATTCTCCAGACGTTGCTCCCTCGGACTATCACTTGTTCCGATCAATGGCACGCGGCCCAGCTGACCAGTACTTCCGGTCTTATGAAGAAGTAAAAAATTGGATCGATTCGTGGATCGCTTCAAAAGATGACCAGTTTTTTGAACGCGGGATTCGTATGCTGCCCGAAAGATGGGAGAAAGTAGTGGCCAGCGATGGACAATACTTTGAATCATAAATGTATAACCAGTTTTTTACAATGAAGCCTCGAATTTCGGAAAAAAACGGCGGAAGCAAAGTTATACACCTAATAAAAAAATACTCGGTCTTTTTTACCTAAGAAGTTTCTTCGAAATTACGCTTTTTTGAACGGACATTTCCTCAAAAAGACCCTTATTCCAGGTGAATTTTCACCGAATGGACATTTCTTCGAACGGGAACACATATTCGAAGAAGACATTAATTCGATAGCACATTTGTTCGAATGGACATTTATTCGAACGTTAGATTTTGTTTGAAAGCACACTCATTCCAATGGACATTTGTTAGAAGAATAGTAGAGACAGTAGGTAACTTGGAGAAATAGGAATAAAAAAATTAAATATATACTTATTCATAAATGCATATATATCAATGGACATAAAGATTATCATATATAAAATATCTCATGAATAATTACAGTATATATTATTATTATATATAATTATTTTGATTCTCATTTCGGGGGTACCCCTTCCGGGTCCCACCTCCTCGGCCAGGGACTTCGCCCCTGGACCCCGCGTCACATTACCCGTCCCGCGTGATCACGAGTAGCCGCATCTTATAACCGCACACTTTTGATATTTATATATTTTTTCCATATGTTTTTGTATTTCCTGATATACACTGTTAAAAATTGCTTGAAATTTCATGTACTTTTCATGTACATATGTGAATGAAAATTCAATTTTTGTGAACTGAAATAGGAGTCCAAATACATGTTATTGAATTTTCAAGTTATTGTGCATGAAAATTGAAATTAATGTACACGTGATTGAAAAAACTTAGAAAAATTTAATCCAGTATAATCACGTAATAATATCATTATAATTATAATCAAATCATGGCTCTAATGGCATCCAACTGAAAATAACAAAAATGATCCAAGTGTGTTCGGATTTGAAGAAAAATCTAAAAATGCTCATATCTCAAAAACTAACCTTCCAAAAAACGGGAATTTCTTGCATTATGGCTGCAGAATACGCCCTTGAAATACAATTTTTCTCACTATGGGTCACCCTGTATACTAACGCTTTGACGAAGTCATCCGCGTATCCACTTCAACTATGTACTAGTTAGATTACACGGTCTGTTCAGTGTTTCTACACTACAAGTACATCTTGATTCACAAGTTTGAAGAATGAACGCAAGGTCATATAAGCAGAAGAATGCTCCATTCCACATAAGTGGCAGTGGCTTGAGTAACAGAGCTTTGGCGTCCGACTTCGACGTCCCGCGTTCACATCTTGTGGAGGTGATTTTTTTTTTCAACGATCATGAACATGTGCATGAAATTTAAAGAATTGGTTCTTGAATTTTCAAGTACAGTGCGAATTATTTTTCAATTACGTGAGTGGAAGTTGCTTCTATTACATGTATTTGAAAATTCAATCAGAAATTTCTAACAGTGTATATTTTATTTGAGAATATCGTTTTACTCCATTTCCTCCTTACGCTTCAAGATTTTCATCCTTCTTTGTGATTTTCTCCGCTATTGTTTGAACAAATGTCCATTCGAATAAATGATTTTCAAATGTGTCTTCTTCCCGTTCGAAGAAATATCCATTCGGTGAAAATTCACCGAGAATAAGGGTCTTTTTGAGGCAATGTCCGTTCAAGAAAGCGTCATTTCAGAGACATTTTTTCCAACCCCTAGATATTTGATAGAAAAATTGATCATGTTGGAATTGAAATGCTGTACGCGAAATGCGCGAAGAATGGAAGGTTTAGGGAATGAAATGTTCTAGAAGATGAAATGTCTCGAAATATGAAAATATGACTACACGGAGAAAAAATGGTTTGCTACTATAGCGCCTACAAAGAAATTTGTTGTCTTTGCAAAAATATTCACTACAGCAGCTGAGACGTTCTATTAACAAATGTGTTTATGTCAGCAAAAAAGTTCAGTTGTGTCAATCATTTTTCTTTTTCTTACAGCTAATTTTTTCTGTAGGAGCTATAGTAACAGACCTGCTTGTTATGCCAGCAATATTTTTCTCTCCGTGTAGAGGATAAAATGTCTTGGAGGAAGAAATGGGAGAGGATCAAGTGTCGGAGGATGAAGTGTCCTACTACCATCGTTAAGCGTCGCTTTTGAGAATATTCATCTAGTTTCAGCATAAGAACATTTTTCTTATCACAAGAAGCGATGTTTCTGACAAGAAATAAAGATCCTCACGTTAAACAAAAGTCATGGATCATAATTTCTTCTACCAACTATCCATGATATGATCACTTTCAAATAAAACCGCTTTTTGATCAAACACTATTTGTTTCCGGAGAAGAAAATCGATATCAAGAATGAAATTATGGTAACAACGAGAAATCATTTCTGTGAGTGAATGATTAGGATCTCCACGTTTGTGTTTCCTCGAACAGAATGTAGCAATGAGCATCGTTTAACATCATCGCCTCCAATGACTCAATTAGCTGGATAAAAAATTAGAGGGTAGAGGGTAAGCTTGCGGTACGAGTTTTGTGGAACAAAAAGAGAGACGAATAATGGTAAGAGTTGAAAAATAGTTGGAGTGAGATTTCATGTGCATTGACGCGAGAACCGCCGCGACAAAAGGGCTGAGGCATCCCCGGTTATTGTCATCATGCGTGTCGCGTGAAATTTCACTCAGTCGGATGTAGTATGTGTATTGGGCGTAGGATAACTACATTAGGGGTTGCAACCTTTCCTCGTAGCACGCGCCAGCTGGCTCATTGTTAAATTACTGCCTCGCCGATATATCTCTTCGCCAATGGCGTAGAACAACGACAACTCGGTCAATTGCAAATTACGAATATACTGTAACCCATTACACGAATGCAGTCGGTAATACGTTTGCAAAAAACTTCCTACGAATCTCTCACTTCTTTCATTTCTTTCTTCCTTCCTCGAGTTACGGCCAGCTGGGGAAAGTATCAATCTTTTCTTACTTAATCATAACGCTTGGAGGTGGACAGAGGGAGTGAATGTAATAGATGAAAGAGGGTATCTAATGCATCTTGGCGCATATAACCTAGGGTGACATTTAAAATTATTGTTCAGATCCAATTATTCGTACGCATCCGATCTATGTATTGTTATCTACGATTTCTTCTAATTTCGTTCCTATTCATGTGAAAATTTGTGTACCACCTATTTCGTATTCATCAGATATCTGAAGCAATTCGAACAAATTGAATTGATGTTTCAGGTGTTCAAATTCCGACACAAGTATTGACATAAATTATTTCTAATTGATTCATCGTACGGATTAAAAAAAAACAGTGTTTTTTCAGTCGGTTTATATCACTAAGAGTTAAACCTACTCATTTCTGTCAAGCTTTGAACGAACATTATTTACTCGCATATTATGTCACACGGTACCCAGTGTACAGGGACATCAATGGAATCAATGGAACAGAGCTTGGGCCACTCCGAATTCAGCGGTGGCGGACATGTGTGAAATTAGCTTAATCTTTCGGCATCGGATGACAATGGTGATACAAGGCGTTGATTCGTGTATTACGAAGCTCCTGTGTATATGTATATATACACGGGGTAACAAATCTCACCCCGTCAATGACAAGAGACAGAGAAGAGGGGTCGTTGCTGTCTTTCTAGTTCCCGTGTAAATACATTAGAGGATGATCCTACCATTGGCGTAGAGAGCAAGTTTCTTTTGACCTTGTATGAACGTGTACACACACGCGCATAGCATCACCATAAACCACGTTTCATCTTTCCAAACACTTTTATGTTCAAATATAGAATCTAATGACATTCATAAAAAATTTATCTTCACTTATTTACATATCTTTTATTCGTAAAATTGTAACATAAGTGTGATGGAAGGAATAAAAGAAACAATTTGGAAGAGGAGTCATAATACGGTGTGTTTGCGCTTCACGATAGCTTGCACGATGAAGACTTTACTTCTGACAATTTTTGTCATCTTCCAGTTGGGCTGTGAGGTGAAAAAACAATTTTTTCAATTTCCTCTGTTGTTTTCCTCTCTAAGAAAATTGCTTCTGATGAACTCACATCTGTCTGATTTAAACATAAAAACTTTTCAAGAATATTTTCAAAATACGTAACTCAAATTTCCATATGTTATCATACTGACAGTCAATAATATTGACTCGTGTGTTGCAATTTTCAGTTCTGAATTTTGAATTGAATTCTTTCGAAATCGTTCACCCTTCGTGATGACGAGTGATTAAAATTTCAGTTCGCAGCATCCGACAAGATAAACGGGACCACTGTTATCACACTTAAGAACAGAGTTTCGAATCTGGAGGCAACGATATTCGATTTCCAATTCCAGCTGCAAGATACGGAGAACAATTTACTGCAACAGACATTCAAAAACATCAAAGAAGATGTTGATTCATTCGTGTCTCAGGTAATGATTTTTGTTCAAATATTCTCATAAAAGCACAAATCAATGACTTTCTACAACAACGACAACAAAACTTTCCTTTTCAAGGACACTCAACCTGCCTGTTACTATAATTTTATCGACCATATGGTTTTCAATCTGTCAACCATAGTGAAGGACGAAACGGAAAAAATTTCATGTTTCAATAACTCAGAAGATATAGATCAAGAATTGCAAACCACAAGAGATGAAAAGATGGGAAAAATTCGACGTCAAATCGCATTACTGAGCGAATGCATAGAAACGCAAAACGAGAACTGCGAGAATGAAAAGTCTTCCCAAAACATAACAACATCTTTGACCGAAGTCGAATTGTTTTTGCATCGTTGCGAGGCAAATTTCTTCAATATGGAGAATGTACTTCGTTTCTGTGTCAAGGGGTTTGCGGATTCTATGAAAGAGAATTTAAGAAAAATATTGAAGTCATTTGAAAGTTGTGAATTTGTCAATAACTATGAGGAAATGTTGAAGCGAATGTCCCTGTGGCCTCTCAGCCTGGACGCGGTCGCCAATTATAAGGTGAATAATTAGGAAGAATTCATTCTTTGTTTCTTTCTTCAAGATTCATTGATTTTCAGCAAGCAAAGGTTCCCGATACCGACTACCAGCCTCAAACGCCATCTCTCAATGGTGTAGTTGAGCACAAGAAAATTGTTGATAGAAGGGCCAACTTAAGCGACGCTATGTTGAATTACACCGAGAGTATACAAAATTTCTTAGCATCCGAGAAAAATAACGCTTTGTGGGCTGTACGAGATCTTGCTACGGCGCATAAAAAGGTTATAAACATCTTCTCAAGAATGGGATTCAATTGAATCCCTGATTTCTCATTGCTCTGATGTTTTTAGGATCAAGAAAAGTACGTGAGAACAGAGAAATTAGAATGTTTCGAGACAAACGTTGCGTATCTCAAGACCAATCTCACTGATTATTGGAAAGCAAAAATATTCCGTACATGTCTCTATCCCCTTAAAGATCTTCACAGCAATATTTCTCACATCCTATGGGTAAGAAACACGTGTCAAATGTCAAAGACCATGAAATTTTATACATTCTTCGATTGTTTCGCAGCGCAATATGAGTCAAATAAACTCACGGTTGAATAACACATTGGGTTGTGTGGACCAGAAAATCTGTACGCAATCTTTGAGGGATATTTTGAAGATTGAAGTTTGGTTTAATTTCTGGAAGAACTTTAATCAAACAGCACTGAAGGAGGATGTGAAAACTTGTCTCCGAGAGGCACATGACATCGTAGACAGCAATATACGATTGTATAAAGTTGAATTTACGAATTGTATATTTTTCCCATATGCCAGAGGAATGTTTTACAAATTGAGGAAAAGTCAAAGAGGTTATCCACCATTCCTCACAGCAGATGCTCAGCTAGACATGACACAAATTTGTCCAAAGTGCAATATTTTGGATTCCGTCACCGATCCGGATTATAATATCCAGCGCGTGGTACTCGATACCCCGTAAAATGCAAGTTCGGAATATTGGATAACACTGTAAGAAATATGGGAAGTTTTCTTCCCACCAGTGGTGGATTTCGTCCCCGGATTGTGCATAAATTGTTTCCTCTTTCTTATTCACTCTGCCTTTTGAATGTTGAATCCTTGAAGACAAAATCCAACAAACCGTGGATGAACTTTTATTGCCACCATTTTTTGGAGGAAAATTCCACAATTATTTTTTACAGTAAAGGATTATACGGGAAAAAATACACGTCGAAAATCACAATCTCAACTCCTAGAGAAAAAAAAGGTTATAACAGCAATATCTGGCAATCCCTGCTTTTTCAAGTATGGCAATATTGTAGTTTATAAGATAACATTTTTCCATGTATGTTACACGAAAGCGGACGTTCTGCTATTATAAATAAATTTTTCAAATCCAACACCAAATTCCGTACAGTATTGGGGTTTGAGAATGTAAGAGTTTTTTAATGCTCAAAAGTGTGCGAAAAGAGTTAAAGGAATGTACAACAGTGAGATGCTTAGATGGTACAGAAATAGAACGTGTGGAAAGTGTCAAATATCTTGGTGTCATTATCGATAGTCAACTGCGATTTGAAGATCATTGTGATTATATGCTCAAGAAAATAGGGAAAAAAATAAGTTTTTTCAATAGAATAGGTAGTGATATATTAATTCATACTAGATGTACGGTTTATAAATCGATAATAGCACCTCATTTTGAATATTGTGCGACATTGTTGGTGGGATTCGGTGAGACACAGTTGACAAAATTACAGATAGCGCAGAACCGGGCTATGAGAGTCTTATTACAATGTGATAGATATACTGAGGTAGAAAGAATGTTAGAAGCGTTGGAATTTATGTCAGTAAGGCAACGTTTGTATGGTAACGTATGTATTTTTATCTTCAAAATGTTGAATGGGATGTTATCTCAACAATTAGCTACTGAATTGAAATTAGTAGGGGGTCGGATTAGGCAAGCTGAGAATGTGACAATACAATTTAGGAGGACTAAGAATGCGCAGAAAAGCTCGTTTTATGAAGGTGTCAGAATGTACAATGCTATACCAGCTGAGATAAAACGGAGTGATAGTCTTGCTATATTTAAACGTGAGTTGAAAGAATTTATTAGATTGTCAGTTCCTAAAATGTAAATGTAAAAGACTCGATGTATACAAAATAGCCGAGAAGGCTAATAAAGATCAATCAATCAATCTCAGGCTACATGTCATTTTGTTACATGAAATATATTCTGAAGTAGTGAGAGATTGTACAACAAAAATGTTTCCGGAATAATTACTCTATAGAATGTCTCGATATTTCTCAAGATGAAATTCATGCAAAATTCGCTACGACCAATTATAACATTGATACATTATAAATTTCATTTTTTTTATCACAATGTTGTGTGCATTTTGGTTTATCATTATCATAGTTTCCAAAATAAAATCACATGCTCCCCAGGCTTGTACAAATAAAAATACTGTTGAACTTCAGAATGTATGACATTGTTTATAGCATATGACCAGTCTATTTGCAGTTAAATTTGCCGAGGACGTAGAAGTGGTCCAGTATTATGGTGGGAGGTAGGTGTACGGCCACAATTACTTAATACTCAATTTTGATGAAAAAATCAATGACATGTTTGGTGTAAGCTAATCAATTTTTTAACTAGGATTAAGTACTATTCGCAAGGATGTATTTATTAGAATCAACAGAATATTCTTTGGCACAGAACAAATAACCATTTACTTGACTGAAAGAAATTTTTTCAGTGCAGTTTTCAGACTATTCAAAGGACCTACCTAAAGGCCTTGGATTACGAAATTTCACTAATTACAATATACCGAGATTCTGAATCAAACTCAACCATCAGAAACTCCGAATTGCATTATTATTTAATCTTCTGTATAAAACTTGCGCTTACACAGAGAAATATTGAAAATGAAAATAGGGACAGCAATAAATGACATAATGAAACTTATAAGATAAAAACTCTCAATACTCTTATGATAAATGGTAAGTATTACATAGATTTTACGTGTACAATTTGTATAATAAATCTCTATTATATACCTCATGAGTTCTATTATATCCCGTACAGCATATAATGTATCAAACATATGTTCGGCATGTGAAAAATATATATCACATCATGTGGTAATATTGTGAAAATTATAATCAATTCACATGATAGGAAGATTTTCACGAACTCAGTAAACTATTTACAACATTAACTATTAATATATGTTATTTACAAATAAGCAATGAATTCATTCTGTTGTGTACGCGAGGAGGAGGGTACGCGAACTTGTATACCGTTTTCAAACTTCTCATAAAGTTCTGTCGAATGCACAAAATCATGTCAGCCTTTCCTGGTTAAAACAATCCATTGATTCCCGTCAAATCTCATTGAATCTTGGACAATGCTCTAACCAAATCCCATGGAATTTCATTTGTCAGAGTCAATGGATTCCTTGAATCAGGGTAGTTTGAATTGATTTATCGAATTTACATCCACATCACGGAGGTACAGTCTGCATTTACAAAATATAGCTGTTTAATCATGCGATATAAAATTTTGAGATCTCATCTACAGTGAGATGACGCTTATTCCTAGTGATAATGTTGAAAATAGATTGTTATGGGGCAAAACTAACATTGATATTCATGAAACTTCAATTATAGTGCCGTGAAGTGTTTTTTGTCAGTTATTATTCCATATAACAAAAGTTGCTGTGCAATCATTGCTCTTACGTTGTTTATCAAGTTTACGTGAAGTTGCCGGGAATTTGCTACGCATGTGATTGAGAGTTCCATGAAACCGGAGAACTTCCTAGCAGAACGATAAGAACTCAAGCTAAAATCCTAGATTTACAGCATATTGTTGCGCATTTGACGACGCAACGTCCTTGTGAATTGCTTCAAACTGTTGTTATAAATTTTCAACAATTTGCTGCATATCTGCTCAGCATTTTGCTGTTAGGATATGAGCTGACAAAATTTATACAGTTCCGAAACATTTTTGGAACCCTTGTGAAAATGAAGCGTTAAAGCGCAACGAAAACGCAAGGAAAGCATAATTTCGGAGGGAATTGAAACATTTTCACGTTTCATTTGTTTCAATATCAGCTTCTTCCACTTTTGGATTTTCACCAGGGAAGATGTTTTATGCAACGTGAGCGAAGCTATTTAACAACAATTCTCCCTCTGGAAGGAATTGTGATTTGATTATGCTTCTGATGTTGCATTGGATATCTTGAATATGTTGACAGAAGTAACACGGAAACTAGATGCGTATGAGATGATTGACAGAACATGCCTCCCATATTCTTGAATCCAGGTCATTTGGGCGAACAATTAATATGCCTAAAATATGGATGGTATGATTTCACGCATGTATGGCATGTTCCTATGTTTCCAAAAACACGTTCCCCTCATGAGCCTGACACTTCATGTGCTGTACGGAATACTCCATTGCTATTCATCGATTCTTACACTCAATTGATCTTAGATCGGTTAAACAATCAGTCTCGACAAGAAGCAAATACACGTGTGCCTTTAAAACCATTTTATTAGATATAAAAGAAGATTTTTCCAATTCAAGTAATCATACGATAATTTCGTTCGTTAATTTGATTGTAAAGAAACCATTTGTCCCGTGCTTAGACCATCTTCAACGCTGAAGAAATTGTTCATCCATGACTTTATCAGTTGAACAATTCTCCTTAGAATATTTAAAACAGAAGATGTATGATTCAAATGAATATTTTTAAACACAAATGAGGAAAAGGATAAGCGATAAGAACGTGTGTGGAAAGGATATATAAAGATCTACGTGAATAATGCACTGAACAGTTCATATACCAAGTGTTTCACTCATCATAAATATGAAGATTTTGATTTGGACGAGTACTTTCTTATATCACATCAATGGCATGGTGATTATCATTGAACGTTATACGTTGAATATTTAGTGAAATTTCATTTATTATCATACATTCATTTGGTCCCATTTGAAATCTTTCATCCTGCGTTTAGTTGTGCATCAGAAATTGAAGGCTGAAGATGTAAAAGAAATAAAATATCTACTATACTTTAACACCTAAATGGAAGAATTTTCAAAATTGTATACAATTTGTGAATAATTATATACAATGTATGTACAAAGTGTATTAAATTATGTATAAATTGTATATGATTTTGAAAAATTTTCCACTTGATGTTACAGCATCGATGATTATCATATTACCCCTCCAAGTCAAGATAGATAAACTATGTCAACATAAAGCCGTGCCTGCGGAATATCGGCTTCTTCCGTTTGAAATAGAATCTTCCTTGCGCATGCACGAAACAGGTGAGGGGGTGTCCATTAATTACGTGAGGTGTTTCAAGGTGGAGGGAGGGGATCAAGCATCATCAAGTGATTTTTTTTTCTAGCAAAAAATGGCGTTGAATTGCGTGAAATTATTTTGAAAAAATTCACTTCAAAGTAATAGAACAAATGTTTTTTTTATTTTTTTTAATAATCCATATTGGAAGGAAAAATGAATGGTAAAACTCGCAGAGGTGGACCTAGATTGAGTTATATGAAGCAAATTATACAAGATAAGGGTTGTCGTAGATATGTAGAAATTAAGCGTTTAGCGGATACACGCAGAGAAAAGTTACCTAAAAAATTACTACACTTCATAGTAAGATAGAGACAAAATCACGTTTTGGGGTTATGTATTATATGTTGTCATTGAAATTACTATACTTTCTATCAATAAATAATAGAATTCCATCACTGCTTACAAGAAAGTATAGTTATTTGAATGACAACATACAGGGTGACTCAAGTCGGATAGATTATATTTGAGGAGCGTATTCTGCAGCAAAAATGCAACAACTTTTCTGCTTGGCAAAATTTTTTTTGAGGCTTAGTTTTTGAGATATGAGCATTTTTTGATTTTTTTTCAAATCCAAATCACTCAAGATCACACTGAGAAAAATAATGATTAATATCAAGAATTTTAATCCATGAATACTGCCAAGAATACAAATTCTTGATTAGAGCTGATATGTTATTAGCTCAAAAGAAATGGTTTTGAATCGAGAAAATATTTTTTGATTCATGAAAAACTTTCTTAGGCCCATAACATATTATCTCTAATCAAGAATTTTTATTCTTGGCAGTATTCATGAATTAAAATTCTTGATATTAATCATTATTTTTCTCAGTGCCCTGTATGCTACATACTTGAGCTTGACACCATTCGCTAAGTTGGAAAACGGCGGATCTCTGGGAAAAAAATTCAACTATCCTATCATTATTTGTTTCCGAGCTACAGCGATTCAAAGTTGCTGAATGCTGATTGGCTAGAAGCCCAAAAATTTCAAATCGCTGTAGCTCCAAAACAAATAATGATAGGATAATTGAATTTTTTTCCAGAGATCCGCCGTTTTCCAACTCAGCCAATGGTGTCAAGCTCAAGTATGTAGCATACAGTGGTCTTGAGTGATTTGGATTTGAAAAAAAATCTAAAAATGCTCATATCTCAAAAACTAAGCCTCAAAAACATTTTACCAAATAGAAAAGTTGTTGCATTTTTGCTGCAGAATACGCTCCTCAAATATAATCTATCCGACTGGGTCACCCTGTATAATACATAGCCCCAAAACGTGATTTTGTCCTTAGTTTACTGTAAAGTGTAATAATTTTTTAGGTACCTTTTCTCCGCGTGTAATAGGCAGGGTTAGAGGATTTCATCAAACCATTCATAAGACTGATTACTTCATGATGATGAATAATCCAACGCATTCACACCCAAAACACAAATTTTTGAAAATATCACGTAAGATTAGGAGAGGGGGGAGGGAGTTGCGGAATATCTTGCGGAAACTCACCATTCCAAAAATCCTCAAAAATGCCTCACGTAATTAATGGACGCTCCCCAATGGGATAACCACTGAAAATTATAGTCAAAATATGCAATTCTGTTAACCAATCTTTGGAGACTGTGAATGGTGTGATGTTTTTGCATTTGAGGGGGAATAGAATCAAAATCTTAATAAAATCCAAGGTTGGTTTGAATGAATGAATGAATTACATTGCACAAGCATTGGTTAGAATTAAGATACAGCACATACGTTTCGCGTATATTTGTTTTCCATCAATTGGAACCGAAAAAAAGTTCAGGAGCCCAACATTCCAAAATAACGGCCACCCTAATGCACTTCCTGGTTTTCTCCTATTTGAATTCAATATCTTATTAAATGTACTTCTCTCGACTAATTATCTTTCTTTCCATCCACCCACATCTCAACCTCGCATCTCTCCACAGATTCAATTAGACAGACAGTCGAATCACCTCATTTTCTTCTCTCAGTCCTCACCAAACCTCTTAGCTCCATTATCTTTACTGCTTCTCTGATCATCGCCATTTGATATCAGTGTGCCCCGATGGAAGTCTTCCTAATTACTCTCTAGGCCTTTAGAGGTTTCCCCAGGGCCTTCCCACACAGGCAAAAAGATATCTTTTCGAAATCTAAAAGATGTCTTGCGACTTCGCAAGATGTCTGACAAACTGTTCTAAAAGATATTTAAAAGAAGTCTAAAAGATGTCTCATGCGACAGTTTTAGACATCCAAAACATGTCTTGAGTAAGACATCTTTTAGAACTCTTACTAGACATCTAGAAGATATCTTTTAGACTTCTTCAAGACGAGTTTGAGATATGATGCAAATTTTTGTAGGACCTCTTTCCTGATTGATAAAACAAACCCATTTATCCCTATTAAACGTGCAGAATTCGAATTTTAATGTGAATTTATTACATTCAATAGGAATGAATAGGTTTTATTAACCACGGTTGAAGCACACTTTCACATGGTCTGAAAATGTCTTGCGAATTATATATTCCATCCCTGTAACTTCCTCAAGACACAGATCTTTCAGGTGAAATTCACGGTCATTATACGTAGATTTATGTTCATGGAATGTTCGGACCATCCAATGTCCGGACGTTCAATGCACCTCCACTGAATATTCTCTGGACCTTCGTGTTTTTTTGGAATTACAAACTATGACCGTAGAATTTTCTTGTACGCCTGTTCGAAATATCTCATTGAACGCACTGATTCCGATGCAGATTCTATTGGTTCAATAAAATTCTTTAAGCCGGAGTACTTGAACGAATTGAGTTTTACAAAGTATTAATCCAAATTCAAGCAAATGTGCGTTTGGGATATGGTAATCAGTGAATAAGTTCAATACATGATGGAAGAAGCTGATTGCGACACTCCTGCTGAAAATACCAAGCAAAACCTGATAAAAACTTATGGATCCTATGAAAGATGCAAGACCCGCACGGTTTCATAAGGTTTCATAATGAAAGTCACCAATTATTTGATTTTATATCAAAATTGATATTTTTCTTAATTCAGGCCTATAATCATTATCGGTATATTATTATATTATTAATATTGTGATTTTGATTTTCAAGATATCTGAAAGATGTCTCTTATTAAATCTTTAAAGACATCTTTGAAATAAAATCTATTAGACATCTTTAAGATAACTTCAACAGACTTCTTAGAAATGTCTTCAGTGAGACATCTAAAAGAAGTCTATAAGTTGTCTTTTAGAAATGTCGAAAAGATGTCTTTTCTTGGACATCTTTTAGATGTCTTGAAGATTTGTATGTTTATTAGGTTGTAAGGCCTGGGAAGGCTTTTTAATAACCTAGAGAATGATTAGAGTGATTTATACTAGCAACGATATCCGCTAGGTTGGAAGTTTTATAATGAGCAAAGTACAATTCTTTCACAATGTCATTCACCTTATTTATAAAAAATGTCAAAAATATTTCAGTACACTTCTCCGTTGGAATCTCATTTGGAAGATGTCCCGTATATGCAGAGGGAAATCGATTTATTGAGGACTGATGTACAAGTTTACAAAAACAATTCAAATGCCAAACAAATTGATCTCGCTGAACATAATGTTAGGAATCTAAAATCGTATCTTCTAAATCTAATTCAGGTAAAGTGACTTTGTATGAGGACTTTGCGTGAAGGGAAATGTCTTGTATAGCCTCTGATGCAACACTCTCAGATATGTTTTAGATCTCTTAAACTTTTCTTGAATCTAAAAAATATCTGTAAGATCAATATATAAAATCTTTTGTCAGATATCTTGAAAGACATCTTAAAAGAGGTTTTATAGCTATCTTATAGATATATTTTGTATGTAAGAAGAGTTCAAAAGATCTAAAAGATATCTGAAAGTGTTGCATTCGAGATTTTTGACTTTTCGTAAAGATATCTTAAGAAACGGAATGTTTATTGGATACTTATTTTATTTATTACAAGTATGCTTCCTCATCAATTTCCATAGTTGGAATTTTAAAGAAGTTCAAAATATACCATATGTGATGATGCAAACTTTTTTTTTATACTTTTGACACAGAACGAGGTGAAATCGAATTATTCATCCTGTTATCCAATTTACATCAACCAAACCGCATATCGCTTAGCAAACATGATAACCGATATCCAGACATTCCCGTGCTTCAATAACATGCGAAATTTCGAGCATCATTTAGTCACAGTACGTACGATTTACACACCGAAAAAACCAAAATTAATTACTTTTAGTTCAAATGCATGAAGAACCAAAGTCCATTTTGGGAGAATTGTACTTTTCCGGATACTGCTGTACTGAAATTTCCTTTGCTACAATTTTTCACCTGTTTTTATCTATTTTTCGATTTGTCGATTGACAACTGATTCCTTCAACTAACTTTAACTCAAAAGTTGAGATAAATTATTATTTTCGGTACATTAACAAAGAAAGAGTAGATATATTCCCCTTCAAAGAAGTGAGAATGGCATCAACTTGAATATGTTTCTTTGCAGACGTTATATGATCTGATCTCCCAATTCCGTCAATCCTCCAAGTGTACTATAAAAGACATAGCCTGTGGTACCGAGGGAGGAACTGATAATTTGATGAATCGTATTGTAGATTTACATGCTGAAATTTCGGACGAACAGTCAAATGCCAGACGTTTTATGGAAGCTAAAGCTTGTTGTGGACGGTTCCACTCCTATGCGGAAATAAAAATGTTTCAATCATTACCATTTTTCCAAAACTGCAGTTATGCTGAGAATTATGAAGAATTTTTAGAAAAAATCTCTATGTGGCCATTGACGGTTGAAAAGTTTTATAACTTTGAACTAGACAACGATACTGGGGAATCGTTCGTTTAAACTCGTTTGTTTGGAAGTGATTTACTTTTGGAATCGAGAAATCGAAATTAGATTCAACCTAAATAGAAGTTCGATCATCAAATAAATAATTCCAAAATCACCAAGGTGGTATAAAACTAAAATCAATTCACACTCTTGGCGTGGATCTCAAAATAACAAATTATTTTGAATTCACTGAACGAAAATACAGAACTTTTCATTTTCCTTTGCTGAAAATATGATCGGATGTTCAATACGTTTGAAAGTTCTCTATCCAAAACTAGTTTATCATCTGATTCGCCCTTCTGAAAATATTTTCAACCTTTCAAAGTGGTTTTCCGATAAGATGTACAAAACATTAACAATTTTTCAATATTTCAAATAAAAGTCCGTTTGATAAATCATGATTCAGCCGTCATTCATTTCGTATCCACATCTTTCACGATCGAAGGATTTTGTATAAATTCAGTTTTCAGCCATTGTAACTCTCTAAAAAATTCTAAGCGAGTCTGAATTTATCTTATTTAAATATAGAAATGTAACGAGCAATGTAATTGCCGTAACGAGGAAAATTTCTCACTTGATTGATTCCGAATGATATTGAAAAAATAATTGATTCGATGCATTTCATTCATTCACTACAATCTATTAATGAAAATGAACATTTCACTCGGTAGTATAATTTATTCACCAAAACTGTCACAAATCTAAAGACGTTCAATTAAATTGAACTAATTGGAGAGATATATTTTTGGAAATACAGACATACAATGTTCAACTATTATCCTTTCCTGGCTGACGATATTCCACGGTTTTACTTATCTATAAGTGAACATGTGTTTTCACAATAAATGGAACATTTTTCAAAAAAAAAAAAATGATCAATGTCGTGATTACGGTATTCGTTTTCGTGGTATCTTATAAATTCATCTTCGATCATTTATATCTGATCAATTGTGATCGAAGTAGCCAACATTTCAGACGTGTAAATTCAAAGATCGAATGAATATTAGAAATCATGATGAACGTTTCTCTTTTTCAACTTCTACTCGCCGGGTTGTATATCATCGATTCGCAAGTAAGTAATAAGCTTTCTAACTAATAGAAATACCGACGTTCATCATCATTTTCTCCAACAGGGTGTTTTGGGACTGAAGAACGCATATATCTTATCAAGAAATGAAGTCTTACGTGAAAAATTAATGACTTTTACTTCAAATCTGGGAATATTCAGAAATGAGTTGAATTCACGCATTACGGAAATAACGTTACCATTTTTGTGGTCGTTGGAAGACTTTTCCAAGAATGAATCACAAGTAAGCTACGGCTGACTACTGCTATTCCTCATACATTTCTATGAAAATTGAACGTTTAATTTTGCAGCGTATTGTAGAGGAAAAGGAACCAAATTTTGTCATGCCTTTCTGCTATATAAACTACATTGACTATTTAATACGCGACATAAAAGATGTATTTATCAGCGATCTTGCACAATCGTGTTTCACAGAGGAAATTTTGAAAATTTTCCAAACTTCCCTAACGATGGAACGTGTGAGTGAATTGAAATTTCTTCTGCTACGGTTTATGACGGCTCAAATCAATTCAACGTTTCAACACGTTTCAGTATGTTCGAGTTATCGATACTATCCTAGAATCCATAGAAGTTTGTCACATAGAAGGGAGTGAATTACCAGCACAAATAACGATACAAAATATCTTCTGTGATCACACAAAACATCATTTGAATTTTAAAAAATGGCTAATAGAATTGAAGGATACTCTCTCAAAGCTCGAACAGGATATTCTCAAACATGATTGGGCACAAGATAAGATTTGCATTGAACGTGCGAGTAAAAAAATCGAAACTAATTTAACAGACATCTTTCCTATCATTTTGACTGAATGCGTGCGTGTTGGGAATTACACAAATATGTTAAAAAAATTATCGTTACTGCCCTTTTCTATCAACAAATTCATACCATCTATTACGGAAGCAAAAATCGATGAGGTATTCCAAAAGTAGAGACGAATGCAATGCAACTTCGAACACGTTTTTCTATGTTATTATTTTCAGGGTAGGATAGACCTGGGCCTCTTGGAAAATAGGGAAGAAGGATTGAAAAGTGTTCATTCAGTTCGCAGATATGAAGCTATGTTGAGAAACGAAGGACTGTTTAAAAGATTGTTGTTTGTGGCAAAGGGTATGCAAGAGTTACAGAAGTATCTTAGAGAAGGTATATTATTGCACCACGTTCAGGAATTCAACGAAACGGCGGTTAATTTGCGGTCTATCATTCAGGTAAAAAATTGGATTATAACTTGTAGAGGTACAATTTATTTTGCCGAAACATCATATGTGTATAGGCAACGAGTCAGACCACTGAATGCCCTAAGAACTACATCTCCACGGTTCTGAACGAACTTCGACAATACTACGATCTGAAGTTAGGTCCTAAATGCTTTGGCTCGATGTTTGAGCTAACCGAGAATGTTCGTCCCTTCACACAAGTAAGTCTTTGTGTCTTTAATAAACTTATTTGTTATCTCATTCCATTGATATCCGTAGAGGGTGATGGACATCAGCAATTCTTTAGTATCACTACCAAATTGCAAGCCGGAATCGAGATGCGATAAAGTGGAATCAGAAATTATTGAAATGGAAGATACATCGAAGTACTGGGAAGAGTATGACATGAACGGATTGATTGCCAATGCAAGTATCTGCTACAATACAGCTCGTAGCGTAGTGATAAGCAATGCTTTGCAAAATCGTCAGAAGATGAAAGCATGTGGGAGGAATCTGAAACTCACTCAGAATATTTTTTATGCATTGTAATTCTTAAAAATATTTGTGTCAATATTTTATTGTATCGCACCTATGTGCATGTTTTATGATTAAATGCATGTTATGATCAGAATTGTTAGAATTTTCTCATTCAAAATAAATTTTAAATTACTTGAAGAGCCAGGTTATCAAGGTGAAACATGAGAGTCTCCGATTTGAGACACAACAAGTTCACACGTAACACGTCTACCCATATGCACGGGAAAAAAAAGTATCGTTCTCATAACGATACGGGATCGTTGTCATGACTGTCTGAAGTATGGGGATATCAGTGTCGTTGCCATGACGAAACAGATCCTTCGAGGAACGATATAGATGGTTAGCCTGAACCACCTATATCGTTACCATAGGGATACAATATCGCCACTTACACTTTCTCTTCTAACTATACTTCAGATCGTTACGATAACCGTACTGTTTTCCCGTGTGGAAATTGTCAAATGGCCCACTACTGGCGCAGAACTGTTGCCGGAGTTACCAGTGCTGGCAATTTCAAAGTCGCCAGTTGTTCTACCAGTACAGAAAAATTGACGGAATGATAACAATGTCTTACACAAGGCCTATTATCTGTGTTTCAATCTTGTGGATATTGGAATTCCGAATTTGGCAGTACTGGGATTTCAAATTTGACAGCAGCAGCTTTTTAAATTTGACAATATTGGTATTCCTAACTCACCATTACAGAGTCAGTTAGGCCGACGGCGTTGATGTTTCATCCTGCCCATTCATGGCAAACCTCTGGGATCTCAAAATCACCAGTTATTTTGCCAGAACTGAATAAGCAATGTGAAGTGAAAATGATGATATCCTATGTGAAAATTCGATTTTGACCCAATACTGGCACAGTACCGGTAACCGAAGTTACCCGTTCATCAAATTCCAACTATTAAGAACAAATTAATACTATAAAATTACACTTTCGAAATCTTACAAATATATACTTCTGATTCCCATGTGGAAATAGCCAGAGTTGACGAATGGCGTGGTACTGGCCAAGTTGCACTTGTCAGACTTCGGCAGATAACACTGTGCCCATTCAGAATCCTTAACCTTCTTCAACTGGCGCCAAATGTTTGCCGGATTTCAGATAGTACTGGCTTGCGCGGTCAGATGGTCTTCAGCCAGTATTGAATTAATAATGTTCGGAGAATACCCAGACCATACCAGGGCCGTCTTTAAGGCAGGGGCCTCTTCGTAGAGAACCGTTAAGATTTTTATATATTTTTTCACAAAGGTGACTTGAACAAAATGAAATCAAGTTATTTTGAAAATGAAACTAATTCTAGATATACAAAAAAGTTGAAATTCAGCTAAGACTTATTTGACAGAAAAATCATAATGATCAATGTTAGAGTGATTTTTTTAAAATGTCAAGATTTTACGTCTCCTTACATGGGCCTCCACTCTAAGTAGGCCCACGGCCTTCAAGCAATGAAAGACGGCCCTGCATACAGAAACGGAACCGTGCCAATACCGAATCAGAGTTAGTTGGATGGTAAAATACGAATAAAAGACGATACTGCACCAGTATCGATGCAACGTTGTTCTAATATGGAATAGATAGGGGATCTGACAAGACAATACTGCACCAGTACTGAGCCAGAGTTAGTATTAGCATTCAATATGTTCCATAGACGACAATGTGCCAGTATTGATTAGACTCTGACTGATTATGAAATCGGTAGTCGACTGGGGTTAAAATCACGATTTTAGCAACTTGGCTGTTGTAGTGAACCGAAGTATTGCCAGCATTAGGCCAGAGTTGGTATGATCATTCAATATGTTCGAAGGACAGCAATATGCCAGTATTGGTAGACTCTGGCTGACTATGGAATCGATAATCAACTGACGTTAGAATCACGATCTTAGCAACTTGGCTGTTGTAGTCAGCCGAAGTCTTGCCAGCATGAGGCCAGAGTTGATATCATCATTCAATATGTTCGAGAGACGACAATGTGCCAGTATTGGTAGGACTTTATTCCTCTACGGAATCTATGGTGAATTGTATGACTTCAACGATCCTATTACATTAAATGGCAATTTGAGTGATTTGTCGTCAACTCAGAGATCGGCTGATGTGATAGAGACTAGGTTTCTCACTCGCAGGACCTGGGTTCAATCCTCACTCAGTGAACTTTCAAGGAATCATTTCCAAAGTGCCTTCCTCCGATGACAATAATAGGAACAATGTATTCTTCAGATTTTCAAAGTTTAATTTCAATGTTTTTTTTTTTATTGAAATATGATCACTCCTGGTAACTTCGGTTACCGGTACTGTGCCAGTACTAGGTCGGATTTGAATTTCTACATATGATGTCATCATTTCGACTCCTTGTTGTTTTTCATCCAGCTCTGGCTAAAACAACTGATCCTGTTGCAAGCCAGAGTTCCGCCATCGTTGGCTCACATTGAAAATCGCTACCAATTCGGTGGTAAATGTTTCTCTGGCTCTTATGTAGAATGATGTTATCATTTCGGCTCCTTTCCAGTACTGTGAGTTTAACTGGCCCAATACTGGCAGCTATGGATTTACCAGTACTGGCAACTCTGGCAACAGTACTCAGCCAGTAGCGGCGCATGTTTCCATTTCCACATAGGTTACAATAATTACCGAAGAAAGGCACTTTGTACACGGAAAGACCGAGCTGATTAATATTTAGAACAAGGACTGCCAATTGAGGGAGAAAGAGGATCATGGAAGAATATTCATGATGAATTTACCATGAAAGTCGATAGTTTCACTGTGAGAAATAAAAATAAGACGATCCACTTTTGATATTTTCACTATGAATTTTCAGTAAACTCACTACGAATATTTTCCAGCGATCCTCTTTTTCCCTGAATTGACAGTCATTTTTCTAAATATTGGAGATAAACTGTTTATTATTAATGAACTCGGTCTTTCCGTGTACTGGAAATTTTCAATACATTCATTTTCTAGTACATTAAGTGCAATTTCATGAACTGCAAAATCACAAGTCCTGCAGCGAAATTCCGATGAATGAACTGGAATACTTTTGCAAGTACTGGAATTTTCAGTCCAACTGTACTGGCCAATGACTTCCAGTCCTCCAATCATTCTTTGCACTGTGGCTAACAACCCTCCACACAGGTTCATATTTATATCTTGCCCAGCCAGCAAAGTGCTTCCAAATTCACGTTTCCGCTACTAGCAGTGCTAGTGGTAGCAACGTAGTAGCTTTTCCATTACCGTGAGACTGCATGCTACCATAACATATATATGATTCAATTTATAACGTACCACTACCTCAGCGCTACCAGTATTATCAGGAAGCGCTACCAAGTAGTGCTCCTAGTAAAAATACCACCAAGTCGCTCCTATTACCATACATAAATGAAGTCATATATGTACAGAAGATTTTTAACTGTATAAGTGAATGGTAGCACCACTGCCAGAAGCATGGCTGGGTGGCTCCCAAGGCTGGAAGTTCGAACGGCATATCTTCAGGGGGCGACATACAAATGCTATGCGAAATGTCTGATATGGAAATAGAATTGAATTTGCCCGTTAATGTTAATTTTCAAATTTGATAGCCTTCTTTCCACTTACCGTTCAGAAGGCCAAGGACAACACCTCACATTCTTATGTATCTACATGCGAATGCGTGTCTCCAAAATGAAATGATTATTGTTCTACAGGGTGATTGAAAATTGCCGTACACTTTTCTGAGAGCAGATTCTTGATGGAAATCCGAAAAGATTTTGGTCTGGAATATTTAGATCTAATCTTTAAATCCGGAGATATGAGGACTTTTTAATTTTTTGAAGAATCCAAATACCTCGGAAGTCCCATATTTCTGACTATTGAATCCAACACCATTCTCTAAGTCAGATCACGGGGTATCTCTGGGAAAAAATAAATCTCATTTAGCTTCCTTCGTTGTGGAGTTATAGCGATTTATAGTTGTTGAAATCTGATGAGCTGCAATGCAGAAAATTTCAAACCGCTATAACTCCACAATGAAGGAAACTGAATTAGATTCATCTCTCTTCAGGGATACCCCGTGATCTGACTTGGAGAATGGTGTTGGATCCAAAAGTCAGAAATATGGTACTTCCGAGGTATTTGGATATTTCAAAAAATCAAAAAATGCTCATATCTCCGGATCTAAGGATCAGATCTGAATATTCCGGACCAAAATCTTTCCAGAATTTCATCAAGAATCTGCTCTCAGAAAAGTGTACGGCAATTTGGGATCACCCGTTCTTGTGATGTATTCATTTTCAATCATCAATTGTGTTCGAATTATTGAAGATTGCAAGGGACTTATGAATTCAACAATTGGATACCGGAGAGAACAAAATAGTACTGGCTACTACGCCAGATAGTACTCAGTGACATCTGAAGTGAAAAAAATTTCAGATAGCAGCCACTACCATCCAAATAGCATCCAGTACAATCTACGTTATATTCAATGCTATGTCAGATGTTACTGAGTACTATCTGGCGTAGTAGCCAGTACTATTTTGCTCTCTCCGTGTACCCTCTTCTGACAATCATGAGAATTCTTGTCTTCCGAATTCTTCTCTTCGTGTTTTACATCATCAATGTGGAAGTACGTAACAAAGCTGGAAACAAATAAAAATCTTGACATTTATGATAATTGTTTCCAACAAAGTGTTTCAGTGATGACGGATAGTTCTTCGAAAAATTTGAATGTTACGAAATCAAATTTAATGGGATTTGGTCAGAACATTGTACAAGATTCAATCAGATTTGGCAGGATTTAACCAGAATTACATTGAAAAAATACATTCATCTGATTGAATCTCATTGAAAATGGTTGAATAGGATTTGGTCAGAACATTGTGCAAGGCTCAATGAGATTTGGCGAGAATCAATGGGTTTGTTTAACCAGGGATTGGAAGTTTTCGCATCAAGACTGAAAGTCCTCGTAGATGAAACTGATTCGCGCCTCACTGATGAAACGGTCTCAGTTTGGCGGTCGTTGGAGAATTTGACCAAAAAAGAAAGAATACTATTGGGTATGGGAATAAGTTTCCGCCCTCTTGGAAAAAGTGTTGCTGCTGATACTATTTTTGAGTTCACTCAAGTGCTATACTTGTGATTTGGAAGTGTATATGTAAGGTGTCGATTGCGGTAGTTGACATTTGTTACAAGCGTAAACATCATTTTTCATCTTGTGTCAAAAATGACAACGTTTGTCCCGACAAAACAGCATTTCACGACTAGAAATTCACCCCATGGACCAGATCAGGTCAACTTTGATCCAGCCCAGGTCCTGGTAAGGCAACCTCGTCAGGACCTAACAAGTCATGTCACGCTTTACTAATATAAGGACCTTATGAGGTAAGACTAATAAGGATTTGATGCGGAATCCTATACCAAAATCTCCAGAATAAATTGAAATTAGGATATGATCAGGAAACTCACAACCCAAAAATGTTATATTCGGCACGGAGAGATCTAACTTGAAACATATGCACAGTTGAGATTTGTTCAGTAATATTTTCCTAATTTGGAGGAAATTTATTTCATCAAGGAGTACACAATCTAAACTTAAGACATATGTTTATAAAGTATAGTTTAATAAAGTGAATACAAAAATGTTCAAAATCTCAAGATAACCTAACAAGCTCTTGATGAGATTACAGCGAGGAAAACCTTTTTCAACATCCTAGGATAATTTAAGGGAAACCTAATTAGGATAAAATGGACTTATCCCTACATGGGGCATCCACATCCAATCCTGATTAGGATTTCAGCAGGTATACCGTATTTCGGATGACTTTGTCAGGTCCTCACCATATGTCAGGTTGACCCTATGATAATTTCCAGTCGGGTTGCGGGAAGTTATGCTTCATTATTTTATTTCGAAGAAAAGTGTCGCTGAAACGTATCGTGTACTGTGCAATATTTACGGTGATCACGCTCCGTCTAATACAACTTGTAAAGAGTGGTTTCGACGATTCCAAAGTGGCGATTTTGACGTGAGCAATAAAGAACGTGGAGCGGCACCGAAAAAATTCGAAGATGTAGAACTGGAACAATTATTGAATGAAGATGCATGTCGAACCCTAGATGAGTTGTCTGAAGAGTTGGGCGTTGACAGGTCGACCGTCGGTAAACGCTTGCACAAGATGGGAACGGTCCAAAAAGCAGGTAATTGGGTGCCGCATCGACTAAAGGAGAGAGATCTCGACAGACGTTTGGTAATGTGCGAGATGCTTCTTGAACGACAGAAAAGAAAGAGTTTTCTGCATCGTATTGTCCCTGGCGATGAAAAATGGATCTATTACGATAATCCTAAGCGTCGAAAAAGTTGGGGGCTGCCAGGTGTACCGGGTCCATCAACACCGAAAACAAATATCCACGCTTCAAAGATTATGT
Organism: Gonatopus flavifemur; assembly: GCA_018340375.1. Lineage (NCBI taxonomy): Eukaryota > Metazoa > Arthropoda > Insecta > Hymenoptera > Dryinidae > Gonatopus > Gonatopus flavifemur. Next base: position 4,642,122 of record JAFFJZ010000012.1, on the reverse strand, counting down.
TGTGCATCTGATGGGATCAGAAAGGTGTCATTTATTATGAACTTCTTAGACCGCCAGAAACAATCACTGGCGATCGTTACAGACTACAGCTAATACGTTTGAATCGAGCTCTAAAAGAAAAACGACCGGAATGGGACGGTAGACATGATAAACTTATCTTGCTGCATGATAATGCTAGGCCACATGTTGCTCAACCTGTTGAAAAATATTTGGAAGGAGTGAATTGGGAAATCTTGCCCCACCCGCCGTATTCCCCAGACATTGCGCCTTCGGATTATCATCTATTTCGATCTATGCAATCAGCCCTTACTGGAGAGCGGTTTACTTCTTACGAAAGTGTCGAAAAATGACTCATCAATGAATGGATCGAGTCGAAAGAACCTGCTTTTTTTCTCCGAGGAATCCGTATGCTGCCTGAAAGATGGGCAAAAGTGGTCGCTTCCAATGGTGCATACTTTGAATAACATTATGTAATAATCCATTGTTTGAATTAAAATCAACTTTGCTTGAAAAAGTGCGGAAACTTATTCCCATCCCCAATACTCTCCCCTACAAATTTCTATGATGGTCAACAGGTCAATTCTACAGCGCATACTCGAAGAAAAGGAACCAACCTTTGTCGTGCCTCCATGCTATACCGTCTACGTGAAACATGTAATGAGCAATATGAGCGATATATTTTTCTCGGATATTGAAATATGCTGTCCCAGAGAGAAAGAGAGAGAGAGGTCATAAAAAGTTCTTGAGTTTTCTAATGCTACAACGTGTGAGTAAATTCAAATTCTCTCTCTTAGTTCAAACAACTCGAAAATTTCAAAGCTTCGCAGTATGGGTGATTGATCGAAGCTATCCAAAAATCCATAGTAATTTGTCATCAGGATGAAAGTGAATCATCTGAGAAAATAAAGATACACAATATGTTATGTCAATAAACCTGTCCGAATCTGGTTAGCAGAATCAAAGGATGGCCTCTCACAGATCTAACACGATATTTTCAAATATGATTGGGTACCAGATAGAATTTGCTTCGGAAATGCAATTAAATAATGGCAGCTCAACTGAGAGACATTTTTCATGTCATTTTGACAGAATGCATGCGTGCTGAGAATAACACGGATATGTTAGAAAGATTGTCATTATTACCAATTTCTGTCCGTCCAATTAAAAAAAAAATAGAGATTCAATAGAGAGAGGGTATCCAAAAGATAGAGATTGATGGCATACAAAATGAGTTGAAAAATGTTGTTTTATATTGTTACTTGCAGGACACGCTAATTAAAAGTGGAATAAAAGAATTGAGTGGCAATGTTTCAGTTCTCGAATATGAAGCTATATTGAGAAATGAAGTACTGCTCAGAAAATTGATGATTGGGGCAAATAGAACGCAAGACACACAGAAGCATCTGGAAAAAGGTCTGTCGTTTTCTCACGAGCAACATTTCATAGAAGTGGCACTTGCTCTGCAGATCATGGTCAAGGTAAAAGATTGAATTCTCATTTTTCGAGGTCGAATTCATTTTGCCAGTATACCAAATGCGTACAGGAAGAAGATTATAATTCTGCTTGTAGTAGACATTATATATCCACAACCTTGCACAATTTTAAACAGTTCTATAATTCGAAATTACGCCGCAAGTGCTCAAACTCGTTATTTGATGTTCAATTGGAATTTGATTCCCTGACACAGGTGAATTGTTTTTTTGTGAGGTCCAGAAGTTATTAGAAAGTTAACTCAGATCACTTTCTGATAACTTCTAGACCTCATAAGAAAGGCATCAGAAAGATTTCCGAAATAGATGCATTAGAGAACTTTTTGATATCACCCTGGTAAAAAAATTTCTCTGAATCTCTCTGTAAATTTCACGTTTCAAAATTCAGAAGGATTTCAGAGAGATCTGGTGAGATTCAGAGGAATTCAGAGCAATTGATCGTGATTTAGGGAAACTCAAAAGGATTCAGGAACGGGTAGACCAGAAAAAATTGTACGTTGAACTTTTGAGAAGGATTCAAAGGAGTTCAGAGAGAGATACATTGAGGGAAATTTTGGGTGCGAGATTTTAGAGGCATTGAGGGAGTTTTAGAGGAAATCAGAGACACGAAAATTGAAAAAAATTGAGCACAGAACTCTACAGAAGGATTCAGGGGAATTCATTTCATTTCATTTCATTTCATGCTTTATTATGTCCTAGGGCTGGGCCGTTTAAGAACAATGTATAGGTTGAAAGTACAAATTACTATTGCAAGTAAGAATGTAAGTTCACCAGGGGTGTAAGTATGGGACCGGATTTTGCCCATAGGTGGCGCTAGATGTCGATGCAGTTACCGACACCCCAAGTAACACAAGAACATTTCTCACATTCTGCTTTAATTCTGAGATCATGCATAGAATGTGCAGGTGAGACTGTTTTGGATAGATTCGAAAAATACATTCTAAGAATATACATAGAATATACTTATCCGCAACAGTCCCATTCGAAGATTCTATGAATGTTCATAAAATATACTCAGAACTTCAAAGGCCCTCTTAGCATTTCTAACCTGTTGTACTACTTGGGACATCACGTCAGCGGTGTCTTGTTATTGTATTGATATCCGACGAAGATTTCCAACTCACAATAACACGAGTTTCATTCAGTAGCATTAGTTTATCAGAGATAAACATGTCGAGTTTTGTGCCAACAAATTACGATTTGCGGACAGCACTACTTTTCTGTTTTCATCTGAAGAAAACCGCAGCCGAATCGCATCGAATGCTTGTGGAGGCGTTTGGTGAGCATGCTCTCGGTAAAACACAGTGTTTCAAGTGGTTCAAACGGTTCAAAAGTGGCGATTTTGACGTCAGGAACGAAGAACGTGGAAGACCACCGAAAAAGTTTGAAGACGCTGACCTGCAAGCCTTGTTGGACGAAGACGACGCTCAAACACAACGACAACTGGCGGATCAGTTGAAGGTGACCCGAGAAGCCATCTCCCTTCAGTTGAAAGCCATGGGAAAGATACAAAAGGTGGGGAAATGGGTTCCACGTGAACTCAACGAAAGACAGCAGGGAAACCGCAAAACATCATGCGAAATGCTGCTCGCCAGGTTCCAAAGAAAGTCATTTCTCCATCGAATTGTGACTGGCGATGGAAAGTGGATATATTTCGAGAATCATAAGCGCAAAAAGTCATGAGTTACTCCGGATGAACCATCAACATCGACGGCAAAACCAACACCGCTACGGACGAAAGACAATGCTGTGTGTTTGGTGGGATCAGAAGGGCGTGATCTACTACGAGCTGCTGAAACCTGGGGAAACTGTCAATACTCAACGCTACCGACAACAAATGATCGATTTGGATCGAATTTTGCGTGGAAAACGACCAGAATACCAACAAAGACAACATAAGGTGATTTTGCTGCATGACAATGCACCAGCACACAAAGCAAAACAGGTCCAGGAAACGATAGAGTCGTTCCGTTGGGAGATTCTTCAGCACGCGCCTTACTCACCGGACCTTGCCCCATCCAATTACTACTTGTTTGCATCGATGGGACACGCACTTGCTGAGCAGCGCTTTACTTCTTACGAAGATTTACGAAAATGGCTCGATGACTGGTTTGCCTCAAAATAGCAACAGTTCTTTTGGCGTGGAATCCACAAATTGCCAGAAAGATAGAAAAAATGTATAGATAGCGACGGACAATACTTTAAATAAATTACTTTGCATCATATCTTTACAATAAACGTGTTTTTTCTGTACGAAAATTCCGGTTTCATACTTACACACCTGGTAAAAGAGAAAACCAAGATACAAAAATAATCAGAGACTGGACTTCTACATGCCACAGAAAATACAAACCAGAAATAAGAGAAAGGCAAAAGAATAATACTGGCAGTTCAAATGTCATTACAAAGTTGACCTTTCTGCACTATTGCACTTACAATTATGATGATAGCATAGATTAGAAAGTAGTGATTACCAATAGATGATACACAGACGAAAAGCGCAAATAGACGTAGGTAACCAGGTAAATATAATAACTAAAAGAATTACCTTAGGCAGTCGAAAAGTGTTGGTACCCGCTAATACAATGAGTAATAAGTAAATAATAGCTCTATACAATACTTTAATAACTAATAACTAAATTAATCGTAAGAATTAAGAAATAAGTGAAAGCAGATCAAGCCCAAGAACATTTAAACTCAAGAATAAGCTCATTATAGGCAAGAAAGGAGCAGGAGAAGAGCTAAGCAGCCTGGTGTGCAAAAGCTTAGATCTAAAAGCGCTCTTAGAGGAACAACACCTTATTTTCTCTGATAAGGAATTCCAAAGTCTACAGCTTCAGAGAGATTTAGAGGGATTTAGGGACATTCAGAGGAATTCATCGTAATTCAGGGAAATTCAAAAGGATTCAGACACGGGTAGATTGAGAAAAATTGTACCTTGAACTTTCCAGAAGGAGTCAGAGAGATTCAGAGAAATTCAGGGAGAGAGATACATTGAGTGAAATTTTTTGTGCGAGATTTCAGAGGCATTCAGGGAGTTTTAAAGAAACTCAGAGACCCGGAAATTAGGAAAAAATGACCATGGAACTTTTTACAAGGATTCAGGGGAATTCAGAGAGATCCAGAGGAATTGAAAGAGAAATAAATAAAGTGAAATTTTTGGTTCAAGAATTCGGAAGTATTCAGGGAGTTTCAGGGAAAATTAAAAACCCGAAACTTGGCAAAAATTGAGTATGGAAGTTTACAGAAGGATTCAGACAAATTCAGAGTAAGCTTTGAATTCTCAATATTTGAAATTCGGAGAGATTCAAAGAGATTCGGAGGAATTCGGGGAGATTCAGGAAAATTCAGAAAAATTCGGAAGAACTCCTAAAGATTCAGGCAAATTTAGAGTACGCTTTGAAATCTAAATATATGAAATTCTGACACATTCAAAGAGATTCAGAGGAATTCAGCATGAGCTTTGAATTGTTAATAAATTAAATTCGGGAAAATTTAGAAAGATTCTGATGAATTCCTAAATTTTCATTAAAAAAATTAAGGAAGATTCAAAGAAAGTTGGAGAGATTCCGGATGGATGAGAATCTGACAGGTCTCTAACTTTCTCTGAATTACTCTGAAATTTCTCCGAATCTCTCTGAAAAAAATATAGGGAGATTCAGAGAGATTTTTTTCTCTCAAGGCATTTAGAGAACGTAATGAATATTTGAAACGTTGAGGGGAAAAATGTTTACTGGGTAGAATTTAAAGGGTCTTCCTCTTTTCTTTTTTTTTATCCATTACGCAAAAAGAAATGCATAAAGTATTGTAAAATTATAGACGGATAAAAGACATAATCAGTTGAAAAACATTTTTCCAAATTGTTATTTCCAGGACACGCTAAATCTAGATCTTCTGGGAGGTGCCATAAGATTGTTCAGAAGACTGATGGTTGTAGTAAAGCGTATGCAAGATCTACAGAAGCATCTGAAAGAAAGTATGTTGTTGTGTCACAACCAAAAGTTCAAGAACTTTCACTTATTGTGCAAACTATGATCGAGGTAATAAGATTCTATTATAATTTTCTAGCTGCAAAATTATATTACATACAATTTATTAGTATATCATATGTGCATAGCAAGAGGATCGTAACGCTACTTGCCCTGGAAACTACATTCCCACAGTTTTGGAGGATCTTCAACAATACTATGATTTGAAATTAGGTCGCAAATGCTTAACCTCGATGTATGATGTTCGGCGGGAAATTAATTCACTGACACAAGTGAGTGGTTGCTTTGCCTGTTTCTAAAAAATCATCTCCCGTCCAGAGTATTTTTCATCTTATTTGAGCAATGTTTTAAGATCAGTGGGGATATGCAAGCCGAAATGGAAATGCGATGAAGCGGAATCAAAAGTTGTTCACATGGAGACCAGGTTAAAGTTCTTGGAAGAGTTCAACATGACTGAGCTCATTACAGATGCAAGTGTGTTCTACGATGTAACTTGCGAGTGAGTGCAACAGAATTCTCTACGAAATCGTCAAAACATGAAAGAGTGCCACAGGAATCTTGAAGTCAGCCAAAATATATTTCATGCATCCCCTGTTGAAGATATTCCATAAGATCTTATTGACTGATGAAAAATCCAACCGGTTGCAATAGAATTTAATGGTATTGAATCAGAATTTTCAACACTTCTAATGGGATTTCATGGATTATTTCTACCGATGATGATTTTTGGAAATTTATGGTCATATTATTTGATGTATAATACGATCCGAGTTGTCAGTGCTTGTTTCTCCAAGAAAACAATTCCTCTTCAACAAATAATTTCAAAAAATTATCGTGCGGAACGGAAAAATTCCGTCATTTCAACGAATTTGGCATCGCTAAGTGCATTAAATAACCTCCCGATGACAATTCGCTATTACGATCAATTCGTATTTACGAACTCATTCGTTATAATTATCAGTCCTTCGCGAATCCTACGAAGTTTGGTTCACTGAAAAATGAATCACCGTTCATCTTAGCAACCTTACTTGTTGTCCATATAATAACAAACAAACCTCGCTAAAATAGCGAAATTCTTACTATTCCAGCGACTTTTCCTTCCACATATAATGATAAAAATAGACATTAGAAATTTCTTGATCTATCCCCCAGTAGAAAACTATTTTATTCAAAATTGTTTTTGAATACTCGATGGTGAACTTTATTCGACAGAATTATTACCATTCCAGGGACGTCAAATTGAACGAAACTGATTGATATTCTATAAAAAAACAACTGTCAATCTTGTTATCAGGCTATTCGTTTTCGTAAAATATTACTAATTCACTTTCAACTCTCAATCCATTATACTATTTATAGTCAGTCATCTATTTGATCAACTGTAATCAAAAGAGTCAAGATTCTGGGTGTGAATTCACCGAAGGATTAAATGTGACAATCTAATAGGATACATTTCATAAATCGATATCCCATCCTCACAACGATGGTTAAAATTTCTCTCTTCCAAATTCTTCTCATCGTATGGTGCGTCATCGATACGCAAGTATGTAACAAGATTTTAAATGAATAGAAATTTCGACATTCACCATAATTTTTTCCAACAGGGTGTTTCGGGTCTGAAGAAAGTGGAAATTGTTTCAAAAAATGATATGTTACGTGAAGAATTGAAAAATTTCAGTTCAAATCTGGATGACATCAGATATGATTTTGAATCACGCATCTCTGATGTAACGTATTCAATTTGGTCCCCATTGGAAGAGTTCTCCAAGAACGAATCACAAGTAAGTGATTCACTCCTTCTTTTTCTTTCTCACATTTCTATGATAGTTATAGTTAACAGGTTAATTTTACAGCGTATAGCCGAAGAGAAGGATGTAAATTTTATCATTCCTTTCTGCTATGTGAATTACATTGACGAATTGATGTTCGACTTGAAAAAGATCTTTTTCGTCGATGTTGGGTCATCGTGCCTCAGAGACGAAATTGTTAGAGTCGTCCAAACTTTTCTAACGATGGAACGTGTGAGTGAATTAAAATTTTCTTCCCCGCTAGGGATGCTCGAAATTTACAGTATTGATACTTTTGTATAAAATATGTATCTAGTTTATATCAATTTTGATGGAATCTCTATTGAAAATTGATACATATTCTATACAAAAGGATCGATGCACAAGCAAATATCAACAAGCACCCCTATTCTCCACAACTCATAACAACGACTCTTATCACTTGGATGTTTCAATGCGTTTCAGTATGTTGGAGTTATCGACACCATCCTAGGATCCATAGAAGTATGTCATGGGCAGGAAAGTGAATTACCTGAACAAATGACAACACAGAACTTCTTTTGCGATCACACCAAACATCATTTCGATGTCGAAATCTGGCTGAGAGAATTGAAGGATACTCTCTCAAAGCTCGAACAGGATATTCTCGAATATGATTGGGGACCAGACAGGAATTGCTTCGAATATACGCGCAAACAGCTCGAGAGTAATTTAACAGATATTTTTCCTGTCATTTTGACGGAATGCGCGAATGCTGAGAATTACACGGATATGTTGGCAAAATTGTCGTTATTCCCAATTTCTGTATATAAATTCATACCATCTATCTCGCAGGAAAAAATCGAAGAGGTATTCCAAAACTAGGGACCAATAGAAGAAAATAAAAGTTGAAAAATGTTCCTGTTTATGGTTATTTTCAGGCCTCTCGAGACCTAGATCTTTTGGACGGTACAGTGAAAGAATTGAGTGGCGTTGATGTAGTTCGCAAATATGAAAATATGTTGAGGAACGAAGCGCTGTTTAGGAGATTGATGATCGTGACAAGCGGTTTGCAAGAAGTACAGGAGTTTTTCGAAGAAGTTATATTGTCGTGCCACAATAAAGAATTCAAGGAAGTCAGGCGTGTTGTGAAAACTATGATGCAGGTGAAAGATTTGATTCCAACTTCCATAGTCAGAGAAAAACGGCGTACAAATTAAAACCTTGATTAACAGATTGTGCTTTTTACGCTTTTCTTCTCTCAGTAAAATAAAAAAACCGGCGAATACGTTATTGAATGAATAAAATCTCAAGTCTCTCTGAGTGTTTTCAAGCTGATAGAACTAACCCTCCAAGGTCTGTTTTGATCCACTGAATAGGTAGAGGACCGTGCCGGTGCTTGCGGTAATCTCTACATGGTCTCTGTCTTGGGCGACCTGCGAGCATACTATGATTTGAAATTGGCTCCTAAATGCTTCGATCAATTGTATGCGGTGTCTCGCGTGTTTCAACGCCTGCCACAAGTGAGTTGCTGTTTTGTCTATTCCACAAAAATCATCACCTAACTGGCTTTTATGTTTTCTTGCATCATTCATATCCCTAGACTGTGTTGAACATCAGTGACGCTTTGACAGCAGTTCCGATGTGCAAGCCGGAATGGAGATGTGACAAAGTGGAATCACAAATAATTTTCCTAGAAGAAGCAATGAAGCACGGGAAAAATTACAACACGACCATTTTGATCACAAATGCGACTTCGTGCTACGGAGCAGCTCACGAGGTAGTGGTAGGAAATGCTTTGCAAAACCGTCATAAGATGAAGGAATGCCAAAGAGATCTTGAACTCACCAAGAATATGTTTTATATATTGTAATTCTTATAAATTTTTGTAATGTTCCATTGTGTTTTTACTATGTTCTAAGAATAAATTTGGGTTATGATCAGGGATCTGAGAATTTTCTTATTCAAAGGGAAACGGAAAGCTGCTTGGAAAATTACCAACTGATCAATTTATCACAGAACCAGGGCTCAAAAATGAGAAAAATAACCAATCATGTTAATTGGGAATAAAAATGGAAAACACACGAGAATGACAAGTTCATTCAAGATTCAAGATGAACATACATAGACAGGATAAGATAATATCAGAAGAATGTTACACTGTTAGAAATGTGACCTCATGTTACTATTTTTTGGTGTGTAGATAGGTCCATCAATTCAATTTTTTTATCAGTGTAGAATAGTTTTTACAAGTACAGAAGGAAAGAATAACCAATTTGGTAACTTTACTTAGGAAAGATATTGAAGATATCTCAACGATATCATTGTAATATTTGGAACTTTGAGATGTTTGAGATATTCAAAAAAGTAAAGTCGAATTTTCGAATCGGACTCACATCAACATTCTTACATAAAATATCATAACTCCAACACTTCCAATACTTCTCAATTTCATTCTCGCGATATTTAAGCTGATAATTTTCCTTTTGTAATGATATAAAACGTATTGGATATGTTTATTCATCCTTAATGAAAAAAGAAAAAAATATATATTAACTCAAGAACTCATCGCAAAAATAGTATTGAAAAGTACTTGAGCTAGTATTTTCGTTTCGCAAATGATTTGGTCACAATTTTTGTACATTTAATTTCAGTCGGCTCATGTTTTGACGAAAGAGGAAAATAAGTAAATTGAAACACACTTTTCATTGCCGAACAAGTGCACAATGGATTTACGTACAGTCGAGTTTGTGGAGACAAATATTGGGGCTCGACTTTAGAAATAAAAAATCATGAATTTTGTTCTGTAAACGATCTGAAAGTAAATACGCGTATTATTACTTTACATGACATTTGAATTCAACGTCGATAAGATATTCTAAATACACACAGCGTTAGGCATATGGATTCAATATAATGAATAAAATCCTTATACAAATCATCCTCATCATCATAACTTGAATCGAATATAACGAAAATGAATTGATTTTCATTCAATCAAAGTCATTATCGAATCGTGTATATAAAAATTGATTTTATCTCATCGATTCTTTATACGCAATTTTTTCTTGTAAGTAAATCATGAAGAAGCGGACAGAAATGTTGCTGGGAACGATCATTTTCACCGCTCTTGTTCATTTTATCCAGGTAAAGTAGAATTGTAAATTTAGAAGTGCGTATCCATGATAATAATATTATTTATCACCTTCAAATACATAGTGCGATGTGAACCACGTGGAATTGATGAGGAAGCAGCAAGAGGCAACGCTAAGACCTTTGTACAAGCGTCATCAAGATCTGGATGGAGACATTTATCATTTCAAATTGCATTGTTATGCTCGTCTTGCTCGTATCGTCAGAAGTTCTTTTCAATCGATTTCGAGTCAATTGATGGATAGTTTGAATGTGAGTTATTGTGATGACTTTGACGATTTTCCGTCTATTCTCATATTTCTATACTTTATGTTAGGATCAACTTCCATCCTGCAAAAACCTGGATATATGGAAAATAAAACAGGATTTGCAAATTATGATAACCAACAAGGAGTCTCATGTATGTCAACAGGAAGTTGATGTTATCGTAGATGTGACTGATTCCTTATGGGATATAGTGAGCTTCGAAGTTATTCGCGAATTTGAGGGGATACTAGTGCCGGGACGCTAGTCATTTCGTATTGGCTAGTTTATTCAAAAAGTACTGCATCAATTCGTACAAACTAAGTTTCTAAAGATTCCTCATGGCTTACAGAATCTTTGGAAACTCAGTTTGGATGAATTTATTCAATAGTTTTTGAATAAACCTGCCAATACGAAATGGCTAGCGTCCCGGCACTAGTATCCACTTAATGGAATACCTTATTAATTCTTTCTTCAATTTCTATGCAACAGTTGGACAAAAATGTCACGTCAATTACCAATATTTTGAAGACGTGTATAGAAGCGCCGGATATTTGCAATTTCTATCCGGAATATTATAAAGCTGACTCAGCTATCAATCAAATAAATGAGACATTAAGCGCCTACGAGAACGGCGGGTTGGAAGAAAAATGGACAGCTGTAGAGAATTGTTATGATAATCTGATGAGCAGGATTCAAGAAAGAATGAGTCGAGTTCACCTTACCGCCGAAGAATGTGAAAACATTCATGATTATCAAGAAATATTAGAAAAAGTGTCATTATTTCCGTTGACTGTGGATAAGTTTGGAGAGTTTGAAGACAAGAAGGGATCACAGGTTAGTACCATGCTATTAAGCGGAATTTTCCTGGTTTTTGAAAATCTCAATTCCACCTAACCAAATTACAGAACGTAATTACCCGGTTTTCAGACAGTCAAGAATCTGCCCTAAAAGCTGTATCTTTTTCAGATTTCGGAGCCGTGCCCAAATGTTGCAGAACTAAGCGGAGATTTAGAAAGTAAAATCCTAGATGTCAAGTCATGGGTGAAAGATGTCATCAAGCAAACCTCCGAAAAATTCTCCAAGGACTTTAAGATCATTTTGGAATCATATACTAAAGTATTGATAATAAACCACTATGGTTTCCTGATACACAAAACATGATTGTGAATACTATTCATACTTTTATTTCCGCAGAACAGTACTTCAGCCTGTCACAATAACATAGAAGGTTACCAAAATATCCTATCAAGCATCGAATCGAACGAAGAAAGAATATGCACTGAAGATTTAACCACAGTGAACTCTACTCTCACCAGAATGATGTTTGCCGTAAGTAGTATCTATTTTCCTCATACATCGACAAAAAAATTGATATGGCAAATATATTTTCAGAGTCTGGTCAAGGTTCAACCGTTGATTTACGACGTGACGAGTTGTCAACAAGAGAACGTGACTTGTAAGGACTGTAATCATCTCCTGAATCAAACTTTGAATGAAATCAATAAGTTGAAGTCGAAACTGTTGCAGTACGAGCCGGCACATTTGACAACACTTGAGGAAAAAATGAATACTTGTTATCTTGTGTTGGAAGAAAAATTGGCTGACAAATTATTGAACGATATGGACGAATGCGAATCCAAGTTGCAGGACTCGGCGAACACGCATTTTACGCTAGACGAATTACTTTCGGAAGAAGATAGAGAAGAGCTGAAGAATATCGAGGTGAGATATTAAATACAGATTTTAAATACTAATAAAAGTTTCCATCCCTGCTAAAAATGCCAGGCAGGAACGGAAAGAAAATGGTTGTCAAGATTTGAACGGTGTTTTTCTCTGGTATTCCAGGCAATCGATAAATTGTAACATTCTGTCAAAACTTGGCAGAAAAATTTTCAATTTTTGATTGAATATCACGGCCTGTAAATTCCAAACAGAATTCTCTCGAAAAATTTCTGTCAGTTTTTGAAAAGATATTTCGATTCGGTGAATCCAGATGAAATCGGGTGGAAAGTTTGTCAGTTTTTGCCTGGATTACCTAGTAAAAAAACCATTCAAAGCTTGGGAACAATTTTCTGTCCGGTTCTGCCTGGCATTTTTAGCAGGGATGTGAGGATAGAAGCACAGTTCAATACTAGCTCGGCATTGTTGTCAGAATTGCTAGTACCTACAACAGCGTCAACAGGTTCTTCAAATGCTCAAAACACGTCCTTGCTCACGCAGAAAACATGCAAATAAAATCCCAGGACGTCCTGAGACAGCCGCATTGATGTCCCAGGGTTCCAGGAACATACAAATGTTCCGTGAGGTTCTATTCACCTCCAACATGCAATGTTTTGAATACCTGTTCAATGAAGATGCCTATATGACATTCATATGTTTCTGAGGGTTAACCTTCATCGAAGTATATTTGGAGAACATGATAAGAACGTCCCATGGAGGATGATGATGATGAATGCACTGGAAACGTATTCAGATGCAACAACCATGAACTTTCTCTCAGTGTGGGGGACGGTTAATTGAATTCTCCTATCATAAAGTCATTCGAATTCACGGTACTGGTTGGAGGCCAAAATTATAACATCATCCTGCATAAAAGACTTACAGGAATATTCAGGATTCAAGATGATACACTTAGAAAACACTTGAAACATTTAAATTACCTGAACTGAAATATTTTCTGTTCGCACCCCCAAACATCTGAGTAACGAATATTCAGGACTGCCACTCTCGTTCATGGTCAGCCCAATCGAAACCTTACGAAAAAAGAGTACTAATTCCAGCATTTAACGCATGATCAGCATTGCAGACTATTGCGCCACTTCTCAACAGTATTTTCGCAATAACTGACGTTATTTTTCCATAAAGAGTTTGCTTGGAGCTGTCATGTGTTGGAGCCTTCAAGTTTCAGCATTTTATTTATTTCAAATTGTTTTTTCAGATGAAAGATTCCAGCGATGACTTCTCACCCCCAGAAGAAGTGCATATCACTGGAATGGAACGAAATAAAAAACTTGCCGAACGTTTAATGAATGTATCAGATGCTTTCGAAGCATATACCGAAAGTTTGAAGCCTCAAGTGAATGAGATCGTTGAAGAAACTTATCACAATTTATATAACAGTATAGATAGCGCAGCAGTGGTAAGCCACAAGTTGGATTTTAATACTTTTGCACAAGTTTTCGATACTAAAAAAGATTGGGGTACAAAAGCGACAAAAGATTTATTCCAATCCCATAGTTTCAAGGAAGAAGTTACAATGATGTATTTTCCCAAGAGTGACATATTTCCTGACGCTATAAAATATTTTTAAAAAATCAGATCCAAAAGAACAATAGCAAAATACTGGAGCTCATACTATTTTTCTAACAGAAAATTTCAGTTTCAAACACTTTTTACTCACTTTCGTTCCCTCTTTTCAGATCCTGAAAAGGGGATTGACTGGGAAACTGCAACGTCAGAATTTCGCCGAGCAGTTGAACAAATTTCATAGAGACGTAGAGCAATATTACAATTCAAAACTTCAACACATCTGTTTGAGACCTTTGCCAGAACTCATCGACAATATGACAAAAATTTACGAGGTAACAAATGTTATACATCTCAAAAATTAATTCTGCAATTCTCTCCAAGAAAAAAAAATGGTGGCAACAGAGTTCCCTTGTTGATAGAGAATTTTTCTTTTTAAAATGAACAAATCATTCCTCCACCATCGGGGGACAAAATCTCCTCCTCCCCTGGAATGAACAATTACTATCTAAAATATTTTCAACGTACATTTACATTACGACACCCTTTGCTCACCGTCCAATTAAAGAACAACGTTGTATTTTTAGAATGAAATACCAAACCTCATCGAAAAGTTGAAAACCTCGCCGAACTGTAATCCCGACACACCTTGCGTTGAAGCTGGACAATATTTAATCGATAAATTGGATGTATTGACGAGAATTGAACAATTCAACCTACGAAAAGCTCAATCTAACATAGAAACCTGTTTGCGCGAGGCAGGGGACCGGTTAATTGCAGTTTTGGAGCGCTCCGAGATTTTGGGAATGAAGAAATCATTAGCTTTCTCAAAAGCTTTCCAGTTTAAATCACTGACAAATGATATTAATTATCCCTCCACCTATACCGCGAGCGAAGAAAGAATAGAATTTGTACACGAATTCACAAATGCAAAACCTCTCTTGCAAGATGGTGAAGAATTTTTTTCGTGAATTTTTAGAATGTGAATTGGAGATCAAACTTTTCGGACTTGATAAATTTCCTTTTCAAGTAGGATACGTTCGAAATGATTTTGTGAGAATGGGAGTGAATTTGTGCATCAGATTTTATTAAGTGTAGTATGAGTTATCAGTTATTTATAGTCTCAATATATACTTGTCTTTATTTAGGATGAAATGTGAACCGATAATTATAAAAATACTCTGCCAATTGGCACATGGCTTCCTCGTTTGTGTTGAAAAAAAAACCTCATACCATGCTTTCAATGATGGTTTTATGATGGTGTCATGATGGAACATTGTCGTTCGGGACATTATTATGATATTTATTTTAAATAAAAGAAAAACTCAAGAAAGTTCTCAACCGATTGGGATGAAACTTACATGGGACACCTATGGGGCCATAACTGAAACGTAGTATATAAATTTCATTACAATCGATTAACGGGAAGCGAAGATACGTACGTTTGCAAAATCAAAATTGTCGATAACATGATTCCTCCCCCTCCCCCGTTTTTCTCCAAAGATCAAATTGGAACTTATATGGAATCATTATTGACACTGCAGAAAATTATGGTAAAAACTTCAATACGATCGGATGATGGGAACGGAACATATCCGCATGATGACGATATTCACGGAATGTTTAGATTTTGTTGCAAAGCTCAATGCTTATCATTTCCTTCTCTCAATTCCAATTTGCCTGAAATTCACATCGTACAACAAACGCCTGGTAAACTGAATATTCTCAAAGTTTGATGGCATTCGGATGATACAAACATAGGGAAGGCATCCTTTCAAAATGTTGAGAAACGATGCGGCTTACAAAAACAAAAATGCCCACAGTTTTCAACCGATTCGGATGTAACTGATATGGGACCACTATCGCCTCTTTCTACGACTGTGGTATAAATTTTATCGGAATCGGATGAGTGGAACGCAAAATATGTGCGTTCGCAAATTAATCCACATACACACACACACACAGACAGACACGGAACCAAGAATTTTCCCCGAGTTTGGAGGAACATTTTGGCCTAAAAGATTTTGAGTTTGAGGACAAAAAAATTTTCGGTCTCTCGAAAAGATCACTAAACTTCCCTCTAACGAGGAAGTAAAACGCCAGGCGTTGATCGATGAGAAGATTAAATCGTTCGAAAATTCAATATTTGAAGAAATAAAATCAAAGCTTTTTGTTGAGTTCAGGTTGACCATTCTCAACATGATAAAACTAGGGGTGCACGAGACCCGAGACGATACTCTCATTATTGGAATCGAGACGATACCGAGACTGAGGACTCGATACTCGAGAATATCGCCGATACTTTGAAATATTTTTGGATAGAGGAAAATGAAAAAAATCAATTAGAATTTTTACATATGACATAATTTATATTTTTTTAAGCATTACATTTCTTCACCCTCGATCTACATTTGAAGAAAATGAATGAATATTAAATCATTTAATGATAATATAATTATAATGACAGAATAATAAATGATATAAAAATCAATTCAACAATTATAATAATGAAAAATGAAAAGAATGAAATCCACCTCTGAATAAATTCAACCAATTTTTTCTATTCTCAAGTCTTAGAAATCAATTTCATAAATCTTCAACTTAAAACTGGATCGTACCCAGCAATCGATGCATCAATTATAACAGCAATACCCGATAATATAATTGAGATATTCCATACATTGTAATCATCAATAGAGTATTTGAATGAGTTAGGATTTTCAGACATAGAAAACAGTAAGAAAGTGATTTGAAACGTCAAAATTTCATAAATTTTTGAACAAGATTGATACTCAAACTGAATAAAAGTTGAAATTCTTAATAAAACAAATGAAGTTGAGAGTCGATATGAAGATTGAAAACTGACAATTGACAAATTGCGTCGTAGAATAGGAATGAAATTGAATTATTCAATAAAAAATAATCGTATATAACATAAATCAAATTTGTGATCAAGGAGTCATCCCATATATTAAAACTATGCAAAAATAATTCTTTATAAAGTCTCGGAATTCTTTTTGGATTCTTTTGAACTATTTTAGAATTCTTGTAATTTATGGGATATTATATTGATATTTAATGAAATCAAGTGAATTTCATTTCTAAGACGTACAAAAATAATACCCATACGGCATACCAGATCAGAAAGAGTTTATAAATAAATCAATTGAGACTTGAAGAACTCATTATGAATTCTTTTCGAATTTTCGTTCTGTGTGGGCATGGTTCCAATCTTGAAATGAAAATGTCACTAACTATAGTTATTGACGTTTATAGAATAGAAACATATATGTTCCTATTCATGCCAAATTCTGTGGTAAATTCGAGATTTAATGATCTGCTTCGATAGAATTGATAATCTAATACGAATGTACTTATGTAACTAGAATATAAATGCTTAAATGATTTCGAGCGACAATCATTTATCATTTTTCCATACATGACTTCGTCTCTTTTTAATATGTAAATTAGCGACGAATAAAATTATGATACGCTCGAGGACCCTTAATCCAAGATTTATAAATCTAGATCTAGTATTGCTTGAGATAGTCAATGAAGTTAAGTTGGTCCAATAGTATTTGTGAATTGTCAGGTCGCAGTCTTTATGACCAACACTTTGAAGACGATTCACTTCATTAATAAAATTTGTATTCAATTCAAAAATTTTTTCAAATGTGCATATTTTCCCTGACGTGTGTCAGCAAAAATGATCGTAAATTATTATTACTAAAATTTAATTGTATGCAGTTATATATGAACATGAATAGAAAGAATCCTTTGGTTTCGAAAAACTTCTAACATGGAATGCTCCATTAATTCTTTAGTTTTTTTTTGCATCCTTTTGAATTCATGAATACTTTAATGATCCCGAAGTTTATGAATATTTGTTGGGAATTGAACTGCAGTCCTCTAAACTATTCATTTTATGAGTAATTGTTGAACAGAATATTTTCATATACCTAGTTGAAGTTGGAATTCTTCTTTTGGAATGGAATGAAAATTCAATCTAATGAAATCTGATGAATACCGGATATCCATCTTTTTAAATAAACTATTTTGAGCAGGAGAAAGTGTTTCAAGAATTCACTGAAAGATCTTAGGCTTCGAGCTATCGAGTGTTTCGTTATTCAATTAGTAATTTGTTTCAATAAACGATTCAAACTTCAGAAACATATATTTTGTCGATACCGTCGAGACGATACCGATACTATGCCTAACGACACCGAGACGATACCGAGACGATACCCAAGTCTTACCATATTTTTCGATACCGAGACGATACCTTTTGAATATCGGCGAGGATATCGTCTCGTGCACCCCTAGATAAAACGAAATCTCCGTTAACGTTCTCAACGCATTCTATTTACAAACGAACTTATTGTCAGCCGAGTTTTGTAAGAAGTTATGATTGCGGGTGACTCTTTTATTCTATTTGAATGGAACCTCGAAATTTGTTGGAAAACACTTATTCGATTGACATTTTTTTGAACACTTATTAAAAAAACAAATTACATAGTGGAAAAGAGATCACATGGTTAAAGGTGCCTTCTCGTCAACGAGCGCAGAGGGTTTGGCCATGCGATGATAACAATTTAAAAAACAATGAAAATTGCTAAAGAAGATATTTCCATATTCCTCAACCGATTGGAATGAAATTCATATGAGACCACAATGGGATCGTAACTGAAACGCGGTATAAATTTCATTGCAATCGGATAACAGAGAGCAAAGATATGCGCTACCGCAAAATCACGAATTTTTGAGAAATTTTTTCCCTCCTCCTCCCGTTCCTCTGTGAGAATCAGGTTGAGACTAATATAGGACCAATATCGATACTGCATAAAACTGTGGTAAAAATTTCATAACGATCGGATGATAGAAATGAAAGATATCCGCATGATAGCAATTTTCACGAAATTTCAAATTTCGTTTTGAAGCCTACTGCTTGCCATTTGCTTCCCTCATTTCCGATTTGCCTGAAATTCATATCACCTCGTAAGCTGAATATACTCAGAGTTCCATGGCATTCGAATAATATGGACACAAGGAAGGCATACTTTCAAAAATAATGCAAATCGCAAACAAAAATTCCCTAGAGTTTTCAACCGATTGGGATGAAACTTATATGGGACCACTACCAGGTTATAACTGGAGCGTGGTTCAAATTTCATCAAAATCGGATCATAGAAAGCGGAGATATGCGTGATCGCAAAATCACAATTTTTTATAACAGTCTTCTTCACTCCTCCTATTCTACTGTAAAGATCAAGTTGAAACTCATATGGGACCACTGCACGGAGAAAATAATTTAGCTGCAGCAGCTAAGTAGCTAGCACGGACACGGACAGCCATTAAATTAGCTCCTGCAGCTAAATTTTCGCTGTTACCGCAAATAAATTAACTACGAATGCAAATTTTTTCGCTGTAACAGCTAAAATTTAGCTGCAGGAGCCAATTTAATGGCTGTCCGTGTCCGTGCTAGCTACTTAGCTGCTGCAGCTAAATTATTTTTTCCGTGTGCTGAGACCGAATGTAAGCGTGATAAAAATTTCGTGATGATCGGATAACAGGAACGGAAGTTATCCGTGATCGCAATTCCAGGCGGGGTTACTTCCACAAATCCATCCATCCAGACAGACAGACAGGCAGACAAATAGACACGGAACCAAAAATTTTCCCTGAGTTTCAAGGAACATTTTGGTCTAAGAGTTTCTGAGTTTCACAAACAAAGCTTCCCTCTAACGAGGAAGCAATATATGCGAAGGAAAATGTGAATTGTAATTCTCTGAGAATCTATATATCACATTGATGTGATCAATTTATTCATTTAAAAACGATATCAGAGGCATCGTCTCCCTACTACCTTGTTGTAAAGCTGTACTCCAAGAGAACACAGACCTCCTAGGTGGAATTTAGCTTCATTGTACGTACATTCGCGTTAACGAAACGTTCAATGGACCATCAAATGTCCGGACGTTCAACGCATCTCTATAGAACATTATTTGGATCTCCGTGTTCTCTTGTAGTAGAGAAATCAGGTTTTGCTTGGACATCCACTGTCTGGCCAGGATTTAGGAGGAAGCGTTCAGACGACTAGAGTTGTGCTAAGAGAAGTTGGTTTTTCGATTTTTGTACAAACTGATGAATAGAAGAATCAAGAAGAATTGTTTCCTGCTTGATTTGAACATTGAGAAACATTTTCCCAAACATTTCAGCCACTTTTTGAGAGATTCACTAATTACGATAAGAAGACAATGATCCTCTGGGATGCATATCGTTTTTCCTGCTAGTTGCGCTAACTCTTTGTACGTTGATAATCTACTTCATGACGAGACGTTGCTTTTTTCCCCAAATATTCAGATATAGATAAAATTAGATAGTATTTGGGTACACTGAGAGAAATGAAATTGGTTCATTCTATTAAAGGGACCCAATTGAACTTTTATAGATGTGGTGACTGCAAAAATAATTGTTTTTACCAAAAAATAGTTGCATTTAGTATTTTTAATTTTCTATTATTATCAATAAATGAATGGTTTTTCTAAGAACACACGAATTCAGAAATAAGAAATATCCATAAATGAAATCACACTATTTCTCATCTCGTTGCTTGTTTGAATTTTCATCTAATGTTCTTCGGTTTCATTCGACAAATCCTAAACGCGTGATTCAGATACATTCGAAAAAAATATTCTTTCAGAGCGTGTTTTGATGATTATTTTCGACTAGTGATCTGAATAATCTGTCATCAAAATGTAATTTCTGGTCATCTATTTTCCTCAACGGAATGAAAAATCAACATTAAGAAATCGACGACTAACGTCGATTCGACAGTACAACGTGTTTTCAACGTTGAAACAACGTGTACTGTGGAACAAGGTGTATAGAATCATTGGATTGAATGAGATCACTAACGGGGAAGATGTTAACTAATTGTTTAATATTTTCTGCTTCGATCAATATTCCCAAGGCGGGCTTCTAGCTACACGAAAAAAAATAATCAGTCATCATTTGGATAACTAAGAATTAGCTACAGGAGCTGTTGTTAGCTGTTACAGCTATTCACTTAGCGGTACCAGTTAGGAAAGCAGCTGCCACAGTAAAAATTCCAAATATTAATAACAAAACCTGTGTAGTTACCGCTACGATTTACTACTGTGGTATAGCTAAAAAATAGCTGCAGCTGCAATTATTTTCGCTACAGCAGTGAAGAAAGGATTCTCAAAAAGTGATTAGTTGCCACAGTTATTTTTTTGCGTGCGATTGGACGGATTCTTCCAAATCGAGCTTCGCGCTTAACTGTCCGACTGGATTATCATGAAGTAATCAGTCTTATAACTGTTCTGATGAAATCCTCCAACTCTGTCTATTATCTGCTAAACACTTAATTTCTACATATCTATGACAACCCTTATCTTGTATAATTTGCTTCATGTAACTTAATCTAGGTCTACCTTTGCGGGTTTTATCATTCATTTTTCCTTCCAATATTGTTTTCAATAAACTATAATGCCTTAATGTGTGTCTTATCAGATTACTACTTCTTCTTTTCACGACATATTTCAAAAGACTTCTTTTTTCATTTACCTTCTCAAATACTCTTCATTTTTCACTTTCTCTATCCAGTTCATTCTAAACATCCTTCTATAACACCACATTTCAAAAGCTTCGAGTCTTCGTTGGTCCGTTTTTCCAATTGTCCAAGTTTCGCAACCATATACAGGTTGGTTGAAAAGTTTCTGCGCTCGAAATGAAAGAATACTGTTTTTGTTACAAAATATATTTTTTTATTCAATATAATCTCCTAGAAGCTCAATACACTTGTTCCAATGATCTTCCAATAATTTTATCCCATCCTTATAATGGTTTTCCGGAAGCTCTGCAAAATAACCGTCTACGGCTGCTATGGCCTGTTCATTCGACGAAAAATGCTTTCCACGAAGGAATTGTTTGAGATTTCTGAAGAGATAGTAGTCGCTATGAGCCAAATCTGGCGAATACGATGGATGTTCAAGCAATTCGTACTTGAGTTCTTTGAATTTAGCCATCGTCAAAACACTTTTGTGAGCAGGTGCATTATCTTGATGAAAAATGATTTTTTTCTTTTTTAAACCAGGTCTTTTCTCACGAATTTGTTCATCCAGCTGATCCAAAAGGCTGCAGTAATATTCGGAGTTGATTGTTATACCTTCCTGAAAATAATCAATGAACAAAATTCCTTTTGCATCCCAAAAAACTGATGACATAACCTTCTTTGCTGATCGTTGTGACTTCACCTGCTTTGGAGCTGAACAACCAGCTTCAGCCCACTGTAAACGTTCTTGTTTCAATTTAGGATCATGGTGGTAGATCCAAGTCTCATCCATAGTTATAAAACGACGCAAGAAGTCGGTTTTATTCTGCTTAAAACGCTCGAAATTACGCTGAGAAATCTGTTTTCGATCCAGTTTTTGTTGGATTGTTAACGTGTGCGGCACTAACTTCCCAAACATTTCTTTCATACGTAATTCTTCATGTAAAATATGGAGTACTCGTTCGTCTGAGATGCCTATGGCATTAGCAATTTCACGCTTAGTCAAACTTGGATCTTCACTAACCATATCATGTACATGCTCAATGATTTCTGCTGTGGTTGCAGTTTTTGGTCGTCCTTCGCGTGGATCGTCTTCAAGGCTAGTACGACCACGTTTAAATTCACCAGCCCAAAATTCAACGGTGCGTTTTGGAGGTGAGCACTCCTTATACACTTCTAACAATTGTTCATAAATTTCCTTTGTTTTTAAACCCTTCAAAACAAAGAATCTAATGACTGCACGATATTCAATTTTTTCCATATTAAGAAAAATCAATGAAAGGTCAACTTCAAATGGCTTGTAAACAAAGAATGAATTGACAGAATGACTTGTAACTTTGCATGTGTTCTCAGGACAGATATACCAACTTGAGAAAAACAAAGTTTTGAGCTAGCAGTGCTATCTCTTGGTGAGCGCAGGAACTTTTCAACGAACCTGTAATGCTGTGCTCCAAACGTAACTCTTCAAGAATTTCTTCCTTACTGCTAAGCTAATATTCTTTGAGCATAGTAACTGTTTCTTTTGGGGAAAAGCTTGTTTTCCTTGTGCTATTCTTGCTCTCATATCTCTTCCGCCCTTACCGTTTTCTGTAATTATGCTTGATAGATACGAGGTGTGTTCAAAAAGTAAGGTGACTTTTCAAATTTCGCGGGGAAGGTACTTTCGATTATCGATTTTTTTGTTTTGTTATGTTGGCCCACTCTTCCCGAACTAGTGATCGGCGATATTTGGAAATATCGATATTTTTTATAGAATTTTTGTCAAGTTTATATTGAATTTGATCAAATATCGATAAAAACTTTATACAAAATTTATATAAAATATCGATACCGTGAAATATCGCCGATCACTATCCCGAACATCTGTACCAAGTTTCAAGTGTATAGCATTTTTTGTTTGGTTGTGAGAGGCGTAAAGGTTATAAGTGTTTCGCGTGCTCGGCGATTTCTTGCTATCGAAAAATATGGATCAAAGGATTTGCATCAAATTTTGTGTAAAAAATAAAATAAAGTGCTCCGAAACACTTAAAATGTTGACAGTAGCATACGGTGAAACTGTTCTGAGTAACAAAAATGTTTACAAGTGGTACAAACTCTTCCAAGATGGCCGGGAAGATGCCAATGACGAGCCTCGCTCTGGACGCCCAAGCACGTCAACAACTGATGAAAACGTTCAAGCAGTGAAGAAAATTGTTTTGGAAAATCGTCGAATCACTATCAGAGAAGTTGCTGAGGATGTTGGTTTATCGCTTGGCTCGTGCCATAAAATTTTTTCTAACGTTTTGGGCATGAGACGTGTGTCAGCGAAGTTTGTTCCGAAATTGCTAAATTTTGACCAAAAGCACCGTCGCATGAGCATCGCTCAAGAACTGTTGAATGACGTCAACGACGACCCAGATTTACTCAAAAGGGTCATAACTGGTGACGAATCATGGGTATATGGTTATGATGTCGAAACCAAAGTCCAATCGTCCCAATGGAAGACCCCAGATGAGCCAAGACCGAAAAAGCACGCCAAGTTCGATCAAATGTCAAAGTTTTGCTCACTGTTTTCTTCGATTACCATGGCGTGGTGCATCAGGAGTTCTTACCATATGGTCGTACGGTCAATAAACAGTATTATCTTGGAGTTATGCGCCGTTTGCGAGAAGCAATACGAAGAAAACGTCCAGAATTGTGGAAAACTAATTCATGGCTTTTGCATCACGATAATGCCCCTGCTCACTCATCTTTGCTTGTGAGAGATTTTTTGGCCAAAAACAACACCACAATCATGCCTCAGTCACCATATTCACCGGATTTGGCCCCATGTGACTTTTTCTTGTTCCCAAAACTAAAGAGACCTATGAAAGGACGGAGATTTGCAACGATTGAAGAGATAAAGACTGCATCGCTGGAAGAGCTCAAGGCTATACCGAAAAGTGCTTATGAGAAGTGCTTTGAGGATTGGAAAAACCGTTGGCATAAATGTATTGTATCTGAGGGGGATTACTTTGAAGGGGACAACATGAATATTGATAAATAAATAAATATTTTTTCTTAAAAATATAAAGTCACCTTACTTTTTGAACACACCTCGTATTTAAATCCTTTCACTTGCTGAATTGTCTCTGCATCTATCCGAGTGGAAGAATTCTCAAAATTATATCCCCAGCGTGTGTAAATTTTGGCCCAGTCTTGGGCCCATATTGGCAGGATGGTACATACATGTCAGGGTAATTTATGAATAATTCAATACAGGTTATACATAACTTATATATAAATTATATATAATTTCGAAAATTTTCCCATTCGAGTGACTCTTTTTGCTCGTCTGTTAGCAGTTTGTCTATACGAAGGGGCCCCGCAAAAGTATCGAAAATCGGGCGTCGCGCTGTCTAAAGCCAGCCCTGAATATAACAATCAGTTGAGATCAATGTGAAACAGGCAAATATCCCGAAGGGAACATGAAACTCTGACAAACATTCAGAATAAATCAACATAGATCAGCTTAGTGGTCCGTTGGAATCAACTTGTAGGTTCGCAAAACCAGGAATGGTTCCAAGGAAAGTTTATGGAACGTTTATCAAAGATTCTCCAAAGATTCATTCGTGTTTCAGTTGAGCATGTTTCAGAGGGAATTATAATTAGGATTATAATTTATTTCATTCCTTTGTGAAAAAAACATGACTGAAAAAAACTTATATTTGAAAATTGAAACTGAAGTGAATCTTCGGTAAACCTTCAACGAATGTTCTTGAACCTCCCTTGAAATTATTTTCAAGCGTGCATTATAATGTTCATCAGACCTTCGTCGAATGTTTACGAATCTAAACTTTAGCTCCAACGGAGCTTTAGTCTGATATATTCTGATTTATTTTGAACGTTTGTCGGAGCTTCGTGTTCTCTTCGGGATTTATCCATCACAATATGCGTAGAGAAAATGGAACTCGAGCATTAATTGGTTTAATAGCGTTGAACCATAAAAATTCACTCATTCCGTTGATCATTCACATAAATTCTCCCTCTTTTGAATGAATTCTCAGATACAACGATGCGAATGAAAATGAAGCGTCTCCCAATATTAATGTGTTTCTTTGTTTCATTCGCCGGAACCATCGAGTAGGTGAATGATATTTCTATAATAAAAATCAAACTTACAATATTAAACGTCCCCATGTGGAAATTGCCAGAGTTGACAAATGGCTCAGTACTGGCAAGTTTGTATTTGCCATACTTAGGCCAAAACAACTGGCCTCCGTACAGTGCCATTACTCTTTTTCAACTGGCATTAGTCGTTTGACGGTTCCCAGACGGTATTGGTTTGCTTGGGCAGACAGTCTTGGATCAGTACCGAATCAATATCGATTGAAGAACCCCTAGGTTGTAGAAAGACGAAACTGTGCCAGTACTGACCCGGAGTTGGTAATATTTTCAAACGTTACGCAGAGATGGTACTACGCCAGCATCGATGCTATGTAATTTTCCGACAGAATTGGTAGTGGATCGGGGGTCAACTCATCTCTGCGGAAACATGGTTATTTTAGTGAGCCAATACTGTGCCAGTACTGACTCAGAGTTGGTAATATTTTGAAGCGTTACACAGAGACGGTACAGCGCCAGCATCGACGCCACGTTGTTTCACGACAGAATTGTTGGTGAGTCGGGGCTTGACCCATTTCTGCGGAAACATGGCTGCTTTGGTGAGCAAACACTGTGCCAGTACTGACTCAGAGTTAGTAATCTTTTGAAATTGCACGAGAAGACAATACTGTGCCAGCATCGATGCAACAGTGTTTCACTACAAAAGCGATTGTGGATTGGGTGTCAACTTACCTTCGCGGCAACATGGCTACACTGAGAGAATAGTTTGATTATCTATTTTGAATTAAAATTCATGGAGTATTTTATGAAAAAAGTTGGCGCAAAATTCCACCCAAGGCCACTATTAACCTTGCAGCGATCTATTCCAGAATTACATGTTGGTTAGTGAGAAATTATATATTATAAATTATATTATAAAAATTCAATTTTTTCGTTTCAACACAATCGGGACATACATGAGAGAATTGGTAAGCTTTTTTGATGTTATAAAAATTACCGTAACAGCACACGCAGTGTGGCTGCGTGGATTCTACATGGGATCAATAGCCTTGCCATTGAAAGTGCCAATAGTACGCCATGAAGAATCCCCGTGGAATGCATTAAAGGTAGAATTCAAATGCCCACACTGACACGGTTGAAATGCCAGTTCAAGGAAAATTGAAATCCCAATGTTGACTGGATTGGAATGCCAATAGAGGGAAGATTGAAATTCTGATTCAGGTACAATTGAAATATCAATACGGGTAATATTGAAATATCAGTTTTGGCTAGGTTGAAATGACAGTACTGTCTACGTTTGAATGCCAGTACTGTTGACGTTCAAATGCCAGTACCGGCAAAATTGAACACCAATAATGGGCCTTATGTCAGACATTGTTATCATCCCAGTATTGGTTTAGTACTGTCAAACGACCTGGGCCGTCAATGGCATTCCAAATTCGACAGCACTAGCAGCTATGGCAGCGGTACTGAACCAGTACTGGGGCGTTCGTTGATTTCCATATGGGTCGTTGTCGATACAAAATCATCTTTTCTTTTTATTCACAGAACGACCAAGAATCTCAAGTCAAGAATCTTTTTGCTCGACTTGATAACGCCAATATTCACGTTGTCAAATCACGTTCCAAGGTGTATTCCCAAATGTATTGAATAGCTGAAAACGTATACATATAATCACATATGATTACCAAGGCTAAGGACAACTGAAGATTCAGCAATTGCGAACATAAAAAATCATAAACTACATAAATCGAGATTGTTTTTTTGCCCACAGATACCGAGTATTAACGAAACCATGACAGTATTGACAGTAAGTTTCAAGGGCTTAGAAGAGAGGCGATCATTTGCCTAACGTGTGCATGACCTGCTCAAAAATATCGAATTTTTCGTGAAATCTCGGAGGTGGGTGTTAAATCTCCCGATGAAAATATTCTCAAAATTTCCTTGTACCTTTCCTTTACATAGGAAAAATCCATGCAGATACCTGAATACAGATCACGATGTTACCAAACGCAAGTTGAACTCATAATCGAAGATATCAATATGCATTATAATGATAAATTGCAATCCACTCGTTTCAAACCGATCCCACAAGTCGTGAATGTTTTTACGGACCTCAAGGTAGCATGAATTTACACCGCGAAAGGACATCGATATGAAATCAAAATCAAATAACCTTGATTATGTATGTATTTCAGAACAATGTAACTAAGATGATATCACAAACGATGAAAGTCCTAGATTGCAGAATCACGGTAATGTGCTGAATCACCGGAGCCACCCTGGTTCAAAAAATCTTTAAAACCTGACAAAGTGAAATTCTATGAGATTTCGTAAGAACATTGTGCAAGATTCAATGAGACACGGAAAAAAAAGTAGTTAATTTTACTAGAACTGTAATTCATTCTACTAAAGACATTCATAAAATACGGGATTATCAAACTCAATAGTAACTCTTACCACTTCAGCCGAGTTGGCCATTTGTTTAAGAGTTACCACATATATTTGTGAATAAGGTTTCTGTTTATTGTTTTCATGACCCTTTACTCCAGATAAGATGTATAAAATTGTCTAGTAGAATTCACCAATACATCTTGTATACAATATTTAATGAAATCATGAAAAATATTATCATCGTACATCAGTTTCACCAAAATCAATAGTTAGATTTATCCGAAGTATTTAATAAGGAATATATGAAAAAATATATTAAATAAAAAAAATTTTTAATATTAGAGAATCAAAAATAATTTTCTCAGTTGCTTCCCAAGACCACTGTTGATGATGCTGGTCAATGTTTTCATTGAGTTGGGATATCAATTTTTCGACGAAGAAAGGGGATTCGAACCTACTTACCTACCTACCTACCTACGCGACTAAAGCCTAGCCTGCACCGACTTG
Source organism: Gonatopus flavifemur (assembly GCA_018340375.1). NCBI lineage: Eukaryota > Metazoa > Arthropoda > Insecta > Hymenoptera > Dryinidae > Gonatopus > Gonatopus flavifemur. The sequence goes on along the minus strand of JAFFJZ010000012.1, from coordinate 4,613,675 downwards.
AGCTATACTATGATATAGTAGCGAGAGATCATAGAATTGAATCTTAATGATCAACATGACGTCATCAGAATTCAGGGACGAACGTTGCGGATAAATATGCTTCATATTCATAGGTTATATTGGCATGTAATGCATTGAATGTGCTGTTGATTTGAGTATTAGAGATTTTCATTTTTTTCATAAGTGAGTGGTTTTTAATATTTTGGTTCTCATATATTCTAAACTTCCTCTCACTATTTTCACTATTCTATTTTAGTGATAAATCAAATATCCAAGTGCTCCTGTATTTTCAAGGGGAATTCTACTGATAATCAACTACCGATCCAGTTCATGATCTTCACGCCATCAACAATTTTCAAGATTCAGTTAATCGGGAAATGAACGTAATGTTCTATTTCAATTCGCGGAAATGGAACAAATAATCGGTAGTGTTTACATGAATATGAAGTACTCTTTACTACAATGTAGAATATAAATATACAACTAATTATATGTTCTGAAATGATTCGATATTCAAGTGAAACTTACATTGAACATGTATTCACTCTACATGAGCTGAGTAGTAAGAAATACTATAGAATTCAGAACTGCTTGTTTTATTAAATCTACTGACTTCAAAGTTATCCGTGACGAAACAATATTTACTGAACATCGACTGTTCCCGCAACTCTACAAACCTATCAAATATACAAGGACACTTGTAGACTTTATTTTTTTTCTAATCAAAGGAATCAGAAAATTTAATTGGAAGTTTATAAACCGGCATTGGTAATTCATATAATATCTTTTTTTTCCGTGGAGTCACATTGAAAAAAACTCAACTGATTATATCTCATTGAAAATGGTTAAATAGGATTTGATCAGAACATTGTGCAAGATCCAATGAGATTTGACGAGAATCAATGGGTTTGTTTAACCAGGGCAAAACGATGGAGATCGCTTACTTCCTTCTCACTTGGAGGAATTATGATTTGGACAGTACTCTCGCTTTCTCTAAAAGATGTTCCAATGAAGCCAACCAGATCATCGAAGATAACATAAATAAGTACATCGATGATTTGAAGAATTGTCGATACACGCATATGTCGGACATGCACGGAAAAAGTGTTTAGCTGTATCAGCTAGATTTTAGCTATCATAGCTACAGTGGGTGGCCAAATTATTAGGCCACAATTGAGATTATTGAGATTACTCCAAAGTTGAATATCTCAGTGAAAAATTATCGTAAGGAAACAAATGAATACGCAATTTCAAGGGCAAAGTCTACTCTTTGAGCATCATTTGACCTCTTTGGTCTATCATGTTTGCCCGACAACCTACATCGCATTAAGTATGAGCATTTTGCTCGATATTTCCTCAGTTTTTCAAACAGAAGGAGCTCGCAGGAAGATTAAAACATGGAAACACGAAAATAAACATTTTGTAGAGAATTTCCTCAGCTCCAGCACGCTTTTTTTATTTTCCTGGTAGAGTCATTTTCAGCGGAGTTATGTCATGTTTTATGACTTGTAATTTTAAGACGGTTAAGGGAACAAAAAATTTCCTTGGAGGAAAAAGTTTTGTTTTAAGATGTATTATACGCAGAAAATACTTTTGAAAGCAATCAAAAACCTCTCGAAGTATTTTTTTTTCGTATAATACATAGCAAAACTAAACTTTTTCCTCCAAGGAAATTTTTTGTTCCCTTAACCGTCTCAAAATTACAAGTCATAAAACATGACATAACTCCGCTGAAAATGACTCTACCAGGAAAATAAAAAAAGCGTGCTGGAGCTAAGGAAATTCTCTACAAAATGTTTATTTTCGTGTTTCCATGTTTTAATCTTCCTGCGAGCTCCTTCTGTTTGAAAAACTGAGGAAATATCGGGCAAAATGCTCATACTTAATGCGATGTAGGTTGTCGGGCAAACATGATAGACCAAAGAGGTCAAATGATGCTCAAAGAGTAGACTTTGCCCTTGAAATTGCGTATTCATTTGTTTCCTTACGATAATTTTTCACTGAGATATTCAACTTTGGAGTAATCTCAATAATCTCAATTGTGGCCTAATAATTTGGCCACCCACTGTAGATATTCCGCTGCAGCAGCTAAAATATAGCTGGTACAGCTGAAAATTTTTTCCCGTGTGTTAGATCGGCGATTACCTGTGAATTCCCATATTCATCCCTCGTTGTTGATCGAAGATTTATGAACATCTTTAAAATCCAACGATCCCACGCCTAAATGAACTGTTAGAAATGTCTTCAAATTCAATATATTCTTAATTTACATTTGTGAATGAAATTTCCAATTCTTGGTGATTGAAATGAGAATTCATTCACACGCAACTGTATTTTCAATCTTTTCTATATTATATCATACATTAATATATATTTTCGTAACTGAAATTTCATTCAAATGTAATTGAAATTTCAATAAATTTTTCAGTTGCGTGAATAACTTTTGCTCCCATTACATGCAATTGGAAGTTCAATCAGGAATTTCTAACAGTGTACCATCGGACGAATATTGAAGATTGTTGTGTGTTTTTTTTAAAGCTGCACGGAGGAAAATTATAATGTAAATTCAACATCAGTGCATAGATAAAACTTTAAATGTAATTTCTACATTAATTTTGATGAAACTCACATGATATGTACATGATCATTGCTTTGGAAGATTGTAAAAATTACGCCAATCCAAAAATATATTTATTATGATATTATTGACCACGAACAATGTAAATTTTCCATTACACTCGACTGAATCTACTTTTCACGAACGTGATGCCATAAGGTATGCTCAACCACATTTCCACTCATTCAATTCTACAGCAATCCAATGTACATTCAACAAGTACAGTTGCTAATGTTACTCATGCTTTTTTGAATGATAATCTGATTTATTTCCCAGGAATTTTATTCTCATTCTCAAATATACAATTACCGCAATCTGATGTGTATTCAACAATTGCTTCTGCAAAAACTACTCGCCTGTGTTGGTAATACTACTGAGAAGCTTTGTAACACTCCTTTTAGTTCAAAATGATTAAAATCGCGTCACAAAGATGGCGCAAACAGTTTCAACAGTTTTCCGCGAGTATCAGTTTGTTCCTACATTTGATATATATTAACAACTTGAATCTCCACCCATAGCGTACGGTTAGTGATAATGATAGAGTAAGGCGACATAACATTGTATTGTATCTTATTGTAATATGTAATATGTAAGATGTAAGATAATTCAAGCTGAGTGATTAAAGTTCATTTCACTGCTCAAAACTGCATTTGTATATATTGTCTCATTGCAAATTCAACAAAAAACACAACAGCAAGAATTAATTGGGAAGATACAATTTTTTTTATTTCAATTGTCAGTGAAAATTCATAAAAATGCGGCGCAAATAATGTAAAATTTTAATCACTTAAATTTTATCCCCATCTTTGTGACTCTTGGAAAATTAACAAAAATTGTTGTAGTTATTATCGTAGTTCTCGCGTATGCATAAAATATATGAATGAGCGATTGGAATTTTATTCAAAAATCCCAACATGTATTTTACATCAAACTGATGTACAAATTTCATAAGTTTGAAGTAAATATCGCTTGTCATACTGTTGATATTTCATTCATCACGACAATAGAATTTACATTTGATGTATGTGATAGTTATGAAGTGCGTATGTTGAAATTACATCAGATTGCGGTAGAATTGCGACGTTTTCAATTTACAGCAAAAATGATGTAGAATTTCCACCGCAGAAATGCTATCCCTATATTTACATGTGGATTTTGTCAAATTTATCGCAATTGCTGTATCTGCTACCCCAAATTTTTCTCCGTGTGTGTAGAATAAATGTATAATTCACAGAATTTACCCATGTGGAAATAGCCAGAGTTGACAAATAGCGCGGTACTGGCGAGGTTGTATTTGCCAAAGTTCGGCAAAAACAACTGTGCCTGTTCAGAATCATTACCGTTTTTCAACTGTCGCCGAACATTCGCAAGATTTCAGACGGTATAAGCTCGCGTGGACAGACGGTATAGGGCCAGTATCGAATGAATACTGTCTGGACAATACCTAGGATGTAGAGAAACGGGACCGCGCCAGTATTCAGCCAGAGTCGGTATTATCATTCCATATGTACAACAGACGGCAATGTGCCAGTAATGATATGACTCTACCTGATTACCAAATCGGTGGTGAACTGACGTTGGAATCCGCATCTTGGCAACTTGGCTATTGTAGTGAGCCGGAGTCACGCTGGTACTGAGCTAGAGTTGGTATTATCATGCGATATGTATAATAGATGGCAATGTGCCAATATTGATATAATTCTGGCTGATTACAAAATCGGTAGTGAACTGACGTTGAAATCACCATCTTGGCAACTTAGCTATTGTAGTAAACCGGAGTCACACCGGTACTGAACCAGAGTTGGTATTATCATACTATACAGGGTGGGGCATTTAAAGTGTCGCGGGCGTTTTTTCCAAAAATAAAGTGAGATACGAGAAAATTTTTCGGACAAAAGTTGTAGGGTACCGAGGGGGACATCCGATGGTGGCCTTGGCTTTGACCTCAAATCTCATCTTCAAGGGCATTCTGAGATCAACTCTTGTTTTTTAAATAGCATCTCATATTTTTCACTGCAGATTTGGATTCTAGGTCAAAAACCAAGAAACTTTTGTCTGAACCATTTTCCTGAAATCCGCAAAAATGGCGCTCTAATCGATATTGTTCCATTTTGAATCTGACATTCGAATAACTCGAAAACGAAGGGTCTTGCAAAAGGATGTTTCGTACAAAAGTTGTCAATACACAACACATTTCAATCGTCTACATTACCACCATTCAGAGCTCACGCGATGTAAACAAACGACGGGGTTCAGTGAAAATTCACGATTTTGAAAGTCAGTTTGTCAGTTACATTTGATTATTACTTAGTTTATGACAAATTGAAAATCATGGATATCCGATACACGGTTTCTGAAAAGATCGATATGATCTACATTTACGGTGAAGTGCATAAGAACCCCAGACAAGCATATGACTTGTATGCAGAACGATTTCCTGAAAGAACAACGCCATCCATTAGGTATTTTCAACGCATTACAAAATTATTCTCAGAAACGGGAAGTGTTACAAGGGAAAAACGACATCGAATGAGAACTGTTAGCGGAGAAAATGCGGAAGTTAATGTACTAGCTGCAGTAGCCAATAATCCACACGTGAGCTCTCGTGAAATTGAACTCCATTCGGGAATTTCTCGAAGAAGTGTTCTTCGAATACTGAAACGTCACAAATTCCATCCGTATCACATTTGTTTGCATCAAGACCTTCACGGTGATGATTTCGAAAATCGTGTACAGTTTTGTCGATGGGGTCTAGCGCAAATGCACAATAACAACTTCATCAACATATTATTTTCTGATGAGTCGACGTTCACCAATCATGGTCAAGTAAATCGACATAATATGCATTACTGGGCGACAGAAAATCCAAGATGGTTACGTCAAGTAGAGCATCAAAGACAATGGGCTGTGAATGTTTGGTGTGGTATTTTTCGATCTCGAGTAATTGGACCGTACTTCATTGCAGATACGCTAAATGGAGAGAAGTACAGACATTTCTTAGATCAAGTACTTCCAACATTACTTGAAGACATACCTATTCAGGAACCATTGAATATGTGGTATCAACACGATGGTTGTCCATCCCATTATGCAGTCACAGCTCGAGAAATATTGGACAAAGATTATCCTGGACGATGGATAGGACGTCGTGGACCAGTTCATTGGCCTGCCCGTTCTCCGGATCTTACTTCTCCAGATTTTTTTTTATGGGGATACATAAAAGATACAGTTTATCAACAAGCACCGACTACACCTGAGAATATGCGTCAACGAATCATCAATGCATGCGCGAGCATTAATGAAGATATTTTAGCACGAGTTCAGCAATCTTTTGTAAAACGTTTTGAAATGTGTATTGAAGTCGAAGGCCATCATTTTGAGCATCTACTGCATTAAAATTATCCAAGTGATGTAGACGATTGAAATGTGTTGTGTTTTGTCTGTTATACCCCATCACCTCCGTTTCAGTTCAAGGGGTCCCCCTTGGAATCAGACAACTTTTGTCCGAAACATTCTCCTCCAAGACCCTTCGTTTTCGAGTTATTCTAATGTCAGATTCAGTATGGAACAATATCGATTAGAGCGCCATCTTTGCGGATTTCAGGAAAATGGTTCAGACAAAAGTTTCTTGGTTTTTGACCTAGAATCCAAATCTGCAGTAAAAAATATGAGATGCTATTTAAAAAACGAGAGTTGACCTCAGAATGCCCTTGAAGATGAGATTTGAGGTCAAAGCCAAGGCCACCATCGGATGTCCCCCTCGATACCCTACAATTTTTGTCCGAAAAATTTTCTCGTACCTCATTTTATTTTTGGAAAAAACGCCCGCGACACTTTAAATGCCCCACCCTGTATGTGTGTTAGACAGCAATGTGCCAGTAATGATATGACTCTGGCTGACTACAAAACCGATAGTCGATTGATGTTGCAATTATGATCTTGGCAACTCACCTGTTGTGGTCAGCCGGAGTCGCGCCAGCATTGAGTCAGAGTCGGTATGATGATTCAATATGTTCGATACACGACATGGTACCAGTATTGGTGGGACCCTGGTTAACTACGGAATCGGTAGTCGATTGACATTAAAATCACGATCTTGGCAACTTGATTTTTGTAGTGAATCGGAGTCGCGCCAGTATCAAGACAGAGTTGGTATGATCCAGGGGGGTGCAACTCGATAAAAACTATACGTAACGTTTTGTGACTATTCGATATTTCTCAAACTGTCCGCGAGAGACGCTGATTGTGCTATCAGAAAAAGTCACGTGATACGATAATTTTTCGGCGCCTAATTTTGCATTTGAAATCGCTTGACAAATCATATCAATAATGGTGTTGATATATACATACAATTCTTGAATATGTCAAATAACCAAATATGATAATGACGATACTGACACTCGTATCACGTAAGTAGTGTACAAAAAAACATCACGTGATTTTGACTTAGCTACAGTCAGCTCCGTTCACGGACTTCAAGTGAAGTTGACTGTGGTGACAAAACGTTTCGCGAAACATTTGAAGGTGATTAGGTGAGTTGCACCCCCCTGGTATGATCATTCAATGCGTTCGATGGAGAACAATGAGCCGGTATTAGTGGAATCTTCACGGAAAAAAATGTTTAGGTTCATCACGAAGATTTCTTGGTATCTCAGCTGAATGATATCAATGGATTTCGTTGAGATAGAAGTTTAGCTGTAGAAAATAAACTTCGTTGTTGATGAAATATAGTTTTAACCACTGAAATATTCAGCGATGACGTCTATATTTTCACTCCAAAAGAGCGACTGGATTGTATGGGTGCGACACCTAAACACAATTAGCTGCACAGTCTAGCTAACTACTTTAGCTGTAACAGATAGAATTTTTCACTGGTGTTTCCAAGTGAGCTCACATGGCAGTAGGGGTTATGCATTTTCAAAAGTATTCTGGAAGAGACGTTTAAGATATTTCATGCAATATGGAAAGAACAATTTGAGAAAGATTCTCCCTAAAGAACGAATCATTCTCAAATCTTGTTCTTTCCATGTTGCATAAGACGTCTTGAAGATGTTTTTTAGAATACTTTTGGAACTGCCCAACCTCTATCGCTATGTGGGAGGTGGTCATGAATTTCCACTGGAATATGAACATTCTGTTTGCAGCATTCTTCCATCGTGCCAAAACGCTATCAGTTGGCTTGACTTCGGATATCTTGAAATGATATTTTTCAATATCAAAACGTTGATATCATACCATAATTGAAAAGTCAACATAATCATGAACTGAATTCCAAAATAAACTCCAATTGTTAGATGCTTAGGATAACCTCGATTTGGAATGTCATAATTCAAGCCAAAAGCTTCTGTACTCCTAATCGAAAGCTTATTTCTATACTGCTCGCAGGATTCCACATCTTCCGAATGGATTCAATGAATTCCGAAATATTGGTGAATGAGGTTTATTTCTAGATTATATTTTTCCATTTTGCTGAAGTTGGGATCGTTTATTGGAACGAATTGATAATCGAATAACACAATATTCAGCTGTTGGGAATCAAAAAATCTTGCAGTGAATCTTTGAACGATATTTCCAGTTCCAGGGAGTCAAATCGAGAAGATAAACGACGGTGATTTATCAAATTTTGTGAATTTGAATTCCCGTTTAGTTTCTATAAACGATTCAAACTTCCACAACATATTTTTCCATGATTCGTGATGTCTCACTTTTCACATAACGGCCAACGAAATATTTGACCTCGAAGGAACTTCAATTCACGAATATCTCGAAATGTATTGAATATATTCAATAATAAATTCGATCAAGTAACATGAGAATGAACTTTCGATTGTAATGTCTTTGAAGACATTCCATCCATGTAGAGCTGAAATATCGACATACGAGAACTGAACATTTCGCGATATAATCTTCGTGTATTACTGGCGTAAAGTGGTAGAAACCAAAGAAACATTCAAACATTATCTATCCTCGTTTAGATGTAGTTCCCAAACAAGGAAGCTGTGCGAGTCATATAATAATAGGAGCCACTTAGAACTATGATGTATGTTCGTGATTAATAAACTGCATTGCAAACAGTGATAAATACGTTTTTTAAATTTGTCGTGAATGACAGCTAAACGGTCAATGCATTATAATTATTCATTCTTGCAGTTGTAAATGAATTTATTGTGAGTCTGGCTATATTCCATCAGCCATATATTTCTTTCTATTACAGTGAAGTCATTTTTTTCCTTGTTGTTTCACCACGGAGTCTATGGTAAATTTTGTGACTTCAAGGGAATTAGTACAATAAATGGGAATTTAAGTGGTCCGTTGTCAACTCGGAGATTAGCTGATGTGATAGAGACTCTGTTCCTCACTCGCAGGTCCCGGGTTCAATCCTTGCCTAGTGAACTTTCATCAAACCACTTCCAAAGCTTTTTTCTCAGATAACGGTGATGAGAAAAATAGATTCACAAAGTTTTCAAGGTTCAAATTCAATGTGTTTTTTTGTTTTTCTTACTTGAAATATAACTCCGGGGATCTGTAATTACCAGCACTGTGCCAGTACTGGGTCGGGTCTGAATTCCTACATAGGACGTATTATTTTGACTCTCTTCCACTTCTCATCCAGGTATGGCAGAACAATTGGTTCTGTTGTCATGTCAGAGTTCCGTCGTAGTTGGCTCACATTAAAAACCGGTACCGACGCTGTTGTAAATGTTCTACTGGCCCTTATGTAAAATGATGTTATCATTTCGACTACTTGCCAGTATCGTCGATTCAACTGGCCCTGTACTGGTAAGTTTGGATTTGTCAGTATTGGCAACTTTGACAACAGCAATGAGCCAGTACTGGCCCATGTTCCCATTTCACATGGCACACAACCGGGCTAGAACGGGCATAATCCTATACTCAGTACTGGCAAAACAACTGGGCCTTTTGGAATACCAGAGGTCCCCCATGGCAGGCTCATATATAACGCTAGTACTGATACAGTTGTAAATATCATACTGGCCCTTACGTGGAATGATGTTATCATTTTGACTACTTGCCAGTACCATCGATTCAACTGGCTCTGTACCGGTAAGTTTGGATTTGCCAGTACTGGCAACTCTGGCACCAGTACTGAGCCAGTAGCGGCCCGTGTTTCCATTTCCACATGGGTAAATTAGTTCTCTTCGAGCAAATATTGTTCAAACAATATCTCAGTTTATGTCATGAAATATACCGTACTTCTGTGAAGTGAGTATCAAACTTCAACAATGAGGCTGGGATCCAACCTAAAACTTCTGATTTCTAGCGTTTCTAGCGATGAAGCGCTGATGGTTCAGCACTGGCAATGAAGATCCTCTAACGATCTTGATTAACGCCTGCAGACGTGTTCACTGAATTACATTGGAAGCACTCAGTGATTCGACAGGAAGTGGTCGAAACCACTATGATCCCGCAACTATATTCTACCAGCTGATCGTAATAACTGCTACTACCGGTTTCTCCTTGTCGAGTAATTAGTTTTCCTCAGCACAGCAGTACTGCACCAGTACTAGCCAATACTGGCAGGGTACTGGCATTTGTCTGGAATGATAACGCTTTCCAGTACTGGGGATTGAGTACTGATGCCATTATTCGCAATTAGTGCAGGGCCAGTACTGGTTTAGTACCTGGCCGGTATTAAGTTCCCAGTACTGGTTTATCAGTACAGGCATATTACTGTATTTTTATGTATCCAGTACTGATCCCGTGCGTATTGACCAAGTGTTGGAGACCCAATACTGGCACTGTACTGCACCTATTGTCAACATTGGCATATTACGGATTTTTCTGATTGGGAGATTTAATACTGGTTTTAGTACAATTTCTAGAACGAAACTAGGAGAGAATGAATACTCACTTACATAATCCAAAAGTAAGAAAATAAGATACACTGTAAAAAATAATCGGAATTTTCCTGTGTACATCGACGGGAAAATTTCAATCACTGATTAAGAAATCAATTTCCGGTACATTTATATGAAATTTCCCATACATTTATCTGAAAATTCCAAACTTCATGGCATTTTCCCCAACATTTCACAGTAAATTTCCGGACAAGTTGGGAAAATTCCTAACGCATGTATGATTAATTACTTCACATAAATATATAGGAATTTTCCGATAAAATTTTTTGCAGTGTACATAAATGATTGTTTTTTTCACTCACACATGTTCATGATGTTGATTTCTTTCACCAATTCTGCATTCATTTTGCATCGCGTTTTGAAGGAATATATCTTTTTAGTCACGTGATGTGTCAGAAATAAAGATACACGGAGAAAAATTTGGGGTAGCAGATTCAGCAATTGCGATAAATTTGACAAAATCCACATGTAAATATAGGGATAGCATTTCTGCGGTGGAAATTCTACATCATTTTTGCTGTAAATTGAAAACGTCGCAATTCTACCGCAATCTGATGTAATTTCAACATACGCACTTCATAACTATCACATACATCAAATGTAAATTCTATTGTCGTGATGAATGAAATATCAACAGTATGATAAGCTATATTTACTTCAAACTTATGAAATTTGTACATCAGTTTGATGTAAAATACATGTTAGGATTTTTGAATAAAATTTCAATCGCTCATTCATATATTTTATGCATACGCGAGAACTACGATAATAACTACAACAATTTTTGTTAATTTTCCAAGAGTCACAAAGATGGGGATAAAATTTAAGTGATTAAAATTTTACATTATTTGCGCCGCATTTTTATGAATTTTCACTGACAATTGAAATAAAAAAAATTGTATCTTCCCAATTAATTCTTGCTGTTGTGTTTTTTGTTGAATTTGCAATGAGACAATATATACAAATGCAGTTTTGAGCAGTGAAATGAACTTTAATCACTCAGCTTGAATTATCTTACATCTTACATATTACATATTACAATAAGATACAATACAATGTTATGTCGCCTTACTCTATCATTATCACTAACCGTACGCTATGGGTGGAGATTCAAGTTGTTAATATATATCAAATGTAGGAACAAACTGATACTCGCGGAAAACTGTTGAAACTGTTTGCGCCATCTTTGTGACGCGATTTTAATCATTTTGAACTAAAAGGAGTGTTACAAAGCTTCTCAGTAGTATTACCAACACAGGCGAGTAGTTTTTGCAGAAGCAATTGTTGAATACACATCAGATTGCGGTAATTGTATATTTGAGAATGAGAATAAAATTCCTGGGAAATAAATCAGATTATCATTCAAAAAAGCATGAGTAACATTAGCAACTGTACTTGTTGAATGTACATTGGATTGCTGTAGAATTGAATGAGTGGAAATGTGGTTGAGCATACCTTATGGCATCACGTTCGTGAAAAGTAGATTCAGTCGAGTGTAATGGAAAATTTACATTGTTCGTGGTCAATAATATCATAATAAATATATTTTTGGATTGGCGTAATTTTTACAATCTTCCAAAGCAATGATCATGTACATATCATGTGAGTTTCATCAAAATTAATGTAGAAATTACATTTAAAGTTTTATCTATGCACTGATGTTGAATTTACATTATAATTTTCCTCCGTGTAGATCGAGCAAGGAAAATGTTTTTCAAGGCAAGATCATTGATTGACATTACAGAATATATTTTTTTCACGTCAATCAATGATCTTGCCTTGAAATATGTATTCAACATGAAAATGTTTCAGACATGAAATGTATGATAGAGAAAAAGAGGTTTCCATGACCTCAATTGTATCAAATGTCTGGAGAACACATGTGCTTCGAATTCATTATCTATTCGGAAAAATGCGTAGAGAATCAATATAAGATATAATCAGATACTATTATGAAGATTTCAAGAAAAAAATATTAATTCTAACAAATAGAATTTTGCCTGATACGAAAATTCATAAATTAACGTAATAAAAACCAGATTATCATTTTTGTAATGTTTTGTACTGAATTCTTCACCGTCAAAGTACAAAAGTGAATTCAAAAACGACAGAGAAGTTTTTGAGATTGAATTTTATAATCCTGAGAGGACACTTGATTGCTTCATCGCTTTCTCAAAATCACGCCGTATAGCTCCAAATTGAGTAAATATTTCCTTTCTTTTAAGGAAATTTTCTTCTACTTTTGATTATTTATAGATACAATAATTGTTCATCTATTCTTTGTAGACTTTCATGAAGTATTGGTAAAAGCTTGAGAAATGTTCTATAAAAGAAAAATCGATCCTCTTTTCGATACTTCCCGACTAGAAATTTACCCCATGGACCAGATCAGGTAAACCTTGATCCAGATCAGGTCCTGATAAGGCAACCTCATCAGGACCTAACAAGTCATGTCACGCTGCACTATTATGAGGACCCCATCAGGAAAGACTAATTAGGATTTTGTGAGGAATTCCTTACTAAAACCTTAAAAATAAATCAAAACTAGGATGTTAAAAGGAAACCCCCCATGTAGAAATTGACGAATAGTCCAGTACCGTCTCGATACAGGCTGCCAGTGTGCAACCATTGGCAGACGGTGTCGGTCGGACCACGGAAGTAAACGCCAAATAACAAATAACATTCACTACTAAGAACCAATGCCAAAAAAGTTGTGAAATTATAATAATACATCAACAACGAATATTCAGTAAAATATTCATGCTTTGGCCCAAAATGTTTTTAAAAATAAAAAAAAATGAAATGTGGTCAAAAATCATATTTCAGTGGAGACATAACATTTGCAGGTCAACATCACGTTCACTTCGTCCTCAATGTCATGGAGAGAATATTGGAAACCTCGAAGAGAATCGAACCTACCTAAACCAATGCCTACTTAATGTTGCGCAATCTAATATCCTAACGCCCTAACGACCTAAGCTAAACCGGTACCACGCGATCGGTTAGAAAACAACAATTGAAGTGACGTGTTTATCCGATTCGATGATTCGTCGGTTGAATATAATAATCTATGAGCCTGTGTGAAAATTGAAGTTCGGTTGACAGATTTGAGGTTATAACCTATAAATTTATGGGATAAAAAAATAGATGAATTATTTTTGTGAATTGTGTGGTGGTTATTTCTTGATGAATGTGTATCAAAAAGTCTGTTAGTAAGTGCAAAATGATTGAGTAAATCAGTCATAGCTGTTGTAACGTGTCAAAAAATCGTAATTTGTTGATGCAGTGAAAATGAATTTTCTTCAGATACTTACATCAGCACTTCTAGGCAAAAACTCAGAGATCATATTAATTTTGTAAGAAATATGAGTCATGAAGAACTCATTTGATCAAAAATATGTCAAAAGAATGTTCAAAATGAATAACAAAAAACTTGAATTATTCACTTGCAGCTCGTCGGATGGTTTTATTTTTCAAATTGAAGAGCACTCTTGGAGTTGAAATTTTCAAATTTGAGAAAAAAGCCTTATCTTCTGAGTTGAATTTGTTGTTAGGGTGATAATAAACTTGTAGGAAGAGTTTGAAAGTTGAGTGGAATCTATATTGATCAGGAAAGTCCAAATCGTGTGGCAAAAATTAGAAAATCTGTCAACTTAGCTGACAGCGCATGGGTATTCTATCAGCTTTTCTTTACTCAACCAAATGCTGGCAGGAGAAATTCATCAAAATATAGTGAATTCAAAGTGATGTGAAGTAAAAGAGGACATATACATGCATTGAATTTTATTAGTTATTATAAAAATGTTGATAAATATGGTAAGGCTATGTATGACTCAATGTATCGTCTCTCAATATTTTTGTTTCAATGATTTGCATTTTTGAGTGTGCATTTTCGTATCTTTTCACCAGTAACTAGTGTTAGGTTGAGAAAACATGTGTATCGAACCTGTTTCATAAATATAATAACATTTATTTGTAGGAACATGACACAACATTATTGGAACAAAAATATGGGAAGACGACACTTTGGATCTTCTATAGTCTTTTCTTATTTTTTAGAACGTTTATAAGGACGAATAAAATCTAATGAATATTTCGGTCCTCTCTTACTTCACATCACTTTGAATCCACTATATTTTGATGAATTTCTCCTGCCAGCATTTGGTTTAGTGAAGAAAAGCCCATGCGCCGTGAGCTAAGTTGACAGATTTTCTAACTTTTGCCACACGATTTGGACTTTCCTGATCAATATAGATTCCACTCGACTTTCAAACTCTTCTTACAAGTTTATCATCACCCTAACAACAAATTCAACTCAGAAAATGAGGCTTTTTTCTGAAATTAACAAATTTCAACTTCAAGAGTACTCTTTAATTTGAAAAGTAAAATCATCCGTCGAGCTGAAAGTGAATAATTCAAGTTTTTTGCATTTCATTTTGAACATTCGCTTGAAATATTTTTGATCGAATGAGTTCTTCATGACCTTTATTATTACAAAATGATTGGGATTTCTGAGTTTTTTCCGAGAAATACTGATGTAAATTGATATTGATATAGATATTGTTGTTGTTGATATTATCGTATATTTGAATAGAATTAATTGTCACCACATCAGCAACTTATGATTTTTTACATATTACAGCAGTGATAACTGATTCAATAATTCATTTTGCACTCAATAACAGATTTTTTTATGCGTATTAATCAAGAAATAACGAAAGAAGAGTACTTGTTCGAAACTTATATTTGATTATGACGAAACACATATTCATTCAGTTCATATATACTCTTTGAATAATACTCAGATGATGTGATGTGTAGGAAAGAAAAATGATGCTGAATAGTCAATAAATCAACCTTATGAGAATTGTGATAAGTTAAATGAAATACTTATTTCGCTGGTGATGGTTGAACGTTTGCTAAGTTTTTTCGCTGTATGCATAACGTGGAAAATCTTGTGAAATTTTCATAAGTTCCGCCTAATTAAAACCCAAATAGTTAGTTTTCAATTCACATTGAGAATAGATTGAACAAATTGTTCAACAGTTTTCAGAAGTAGGTAATGTGTTCGGAATGAAGGGATTGAATTTAAAAACAGGCACAGTTGAAAATCGTTCAAACATGTTCTTCTTATTGAAGGAAAATTTGTTTAATCAAAGAGTGTACAATCTGAAATCAAGTCTGTACATTCTTGTATTCAGTTTATCAAACTATGTCCATGATCTTAGGATGACCGAATGAGGTCCTGATGCGGATACAGCGAGGAAAACCTACTTCGACCTTTTCAGGATAATTTGAGGAAATCCTGACTAGGACCAAATGAGGTCATCCATACGTGAGTCATCCACACCTAATCCCGATCAGGACCGTAACGGGTATTCCTTATTTCGGATGACCTTGTCAGGTCCTCATCATATGTTGGGTTAACCTGATGACAATTTCCAGTCGGGTTTTCAAACGGATCCAATATATTCCAACCGTAAACAAAATTTCGCACAAAATAAATAGGATAATTTAGTACCATTATTTGGATGATTCAAACGCAAAAAAATATTGAAATCTTCTGATTTGTATGATTAAATGTAATGAAATATATGTCAATATCGAGACGAGGTATATATAATTTCTTATTTGCGTATGATCAACAGTTTGTGGCCATTTTCACTCCAATTCAAAATTACGTGTATTCCAATTTCAACCTCAAATTATAATAAATACTCCGGTGTTAGGGTTTTTTATATTGAAATAGAATACACATCGATTAATCTAATGATACTTCGTTCAAATTATTTTTCATACATCAGTTTGTGAAGATAAAAAGTCAATGACTGTGCATAATTACAATACTGCGGTTAATCAGTTGGTATTTTTACGGTAATTGACTAATCTCAAGCGTAGTATATTTTACAGAAATGATAAACAATTAGTATTTGTTCAACTTGAGAACAAATGGGCTAAATAAACCCCACTTTTAAAAATGTACGTGTTCGTGTAAATTTATAGGGTGAGCACAAAGACGATTCTGCATAAAATTGTGTTGCCAATATCCCACAATTACCAGGAAACCTGTTCCTAGAGTTATAATATCCTTTCGTCAACTGACAATATTTTCATTAAAAATCTTCAAATCTTAACAATTAAATCATTATCGAGAGTATTCCGTCAACGTTTTGTTCTATATTCTTTTGATTGTTCAAACAACGCAAAAATTCATCCTTCCTATTTTTTTTCTCAATTGAAAAATGCTCAAGGTTAAACTTTGGGAAAGTGAAACGCAAACACGTGTATGCAAATTTGTGTTCAGATTTTCAAAATGATTTTATGCTCTGCGAGTATGTAAAATTCCCTACACGTGTACAAAAAATTGACACATCATCGTATAAATCTCTACATTCCACGAAAAATTGTTGGAAAAACTTTTGGACACCTTGTGTGTATGTTCTCGCTAAGAATAAGATAACCTTCCACGTGTATAATTATATTTTATTTGAATGTCAAAACAGTCACAAGTTAAATATTGGACATTGTTGATGGTTACGTTCTACGTTCCATTATATTTGCTTCAGATAATTACGGGGATATTCCACGTTCTTATAAAAACCCGCTCCACGACAACACATGGTGTAGTTACATCGATTGATCCGAGCAGAGAATTCATTTTTCGAACAATGAAGTGCTTACTTTTCCTCACTCTCGTGGCCTACATCACGATCACGAATGTGAGTATCATTCATTATAACAGTCAAAACAAAAAGCTCAAGCAGGGACTCTGGCGATTCCCCGTTCTTGTGATGAAAAATACTCCAATGAAATCAAAATATCGCTCTATACAACGATTCTTTTTGGTGCATCTAGAATTGCTGCTCAGAACAGTATTTTGATTTTATTGGAGTATTTTCAAATGGTTTGTGATAAACGGACCCACACAGCATTCTGAATTGTAAACACCAATCAAATACGCGAGTTTTCCCACACGGCACCTTAGATTTCAAACACGTACCAAATACATATCAATATTGCATTTACATTCTGTTGCATTGCATTTCAAATACACACGGAGAAAAATTGTCTATTATAAATTACTAGACTCGCTAGTATATTGCGGATATACTTGCATTTCGAGGTTATATACTAAACATTCTCTTCAAAAGTACCAGACTTTCTGGGAGTTAATGGTAGGATAATGACATTTTATAATAGAAAGTCTGATGCTTTTCCCGACTGGAAATTGTCATCAGGTTAACCCAACATATGATGAGGACCTGACAAGGTCATCCGAAATAAGGAATACCCGTTACGGTCCTGATCGGGATTAGGTGTGGATGACTCACGTATGGATGACCTCATTTGGTCCTAGTCAGGATTTCCTCAAATTATCCTGAAAAGGTCGAAGTAGGTTTTCCTCGCTGTATCCGCATCAGGACCTCATTCGGTCATCCTAAGATCATGGACATAGTTTGATAAACTGAATACAAGAATGTACAGACTTGATTTCAGATTGTACACTCTTTGATTAAACAAATTTTCCTTCAATAAGAAGAACATGTTTGAACGATTTTCAACTGTGCCTGTTTTTAAATTCAATCCCTTCATTCCGAACACATTATCTACTTCTGAAAACTGTTGAACAATTTGTTCAATCTATTCTCAATGTGAATTGAAAACTAACTATTTGGGTTTTAATTAGGCGGAACTTATGAAAATTTCACAAGATTTTCCACGTTATGCATACAGCGAAAAAAACTTAGCAAACGTTCAACCATCACCAGCGAAATAAGTATTTCATTTAACTTATCACAATTCTCATAAGGTTGATTTATTGACTATTCAGCATCATTTTTCTTTCCTACACATCACATCATCTGAGTATTATTCAAAGAGTATATATGAACTGAATGAATATGTGTTTCGTCATAATCAAATATAAGTTTCGAACAAGTACTCTTCTTTCGTTATTTCTTGATTAATACGCATAAAAAAATCTGTTATTGAGTGCAAAATGAATTATTGAATCAGTTATCACTGCTGTAATATGTAAAAAATCATAAGTTGCTGATGTGGTGACAATTAATTCTATTGAAATATACGATAATATCAACAACGACAATATCTATATCAATATTGATTTACATCAGTATTTCTCGGAAAAAACTCAGAAATCCCAATCATTTTGTAATAATAAAGGTCATGAAGAACTCATTCGATCAAAAATATTTCAAGCGAATGTTCAAAATGAAATGCAAAAAACTTGAATTATTCACTTTCAGCTCGACGGATGGTTTTACTTTTCAAATTAAAGAGTACTCTTGAAGTTGAAATTTGTTAATTTCAGAAAAAAGCCTCATTTTCTGAGTTGAATTTGTTGTTAGGGTGATGATAAACTTGTAAGAAGAGTTTGAAAGTTGAGTGGAATCTATATTGATCAGGAAAGTCCAAATCGTGTGGCAAAAGTTAGAAAATCTGTCAACTTAGCTCACGGCGCATGGGCTTTTCTTCAC
Organism: Gonatopus flavifemur; assembly: GCA_018340375.1. Lineage (NCBI taxonomy): Eukaryota > Metazoa > Arthropoda > Insecta > Hymenoptera > Dryinidae > Gonatopus > Gonatopus flavifemur. The sequence goes on along the minus strand of JAFFJZ010000012.1, from coordinate 4,594,680 downwards.
TAAACCAAATGCTGGCAGGAGAAATTCATCAAAATATAGTGGATTCAAAGTGATGTGAAGTAAGAGAGGACCGAAATATTCATTAGATTTTATTCGTTCTTATAAACGTTCTAAAAAATAAGAAAAGACTATAGAAGATCCAAAGTGTCGTCTTCCCATATTTTTGTTCCAATAATGTTGTGTCATGTTCCTACAAATGAATGTTATTATATTTATGAAACAGGTTCAATACACATGTTTTCTCAACCTAACACTAGTTACTGGTGAAAAGATACGAAAATGCACACTCAAAAATGCAAATCATTGAAACAAAAATATTGAGAGACGATACATTGAGTCATACATAGCCTACCATATTTATCAACATTTTTATAATAACTAATAAAATTCAATGCATGTATCTGTCCTCTCTTACTTCACATCACTTTGAATTCACTATATTTTGATAAATTTCTCCTGCCAGCATTTGGTTTAGTAAAGAAAAGCTGATAGAATACCCATGCGCTGTCAACTAAGTTGACAGATTTTCTCACTTTTGCCACACGATTTGGACTTTCCTGATCAATATAGATTCCACTCAACTTTCAAACTCTTCCTACAAGTTTATTATCACCCTAACAACAAATTCAACTCAGAAGATAAGGCTTTTTTCTCAAATTTGAAAATTTCAACTCCAAGAGTGCTCTTCAATTTGAAAAATAAAACCATCCGACGAGCTGCAAGTGAATAATTCAAGTTTTTTGTTATTCATTTTGAACATTCTTTTGACATATTTTTGATCAAATGAGTTCTTCATGACTCATATTTCTTACAAAATCAATATGATCTCTGAGTTTTTGCCTAGAAGTGCTGATGTAAGTATTTGAAGGAAATTCATTTTCACTGCATCAACAAATTACGATTTTTTGACACGTTACAACAGCTATGACTGATTTACTTAATCATTTTGCACTTACTAACAGACTTTTTGATACAAATTATTCAAGAAATAACCACCACACATTTCACAAAAATAATTCATCCATTTGTTGATCACATAAATTTAACCTCACATCTGTCAACCGAACTGCAATTTTCACACAGGCTCATAGATTAATTTTGATTTATTTTTGAGGTTTTAGTAAGGAATTCCTCACAAAATCCTAATTAGTCTTTATTGATGGGGTCCTCATAATAGTACAGCGTGACATGACTTGTTAGGTCCTGATGAGGTTGCCTTATCAGGACCTGATCTGGATCAAGGTTTACCTGATCTGGTTCATGGGGTAAATTTCTAGTCGGGTTGATGAGAATGTTTGATATATAACCTTAAAATGCAAGTATATCCTCAATATAATAGCGAGTCTAGTAATTTATAATAGATGATTTTTCTCATTGTAATGCATTTGATATCCCGTACAGCGGTACCACCGATCACTGAACATTTCTACGTGGCTTCTACGTCGCTCCTCCGTTCCTCCACCTTGTATCCACGTCGCCTGCACGGAGATGCGACGTGGAAGTGGTGGGTGTACTGTTAGGAATGTGAATCATTTTTTTCATCAATTTCCTCCAGCACTTGGTAAATTTTTGAGGTGCACTCTTCAAAAGACGTTCCTCTTCATTGCTATTCATTCTCCATTTCAAAAGATTCTGAATCGATCAGTCTATATTTCATGGCAACAAATTTTCGAAGTTTTTCCATCTATCTTACTCAGCACTTTGGAAAATTTCAAAGTCGAGGTCAAAAAAAAATCTCTCTGACACGATCTACTTATTTTTTTTGTCAGAAGATTCTGAATCGATTGGTCTATATTTCACGGTAACGAATTATTCAAACTCCCATCACGCCCGTACAGCACAACCACCGATCCTCCACCTAGGACTTCGGTGGACTGGAGGTGGAGAATTGGTGGAGAAATGGGAGCCGTGGAAATAAGGGAGAAATAAGGGAGAGTCTCCGTTGAGGCAACGGAGAGGCGACGGAGAAATGTCCGCCCCCTGTATTTCCAGTAAAACTTAAATCCGTGAATTCATACATTCGGATTTGGTTACGTAAATGCACCAATGAGAATTATATTGAAAATACAGGGGGCGGACATTTCTCCGTCGCCTCTCCGTTGCCTCAACGGAGACTCTCCCTTATTTCTCCCTTATTTCCACGGCTCCCATTTCTCCACCAATTCTCCACCTCCAGTCCACCGAAGTCCTAGGTGGAGGATCGGTGGTTGTGCTGTACGGGCGATGATTACAATAAACGGCACTTTCCCTAGTGAAAATGGAGGATAGGAATGGATTGGAATAGATTGGGATTCCATCCTTCTGGATCCATTCGAATCTATTTCTATGACGTCTATTCCAAGAGAAGTGAAAAGTCTATCCAATGCATTCCGAATTTAATTCCAATATAATTGTATTCATGAAAGTGTAAAAAAATTTAATACCATTTTTATCCATTCGAATTTTTAATCCTTCTCAATGCTAAATTTGGGATATAATTTCTATCGCATGTAATGAATTTTCAAGTCACGATAATCCAATCCATTTTTATACTGATCAACGTATAGACATTGGATCCGTTCCAATCGTTTCTCATCCCATATCCAGTTCAATCTCTGAATCGATAATCAGAATGAATCTACACGGAAAAAATAATTTAGCTGCAGCGGCTAAGTAGCTAGCACGGACACGGACAGCCATTAAATTGGCTCCTGCAGCTAAATTTTAGCTGTTACAGCGAAAAAATTTGCATTCGTAGTTAATTTATTTGCGGTAACAGCGAAAATTTAGCTGCAGGAGCTAATTTAATGGCTGTCCGTGTCCGTGCTAGCTACTTAGCTGCTGCAGCTAAATTATTTTTTCCGTGTACATATATTTTGTTGAATTCATCTTCTGGGATTGGATAGAATGAAGATATTTCATTACAATTGCAAGATTAAGTGACATTCAGAATGGTATTGAATCCTCATTGAAGATCATAATCAACTCTAATTCATTTTGATATATTGAAATGGATAGAGTGGATTCATATTTTATTGAAGATTAGAATGACTGAACAGATGTACACTTGAATCCATTTTTTGGCATTGAAAAAGATAAAGGAATATTATTACAATTGAAATATAAAGTCACATTCAAATAATATTCAATTCAAATGGAAACCCAATTAAACTATAATTAATTTTCATGCATTAAAGCGGATACAACACATCCCTATTCAGGTCCGATGTCAAAAAGCGGTGCAGAAAATGACATTGAAAGTGGGTAGGAATGAATACAAATTTCCTTATCCATTTCTATTCTCGATCCTCACTTTTCCTAATCCATTTTTATGAATTGAAATGGATAAACCGAATTTCTATGCAGGTCAATGTCCAAAAGTGGTGCAGAAAATGACGTTGAAAGTGGATAGAAACGAATACGAATTTTCCTATCCATTTCTATCCTCGATTTTTACTAGAGTTGAGAGTGGTGTTGTCATCTCGGAGATTCGCTGATGTGATAGATTTGTGTATTCCAAAATCATTGAGTGATTCACATATTAGATACGTTATATTCGGAATACAATGCAACAGAATGTGAATGCAATATTGATATGTATTCGATACGTGCCCGGGAAAAAATGATCAGATCTGACCAGATCTAAATTTTGGTCAGCTCTAAACAGATCTATTAAGATCTGAAAAACTACGATTTTGGCTTGTGTTTGTCACAATATATGTGCAAAATCAAATTCATATACAGACAGATATCACAAAATTTCTGACAATTGAACCACCAATTGCTCATTAAGATTTAATCTAATATTCAATTCAGATTTAACGAGATCTACTCAGATCTAACCAGATGTGTCAAAATCTGATCAAATCTACTGAGATCTGAACAGATCTAATCTGATCTTTTGAACCAGATCTGACCAAAAATCAGATCTACTCAGATCTATTCAGATTTTTTCCTGGGTGTTTGAAATCTAAAGTGCCGTGTGGGAAGTCGCTAGAGTTCCAGCGCTAGTATCACCTTAAAGTATCATCGACAGAGCCTTTGTAGAGCCTGAATATTTGTTCGTTCGTAAATTCTCATATCAAATTTGTAGGCCAAACCATCAATCGGAACGTCGGAAAACAACTCGAATCAAAATAAAACCCATCCAACAACTCCAGTGGAGGATTCATTTGCTTGGATTCACAGTTTGGTCAAAAAGCCAGTCACACAGAAAAAGAATTTGAGTGCAAATGAAATTCGTGCGGAAAAATTGATGGATAGGTCGTTCAATCTGCTTTTCAAAAAAATCAATTCTTTAATTAATGAACGTGCCAACCATATTTTCGAAAATTCAAGAGCCGTTTTGATAAAAAATTTTCTAGTGAGTATAAATGAGCTAATTAATACATTTCTTTGTCGATTTTGCTATCCTGCACTCGTTCGATTTTTCTGATTCAAAGGAGCGGTTCCCAGGATGCGAAGGAACTGTTGTCTCAGAGATGTTGAATGATGTATTAAGAAAAGTGCAATACACGGAGCCTTATCCTTGTTTCGATGCAGTGGAATCGATGTATGACAGTGGCCAGAGCATATTTCAACGGGTAAGTACAAATGTGAAATTTATCACTATGACGAGAAATCATCGGGTATTCTTTCCTCAGGCTACCGAGTATTTGAGATTTTTCGAGTCCCACAAGAATGAAACTGTGAATAGCGCTGAAGTAAATGAGAAACTTAGGGATGTTGAAAATATGGAAAATCAAATAACGGTTCACCTTAATTCCAGTATGGAATCTGAAACACTTGGTTTGGACGAGTGTTTCAAAAATGTTATCAACCAAACAATGAATCAATGGAACAATGTTGTAATTCCTGAAGGTAAATGCAAAACGGTCGAGGATTATAATGCCTTATTCAATAATGTTACTGCAACGTGAGATGATGCAATTCAAATCGAGGTTGGTAAAAAGACTTAAAATAATACAATGAACTATCCATCATTTATCTTGCTTTGAAATTAATTTTTACACATTGAATTACAGACAATTGCGAATTCTTACCGGAATCTCAAGGACCCATGATGGTTACGAAAAATCCCAGACTTAACTTAAGATAGTTTAAATTCTGCAAAATTGATAACCAGCATTTTATGGCTGCGTAAAAGCAAATTTTTCATGAGATCGGTGAAATAATGTCAATTTTCACACAACATATCCCGCGTATAGCACACCTCCGTGGCCTCCATTGCGTCTACCTTTGCTTCAAGTGTCCTCTCGGTTGCATTCACCTTTATCCCTCCTCGTCACTTCGTTCCTTCCACCTTCTCTCCACGTTGTGGCAACGTTGCGTGGGGCGAACATTCTTCCGACGCCTCTGTTACTCCCTTAATTCTATAGGGAGGCGACGTAAGTGTCCTGTATGGGAAATGAGATGCCCATATCAGACACCTACGTAGCCTCTCTGTGGAATTCAGGGAGAAAAAAGGGATCGCCTCTCCACTGTTTGTCCATGGTACCACGTTGTATCCACTGCTTCCGTTTTTCTCCCTCAATTCTAAATAACGGAGATGTGGCGTAATTCATCGACAACTGTCTTGTATGGGATGATAAATAGCCTGAAACTTTCCATGTTTTTAACGGTAGAATTGTTTTCCCCTGCATATTTGTAACGTTTAAAACTCAATGAATAAAAACAGATGATAATAAAAAGGTGTATTTTCTCAGGATTTAACATTTGTTTCTCACCAAAAAAAATTAATTCATTGTAACCGTTACTCATCAGGTCAAATGATGATCCATCGTACAGAGGAGTATTTGAACGCAATTTTGAGTGCTATAGGTTTTTCAGAAACTTCACTTGCACCCAATCTAAATCCGTTCATCATAGTTCAGAGGACTCGTCTATTGTAATTTTTTATTCTCCCTCCAACCATTATCACTTGCCGTGTTATTAAAAAACTGCTGTGTCGAAATACAGGCCTATATAAATATCCAATATCTTTCCTGGTCAATACTGTCGTATCAACTGGCCTCGCGATGATTATTTGCAGGGGCGAACTTATGTTTTTGCCGCCCTTACGCCATCTGTAGCTTATCACCCCTTTTGAGGCGGCGAAAATTAATTTTTCAAGCAATCAAAACATTTCCATTACCAAAAAATGTTGTTTATTATTATTCTGAAAGTTATTTTTCATGTATTAAAATTCAAACAAAATTCTTTCCCCACACGATTGTCGTCCTTTTGCGGCCTGTCGCCCCTACACCATGGTGTTTGTGGCGTAGGCCATAGTCCGCTACTGGTTATTTGCCAACACCTGTAACTTTGGCAACGGTACTGCGTCTGTATTGAGTCAGGTTCCGACATATAAATGGAAAACAAAGCCATAGCTATTTCTGGGCATGATCTGGTCAATTAACATGGGAACCAGAATGGAATTCGACCGGATAGCATGACCAGAGCAGGACCGAGCCAACCCGAGTGGGATCTAAACGGGCGATCTGGCAATCAAGGGCGTATCCAGAATTTTTTCTTGGGAGGGGACTACGTTGGATATGTATATCTATATATACGAAATATATAGATATATAGGAAGGAAAAAGTCCCTGCATACGCCTTTGCTGGCAATCCCAGGGAACCTACTCGGATAGGAATCAGGACGGAGCCTGACTGGAGGGAATTGAAACTCGAGTGGGGTCCTACAACACCTGCCAAGAAGCGATTATTGGCCCTGTGGGACCCCTTTATCGTGTGTTTGTGTCAATTCAACGAACAAGAATATCCCCTAGTAGAAATGCTCGACCCTACACGGAAAAAAATGTATGGTTATGCTACACTGGAATTTGGTTTCTGCAACCAAATACGTTGGGCTATATTTGGCTCAGCCAAATGCTTGGTTGTGAGAACCAAATAGAATAGTATAGGCTCACTTAGTTCAAGATACAACTTTCGGTTGGTTGTGGAAACCAAACGCTTTTAGAAGCATTCATTCACCCTCGAGCATTTGGTTGTGGTGACTAAACGAGTGGTGATGAGATTCCGCAGCAAAACCTCAATGTTTCGCTTTTTTTCATATATAAATGTTGGTGAATAATGAATCAGAAAAAAAATAAAGTGAAAATATTTATTCACGTTGAAATAGAAAAAATTTTTCAACGTGATTTCGGCTGATTATAGAAACTTCACAGTGATCGAAGACACAATCGTGAAGTGTTAGTCAAATTGATCGTGTCGATACCGGGATTCGAACCTGCCTACACCTACCTAATTCTACCTATCTAGAGCCTAACACCCTAACCACGCGCCTATACTACCGTATATGATTGCTGTGCATAATATAATACATATTGCGCAACAAAATCAGAATCTCAAGTGATGATTTCGTTTCATTGAATATTACATTTCGTAATGCATAGTTTCTGGTGAAAAATAATTCTTTAAACTCCAACATTGAGACTTGGATTGTTTTTGTATAATTATTACGTTCAACAAAATGTGTCGAGTGAAGTTTAAATTAGGTTGAAACCGAAACCACAAACGGCACAAACAGTTGAGCCAATGAAACGTTTGTATCAAGGAATATTGCTTTGGAATGATCATGAACACGTTGATTTTCTATCTGCAATTACAAATCAAATTCATTCAGGTTCCTTAAAAGAACTCAGGGTATTAAAATACAAAGACAGGTTTTCTTTCACATTTTCCATAAATTATATTCATGAATACAAATTTTCAATTCACAAAGAAGTATATTCCAGCTTTACTTTTCTCATGTGAGGTGATAATGTTGGTTTAGAAATATTCCAATGATTGCAATCAGAACTACACTATAATTTAATTAGGTATGTAACTCACATACGAACTCAAGAAATACTCTCAGATCTTAACAAATATTCACAGATTGTAAGAAATACTCCCCAATTTTCTATTAAAGATTACTATATTCCTGAACTGCAGTTTTCTCCGTGTAGATTTTATCCCAGAAAAAGTCTAAGAACATGTCTAAGAAGTTTTTCCTACGGGATGTCTTCTTTATTTCTAATCAAATTTATAAAAACAGCGGAAAATCTCATAAATGAATCCACATTGAGATGGCGAAATTAATTTGGTTACTATAACCAACCATTTGGTTATCATAACCGAACAAGTCTTACCATATTATATCAATACCATAACCAAATCTATCGAGGTTCAGTGACCATACAAAAGTTGTCTCGCCTAAACGAATAGTTCTCACAACCAACCCGTCAATAGCCAATTGTTTTCAGTTATCCTAACTATATCATTTTTTTCCGTGTAGGGAAGTGTAATTTTTACAGACCTAGATTGAATTTTTTGAAATCTACAGCACCATATAATAATCAATGCCATGAGAAATCATGTATACCATATCCCAAAATACTAATCGAATCAACCGAATCATGTGGAAAATGGATTATATTTGTATTTAAAAATGTTATAAAAAGCCTTGAAAATTAGTGGCCATTTTATCACAATGATTGTAATTTTCATCCCCAAAGGATTATTATTTAATCAATCAAAAATGATACTTGAAATGATCCAAATGTATGCTATTATTGCAAATTATATAACATATCTAGATAGCTTGGTGAATATCATGCTTGACATTATCACGGTATTTAATACACTGCGATATATTTAGAGAGTCAACATATCGCAACGAACTCGAATAAATCAAGCAAAAATTGATTGGAAAAAAATCAATTGTTCCAGTCCATTGCGATACAAAACACTTCATAACAGGTATCCTTGCTATTAACACTTCATCAATAATTTTCGAATAACAAAAATTGTGAGAAGATAATAAAAAATGTGGAGAATATTCTTCAATTTGCTCATCGTTGTTTTCGTCTACACGATCAATCAGGTATGGCAAATATTTTCTTTTCCTAGACAGTACAATCATTTGGAATGAGTCAATAATGGATATCTTCGAAACCATGGAACATCTCAAACAGCATAACAGTTTCTGATGTATTCATGGAAAATTCTTGATGAATTCTCATGGTTCTTAGAGTATTCATCGTTAACTCGTCCTGAGCTGTGGTGCTGTCTAGGATAGTAAAGCTGGAGATGCTAGTCAAATCTTTTATGCAAGATTCCTCAAGAATCCTTCATTATTTTTGAAGAAGGAATCTATTTAAAATTCTATAAGGAATCCATGCTCGACGTTTCAGGTCATCTGATACAAACTTGTAGTGAAAGCTAATGAATTTTGAATAACAAATTCAACTTTGTAGGAAAAAACATACTTTATAAGAAGAAACCCAAGTTTATATTGTTTCACCACTCCTCAATGTGAATGTTTGAAAATATATATCCTTCTCATAAAAGAAACTTTCAAAAAATTATTATTTTCCAACACCGGTTCTATTTCATCTCATTCACAGGTGGATTCCGCTGGAAAATATGACCTACCAAAAGGAGTATTCAGTGGTTCATACTCTCAAGTTCATAAATCATTGAAAGAAATCAGACTTCAAATACAACAATACATGAATGAAACCGCGAATCACGCCGTTAAAGATTTAGAACCGCGCATATTGAAAAATCTCGAGGTGAATGTTGATTCCCTGGTAGAAATTTGTCTAGTAATTCACGAGTTGTAACACTTCCCCTCGTGAAAAACTAGAAACCTCATATGTATATTTATTAGATATTTCATGTTATCTCAAGTGTGTATTAACGGCGGGCTCAATCTACGCCCAGGATGGGTGCCCATGCTGCCTAACGTGAGGCCAAGCTGGGCAGACAAATGGGGCCAACCCTGAGATGATAACATCGTTCCCAGCTTGGCTGTATTGCTTCGCCCGAAGATTGGCCCAGCATGAACCCAGACTAGGCAATCAATAATGCCCCTTCCTTTTTTTTTAAATTAGAAAATTGCTTTGAATTCTACCCCAGCGGGCATGAATTTCAGCCCCACTTTGGCCCAGTCTTGGGCCTAGTGTTGAGCCCCATCCTGCCTGTATGGGCCCAAGACTGGACCAAAGTCAGACAAAAATTCATACACGCTGAGGATTGTACGCACTTGCTCGGGATATAAATTCACCCCAATCTTGGCCTAACGCTGGTCCAAATTGGGGCCAAATCCAAATGTACCTTGTAAAAATGATTCATATATGGCCCATATATAAACTGTATTCGATTCATATATGGACTTGGTACGAATCATATATGGTCATATATGAATCATATGTAACTCATATATGTGGCATATAAAATTCATATACGATTGTTCAATCCATATAAGGACCAAACATGACCCATATATAGGGAACATAACTCCATATATGAAATGTATATGGCCCATATATGAATGCCTGAAATCATATATGGCCCATATATGAATTATGTAGGGGTCATATATGAATCTGTGAAATCATATATGTACCATGTGTGGTCATATATGCCGCATATATGATTCATTTTTACAAGGGGTGCCCGCACTAAGATTCATTATTTCCATTTTCTACCCACCATAATTGTATGGGAAAGCACAACAGGGCCAAGATTGAGCCAACATGGGTCCCATCGTCATTCCCCAATACTGGGTTAAAGAGGATGGACCCAGACTGGGGCTCATTGTTATTATAGGCAATACATGCTTAGGATCAGATGTACATAATATGTATACATATTTATAATGTATCATGTAATATTTATATATATTATATATATAAGAACACTTATAAATTGGTGGTTAAACTGAAAAGTTACTGAATTGGAACTTTAGTTTTTCATGAGGGCAAGTGTTACAACTAGCGAATTACTAGAGGAATTTCTACCAGGGTTACTCTAATTTTCTATTTTGAATTTCATTTTCATAATCTCATCTGCTTCCTTCTGGAAGGAACGTTTGCCATTCTGTTACAACGACTCTATCGAAACTTTAGTTTCAAATATTATTCAAGTGATACGAAATTCTTCGGTTTGTTCCAAAGTATTGGAAACAGTCTTAGATGAGGAGGCATTGATTGTGAATAAGGTATATATCATTCGAAATCTATATATATTCCATGTGAAACTGAACAAATTCTCTCATCTTCACATCCAGACCACAACTGAAATAAAAGATATGCTTTCTAAAATGGTGAAATGTTCGAAAGAGGGAAGTTCCTGTGATTTATCGAATGCTTTACACGATTCCATACACGATGATGAAGTGTTAAATATATGAAAGCACAAATATCGAAGTATAAGAAAGATAACTTGACCATAGAACGTACTTTAATTCAAGGATGTTACTACAATTTAACCTCGAAAGTGGAGGATAGAGTATCCCACGTTCTAACATTGCCTACCGAAGAATGCGAACTCATAGAAGATTATTCAGATTTTCTAAAGAAAATCGATTTACCTGGTTTACTTACGTTGGAAGAACTCGTCAAGGTGTCGTGTGTTTTTTTTTTCGAAAATATAAAATATCTTATTATTCAATTGGATATCAGATATCCTCACATTGTTTGTTTTTTGCAGCCTTCTTTCGATACCTTAATCGATCGATTGATCGAGATGACTGACAAAATTGTTGATTACATTCGTACCTTGCAATCAAGAATGGATTTGATGTTCAGCAAATCTGTGATTGACATCGTTAATGTCTTCATCAATATATCAACGGTGAAATATCTAATTTAAAGTCTCAGGGTTGTATTCACATTACTTATTCATAAGATTAATCCATAATTTTGGCCACAAAGACATTTTAGGCTTTCGTAAAAACTTCCATTTTACACGAAAGTCATGCAAAACTTCATCAATTCCTCTTTATTCGTAGACTGAATTCAGGGATACAGCACTATCCAAGCAGGAATGCTATCGTGCTAATATTGCAGCTTCGAGAAAAAGCATAACAGATTACTACAGGGATAAAATTCGACCACATTGCTTTGAACCAATATTGAATGTAATCGATAAATGGAACGATTTCGTTCGAGTATGTATTGAAAAATTGTTCGTTGATATCAAATTGCTCGATTGAATATCGCTCTGCGTCAGATCAAATTTGATTTTTCACATAAAGCATTTTCATTCTTCAGATCAACATGTCACACTTCAATTCGGATGTAATGGAGGCTAAAACATGTGGAGATGGTATCGTGTGTGAGCAAGCTGAAAGCGTGTTATTGGCTCTTACCGGTACCGAATGGAAGGAAGAAATCCCTTTGAAGGCCGCTTGGTCTTTCACCGAAAACTGTTTGAGCACGGCCAATACTGAAGTGGAAAAAAATATACATTCACGCATCACATATTTAGGATCGTGTATGTTCATGGGATTTTCCAATCAGGTATTCAAAAAACTGCCCGTTTATTTCCCTGGAAGTTTGTAAATGATTTTAGTATATAAACGTGAGAAATATTTCCCCAAAAATTGGAATAATGAATTGAGGAAAATCGGTGCGATCTAATAAATCCAATGGCAAACAAAGAAACCTTGGTTTTCAACTAAGTAGAGAAATTCTATTCAATTCTATTGCGAATAGTGGAATTTCTGATTAAATATCATTGTATATATATATACGAGGTGTGTTCAAAAAATAACGAGAATTTTCGTTTTATGAAAAAAGTATTTATTTATTCATCAATATCTATTTTGTCCCCTTCAAAATAATCCCCCTTGGATATAATACACTTGTGCCAACGCTTTTTCCAATCCTCGAAACACTTTTGAAACTCGATCTTTGTAATAGCTTTTAGCTCTTTCAACGATTCGCTTTCAACGTCATCTATGCTTGTAAAACGACGGCCTTTTAATGTTCTCTTTATTTTTGGGAATAGAAAAAAGTCATATGGAGCCATATCTGGCGAATATGGAGGCTGAGGCATCGCTACAGTTTTGTTTTTGGCCAAAAATTCACGAACAAGCAATGAAGTGTGAGCAGGTGCATTATCGTGGTGCAAAAGCCATGAATTGTTTTGCCACAAATCCGGGCGTTTTTTTCGGATTGCTTTTCGATTGATATGCCAACATCATCAGCGACTTCTCTGATTGTGATTCAGCGATCGTTCATATCCATTTCTTTCACTTTTTGCACGTTCTCATCGGTTGTTGATGTGCTTGGGCGTCCGGGTCGTTCGTCATCTTCAACGTTTTCGCGGCCATCTTGGAAACGCTTATACCACTCGTAAATCCTTGCTTTACTCATAGCAGACTCACCATATGCCTTTGTTAACATTTTACAAACTTCACTACCCTTTATTTCATTTTTTACGCAAAATTGAATACAAATGCTTTGATCCATTTTTTTTCACAAACGAAAAATGCCGAGCTCGAAAAACGGCTGCCACTTAAAAAGTAAGCAATGAATATTGCTGAAAATTTTATCGTACTTCAGGGGCATGTGTACCAACATAATAAAGACAAATTTCATACAGGCGGACTCTCCAAACCCGCGAAATTTAAAAATTCTCGTTACTTTTTGAACACACCTCGTATATATATCATTTATTTGCTTACATCTATCGATCATACAAAGGAGTTACAACATAGGGATGTCATACTGCTCGCATTCATATTATACATAGATTTACATAATTAGCAATATAATAAAATACATATCCTTGATACAGAAAAGGTTTCTGAACATCATTTTTTCTTTTCATATGCTTTCAAAATATAATATACAAAGTCGTTGAATTTACCTTAATTCACTTTCATAGGGTCTTCGATGATATTTAATATTATATTGTGTTCACCATCTCCCAAGTTCAGCACTTGCTTTAATGCATTATCTCTTTCATACTCGAGGTTCAAACAGTGTATTAGAACATGTCTTATATCTACGCTGCAGGAGCAACAATAACAGTAATCTCCCCTAAATTCATATATTTCTTTATCCAGTATAATTCTAGAAAATACGTTCGAAGATGATCTTATTTATATCATTGAAATTCATTGAAACCTATTCATTTTCTCATAGTTCAATGAGATTTTATAGATATTATTTGTAACAGGGCATGATGTACGATTGAATTCAATAATCGAATGAGAAAGCTTCGGCAAGAGTAACTGATTTTGCTATGGATAAGGCTTGGGTAGATTCACGTACAATCACTTGTTGAACCTTGGAATTTTTATTCCTTCCAATGTTGAACGAATCAAGGTTCAAACACTAACTGAATAGAGTTCAAAAGTGCAGTTATAATATTTCATAGTAATAAACACAAGAATACTCGTACATTAAATGAAAAAAATAATTTAATTCATGTGTATTTCAATTTTCACATTTTTGCGACCTCAGGGATCTCTGAATCTCTTTGAAAAATTGTGAAAAAAATTCAGGGTGCATTTTCCATCATGAATTCGGTAGTGAAAAAAAACTGTACAACCCTAAAGTACACGCCTCTTGATATGATAATATGTAACGGGCACGTACTCTGATAGCAGGGCATATTATAAGGGTCAGTTATTACCAAAAGGTTAGTTCTGAAAAAAAAAACGATCAGTTCTAAAACGTAAAAATGGTTAGTTCTTGAAACATGACCTAATTTTTAGTGAGATTTTTTCCTTTTTCTCCTTTTTAATCGAGTATCCAATCCAATATTGCCCTTCCTGGTTAAACGAACCGATTGATTCTCGCCAAATCTGATTAAATCTTGCACAATGTTCTGACCAAATCCTATTCAACCATTTTCAATGAGAGTCAATCAGGTTAGTGTATTTTCCAATGTGATTTTGATTGAACCTTGCACAATGTTCTGATTAAAACCCATTAAATTTAATTTCGTCAGATTCTATGGATTTTTTCAACAAGGGCTGTTATAGAATAAGCCTTTCGCCTCATATCAAGGGGTATTACAGTGAGTTCAGAAGCGATATTGATTCTAAAAAAATAACCCAGGCAAGTAATACCAAGACTGAAAATTGGACCATGACTGGCGCCAAGCTTGGTATGCCAAGTCTCGTTAGCCTAGCCTTGGCCAATGCTTGGCCCATCGTAGCGGACTGAGCCTTGGATACCAATGCTAGGACCGAGCATATTTTGCCGTGTTTGATTCCATTTTCGTTAACCAAGTCTCGATTGATGCTTGGCCCGTCACAGCTAACCAACTCTTAACAGCACTTCAGACATCAATGCTAGGACTCAGCATATTTCGCTGCGTTTGATTTATTTTTCGTCAACCAAGCTTCAATCGACACTAGGCTCGCCGTAAGTCTCCCAGACAGCACGACGTGCTATTAGAACGTTTACGAAAGGTTTATAGAACGTAGGGGAGGTTTTCTGAACGTTCAGAAAACGTCCCAATGACACGTTCTGCGGTTAGGGCTAGATATAGCCGCATGACGTGGACTTGGAATTTATTCGCATTTCAGAAACTTGAAAGAGTATACGCCTGAATGTACATCAGCCCAAATACGGATATCCTCTCAAGGTCCTCCCGGATATCACAAAAGTCCTAAAAGAGTTCTTTATGAATCAATTTCAATAATTATGAACTCTTTTAGAACTCTTGTGCTATCTAGACTAAAGTGACTGTGTCGAAATCCAATATTCCGAAATTCCATGTGTCTGAATATATTATATTCAATCAAACTTGGATGCCAATAAGAAAACTATCCTATTCGTTTAGGTTGATTGTATATCAATCATGGCACCAATATCGATTCAAAACATAAAACCCATATTGAATCTTGATATTGAACTAAGCTTGGATGCCAAGCGTTGAACATTGTTATCATCCCAAACATCAATCTAATTTGGTGCCAATGGTGGTAACCATGCTAGGCCCAATGTCAACTAGCATTGGCTCAGGCTTGGCACCAAGCTTGGTACATTTGTCAACGTATACCTGGGAAGACTCCATGCCAAAAGTAAAATTAAGGAAGTATTTGTCACACAAATGTTCTTCTTTTTTTTTAGAAATCGAGTGTCCAGCGTTTCGGTTACACTGTGAGAAAAATCTGCCTTAAACTTAACAATACTATTATGAAGTTTTTTACATAAACGTTTTATTAAATTTCATACGAACGTTTCTATGAAATTTCATGTTTTCATATTAAATTTAATAATCGTTCTTAAATTTAATATGGAAATATGAAACTTCATAAAAAATTTCGTATGAAATTTAATAAAATGTTTATGTAAAAAACTTCATAATATTATTGTTAAGTTTAAGACAGATTTTTCTAACAGTGTAGTTCTTAACTTTTCTTAGAATATGCCCTGTCTGATAGAACGTTGCAGGTACGTATCACATCATTGTCAATATATAATATGATAAACTAAAGTAACGCAAATAATGCTATGACGTATTAGACGTTTTTGATAATCTAGTAACCTAATCCACAAACCCTATGTGTGAACAAGTGCACGTGTAATCGATTTACGATCAAGCTGTGAAAACAGCATGAATAATGATGCTGTGGAATAATAATTTTGTTTGATACTTTTTTTTCGAATGTAGGAACGAAGAAATACATTAAACTGCGCATTACGAAACGAATGACGGTTATGAGCAGAACCAACCAAAGGTATGTTAGGAATATGACAATGTAGCTTTCATAGAATATTTGAGCAAAAGGAAAAATTAATCGCACAAGCGAAATCAGGTTTCGTTACGACCATTTTGATTGGAGGAGTGAATTTTCAACTTCAGTAGCATTGTGGCAAATCTTGGGTTCAGAATTAAGGGGGTCGCCAGGAAAGGCTGTACCCCCGGACTTTCCTTACCATGGGCCTCCTCTGAACAAGCTACAGTGATACAAATAGTCTCATAGTTCCGGGTCTGAAAAATTCTTGATCCGGACTTGGCTATTCTATGAAATAATCTGAAATTTCGCCACGAGAATTGTGTTCTCCGCTGTTATAGCTAAAAACTTGCTGTCGTAGCAAATAAATTGCTTTAGATATTTCAGCCAAAGATGCACAGAGAATATCTACGTATGTTTCTTAGTATGTGAGATATGTCTCAAGACGACGCATAGTTCTGAAAAGTGTTTAATCAACTCTCATTTCGAACCCTACACTGTTCAAAAAAATTCTTTAATCTCAAATGATGAAATTTCACAATTATTTCTCACTGAAATGTAATAATTATGTATTAAATTTCAAAAATATATTATTAAAATTAAGAAGGAAATTCTCAATATTAAGAATAAAATTCTCAGCATTGAGAATTATAATATTGAATTCAATATTTTATTATGAATTTTGTTTGATAAATTGTGTATGAAAAAAACTTTATAACTTTTCTATCAGTGCGTACTGAGAACCCAATTTCTTAAATTGAAAGAAATTGCTTCCTCGTTAGAGGGAAGCTTTGTGATCGTTTCGAGGAGCCGAAAATTTTTTTGTCTCGAAATTCGAAATCTCCTAGACCAATATCGTCCTCAAAAAAACGTGTTTTGAACGGGTTTGAATCACGCGTTCAAAATGTGTTTATAACACCTTGTGTTTGAACTTCAATTAAAGATATACTGCTACAAATGTCGAACGAAACCGAACAATGGTTAAAATTTCAACAAAGAGCAAGATAGTAAATAGTGTGGCATACTTTCCAAATTCTATCATACTCAGAAATACTATTGTTCTCGATATTGAATGAAAAGTTTACAAAATAATTTGTTGGATTCAATTCACGTTTTAGAACCATCATTAGGACACGTCAATATTTGACGTCTTTTAAACGATGTTCAAACCGTTGATATGACGTTATTTCATGGTTGAAAAACGCGTGATCTGCCGCGACATTTTTACGTTGAATCGACGCAAGAATATTACTAATTCACAACGTGTGGTTATTTACTGTTTTTGACGTTTTTAAAACGTGCGTGTGTTCACTGGGTGAGAAGAACTGTGACAAAAAATGAACATTTCGTGTACGCGCGTATCTTTGCTCCCTATTATCCGAATCCTAACAACCTTGAACCAAGTTTTAGTCATGACCCGATAGTGGTCCCATATAAATTTTATCCAAATCGGTTGAAGACTGTGAGAAATTTTCCTTTGGGATCTGTATTTTTTTTTAAAGCATGCCTTCCCCATGTCCATATTATCCGAATGTCTTGGAACTCTGAGTATATTCAATTTACGAGATGTTACTCTCTAAATTCTTTGGAGTGAATATTCACTCTTCAAAGAGTCAAAATACTGCAACTCTAGAACGAAGTGGGAGCTCAACTCTTGAAGAGTGAAATTTCACTCTTTAAGAGTCAATATTCACTCTTTTTCCTAAGAGTGAGTTTTTCACTCCAAACACCAGAGTTGATTTCCACTCTTATAGAGTGAAAATCCACTCTTTAAGAGTGAAATTTTTCACTCTTTCGGAGTTGCAGTATTTTCACTCGGCAAGACTGAATTTTCACTCCAAGGAATTTAGAGAGTAGTTATATGATATAAATTTCAGGGACATTGGAATTGGGGGGAGTAAAAAAAAAGCAAACCAGGTTCTTTTTTGTCTGTCTGTTTGTCTGTGTGTATGTAACAAATTTGCGAACGTGTATATCTTTTGTTCGTATCATTCGATCGTTATGAAATTTTAACCAGAGTCATGTGCAGTGTTGATAGTGGTTCCATCCCAGTAAACACACGCACGTTTTAAAAACGTCAAAAACAGTCAATACCCACACGTTGTGAATAAGTAATATTCTTGCGTTGATTCAACGTAAAAATGTCGCGGCAGATCACGTGTTTTTCAACCATAAAATAACGTCATATCAACGGTTTGAACATCGTTTAAAAGACGTCAAATATTGACGTGTCCTAATGATGGTTCTAAAACGTGAATTGAATCCAACAAATTTTTTTTTGAAAACTTTTAATTCAATATCGAGAACAATAGTATTTCTGAGTATGATAGAATTTGGAAAGTATGCCACACTATTTACTATCTTGCTCTTTGTTGAAAATTTGACCATTGTTCGGTTTCGTTCGACATTTGTAGCAGTATATCTTTAATTGAAGTTCAAACACAAGGTGTTATAAACACATTTTAAACGCGTGATTCAAACACGTTCAAAACACGTTTTTTTGAGGGAGTCGTTTGATGGTTAGTTTTGAATATTAGTTCAAATTACACGTCATCAAAACGTAATTTCTGGTCGTCTATTTCCCTATCAAATTTCAACTAAAAATCAACGTTATGAAATCAACGACTGACGTCCGTTTGACAGTCTAACGTTCTTTCAACGTTGAAATAACGTGTGTGTGTTTATTGGGATATAAGTTTCAACCTCATCGTTACAGAAGAACGGGAAGGGTGAGGAGAAATTTTTTGAAAAATCGTGATTTTGCAAACGCATATATCTCCACTTCCTATCATCCGATTGCAATCAAACTTATACCATGTTCTTGTGATGATCCTATAGTGGCCCCATATGAGTTTCATTCTAATCGATTGAAAACTGTGGAAAATTTTTGTTTCGCGATTCACATTATTTGACAATATTTTGAAAGCATGCCTTCCCCATGTCGGTATCATCCAAATGCCATGAAACTTGCAGTATAATCAGTTCACGGGGGGTTAGTTGTATGGTGTGAATTTCAAACAAATCAGAATCGCAGGAAGAAAGTGGTAAGCACTGAGCTTCGAAACAAAATTTGGAAATTTCGTAAACATCGTTAACATGCGGATAACTTCCGTTTCTATCATCCAATTGTCATGAAATTTCCACCACAGCTTTATGCAGTGTTGATCGCAGTCCTATATAAATTTCAACCTGATTCTCTAAGAAAAATGGGGGAGAGAAAGAAAACATGTATTTTTTTTTCAACACAAACGAGGAAGCCGTGTGCCAGTTGGCAGAGTTTTTTTACCATGATTTTATGCGGTTTCGATAGCGGTCCCATGTCAATTTCGAATGGATCGTTACAAAAAGAATGAGACAGAGATATGAAACAACTTATGGACCGAGGTGATAGTGGTCCCATATAAGTTTCATCCCGGTGGGTTGAAAAATGTGGGAGAAGATCCCTTAGGAATCCACACTATTTTCCAATACAAACGAGAACGCCATGTGCCAGTTGGGCAGCGTTGTTTTCTTTGCCCTCATTCTGATGAATATGTTTTCCAATGGACAAAAATTCAGTTCAATGGGAAAATTTTTCATCAGATTGAAACGAAAAATTCTTAAATTGAGACAGAAATATATTCCTTCTGGAATTAGAAGAACATAATTTCAATTTGAAGAACAATTTTCCCATTGGAATGAACTATTTCTCTTATAGAACAAAAGATTTATCAGAATAAGGGCAAAGAAATTTTCTTTGAATCTAAGAATTCGGGTTCTCAGTGCAGTAGGAATCTATTT
Organism: Gonatopus flavifemur; assembly: GCA_018340375.1. Lineage (NCBI taxonomy): Eukaryota > Metazoa > Arthropoda > Insecta > Hymenoptera > Dryinidae > Gonatopus > Gonatopus flavifemur. Next base: position 4,574,450 of record JAFFJZ010000012.1, on the reverse strand, counting down.
AATTTCATTAAATTTTGCTAGCTACCAACCAGCCACTAGCTAGTCACTAACTGGCAGAAGCATTACATTTTTCACTCGGCAAGATACGAACATTCAAACGTTCACCTATCATTCGTTGAACGCATATTAACTTGAATAAATTCAAAATCCACTTATGAAACTTGTCTTCTCTTGAGCTGTGAGAAACCTCTTCTGTATATTCCAGTTAAATTTATGTTCTCTCGATTGTGGAAAAATTATAAATTTTCATAAATTTCAGATTGTTATGTTCAATCGAAACATTTCGTGGAAGAATTAGAGAGCAATGGTTCATTTATACCAGACTTATAATAGTAAGCAGTGGGTTTGAAATAGAAACACTGCCCGGGAAAACAAATTCCATGTATGGACCCATATATGGATTCATATATGCATTCATATATGAGCATATATGGATTTTGGCCATATTTGCTCATACATGGTCATATATGAAAGTGGGGAATCTATCAGCATTGATCTCACTCCTCTCTCCTTTGGTTTTTCATCACGTTCCATAAAGAATTGTGACATTTTTTTCTCCATATATGGATGTATATGATAATGTATGATTGGATATGATGACATATGGCCAAGTACAGTCTCATTCATATCTCATGGCCAAAATCCATATATGCTCATGTATGATCTCATACATGTTCATTTATGTTCATATGTATTTCATATATGTTCATTTATGTTCATATGTATTTCATATATGTTCATATATGATTCATATACGCTCATATACAACCATATATGAATTATTTTTTCCCGGGTGTGGAAATTTCCTTGGAACGACTGAAGTTGCCACACACTACACACTACACTGCACGGAAAAGTTGTTGAATTCCAAACAAAAATGCTTGCACTGAGCGAAAAATTTGGTTCCCATAACCATGTTTTTGACTTTGACCATGTCATATAATTGTCAAAACCAAATTTATGCGAGGTTGTTTTGTTTTCCTGGTTATCATAACCAAATTTCAAGTCACTGTAACCATAAATCCTTTACCATGAGAGCATTGTTTCTGTGACCATGTTGCTTTTTTCTCAGTGTGGGAATTTACAACCTTGTTCTGGAAAAATAACCCATGTGGAAATGGGCAGAGTTGACAAATGGGGCGGTACTGGCGAAGTTGCATTTGCCAGACTTCGGCAAAAATAACTATGCCTATTCAGAATCATCACCGTTTTTCAACTGGCGCCAAATGTTCGCCGGATTTCAGACGGTATTCGCTCACGTTGACAGACGGTCTCGGGCCAGTATCGAATTGATACTGCCTGTAGAATACCCAGATCACAGAAAAACGGAACCGCGCCAGTACTGAGCCAAAGTTGGTGCTATCATTCAATATGTGCGAGAGACAACAATGTGCCAATATCGATGGGACTGTGGCTGACCACGGAGTTGGTGGTCGATTGACATTAAGATGACGATCTTGGCGATTTGGCTGCTGTGGTGAGCCGAAGTCGCGCCAATACTGAGCCAGAGTTGGTGTTATCATTCAATTAGTACAAGAGACGGCATTGTGCCAGTAATGATATAACTCTAGCTGATTAGAAAATCGGTAGTAAACTGACGTTGAAATCACTATCTTGGTGACTTGGCTATTGTAGTGAGCCGGAGTCACGCCGGTACAGAGCCAGAGTTGGTATTATCATACTATATGTGTGTTAGACAGCAATGTGCCAGTAATGATATGACTCTGGCTGACTACAAAACCGATAGTCGATTGATGTTGAAATTATGGTCTTGGGAACTCGTCTGTTGTGCTCAGCCGGAGTCGCGCCAGCATTGAGCCAGAGTTGGTATGATGATTCAATATTTTCGATACACGACATGGTACCAGTATTGGTGGGACTCTGGTTGACTACGGAATCGGTAGTCGATTCACATTAAAATCACGATCTTGGCAACTTGATTTTTGCAGTGAACCGGAGTCGCGCCAGTATCAAGACAGAGTTGGTCATCATCATGAAGTGATCAGTCTTATGACTGATTTGATGAAATCCTCCAACCCTGCCTATTATCCGCTAACCGCTTAACTTCTGCATATCTACGACAACCCTTATACTGTATAATTTGCTTCATATAACTTAATCTAGGTCTACCTCTTCGAATTTCACCATTCATTTTTCCTTCCAATATTGTTTTCAATAAGCTATCATGCCTTAATGTGTGTCCTATCAGATTGCTTCTTCTTTTCACAACCTGTCTCAAGAGACTTCTTTTTTCGTTCACCCTGAGTCAAAACACGTCAAGTGAGCACCTCCAAAAACCACTAGGTCGTCGATTTTGATGAAACATGGGTCAAATGAAGGCTTATAGCAATACTAAACATACCACCAAAGGATTTTGCAAAATTTCAATTTTTATTGTTTATACGGATGTTTGAATATTTTAATCACTTTTAATTGAAAAATTAATTACTCGGACACTTTTTAACGAAACGTTATGAAAATTTTATGAGAGATTCTTGAAAGTTCATAGTTTTGAATGCAATAAACAATGTTTGTAAATTCGTCCAATTATATATTCATTTATAACAATTAAATAAAGAATTGAATTTTTGACAATGTTCTCATGCTCCGATTTCTTTTATTTTGGGCGCAGAATGTTCCTCGGACCTTTCGCTGTCAGAATCTGCGAGAAACTTCGACTGCCCGACTCATTTTGTAACTTAGCATCAATTTTTTTCAATGTAAGTTTACTGTGCGATCGAGCGCCAGAGCGTACGTTCTACGAAGATCGAAGAATTAACTCACGTCTTTTTAGTTATTCGGGTGATTGTAATTTTTTCATCTTCGGAATATATCCTACAAGCTATATTTTTCGAATCTATAGGAATAAAATTGTGAAACTGTCGCGTATTCTTGACAGTTTTAGCACCTGCAAAACGTTGCTCCAATCGACTTTCATTTGAATCATGATCCGATTTTGAGCAAAAGCTGAAACTTATTTTTTCGAAAAAACTGCTTGCCCATTCGTAAAATGTTCTCGCGTTTGTTATGTGTTTGTCGTTGACACGTCGCAAACTCGCTTGATACGCGTGTCTTTTCACACATCCACCCACACCGTCACACGCTCCTTTGCCGTGTGACGTTGCGAAGAAGTTCCACTCTGCATCGACTCCAAAATCACTACGGTGACAAATCAAATTCATGAGATTGTACTTATTTTTGTACTGTAATCCTACTCCATCAGAAAAATAAAATAGCTTACTAACGTTTTCCGGTCCAAACTTTTTTTTCAAAAATTCTATTACCTTTGTATTAAACAGATGAACCGAATCAGCATCGTGCGTAACTTTTTCCGAAATCATAACATGATTTATGGACTGCACTTGTTCATCTTTACGAAAGTATATCACGTACGGATGCAAAGTTACTTGGTTGCTTGCCCAGTGGTGCGATTGTATCGCATTTTGTACGGAGCATGTATAGTTTTCGGAGAAATCTAAACAAACAACGAATTCACCATTGCACACCGATTCTTTCTTCTTATTAAAGTGAGCAGCTTGTAACTTGGCTAAGAAATCATGCTTCAAAAGGTTTGGCCATTTTTTTTCCTAAGATTCGAGAAATTCGTTACTGCTCACGATTTGTTCGGTGATGTCACATCTGAAATGAAAATTCCACCGTGATACATGAAAAATTGAAAACGTATATGAGAATTAGGAAGAATTGCAACGTTACGTACCTGTCAGTACTGGTCCATTGAGTGTAAAAAATTTCTTGAATATTATTATCATCGAATTGTTTCTCTAACCGTTTAATGATTACTTGTATACCTGGGCATACGCGACGAGTCGATAAAAAGCATGCTGTTGTTGGAATTCCACATACTGAAGCGTTTATCAAATCTTTGCATTTTTCGACGAAGGATATTTCATGCTTTTTCAATTCTTTCTTCAATCCGAACAACTTGAGTCTAATATTCTGATGAATCTCACATACACAGACGTTGTGAGTACCACTTTGACCTGCTGCGATACATTCAGATGGTTTGAGTTTTGGGAATTTTGTGAGACCTATTCTAGCTTCCGGAAATTTTCCCTGATATTGTTCATGAAGATCTTTCATATTCAATAATAATAATCTCTTCTGAACTCGAATTTTTTTACTATCTTTGACGACAGAAATACAATCCTTCATGCCAGGCATCACGCGACTAATATCATCTGACAGATAGAAATTCACTGCGCTCTCTTGTGTCGATTCAGGAAGTTTCTTGCCTCTTTTTTTCGGAGGTTCAGAAGCAAATCCAGAATTTGCTGCCAAAGCCTTAGCTCGAGACACCATACGACGTGAAACATTGAACTCTCGGCGAATTTTCATCGTACTCCAAGCAGCAGGTAAAGTGGTCAGTACTTTGATTTTTCCGGATTGAGTTTCTTCTTTCGAAAGAGCTTCCTTAATAACATTCACGTACATTTGATTCGGATCTTCAGAATCAAAATTACTTGTAATATTTCCATCGATTGAATTATTTATTACTCCCCTGATAGACTGTTTATCTTTTTTTGTAAATTGATCTGAGTAACGTTTCTTTATTGGTGGTTCACCGAGATCGTTCAAAATTTCGTTGATTTCCTTAATACACAACAGATTATTTCTTTCATGAACTTCGAAATTTGGATCGAGAATTGCATCAGCGGCGTCAGAAAAGTCTTCTGAGTCGCTTACTATTTCTTTTTCACATACATCCACACAAACGTTTTTAGATTCTTTCATTTTTACTACTTTTTCTTTCGATATTGAATTCAATTCGCTTTTACTAAACTTATAAATTGCTCTTTCACATGGTTCACACATGTACAAATTGATAAATTTCTCAAACTTACCGTTTCGTTTCTTTTGTATCAGTATCAGATTCGATCGCACGTGATTGTGCTTTACTTTTTTCAAAGGATTACAACACTCATTGATAGGTCCCATCGTGTGTATCAAACTGTCCTAAACAACTCTTCAAATCTGTCTAATACATTTAGAAACTAAAAAACAATGACAACAATACGGATTATACACAACTGTTCAAGCGAGAATTTCTGCGCTGTATACAAGATGCGGCAATGGCTCGCGTTTTGTTTTCTATCGATGTTTGTAAACAAACGGCTATCGGGCAGTCGAATTTTCTCGTGGATTCTTATAGCGGAAGGTCCGAGGAACATTTTGCACCCAAAATCAAAAGAATCGAAGCATGAGGACATTGTTAAGAATTCAATCGTTTATTAAATTGTTATAAATAAATAAATAATTGGATGAATTTACAAATATTGTTCATTGCATTCGAAATTATGAACTTTCAAGAATCTCTCATAAAATTTTCATAACGTTTCGTTGAATAGTGTCCGAGTAATCAACTTTTCAATTAAAAGTGATGAAAATATTCAAACATCCCCAATAAACACACACACGTTATTTCAACGTTGAAAGAACGTTAGACTGTCAAACGGACGTCAGTCGTTGATTTCATAACGTTGATTTTCAGTTGAAATTTGATAGGGAAATAGACGACCAGAAATTACGTTTTGATGACGTGTAATTGAAACTAATATTCAAATATAACCATCAAACGACGTCCTCAAGAAACGTGTTTTGAACAGGTTTGAATCACGCGTTTAAAATGTGTTTATAACACCTTGTGTTTGAACTTCAATTGAAGATATTCTGCTAAAAATGTCGAACGAAATTCAACAATGGTTAAATTTTCAACAAAGAGCAAGATAGTTGAATAGTGTGGCATACTTTCCAAATTCTATCATACTCAGAAATACTATTGTTCTCGATATTGAATGAAAAGTTTACAAAATAATTTGTTGGATTCAATTCACGTTTTAGAACCATCATTAGGACACGTCAATATTTGACGTCTTTTAAACGATGTTCAAACCGTTGATATGACGTTATTTCATGGTTGAAAAACCCGTGATCTGCCGCGACATTTTTACGTTGAATCAACGCAAGAATATTACTAATTCACAACGGTTGGTTATTGACTGTTTTTGACGTTTTTAAAACGTGCGTGTGTTTACTGGGTCCGTATAAACAATAAAAATTGAAATTTTGCAAAATCCTTTGGTGGTATGTTTAGTATTGCTATAAGCCTTCATTTGACCCATTTTTCATCAAAATCGACGACCTAGTGGTTTTTGGGGGTGCTCACTTGACGTGTTTTGACTCCCTCTCGAGTACTTCTTCATTTTTTACTTTCTCTATTGTGACCATTCATTTTACTTCGATAGATCTGTGAATAGAATAAAAACCATTTTTATAAATTCAAGGATGGATTTCTATCTGTTTACAAAATGTATCCGTTAAACACATTGGAATAGGAAAGTAATGAGGTAAATATACAAATTATCGTTTAGAGACGTTATCTATTGTTCGTGAAATATAATGACGTTATTGAAAGATTTTATTGACAATGTCGACTCACACAGAAGCGGCAAGGTCATACAACATAAAGAGAATTATAATCTTCTCTCAGTATCCACGTTGATACAGAGTTTTGTCTTTTCTTCAACTTATATGTCTACTGATCTAATATTTCAATAATAATTCCCTTCGAATTGGATATATTTTCAGAATCCTTAAATTTCTTCGATTAATGGATATTCTGTATATATTGATGGCATGCATCAATGTCGTCAACTAATTACTGAGAAACATTTAATTTTTGTGACAATTCCGTGTTTCGGTTAATATTATAACTGCCGATCATATTAATTTAATTCTCCGACGAGAGGGAGAGAGAGAGAGGCATAGATCGATGTCGATATATATATATATATATGTACATATTGAAAGAGAGAATGATCAGAATTGAGGAGGAGCAAGGCACTTATCTTAGAGTTAGTCGATTTCTTCCATCGATTATCAAGATAGAACGTCCGTAGCCTAAGATGTTATTTTTTTCCAAGCCATTTATTTCCTTAAAATCTTCCTCCAGTTAGTTGTCGTTGCTTTTAGGCCTTCGTGTGAAAGATTGATTCTTCAACTGTTCCTCTGGATCCAATTGGAATTTCTCTTCGTCTCGAAAAACACGTGTCGTTTTGACTATCCACTTCATTCTAAGCATCCTTCTATAACACCACATTTCAAAAGCTTCGAGTCTGCGTTGGTCCGTTTTTCCAATTGTCCAAGTTTCGCAACCATATAATGTTGTCCTCCAAACGTAACTCTTCAAGAATTTCTTCCTCACTGCTAAGCTAATATTCTTCGAACATAGTAACTGTTTCTTTTGGTGGAAAGCCTGTTTCCCTTGTGCTATTCTTGCTCTGATATCTCTTTCGCTTTTACCGTTTTCTGTAATTACAGGTTGGTTGAAAAGTTTCTGCGCTCGAAATGAAAGAATACCGTTTTTGTTACGAAATATATTTTTTTATTCAATATAATCTCCTAGAAGCTCAATACACTTGTTCCAATGATCTTCCAATAATTTTATCCCATCCTTATAATGGTTTTCCGGAAGCTCTGCAAAATAACCGTCTACGGCTGCTATGGCCTCTTCATTCGACGAAAAATGCTTTCCACGAAGGAATTGTTTGAGATTTCTGAAGAGATAGTAGTCGCTAGGAGCCAAATCTGGCGAATACGGTGGATGCTCAAGCAATTCGTACTTGAGTTCTTTGAATTTAGCCATCGTCAAAACACTTTTGTGAGCAGGTGCATTATCTTGATGAAAAATGATTTTTCCTTCTTTAAACCAGGTCTTTTCTCACGAATTTGTTCATCCAGCTGATCCAAAAGGCTGCAGTAATATTCGGAGTTGATTGTTATACCTTCCTGGAAATAATCAATGAACAAAATTCCTTTTGCATCCCAAAAAACTGATGCCATAACCTTCTTTGCTGATCGTTGTGACTTCACCTGCTTTGGGGCTGAACAACCAGCTTCAGTCCACTGTAAACGTTCTTGTTTCAATTTAGGATCATGGTGGTAGATCCAAGTCTCATCCATAGTTATAAAACGACGCAAGAAGTCGGTTTTATTCTGCTTAAAACGCTCCAAATTACGCTGAGCAATTTCACGCTTAGTCAAACTTGGATCTTCACTAACCATATTATGTACATGCTCAATGATTTCTGCTGTGGTTGCAGTTTTTGGTCGTCCTTCGCGTGGATCGTCTTCAAGGCTAGTACGAACACGTTCAAATTCACCAGCCCAAAATTCAACGGTGCGTTTTGAAGGTGAGGACTCCTTATACACTTCTCACAATTGTTCATAAATTTCCTTTGCTTTTAAACCCTTCAAAACAAAGAATCTAATGACTGCACGATATTCCATTTTTTCCATATTAAGAAAAATCAATGAAAGGTCAACTTCAAATGGCTTGTAAACAAAGAATGAATTGACAGAATGACTTGTAACTTTGCATGTGTTCTCAGGACAGATATACCAACTCGAGAAAACAAAGTTTTGAGCTAGCAGTGCTGTCTCTTGGTGAGCGCAGGAACTTTTCAACCAACCTGTATGCTTCCTAAATATTTGAATTCTTTGACTTGCTGAATTGTCTCTGCATCTATTTTGATTTCCGTCCTTCTCGATGTTTTCGCTGTTGTACAAATCATGAATTTTGTTTTGTCCTTATTTATATTCATACAATATTTGTCTTGTAATATTTTTTTTTCATAGTTTTGAGAGTATTTTCTAACTCAGCACCACTCGTAGCTAATATAACTATGTCATCCGCAAATCTCAACATGCTTACATTTTCACCTTGAATCTATAATTTCAATGGGACTTGCTCCTTCACTTGGTTCATCGCTTCTTCTATATACAAATTGAAAATCAGTGGCGATAGTGAGCATCTTTGTCCCACCCCTCTTCTAATTTGTGCTTCTCCTTTTTGACCTTCTATTTCTATTATTGCGGTTTGATTCTTATATAATTCATATATTATTCTCCTATCCCTGAAATTAACTCCTACCTTTTTCAAAATCGTAAACATCTTCTCCCAATCAACATTATGGAATGCTTTTTGTATATCTACAAAACCTATATACACAGACTTTTTCAACTCTAGACTTTTCTCTACTACTGTTCTGGGTGCTAATATTGCTTCCCGCGTTCCCCTATTTTTCCTGCAACCGAACTGATCTTCTGCTAATCTACTCTCTATCTCATTCTATATTCTCCTGTATATGATTTTTGTCAGTATATTCGAGGCATGTGAAGTTAAACTAATCGTTCTGTAGTTCTCGCATTTGTCTGCTCCTTGTTTTTTTGGGATGGCGACAATTTTATTCTTCTGGAAATCTTCCGGTACTTCGCCTATTTCGTACATATCTCTGACCAATTCGAACAGTGCGTCACGAGTTCTCTGACTGGAGGCTTTGATAAGGTCCGCACTTGTGCCATCTATTCCTGGCGCTTCATTATTTTTCAATTCTTTAAAAGCCCTGTCGAATTCTGATCTCAAAATTGAAGCTCCCAATTCTTCTTTATCGATATCTTCCTACCTCTCTAGAAGTCCTATATGATCGCTCCCTTTATACAGATCTTCCAAATGATTGATCCATTGTTCTATTTTTTCCTCCGTTCTCATCAATTGTCTCCCTAGAGAGTTTTTAATCTTACTGCTTCTAGATTTCATTTGTCCAAAAAATCCCTTAACCATCCTATATGCTTCATCAATTTTCCCTAAATGTAATCTTACTTCTATATCTTGACATTTTCCCTCCAACCATTGTTCTTTTGCTTTCCTTGATTCTCTCATTATTTTATTCCTCAGTGCCTTGTATGTCTGCTGGTCTTGTTCACTATTCTTATTCTTGTATTTCCTCCTTTCCTTAATTAAATCGAGAATTTCTTCTGTTATCCATGGTTTCTTAGGCTCTATCCCATCGTTCTTCAAAATTTCATCTGCACATTGCTCTCTGTTCCCCTTCATATTTGTCCCATCATTTGTTCCCATCTACTCTCTATTTCCAAGTCTTTCTCTTGTCGATCCTCCAATTTTCCGTCCAACATCACTTTGAATGCCTCCTGTGTTTTTCCTTGTTTGAGATTCTTCAAATTCCATCTTTTGACATTTTCCTTTTCTTTTTCAGAGCTTTGAATTTCAGAGAACATTTCCTCAGCGGCATATTGTGATCACTATCTATATCCGCGCTTTTACAGCTTTTCATTTGGTTTCTAAATCTTTGTTTAAGTAATATGTAATCAATTTGATATCTTGCTGTATCTCCTGGCATTTTCCAAGTATAGATTCTTCTTGGATGATTTTTGAACAATGTGTTGGTAATAACCATCCTATGGCTTTCACAGAATTCGATTAAACGTTGTCCTCTTTCATTTCTTTTTCCTAACGCAAAATCTCCTGTTATTTTGCCCTCTTTTCCTTGCCCTACTACCGCATTCCAGTCGCCTATGATCATTAAATTTTCTTCTCTCTTTACATATTCTATCACTTCTTCTATTTCATCGTACGTGTTTTCGATATCTTCCTCCAAGTATGCAGATGTGGACATGTATACTTGGACTATGACTGTGTCTAGCGGTTTTGTTTTGCTTCTCACCATCATCACACGTTCATTATGTTGCAAATAATTTTCTATTCTATTTCCTACTCTTTTATGCATTACAATTCCCACACCTGCTTGACCATTCTTTGATCCTGTATGAATGATTCTATAATCCCCACTCCAGAAATCCCCTTCTTGCGGCCATCCCATTTCACTAATTCCCATTACATCGATACCTAACCTCTTCATTTCTAATTTCAAATTTCCTAATTTTCCTGTTTGTCTCAGTGATCTAACATTCCACGCTCCGACTCGAAGAATGTTCTCTTTCTTCCCTATCCTCTTTGGTTTCCTGTCTTGTTTGATGAGACTCTCTCGAGTAGCCTCCACCCGGAGATCCAAACGGGAGGCTATTTTACCTCCGGAATATTTTACCCGAGAGAACGCCATCATGTTGTTGTTGTTGCGTTTTTTTTCAATCAATTGAAATCTAAAATTCTAGGTTTGGAGAAAAGATTTCATTTCCTCGCGAATATTGAAAGATATCAAGGAAGGTAGTTTCCCCTTGCTTTCCTTCCGTTTCTGCCGATATTCCTGGCGTTGGGATGATTTAGTTTCTCTCAGTTTGTATTCTCCCTCTCGAATAGTTTATTCCACCCGAAAAAGAGACCCAAATCTGAGATACTTATCCTCCCCACCACGTAAAGGAAGCAGATACTACCAAGGATGGATGAAAAGGATATCAAGGACAGGTATCAAGAATATCCCCCTGGAAGACCCGCAATCATCCCACGGGGAGGACAGAGTTGGTATGATCATTCAATACGTTCGATGGAGAACAATGAGCCAGTATTGGTGGAATCTTGTTTCACTACGGAGTCTATGGTAAAATGTGTGACTTCAAGGGAATTAGTAGAATAATTGGGAATTTAAGTGGTCCGTTGTCAACTCAGAGATTAGCTGATGTGATAGAGACTCTGTTTCTCACTCGCAGGTCCCGGGTTCAATCTTCGCCCAGTGAACTTTCATGAAACCACTTCCAAAGCGTCTTTCTCAGATAACGGTGATGAGAAAAATAGATTCACAAAGTTTTGAAAGTTCAAATTCAATGTATTTTTTTTTTCACTTGAAATGTAACTTCGGGGATCTCTGATTACCAGCACTGTGCCAGTACTGGGTCGGGTCTGAATTCCTACATAGGATGTATTATTTTGACTCTCTACCACTTCTCATCCAGGTATGGCAAAACAATTGGTCCTGTTGTCAAAGTCCCGCCGTAGTTGGCTCACATTAAAAACCGGTACCGACGCTGTTGTAAATGTTCTACTGGCCCTTATGTAGAATGATGTTATCATTCCGACTACTTGCCAGTATCGTCGATTCAACTGGCCCTGTACTGGTATGTTTAGATTTGTCAGTATTGGCAACTTTGACAACAGCAATGAGCCAGTACTGGCCCATGTTCCCATTTCACATGGCACACAACCGGGCTACAACGGGCCTAATCCTATACCCAGTACTGGCAAAACAACTGGGCCTTTTGGAATGCCAGAGGTCCCCCATGGCAGGCTCATATATAACGCCAGTACTGATACAGTTGTAGATATCATACTGGCCCTTACGTGAAATGATGTTATCATTTTGACTACTTGCCAGTACCGTCGATTCAACTGGCCCTGTACCGGTAAGTTTGGATTTGCCAGTACTGGCAACTCTGGCACCAGTACTGAGCCAGTAGCGGCCCGTGTTCCCATTCCCACATGGGAATTTTCGAACTTACTTTGCTGATTGACCAACAAAACTTTGGGAATTTTCGAAAATCTCCGTAAAATCATTACAACTTTTTGAATATTGACAAACTTTTTCACGATAATTTCCAAAGCAAGTTTGTGAAGTATTCTTTTACAGTGTAAGTACTTATCTCTCATCGGATATTACTCGTCCACTCAATTTTGCACGAGTAGTCACTGGAACTATTCCAATTTCTCTGCAAATGATGATTCGACAATGCAAAATATCTCTCTCGAGGAGATGCGACTAAATCGTTTCTCACAAATTCTCCAAAACTCAACCACCAGAACATACACAGATAATTCCGCACGTGGATTTTTGATTCGTTTGTGCCAGTTCTTTCAAGTTCCAACAAACAAAAATCCCCGTCGGAAAACTACCAAAAATTACGGATCATTATCTACTGTTACACAACTAAGTGTTTACTGATTGTATAGAGTCCACTAATTTTGAAGCATGTGTTATTCATCCGAAAATTCAAATAAATGTGAGAAACAGTTCTGTCACCGTAATGAATCTGATTTTTTTACACCTCTGATCAAATAAACTTGAGTAAAGAACCATGACACGATAACGAATTCAATATTAGATATATGAGGTACATCATTTGTTCTGTACGACGAAGCTAATTATATCCAATATATGATTTAATTAATACAACCGAAAGAAAGATAAGCAGATACAGGAAGGACAGACCTAGAACTGAAACAATAATGACCAAAAATCAAATGATCGCTCTGTTGAATAATGTTTTTAATCTCTCAGAATAGATTATAAATTTTCAAATTTCTGTTCCAAATGGCTTATAATAGTAGTATATAAACAATTTTATATATTTTCAACTGCGCATTTGTTGTAAACCATTTTTTTCCGATTGAATTTATGAAAAAATCCTTGGAATAAAAATTCGATTGAAATCAGTCATAGCGATCACATTTCAACAACTTGGCATCGGAAAAAAAATTTCAAAATCTGCTATAGAAACGACAGAAGGCTTGATTAACAAATGATGGATAGTGAAATTTCGAGGCATTCAAAAGCCAATCAAAAATATTAAGAATGAGCATCAATCAATATTGAAAACGTCGTTTCAATTCTATAATTCATAGATTTTGTCAAAAATTTCAATATGTTCAAGGAAAAATTTGAAGAACAAGACGTGTTAGAGCTATGATCAGTCAATTTCTCAATAGCAAATGACAAAGACATAAGCTTTGTTCCGATAGATAAAGAGAATTGAAATCACGACCCTTGATATCGAGCGTTACGCATGTAAGAAGATACACGTGGAATAATTATGCAATGTATACAAAATTTTATTGTTCCCACCACTGGTACACACGAGAAAACTTATTCATTCAATTTTTTATTTGCTTGATGGAAGTGGAAGACCTATATTTTACAAGTGATTTTATGAGACATTGTAAATGTGAATGTTACGCGTGTCTGAATACATCTAAACATATATATTTATAGATATATATATATATATATATATATATATATATAAAGAATTAGTAGACTGAAGTTGTTATAACGTCTTGAATACGCTTGGGTGACAATCCTGTTTCACTCAGTTTTCAATTATTCAATCGCTTCAATATCCTCCCAAACATCATGAAGTATTCCCTGTATTTCGTCATTGCAATTGTCTTCTACCTGTGGGTGGTGAGTTTTGGAGAATTTATTCTGAATTTATTTTGGTAAATTAGTTTCTACACATTCAGAGGATTTTTCATATTTGATTTTCTTTTTTAATCGCATAGCGCAGCCCTTGACTATACTTTTTCACACCTCACTATGGCTATTATGTGTGCAAGTTGAAACTTGGCTTTAAGTTGGTTGAATGTGAACAAAATATTTGAACGCATCCAATTCGTCCACCATTTCAGATATATGTAGCGTGGACATTGCAGTTGCCATATCAGTCATTTTCAAGTAGTAATTTACTGTGTATCAAATTTGTGAGATGGACTTCGATAAGCAACATTTACGCCATTGTATTCTATTCTGTTTTCAAATGAATAAAAATGCTGCTCAAGCTATGGAATTGATTAATACGACATAGGGTCAACAGTCTGTGAACCATTCAACAGTGAAAAAGTGGTTTACAAGATTTCGTAATGGAAATTTCAGTCTTCAGGACGATCCACGTCCAGGTGCGATCAAAAAATTTGAGGATGAAGAATTTGAAGTTTTACTGAATGAAAATTCATGTCAAACTCAAGAAGAGCTTGCAGAACAGTTAGGAGTTACTCGTCAAGCAATTTCACTTCGATTGCATGCATTGGGAAAAATACAGAGGGAAGGAAAATGGGTTCCTCATAAACTGACGGAAGAAAATAAACGACAAAGAGTTGCCATTCGCATGAATTTGCTTTCTCGGTTCAAGGAAAAGAATTTTCTGCATAAAATCATTACGAGTGATGAAAAATGGATTTTGTACGCCAATTCTGAACGTAGAAAAGCATGGGTTGATCCGGGCCAGCCATCTACATCAGTTGAAAAACTGAATATTCACGCAAAGAAAGTTTTACTCTGTGTCTGATGGGATTGGAAAAGAATCATTTACTACGAGCTTCTCGAACCTGGCCAAACTATCACAGCTGAGCGTTACCAGGCCCAGCTGATCAAAGTAAGTGATGCTCTGGAGGAAAAAAGACCATTTGCGGGGCAAGGAAGGCGAAAAGTGATGCTGCTGCATGATAATGCACGTCCACGTACAGCAAAACCAACCCAGGAACTCATCTTCAATTTAGGCCGGGAAGTTGTACCTCATGCAGCATATTCACCAGACTTAGCTCCTTCTGATTATTACTTATTTGGATCAATGTCGTTATATTTGGAGGAGCAGCACTTCATGAATATCGAAGATGTCCGGAAATGGCTGGATAACTATTTTGTTTCAAAGCCACCAAGTTTCTATCGTGAAGGCATTTATCTACTACCCGATAAATGGCCAAAGACTCTAGATAATAACGGCGAATATTCTAAATGATAATTCTTGAAAGAAGTATTTTTTTAATCAAATTGAATTTGACAAAAGAATCCGAGTTGCAATTGGCACACCTAATATATGCCAATTTTTCATCCGTATCACTCTCACTCCGATACGAATTTCAACGGAATGCATTATATTTGTGGGCATGGATTAATCATTAATTGATACCTAAATCCATGAAGAACTTTTCATGGTATAAGATTGTCGTGAAAGTCTCATGAAATCAAAGATTTTCAAATTAATTTGAATTAATTTCTCCAGTAGAAGAAGTTTCGAAATTATGTATAATCTATATAAAATTCAATAACATTTATATATAAGTTGTGCCTAATCACACTGTTGACAGAGTTTTGAAATCCGATAAAAAATCTCATCTGAGATTTCATTAAAAAGCATTATGAAATTTCAGAATTTGCCATTAAAATCCATAAGTTTATTAAAAAATCTAATAAATTCATCATAAAACTGAGTAACCTTGTCATTCTCTATTGAAAATGATATCGATCCTTGAAATTCGAGAACTATGCTGATGTAAATAGTTTCATAAGATGGTTATTAAATTTCAGTTGAATTTTTTCAACACTATATATAAACTCTTGTATTGAAAATCTTCCTACTCGGGTTTCTTTTTCTCCACGATCTGGACAGGGTCAATTTTTTTTTATAAAATTTGTATTGAATTTCGATTAGGACTTTGTAACACAAACCCAGGGCTAGTCCAAAATGGAACAAAAGTAAATACACACTGGGGTTGACATAAAATTCAATTTCAAATTCGAAGTCTGAATGACAGTTTTGAAATCATTGTTTAATTCAAAAAATTCATCTATAGGGAAATTACATGAAATTTTGTCTTCAAAATTATGCCATAAAATTTGTTTACAATTTTCATATCCATAAATCATATAAATTATATAGAAATTCTATATAATTTATATGATAAATTTCTATACAAAATTTTTCAATACAAAATTGCATATAAACTTTCCCGTTATACGCAATTTTCATAGAATCATATCAAAATTCACGCAATGAGTTGCTTTTGAACCCATGCCCTATTTTACCGAATGTTTAGTTAGTCTGGCTAGTTTTGGCTGCATCTTAAAATGAGCGTATACGTAGAATGAAAGCGAATTGTCCTTCTTGCTGTGTAGAGTGCCTGAAACTTTGTCCAAATTTTCAAACGCGCTTTTTTCGAAACTACTTCTTTTAGCGCGGTTGATACGAAATCTCAAATTCTAATGAACTGATCCACTTGAAATTGAGTATGAACCTTCTCTGTACAACCCTCTATCACCTATTCTCGAATCATGTCGAAACTTTGTTTCTGACTATTTTAAAAGAAGTCGGAACAGTGAAAAAAGAGACCAAAACATGGATCAATTCACAGTACCTGAGAGATGACACCTTGCACGACATTGCTACCAATAATGACTTTTGTTTTCAGGTAGTGATTCCGGGATCCAATGGAGCTGACGTCAAAAGAAAAGATGAAATAGCTCAAAAAGTTTTGAACTTGACTATGGAATATATGGGGGTCAGAACGGATTTGAAGGGCTTTATGGACAATATGACGCATGAGGCTGTCATTAAACTCGAAGAGGACATAGCTGTTCTTATGATGGTAATTATAAATGTGTATGAATAAATTGTCAGTCATTCCATCTACCGAAAAAGATTTCAGTACATGTATCACAAATAGCGATATACTAGCGCGGATTCATTTACCAAATTCTAGCCAAAACGATTGGCCAGAACGGCCTCACTTCACCGTTACTATTCCTCAGTCATTGCAACTTGTTTGCTGGATATCAAACATCACTTGGTGATGACTTGAAAATTCTTATAGTAGAAATGTATCAAGAGAAGTTTCCACACACACTTATTCTATCTTCCGTGTGTTTAGAAAAAATATTCTGACCTTCTTCATTCGGGCTTCATTCAAAAAGTCTATCCTTCACTTCTCTATTCTCAAACAACTGGATTCCTTAATATTTCTATTCTCAAATAAGTTCATTCCCAAATATGACTAATTCTAAATATCTCTATCCTCACAAATCACTATTCTCATAAATCTCTATTATTATTATTATTATTATTATTATTATTATTATTATTATATAGATGTTTTTTGATTCATATATAGGAAACTAGAGGTTTGTGAGAATAGAAATTTGTAAGAATAGAGATATTTACACGGAAAAAAAATAGTTGCAGCAACTACTCAAATAGTCGATTGTCGACCATCTACACAGAAAAAAAATTCTTATATCAAGAAAACATGGTTGTCTCCGTTATATATGAAACATGGATTGTGTCTCAGTTCAATGCAATTTGCTTGAAACAAGGAATTTTGTTTTGATTCAAGCAAATTGCATTGAACTGAGACAATCCGTGTTTCGTATATAACGAAGACAACCATGTTTTCTTGATACAAGAATTTTTTTTTCTGTGTACTTAAGTAATTGCTGCAGCTACTTAGCCATCAGGACAAGTAACACGTTAGCTGTCTCAACTAATTCAAAATACCTCAGGTATTTACATTAATTAATGCAACTATCGACTTACTTGTCCTGACTTCTACCAGGTGTGTAAGTATGAAACCGGAATTTTTGTACAGAAAAAACACGTTTATTGTAATGATATGATACAAAGTAACTTATTCAAAGTATTGTCCGTCGCTATCTATACATTTTTTCCATCTTTCTGGCAATTTGTGGATTCCGCGCCAAAAGAACTGTTGCTCTTTTGAGGCAAACCAGTCATCGAGCCATTTTTGTACATCTTCGTAAGAAGTAAAGCGCTGCTCAGCAAGTGCGTGTCCCATCGATGCAAACAAGTAGGATCGGATGGGGCAAGGTCCGGTGAGTAAGGCGCGTGCTGAAGAATCTCCCAACGGAACGACTCTATCGTTTCGTGGACCTGTTTTGCTTTGTGTGCTGGTGCATTGTTATGCAGCAAAATCATCTTGTGTTGTCTCTGTTGGTATTCTGGTCGTTTTTCACGCAAAACTCGATCCAAATCGATCACTTGTTGTCGGTAGCGTTGAGTATTGACAGTGTCCCCAGGTTTCAGCAGCTCGTAGTAGATTACGCCCTTCTGATCCCAACAAACACACAGCATTGTCTTTCGTCCGTAGCGGTTTGGTCTTGCCGTCGATGTTGATGGTTCACCCGGAGTAACCCATGACTTTTTGCGATTAGGATTCTCGAAATATATCCACTTTTCATCGCCAGTCACAATTCGATGGAGAAATGACTTTCTTTGGAACCTGGCGAGCAGCATTTCGCATGATGTTTTGCGGTTTTCCTGCTGTCTTTCTTTGAGTTTATATGGAACCCATTTCCCCACCTTTTGTATCTTTCCCATGGCTTTCAACCGAAGGGAGATAGCTTCTCGCGTCACCTTCAACTGATCCGCCGGTTGTTGTTGTGTTTGAGCGTCGTCTTCGTCCAACAAGGCTTGCAGGTCAGCGTCTTCAAACTTTCCACGTTCTTCGTTCCTGACGTCAAAATCGCCACTTTTGAACCGTTTGAACCACTCGAAACACTGTGTTTTACCGAGAGCATGCTCACCAAACGCCTCCACAAGCATTCAATGCGATTCGGCTGCGGTTTTCTTCAGATGAAAACAGAAAAGTAGTGCGTCCGCAAATCGTAATTTGTTGGCACAAAACTTGACATGTTTATCTCTAATAAACTAATGCCACTGAATGAAACTCGTGTTATTGTGAGTTGGAAATCTTTGTCGGATATCAATACAATAACCAGACACCGCTGAGGTGATGTGTCGGTAACTGCATCGACATCTAGCGCCACCTATGGGCAGATTCCGGTTTCATACTTACACACCTGGTAAGTAGATGCAGCAACTGCTTAAGTAGATGGTCGAAAATCGACTATTTAAGTAGTTGTTGCAACCATTTCTTTTTTACCGTGTAGGAATGGAGTCATTTGAGAATAGAGAAATAAAGAATAAAGTTCTTGTTCTGCCCATTCTGACCTTCTTCATTCGTCATGGAATCAAAAAAATCCCTGACAGTTCAGAAAAAACACTGAAAAATTCATCATCATCATCATGAAGTAATCAGTCTTACGACTGGTTTGATGAAACCCTCCACCCCTGTCTATTATCCGCCAAACGTTTAATTTCTACATATCTACTACATCCCTTGTCTTGTACGATTTGCTTCATATAACTTGCTCTAGGTCTACCTTTACCAGTTTTACCATTCATTTTCCCTTCCAATATTGTTTTCAATAAACTCTCATGCCGTAATGTGTGTCCTATAAGATTGCTTCTCCTTTTCACGATGTGTTTCAAAAGATTTCTTTCTTCATTTATCTGCTCGAGTACTTCTTCATTTTTGACTTTGTCTATCCATTTTATTCTGAGCATCCTCCTATAACACCACATTTCAAAAGCTTCAAGTCTTCGTTGATCAGTTTTCCCCATTGTCCAAGTTTCGCAACCATATAATGCTGTGCTCCAAACGTAACTTTTCAAGAATTTCTTCCTTACTTCCAAGCTTATATTTTTTGAGCATAATAACTGTCTCTTTTGATAAAAAGCCTGTTTCCCTTGTGCTATCCTTGCTCTTATATCTCTTTCGCTTTTGCCGTTCTCTGTAATTATGCTTCCTAGATATTTGAATTCTTTCACCTGTTCAATTGTCTCGGTATCTATTTTGATTCTCGTTCTTCTAGCTGTTTTCGCTGCTGTACACATCATGAATTTTGTTTTGTCTTTATTTATATTCATACAATAGTTTTCCAATAATATTGTTCTCATGGTGTTGAGAATATTTTCTAACTCAGTACTACTCGTGGCCAATATAGCTATGTCATCTGCGAATCTCAACATACTTATATTTCCTCCCTGAATCTGTAATGTCGATTGAATTTCCTCCTTCACTTCGTTCATTGCTTCTTCTATATATAAATTGAGCATCAGTGGCGATAATGAGCATCCTTGTCTCACCCCTCTTCTTATTTGTGCTTCACCTTCCTGACCCTCTATGTCTATTATTGCACTTTGATTCTTATATAATTCGTATATTATTCTTCTATCTTTATAATTTATTCCCACCTTCTTCAGGATCGCAAACATCTTCTCCCAGTCCACATTATCGAAAGCCTTTTGTATATCTACAAAACCTATGTACACAGATTTCTTCAGCGCTATCCTTTTCTCTATTACTGCCCTGAGTGCTAAGATTGCTTCTCGCGTTCCCCTATTTTTTCTAAAACCAAACTGATCCTCTGCCAATCTACTCTCTATTTTATTTTCCATCCTCCTGTACATAATTTTGGTCAGTATTTTCGAAGCATGTGAAGTTAAACTGATCGTTCTGTAGTTCTCGCATTTGTCTGCCCCTTGTTTTTTCGGGATAGCGACAATTTTATTCTTTTGGAAATCTTCCGGTACTTCTCCTTTTTCGTACATATCTCTAATCAATTCAAACAGTGCGTCGCGAGTTCCTTCACTGGAGGCTTTTATAAGGTCCGCACTTATGCCATCTATGCCTGGCGCTTTATTATTTTTCAATTCTTTCAAAGCCTTGTCGAATTCTGATCTCAATATCGAATCTCCCAATTCTTCCTCATCTACATCCTCCTCCTTCTCTAATATCATCGTTTCCTCTATACAAGTCTTCCAAATGATTGATCCACTGTTCTATTTTCTCTTCCGTTTTTATCAATTGTCGGCCTAGAGAGTTTCTAATCTTATTGCTTCTAAATTTCATTTGTCCGAAAAATGTTTTAATAATCCCATATGCTTCATCTATTTTTCCTAAATGCAATCTTATTTCTATTCAATTCATACATTAACCGATATTTCATACATTCATACATTCATACATTAACCGATATTCAATCGTAAAAAAAAAATAAAAATAACACAAAACTCATGATTGATAATTTTCTTCCAGCATGGATGGCACCCTACTGTACCGAAATGCTATTTTAATCAGTACAATGAAACTTTTGAAAGTATAAAGGAGTATTACTCTGGAAAACTTCAATTATTTTGTTTCGAGCCTATCGTCAGTTATGTTAGAGCGCTAGAACAAATATTGGACCATGTAAGTATTCCTACGGTTTTTAGTGTGGCATGTGGGAGGACCATTATAAAATGGAAACTTGTGATCCTTGGTTGAAAGAGACCATTTATTATCATTGATTAATGGACTTTAATAAACAATTTGTGATATTAAGGGATTTAGTCAAACCCTCCAGAATTTATTAAAAATGAATTTTCGAATGATTTGAATGGCTTTGAATGATCATCGACCGTTGTCAAGGTTGTATTAATAGAAAAAATTCTTTAAAATGCTAGACATCAATAGACTGAGGTCCTGCCTAGCATTTTGAAGATATGGAACCATCTATAAACATATTTCCGGATCATACCAAGCAAATCCAATCCAAATCTAATGAAAGTTAGAAAAGAAAGTGATGAAATTTCTAAAACCAATCACGGCAATAATTGGATAATGATGGTCTGGCTTAATCGTACTGTTCTTTTTCCAGCGTATAAAACGCGTTGAGAAGACTCTCGCCAATTCGAAAGATTGTGAGAACGAAATTCTGTGCAATTTAGCCGAAGCAACTTTAGAATCTATCATAGAATGGAAAAGACAACAAGACACTTGGATCGATATAGATGATATCGGCAATTTCGCGCGACGTTGTTTCAACGAATCTAACAACGTTGCGAAAGTAAATATGAAAAATTGGCTTTCGCAATTCAAAGAATGTAAATCTATACCATGGACATATGACATAATGTTGGCGTTGCCTGAAAATCAATGGTTAAAAAGATGTCGTCCTGATTATTATAAAAATATGAATCGAGGATACCCTGAACCTGATCAAAGCAAAGTCGAAAAACCCCGGGCCAAAAGTCAAAGCATGGATACAGGAACCAACAAATCCAGGCACGGGAGAAATATCGTCTTCGTAGATAGCAGCCAATGCCTGAATGACAATTTCTTGAGCATTTATAGGCAAGGAGGAACAGCTAATTCTCCTACTCAATCAAAATAATGAGAGGGTGGACATAGAATTCATTCACTGATGATAATGGTATGACTGGAACACCTAGTATTCAACCTGGACAACGAACGAATAACGAAACCTCGACATATCCAAAGGCGCAGAGTAAGCAACACAGTCTCTCCATCTTATCAACGACAAAATGACAGATTTTCTTCCTCGTAAGAATTCAACTTAATTCCACTCTCTTGCGCTCCTCATCGTCAGGACAAGCGATTGCATGCGAATTTGTAAATTATCCAAAAGAAAGGTATAAATTAACAAATTTCAATTTAATCTCTCTAATGATTCAATTCAAATTGAAAATCTAAAGTGATTATTCTGCAATCATGTATAAATGAAAGATATGTAGTAACATATTTATAAAAGGGAATGAAATAAACAAAGCCCGTGGAAACGAAGTCATGAAGAATTTGTTTTTGCAGAGATGTCTTTCAAAATGAGAGCTGAATTCTCTCAAACATAGAGTTCAATGTCAATAAATGACTTCTTCATCCATAGACTTAAACTTCTGGTTATGATTCAATCTCCTCCTCCACCTATTTCCTGAACCCATCAATTGACGTACCAATAAGGACAAATAATAACCTTGTTGATTTTAGAATAAGAAGACTCCAAATCGAATTCAATAATGTAACCTTCGACTGAGTGTCAATATTATAGAACTTTCCATACGTGCAACCAAACTACAAACACCAACAAACACCATCTCTTATCAGAAAATAAGCTAATTATGACTTCAACACAGTTCGCCTTGCTGTGTTCTTCCGATTGTCTTATAAGATAACGAGCCACGATCTGTACAGTGTGGAACAATATTCTTTGATTCTTTTCGCCAGATGGAAAGATCTCGACCCTTGCTGAATTTTGATGAAAGGAAAAGCAATGGTTCTACATTCTATTTAGCCACAAAAGTGGTACTTTCATTCCGTTAGTGCGAAAAATCTCGTCTGGAATTGGTGTAGTCGTAACCATTAAAGGCAAACCTCAGATTCTCATTTGAAAGGAATTCAAAATTCTTTGTATGAAATGAATTCAATTTCAATTACATTATTGAAAGATACACAGTAAAAATGTTTGCGTCATTTTTCCATAATAGACATTTTTGTGTAAAATATTCAACACTTTGGATGTCACAATTGTGTTAAATTGATACTTACAATTGTGTAAAATTAACACACAAAACTGTTGAATATTTCACACAATCATGTGTGCTGCGTAAAAATGACGCAAAATTTT
Source organism: Gonatopus flavifemur (assembly GCA_018340375.1). Classification (NCBI taxonomy): domain Eukaryota; kingdom Metazoa; phylum Arthropoda; class Insecta; order Hymenoptera; family Dryinidae; genus Gonatopus; species Gonatopus flavifemur. The sequence goes on along the minus strand of JAFFJZ010000012.1, from coordinate 4,550,874 downwards.
TCACTTCCACATGGAAATCTTTCGGTTAAAGCCGATAAAAAAATTCTCAATTGATTACAATTGAATTCAATAGCGTTCTCATGGAGGACCCACTAAATCTGTATAACCCTGTTACAAAAATCCAGCTGGGATTCCACGTGGATTTCAGATCCGAAATTTACCTGCGTCGCCAGCTAAGATTCCACCTGGAATCAAGAATCACAACTGGATTCCATGTGGGATTTCCAATTCCAACTGGGATTCCACCTGGGATCAGAAATTCCGACTGAAATCCCACGTTGGAGTTGAAATTCCAGCTAATATTTCACCTGGAAATGAGGAATCCCAGCTGGATTTTCGTGACAGGGAATATTGAAAATCATATTGAAGGCATTATTGGTGATTTGGAGCTTGCAATTCCAAGCTCGGTATGATAAATGATAACTTCTAACTAACGAGATGTTTATGAAGTATCTATCCCTTCCGTAACCACATAACTCATTCATCAATACCAACAAAGAATTCATGATTCGACGAGATAAAAGTCTCTGAATTCGATACACAAATCAATCACCATTAATCACATCCGATTGAACAAATGCAACGTCTTCCTCAACGCACTCAAGTGCATATCGATTGTTCCAAACCATCTATCTTCGATTCTCTTCTCGTTATCTAACAAAACAAAAATAAATAAAAATACCGTATTTCCTCATTGAATTTCATTGAATTGTCATTTCTCTATGTAAAAAAGAAAAAAAAATTCACGAAGGAGACTTCGCGAACTGGCTCAAGGACGATAAGAAAAAATATCCACAATTACAGACGAAAACGAGAATTTCCAGAATTTAAACAGCTGTGAGATTTTGATTGACCCACTTGTGAATTCGATCGGACACGAAATTTAACAAAGAACTTGTCATTGCTTGTTCCCCTACACGTACGCACGTACCCACACATACATGTATATAAGTCTAACGAGAACACCTCGAAACCAATACCAATACGCATCTTTAGCACTGAAAAATCATTTTCATCGATCCTCGTCATGAAGAAAATTTGGATATTAACGATACTAACTCTATTCTATACCCAAAAAGTAAGTCGCACGATAATTATTTTTACATGCGAAACTAATATGTTGATTTCCACAGGGTTCCGGAGGGACGATAAACGTCCTCTCCCGCGATGAAGATTTGGTGAAAAATTCTTCTTCCCTGTCGTATAACAAGAACGAAATGGTAGTAAGTGAGATATCAAGACGAAATACCATTGCTGTTACATTCCAGTCTGAAAATATTTGAAAAAAATCGATTTTTTTCTCTCAACAGGAATCCGAGAATGCAGCCAAGTCAAACAACGTTTTACAATCTAACGATCAGGCGGAGGACAATGAGGTGAGTTGTTTTTGAAGAAGAAATATTTGTATATAAGATTTGATGGATTTTTTGATCGACAGAGTTCTAATTCGGAAGAGAATGTTAACGAAGTTGAAGATGATGAATTGAATGATGCTTCTTACGATTCCGATCCAAAAATAATCAAAGCTAATCATCTGAGAGGAAAAGTGGAAAACCTGATAGAGCAGATTAAACTCTACGAGGGTGGAAAGAACAATAGAACTAAGATTTATTATCTGAATTCTGGAAAAATGAAAATGTTCGAGACTCAACGTAACTCCACGCCAAGTTACATTTGGGTGAGTTTCGAGAATTGCATATTCAAATATTTGTATAATGAATATCTTCTAAAGTTCAATTTAGTAGCATCAATTCAAATGACTGACATGATAGAATTCTCAGAAAATTTCAAGACATAGTGTTTATTGGGGATTCTATTGAATCTGATCAAAGCTTATTGACAAATGAATGATTTTCAACCAAATCACCAAGTCCTCCCATGAACTCTTTCAAGTTGATTTGATTTCACACAGGAAATGTTGAGAGAAATTCAACATAAAGGTAGAGACTCGTACTTCTGTTACCTCTCAACAGTCACCGATGAAATTAAAATTGTCTTCAAAAGCATATCGAATTGTCTATCTCCCTACGGAGAGTTCCTGTTACCGATGCAAGAACACGTGAAAAACATCGTCGAGGTAAGTAAAACGTTTCTCGTTCACCATCCACACGAATCGTCATTGAATTTTTATCTCTCACTCTTCTTCAGAACGGAGAGCACATTCTAGAATTATTGGAAAATGTTATGGAGTGTCATAAAAAAAACGACTCGACGTGCAACATCGATCAAGAAATCTTACTCGCCGAGGGATCTATCGATGATTTGGAACAAACTATGGACTCGGTAGAGAATAAAAAAATGCTGGAGTCGATGAACGAGTGTTATACCACAGGAGTCAAACGATTGAAGAAAGTCTACGTCAACGAGAAGTATCGCAAATGTTTGTTACAAATGTTGCGAGAATCTAAATAGAATTTGATTTCCTTTATTTATTCCTTTGTTTTTCATCGAGTATTTATTTCACAACTCTCATGTAATTTTCAAACACCCCACGTCAAAGTGTGATCAATAGACAAATAAAATTCATGTCGTCAAAATTGTTTTTCAGTTGATTTTGTTGAGGAAAAAACTATGTACATCTTGTTTTTAATTCTACAGATCTGAAAGAATTATCTTTTGAGAATTCATTGCGCTGAGAGAAGGGAAAACGTTCGCTATAATAGCAAAATCTGATTTTACTGGAGGAGTCGACATTTTTTGCTGTGACAACGATTTTTTGACTGTGGCAGCAAAATTTGTTTGCTATTTGATATATAATACAGAAAAATTGGCTGTTTTAGTACACTACGTCGCCCTCTCACCCTGGTAGAAATTTGTCTAGTAATTCACGAGTTGTAACACTTCCCCTCGTGAAAAACTAGAGACCTCATATATTTATATTCATTATATATTTTATGTTATCAGATATACATAATATGTATATATATAATGTATAATGTAATATATATATATATATATTATATATATAAGAGCACTTATAAGTTGGGGTGATTGAACTGAAAAGTTACTGAATTGGAACTCTAGTTTTTCGTGAGGGCAAGTGTTACAACTAGCGAATTACTAGAGAAATTTCTACTAGGGCAGTGATCCAGTTGGCTGTGACAACAAAGTTTTAGCTACACAGTAAAAAGTTTTTCGTCGAATTCAACACACGAGCGAATGTTAACCATTTTTCTTCACACTCAACGTGTGTTGATTCCAGAGTGACACTTATAAAGTGTTAATTTCAACTCGAATAACATTTTAATGTGTTGAAAATGAATCGATCGAACAGCATTTGATCAGTATGTTAAATGAACACACAAAAGTGTTAAATATTCGACACTTGAATTTTAACACGTAGTTAAATATTCAACACTTGAATTTCGACACGTACTTCTTTTTTACACAATGACGGAATTGTTTTTACTGTGTAGATCGGCAGAAAGTTTTGCTATTTCATACACAATACCTTGATTCCGATTCTGCTGTGCTATCTGGGAAGATATATGCTTCCTGATTACATGTTCAAAACAGTTGGATATGACTGTACATATTGAACAAAGAGGGAAAAGAAATTTGCTGTAGCAGCGAAATCTAATTTTGTTGGGTCCTTTTTGTTGTGACAGCAATTCATTCGCTATCACGGCAATATTGTCAGCCAAAAGAGCTATTTTTCAACTGTGGTAGCCAAAAGTGTTTGCTCCCCAAGCAAAATTGATTTGCTATTCTGTATATGATACGGAAATTCGCTGGAGGAGCAAACATTTTTTGCTGCTACAGCTGAAGAATCACGGTTGTAGTCAACAAGATTGCTGTCACAGCGAACGAGACCCAGCAAAATCCGATTTCGCTGTCACAGCGAATTTCTTTTCTCCCCGTGAACAAAGATACCAATTTTACCTCATAAAACTGACCAAAATGACGGAATAATCCACCTTACTGAAAATCAGAAACGCAAAACGTTTCACAGATACGTTTTCGTGAAAAGCTTACAATTGAATCTCAGGTCAAGATTCAGTCATGTTGTAACCAATTTTCGACACAATACATTAAAAGTCTACTGTTATCGAATATCATCTAAAATTGGATACAGCATTCATTTAACCTGGATAGAAATGAGGATTAGCTCATTCAAGGCTTCGCTCGCATCCAAGTTGGAATGGTTTGGGCCACAACAGAACTTTGGATGGCCCAATTTTCAATCGGGGAAATTCCTACTCGGGCCAGTGTTGCCAGAACAGCAACGCGGTTGCTAGATTTAGCACTATTATAACTTTCATAGCACTAAAATTTCAGGTCCAGCACTGAGCACTATCAATAGCACTTGGATTCGATATCTGGCACTATTTTGAGCTTCCATATGTTTGAAAAAACCTTCGGTCATTGAAGCGCTTATATATGTGATTTCTCCAATAACGTGACAAATTCTGAAATTTCATTTAACAGAATTGATTCTTGAACACTCTCGTCAATTCGAATTAGATTCTTTTGTCTTTGATTTTGAATTCGTTTTGATGAACCATTCAAACTTCCGCAATATTAAAACCAGCGAATCGATTTTGTCAATTTCAATTCTGTTTTCATAAGGTTTAGTACGTGTACTTGAAACAGTATCCATGAGATTTTATCCCATATAATACACAAAGAATTCTTTTTCAAGAACTTGAATAGAATTCTTATAGAACTCTTTTCAAACTGATGAATTCATCAAGAATTTTGAAAGTGCTTTATTTCACTGACATTAACGAGTTCTGCAACAGCATTGAAAAAATTCGAAAAACGTTTCAGAAGAACTCGTTAATATCAGCAAAATTGAGCACTTCCAGAATTCTTGATGAATTCATCAGTTCGAACAGAGTTTCACAAGAATTCTATTCACGTCCTTGAGAAAGAATTCTTCGTGTATTATATGGGACTAACTCTGCGCAGATTATGCATAGAACATGTAAAATGCATAGGAAATGCAGAAAATGCATAAAACATTGTAAAATTAATTCTGACTTGAAATTCAAAATTTAGAACGCATGAAATATATATGTTTATGCAGCCTTCTGAAGTAGCTGATCTAGGTGATCGGAATCAGTTCTCAACCTTTTTGATTGATTGAGAAGCTGATCCGATCACCCTGCAGATCAGCCACTTCGAAAGGCTTCTATAAGTATCATGATAGAAAATGACAAATTCACATTTTTTAAATTATAATCAGGGCAATTACTGAAAAGTACTAGTTTTCAACGAATCAGGAGAATCAGGGCTGAATGGTGTTTACCTCATGCGTACATCATTCTACGCATAAGCTGTGTAGACAGACCATAACATATTATGCGTACCCAACCCTGTATTTCAGATAGCACACAAGTTCCTGAGGAGCTAATCACGAATACAATTTATTGGGATTGGATTGAATCTAGCACAACAGCTCTCCTTATCAGCAGTGATAGTTTGCCGGAGATGCAAATAAAAATGGAGAAGTGCGTCAAATTCATGAATTAGGAATTATTTTTTGTTTTTCGCTTCTTTTTTAGCACTTGAGTTTGGCAATATTTAAAAAATCTAGCAACGATCTAGCACTACACTGCAAATTCGAATCTAGCTCCGAATAGCACCGAATACCACGCCACCTAGCTCGGCAAGTTCATAACCTTCTGGCAACACTAACTCGGGCTAATTCAGTAGATCCTCATATGAGATTTTCTGCATTAAGCATTGGATTCAACATCAACCAATATCGGATACATACATATTAAACTGACAGAAGAACGACCTGCAATGGTTGAAAGATTCGTGATCGCAATAACTTGAAATCTGGTTCAATTCACCAGGAAATGTGATTGTGACATCCAGAAAAATGGTTTAAGCCAAAATTAACTACACATTTAGGTTATCGCTCGAAGAAAAACATCTGGTTTTTCTAGCCTGGAAAATATAGTGAGTTTTGGAATCAACCACTTTTTCTGGACATCACAACCACATTTCCTGGTTAATCGAACCAGGTCTCAAGTTATTGCGATCACGAATGTTCCAACCAGTTCATTTTTCTGTCAGTGTACCAAGCCTTGTCCGGTGCCATTTCATCATCACCCTAACGATTCTAGAACGACCAACTTTTACAATCATTTCACGTTAAATTCATGTTTGAATAGCTGATTATCATTAAACAAAATCATGAAAACATATATTCATAATTATGGGAATGAAAATAAATGAACATTGCCAATTATTCATGGAAAAATGGCAAAGAAAATCTTCGAATCATAATTTTTATGGAATATATACTGGAAATATAAATCAAATGAAGATATATCACCACTGATTCGTTTGTGGAAACTTTTAACACGTGTATGGATCTTCGCATAGTTAAAAGGACACATATGGAGCATCACGTAATAGTAAACCCCTGAAGGATGTGGGCGGTATTTCTAGGATGAGAGAGATCCGATGCATACCTTATTCTGACCTCACTAATCGAGCGATGCATTCAAGCAGATGTTCATCTATTCAACCTTCTGTCTTACTGTCACGCTTTTCTTCTGTCTCTCGCCGTTCGAGATATTCTACTTGATGATTCCACGAATATTCCTCCTCTATGTGTCCTCAAATTTGACAGTTCCGTTCAATTTTCCTATATTTTAAATATCCTAAACTAATGTCAGCTGCATGAATTGTGTGAACGAATCTGATTTTGTATATCTTAACAAAATAATTTTATTTTACAATTTCTCGTGGAAGACAAATGAATCCCATGATCTGAAAAAACAACGATTAGAAAACAAAAAATTAGGTATATGATTTTCGTTCCATGTATGAGAAGAAGAAAAAGACTTGTTAAGAAGAAAGAAAGGAAGAAATGCAGCAGAGATATAAGGCGTGTAATTCGGCGCTGGTCTTTGGGCTCACGAGGTTCACACATCACACATTATTCCCACGCGACCTACGACCTCCACCTCTTTTACTGTCATTCCCTCTTTTCCTCCACCTCCTCCTCATCCTTTCGCTTGACGGACAGTGGAGAGACCGTCTATGTTTTTTCGGATAATAGACGACGATTCTCAGGACGATCTCTTCTGTCGCGGTTGTATGTCCTGGCCAGTGTTATTTGACACAGTCCTAAACCCGATTCGCGCCACATGACGCGATATCCTCCTCTCCCTCTTCGTTTTTGTCTCTGCATGTCTGTATATATATATATATATATATATATATATATCTCTGGAGTACCAAGGTTTTGTCCTGTGCCGGTGCCCGGTTCCCAAGCTGAGAACAAACGCACAAATACACACATGTCGCGGTGGTTTCTTTTTTTTTCTAACTCACGTATAGCGAGCCTGTACGGTTTTGTTTGGTAGAAATGAGACAGACAGCGTTCTATCGTATGGTCCGTGGTTAGAAAAGCGCATCGGTACTTGTGGTGGGTGTATTTACAAATGCGAAGAGAAGAAGCAGTCGCGAAAACACAAAGAGAGAAAGAGAGAGAGAGAGAAATATGAGACGCAATATATAAAAGATAATGAAACCAACTGAAAAAAAGGTTCCTTTGAATTTCGATGATCTAATTGCGGAACGCATAACCGTACAAATCGCCAATAATGAATGAGCGTGTGAATTTGGTTTCATCCTCTCTCATATTCTTTCTTTCTTTTTTTCTCCTTTTTACCGATCGATCGAGCAAAAGAAATCCAACACGTTATCTTTACGACCGATTCTAATATCCTCGAGTCTTAATTGTTGTTATTTTTCTTTTGATCCAATAAACCTCCACGTACATGCAAAAGAAAAGAAAATTTAGTGTCGCAAATGAGTGCAAGAAGGACATTCACCTTTGAAAACAATGAGAATACGAATACGTGCTTTGAAATGCAAACATATTTCTTGCCTCCTCGATGCACATGTGTGTAAACTTGTATACACGTTAAACTGTAGAATATTATAGAAAAAAAAGGTTTCAGATCAGAAACTAACATTGGAATGTACATTTTCATTATCACATCTCAATTTAACCGATCATGAGCGAAGCACGTGCGGGAACACGCGTGATGATCGGTCATGGTTTCTTCGGCTTGTCGAGAGTCTTTCTTAAATAGTCATCTTTCGCTTTAAAGACTCTTTCACGCACACACGAAGAGCCAGGTGGGGTTCCGTCGTGGCGTGTAGAGGATACCAAGAACCGAGCAAGATAAAAAGGAGGATTCTAAGATTTAATATCCTCTCCGACAATAACCCCCAGCGCGTCGTTGGAAGAAACCTGTCGCTAAATGCGCGACGCTTACATTAGCGCGGCTAGCCGTAAAAGGGAAGGCTAATTCATTCGTCGCGAATTCATTTTATTCGATCGAAATATATATTACTGGAAATTCAATGGATAATATTTATAACATCGATTGTCATTCCTCATACAAGTTTAATTCACCGTGATATGCGCGCCGTACACACTCTCGTGAGTTTTCATCATCGTAAAAGCCGACTGTCTGGCGTCGTGATATCCAAAACACGAAACGACATACACAACTATTGCTAACGAACTCACCATAAAATTGCCTCGCTATATCGATAATAAATCTTACGTTCTTACGTTCATGCAGGACATGTCTAAACGCAATTTGAAATTCAGAGAGAAGAGAAGAGAAAAAACGTCGATTCTTTTCAAAGGGAAATACTTAATGGAAATGAAGACGTTTAAAATATATATTGAGTTTCGAAAATTTAAATGCATATACGGACATTATGTATGCGGGTGTGGACGTGTACAAGTTTACGTATATGTATAAATATATGTATACACCCTCATTACGATCGTAATAAGATAAAATGTACCGATGACAATCTTTCTGGCTCTTTCGCTGTCGTATAAACCTAAGAGACTGTTATGTCGTGCAGCATGAAACGTTCTCCTTCTTAGCCAATGGGCTATGGTCATCGTGACGTACAACGTTGGTCTTGGGACACACGGAGCTTAGTCGATGTAGGAATGACACGAGCGGTTATCTCAGCGGCCACGCGATATTGTCATCAGGGGTGGTGGAATGAGGAGCAAGAGGGAGGAAAATGGTTACAAAAGCCAGGAGGAGGAGAACAAGCAGGAGGAGAAGAAGAAGAAGAAGAAGAAGAGAGAGGGAGAAAAAAAGAATAAGGAGACGAGAAAGATCGAGCGATAAGATCGTCTTACTACCCTTATATGCCACCGCTCGACAGTGGCCTTTCCCTGCCTTATGCTGCTCCAACCCCGCACCCCCATCCTCCCTTCCTACGCCACACGTCAAATCGTGACTCGGTAAGAAATATCGTTTCCAACAACAATACTCGACGCACTTATATACATTTTTATTACATCTCTTTTATGCAACTTTTGTAAAGAATATGAATATTCTTATTCGGATTATTTTATTCGAACATTCTTCCGAGCAGTCCATATAATAAGTTTTCCAGGGATTTGGATACAGAGATTTTATCAAAGTCGTGGTTCCGGAAACCCTTCGAATATTGAAAACAAATAAGAATTTAACTTCTCGACACGGAGTATCATCCGTGAGAATTCATATAAGAGTCTCAATTCTGCTCTTCAAATTTGCATAACCTTCCGATAAGAGCAAGAATATGAAATCCTTCAGCAAGGAAGGAGAACTTAGTTAGGTCAAACAATTTGATCTGCGTGAGATTATTCACAGAATTCCATATATCACCTTTTCCTTTCATTTTCTTAGTCAAAGAATAAAAATAGGAAAAAGAAATGTTGAATGGATCGAATACGGAACAGACGATTTTGCGATCAAAAGAGAAAGAGCGAACGAAAAAAGTCTTCTTATCCAATGATAAGCAATGAAACCCACGAATCAATTGAGCAAGGTTTGTTGTCACTAAGAGGCACGCACACGAACCGATAAGACTTAAAGCGTACTATTGTTGCTCCGCTAACCGGTACAATTAAACAATTAATCGTCTTAATTAAGCATCGAGTCCCGTACAGCCACGCTATCGGAGACCCTCCCCCTCGCCCTTCCCAATCGATCGTAACGATCGATTGTTTGATAAATATCCACAGAGATTTTATTCCCGAGAACGAACGGGCCGCAGACCAAGCCTCTCATGTTGGTGGTAGAACAAAAGGAATGTAGGCATCATCAATTTAATCGAACCCGAGATTGGCAATTATCTAACTCGAATATAAAGAGCGTATCCACGTGTTTGTGTGAATTCCACATTTCCTCGATTCTTTTTTGCTCAATATAGAAAGCCCAGAGAACAATTCATAAAAGATTCACAATGCGTCTCGTTTCGTATCAAAGATTATTAGCAAGCGATTGAAAGCTTTCTTTTTTGCTCCCCTCCTCGACGAATGCACAAATACAGGTGATTTATGCATAAATGCAGAAATGTACAACCGCGCAACCTTCGTACACACGATTATTATTACGTTTTGTATATTTCCTAAAACTATAAAACGACAAACGATCGCGATCGCGTTAATTGGTGATACGAAACAAAGAACTTATTGGAGAGGAAAAAAATTCTATTCCAAGATAACGTCGGAAAAAATCCGATTCGTTTATTCTTTCGTTCTTGACGTGAATTATTTTTTGGTTGTCTTTTATTTCAGAGAAAAGGAAGAAAATGAATCCTTGAAATAGATATCATCCCTACACCATCGTGTAGGAAGGAACGCTGGTTACAAAAGCGAAGCATCATCCCATACAATTCGTATCAAACAATTTGCAGGACCGGAAGTCCGCGAAGAGACGAGACAAAAGCATATACCACTGTATAAGCATATATACCATCACCAACAATAACAGAGAGACATTTCAATAAAAGAGAAAGAGAGAGGGAGTGAGGAAGAAGAAGATGAAGAAGGAAGAACACAGGAGGCTGGCTGGGTTCTGTTTCATCGGTCCTTTTGTCTCGTATCCTGAGAGAAGAGAAGAAGATGAATGAGAAAGGTATGATGAATAGAAATCTCAAGATGATCCTGAGGATAGGTCAGACAAATTATTTCCTCCTTCTTATTATTTTGTCTTCCCTGTCTCTCCTTTTCTCTCTTTTTCGATTAATTATGATAAGAAGTTATATTCTCAATACGATATCTTCGAGAGGGGGGTTGATTTCGTTATAATGGATTTGGTATCCATTGTTTCGTCAACTCGTGAGTCAAGCGGAGTCTCGTTAACGGATTTTGTCTTACATGGATTACAAGATCCGTTGGTTCAAGAGCTCTGCGAATACGAAAAAACCCCGACTACCGTGGGAAGGGCTCTCTTTGTATACATATATATTATATTGTAAATCGCCAAGTATGGTGCGATATAAATCATCCCTCCTCTGAATGCCAATCACGAACCCTTGACAAACGCTCGCCGCTCTTTATTGTTCATGGAAAGAAGAAATCTCTCTATCAAAGTATTATAAATATCTACAAAGAAATTTCTAAACAAAGAGAATCAACGTTCGATCGTTGAGGGAACTTTTGATGCACAGGATGGAAAAGTGGTGTGCAACAGATAATTTTTTGAGTTCCCTAAACCGTTCTAACATTCGTAAGAACACTTCAATACATCCCCTTGAAACTCTCGATTCGACGAGTTAATCACTGAACCCGTCGATTGATTTTCACCTACGGCAAACATATTTCTGTTCAAATGGAATGAGAATGATCAGCGTTGGAATACGGTACATTAGATTATTAAGTGATGAAAATTTTACGATTGTCATTATATGGAAAAGTATTATGATACATCATGATAGCTAGGAATTAGCTTGGGCAGCTATTCCGTGTATTTGATATTTCGATAACAAAAGCTAGATTTTAGCATCTACAGCAATAACTGTCATTGCCGCTGCTAAGAAGTAGCTACCACAGCTAATTTTTAGCTATCCAAATATCAATCACATCATTTCTTTTCGTGTATTTTAAATTGTTCAAACAGAAATAAATTCTACTCGCTATTCCCGTGAAAGAATTGTCCAAACTTGCTCACGCCTGATCCGGGCTGATGACTAAAGCCTGATTAGGCGTGATCAGGCCTCAATTTTGTACCCACGTGATGAGGACTACTCATGCCCAATTAGGGTAAGTGTGCCAATATTGCACCACTTAAGAACCTGACTCCATTTCTTGGTATAAAAAATTGATAAAATGAAGAAAACGAAGAAAAGTTGATCCAGCTCTTTCAATTTTCATTCAAATGATCTGAAATTTGGAAGTATCATTCACCCTTGTAACCCGAAGAAAAAACTTCTCATAGACTAGGAAAATATCAAAAATTAAAGAAATGCTAACGTTTTTTCTTCGCCGTGTAAAATTTCTGAAATATCAGTTAACAGGTTTAGACCGTCGACCCTTCAAACAAAAATCTCATGCACATAAAATTCCTCTTAACTTATACAATAATACTTCCATAACGAGACAGGGAGAAAATGAAAGGCGAACTTGATATTAAATAAATAAATAAATAATGGACAATCTTTTCCTAAATTGCATTTTGGGTGCTTAAATTGCACCATATACATTTAATACATCTGTGTACGCCTCCAGATTATTTTGGATTAAGAGGAATGTGTCCGATTGAAAGTTAAGACATTTTATCACTAAGATCAACTACTTTAAGATCATATCCTTAGAGTTTTCCTTGTCGTATAGAGAAATATAAACTTGACGTTTTATCAACACAAGAAATTAACCTGAAAACAGACAAGTTTACAAAATTCGCTGTAACAAAAGTAAAATGCGCATCAGCAAATCAAGACTCAGTGAGGTAACTGGATTGGAGTTCAAGTTCATGTTTTACTCGCGTAAAGGATTGTGTGCATCTCCGTTTCACCGATACGCCAGTGGTGCACTTTAAGCAATGGTGTGAATTAGGCGCACTTCCCCTACGCCCAATCACGCTTGATCATGCTTCATTATTCATGAGAAATTCATACAAAATCAATAATTTTTTTGTCAGAAATGAAACTATAATAATGTTATCAAACACTAATTTATTGTTAATCATTTCTACTTATTGTGTCAATGCAGCTCCCATTTTCTAGTTCCCAGTTTTTAGGCATGATCTTGCGTGATCAGGCGTACGCACCTGCGTTTGGGGCCAATTTAGCATGATCAAGCATATGTATTTGTGATAGAAAAATCAACACAGAGTCATTTTGTATGAATATTCCTCAGTCGGTGAGATTTTGCACGAGCGAGAATGGTTTGTCAGGCACGATCACTGGTGGTTAAGCTTGATCACGGGTTTCCACGTGGGTACAAAATTGAAGCCTTTGAAGTGATGACAAAGCTCAAAAATGAACGACCAGGTGTAATCACGTGCAGTCAGTATTGAACACGAATAATTTTGCCGAAAAATGTCCATGATTGGGCCTGAACACGCATAATCAGATCCGAACGATTTTTTCACAAGTTGAGTAGGGAGTTGTCTTACTTATTCCGAAGTACGTCGGGTACTCATTTTGCAGGGTGTGAAGTCATTCGATGAATCTTATAAATGGAAAGTGTTATACAAGCTCGTGTCACGCGCAATCGTCGTTTCTCTGCATGCCTCAAAAGACTGGAGTCTCAGCAATCGTAAAGCATTAATAAGGATAAATATTCCAAATATAATCATTTCACGTTGGGAGTAGACATTATAAAGAGATACCAGCCAGCTCGGTAGGATTACGTGGAACTAAATTCATGAAGAGCTCCAAAGCGGTATAAAAATGTTTCACAAACTTTGAAAAACAAATATTTTTTAAAATTCGAAATTTTCAGCTCTATACCCGTGAAAAAATCGTCCACGCGTGATCGGGCCTCATTCATCAGGTGTGCTCAGGCGTGACCAGGCCTCAATTTTGTACCCACGTGATCAGGACTAATCACGCTCAATCACGCTTGATTATGCTTCATTATGAATAAAGAATTCAAGATTAATTAGCTATTTGTGAGAAATAAAACTTAACAATTTTATAAAAGACTAATTCATTGTCAATCATTTTTACTTATTGTGCTTATGTAGTTGCCAGTTCTCAGGCATGATCAGGCGTACGCGAATGTGTTCGGGGCTGACTTGGCCTGATAAAACATGTGCATTCGTGATAAAAAAAAATCAACATAGCGTCATTTTGTATGGATACTTCTCATTGGGTACAATTTTGTATGATCATGAGCGAAAATGATTTGTCTGGCATAATCGCACACGGTCAAGCTTAATCACGGGTTTCCACGTAAGTACAAAATTGAAGCCTTCTCAGTCATGACGAAGCTGAAAAATGAACGATGAGGCATAGTCAGGCCCAACTGCGTGCGATCAGAGTTGAGTACGAATAATTTTGCCAAAAAATGTCCATGATCAGGCGTGACCACGCCTAATCACACCTGAACGATTTTTTCACGGGACTGCGGTGAATAAAATAATAAAGGCCCATGACTGGATCATAACCAGAATGAATCACACGGGAATATGCATCAATGTCTATCAATGTTTGACTGCTGGGGATGACCATTTGGGTCCATCAACGGTGAGGAATCATGATAGAACTGATGATTGGCCCACTGATGCAAGGAGAGAGAAATGCAATTAAAATTAATAATAAAAAAATATGATATCTCTACACGGAGAAAAAAGTATCTTAAAGAGTACCATAATTTATGGATTTTCTGCGCTGGTCTGACCGAGTCTAAATATTTACCTGAAAAAACCTCTAAAAGTACCATAATGTCTTGGACTTTTATACGGAAGGTACCATACTTATTTCAAAAAGTCCAAGAAATTATGGTACTTTTAGAGATTCATGCAAGTGAATATTCCGACTCGGGTCAGACCAGCGCTGAAAATCCATAAATTATGGTATTTTTCAAGATATCTGTTTTCTCAGTGTATCTAATTCTACAGAAGGCTGCAAATTTATGATGTTTCTGCAAAGATTCATGAATTTCTTCATTTCACTAACAGAAATTTCTAATGTGTAACTTGGAAAATGTACAAAAGATGGTGTATTTTACATTAGACAGTAATGGATTATTCCCTGCGTGTGGGTCATATCGTGGCCAGCAATGAAGAAGCAATCAATGCCCATTCAACACGAGCCATATATTGAGCGCGTATCGGCTGTTTTCATGACTGGGTCCTCTGTTTGAGGTGTTCTAGTTATGAAAATTTAATCTTGTGGATTACATTACATACAATTTGTATGTAAATTTAATTACTGGCGGAAACTCAATTTACTAGTTCTGGAACGTTGGCCAATATAAAAAAGCTCTTTCTATAAAACCAATGTAGGCTCAAACCTGAATCAATGCTACAAATATAATTAAATTCTCTTGAAAGATTTCAGAGAATACATTCAGGAACAACCCACGTAACAATTTATGTTCCGAAATATCTTATAGTTTTAAAATATGCAACGTGTTTAGATATCTTTGAGACATCTCAACCACGTTTTACGTCGAAACAAAACCTTCGAGATTGCTTTTACAAGTATAAAGACGCGCTTTAAACGTCTACAAGATATCTCAACTTCTCAATTTCTCCTCTCCTCTAAAGTTTAAGAAATCCTACACTTGTCCAAAGGTTGTGCGAAGACGTGAATTATTATATGGGTATTTGAATCGTTAATTCAACGTATGTAAGGGTCTTGTAAATATTCAACATGAACTCTGCTAGAAATGTGACCCTTTGGCATCTCCAGGCCTGCTTTTGGCCAAGTTGGCGGGATTTCCAGCTGGAAAAAATACTTCAAATCGTGACGGTAATTTTGCTTGTTGTTCCAGTGTTGTAGTGAAACACCAGGTGTAGTGAGTTACAGCGTTTTATAAATGAATGAAATAAGTGATTTTTTACGCTTAGTACTTGTTTTATTTCCTTACCAGATACCTGAAAACGTCAATTGTTTGAAATATTTGAGAATTACTTAAGTCGTTTTGGAATATGATTGACTTTTACATATTCCATGCAAGCAAATTATTGACTTCAATGTCTCTAGTGCTCAATCGCTTTCTGGATCCACTGAACTTCGTTAAAATTAACGATCTATACAAGAATTACGGATGATATACACGGAGAAAAATAATACAATAAAAATTACAACATTTTCTAGTGAATTGATACTATTAGGTCTCATATCTTGAGAAGTACTCCTCAAATATGGAATAAAATGTTACAACTGCGATAATTTTTACTACATTCGGCAAGAAAGCCGCCCCAACCAGAAATTCACAACAAGCGCAGTACTGCACCAGTACTAGCCAAGACTGGCAGGGTACTGGCATTTGTCTGGAATGATAACGCTTTTCAGCACTGGGGATTGAATACTGATGCCATCATTCGCAATCATTGCAGGGCCAGTACTGGGTTAGTACCTGGCCGGTATTAAGTTCTCAGTACTGGTTTATCAGTACAGGCATATTACAGTATTTTTATGTATCCAGTACTGATCCCGTACGTGTTGACCAAGTGTTGGAGACCCAATACTGGCACTGTACTGCGCCTGTTGTCAGCATTGGCGTATTGCGGATTTTTCTGATGGGGTCTGAGACCGTCAGGCAATTGTGACGACATTTGACAAAATAGTACTATTTCACTATATTATTTTTCTCCGTTCACAAACGACTTAATACTGACAGGGATTCATTCGTCAGATCCTGTGAGATATAAAATAATAGTAGATGTGGGAGATGGTTAGATTCGTGCTGATATTGAATTCTCTTAGTATAAGAAATAGTTTAGGCGTTCACGAGTTTCAAAGCTCGCGTTAACGAAAAACCAGTCATTTCAACAAATACTTGCGAAGGGTTTGGAAGTATCTGATTTTTCACTAACGCAGACGTTACAAAACTCGTAAATGCTTAGAACATTTCTGCCTAGGGTCCTCGTATCACGCAGTACTGGTTTTCTTCATATTCTTGATGAATTGGAAATTTTCAGAATATTTTCCTAAAATTTAGTTGGAGTTTCTTAAAATTCAATAAAATTTATCTGAAAATTCAGAAATAAGTGGCTGTGAGAAATTAAAGTGACATTGACTGAATATCCAGAAGAAATATCTTTCCAGGGTGGATAGAGTATGTGAATCTCGGGTAATTGCCAAATTCAAGCTAGAAATACAGACAGTCCCTGAAAATGACTGCGTGACAATCCTGTCTCGGGCCTATAAAGACAACTAAAATGGGGCCTCAAATGAAAAAAGAACACCTAGTTTGGCCCTAACTCCCGCCAAAACCCATTGCCACGCAGGAAACTATAAACTATAGTCTATAGACTATGCCTCCTCCGATTCCTGTCAAGGATTTAGGATTCTATACTCCAGAAAAAGAAATTTCTGTGATTTTTTGAAGAAATTATAAACGATACGCCTTTCCATGGATAAAGATCCCTTTCTTGTTACTCCATAGAGTGGAATCGCATTTCAATTTCAGTCATTCCCTTCCACGTCTTTTTCAGTTCACTAAGAATAAAATTACCCACCCAACAAAAAGTAATCTGGAAATGGGAGGGAAAATCCCTCCCGATCAGAGAAGATATCTCACTTTAGTTTTCTCCTTCAATTAAGAATATCCCTCTACGATTTTGAACAAATGAATAATGAACAAATGAAAATTCTTCCAACACAAAGACTAATCCTCTAAAATGGAGAGGAATACTTTTGATACCATATATTAGAGAAGAAGTTGCATCAAAATAAGAGGGATACTCTTATTTTGATATTAATTTTTTTGAGTGCCTAATTTGAGAGAATAATTGCTCGATTCGAAGGAAAAATATAACCACATTGATCGCAAATTAATCTTTACGCACATTGCAATAAAATTATCTGCTTCATGTGGAATATTGAGAGGAGTTTTCAATCGCTGGTGAATTTAAATGATAATTAAAATAACCATAAAGCCAAAAAAAGAAACTCAAACAATACAGGAGAAAAATTATTCATATCTTAATTCTCGTACGGGAAAAGATTGTTGCTGTTGTTCGACTATAAAGCAAGTTTATTGGTAATGATTTATCTCCACAATATATCTTCCGTTGACATATTTTGCAATTTGAATGCACTATTCCATCAATTCACCCCATATTCGATTATGACGGATCAAACATGAGTACTGAATTTTCCCTGGCATTGCTGGACCATGAGTAGCAACGTATATAGATACATTTCAATCACTATAGTCTTCATTATGAATTTTCTCTTTTATACTCAGATTTACATAAATCAGAGAATGCGTTGGGTGAGAAATTCAAGTATAAAATAGTTCATCTTCGGTGTACCTCATGAATCTCTCAGCGTTCTAGTTGCGAATGCCGCGAGATTTACATGCGCCTGAAAGTTATCTTTTTGGAGAACACTTAGCAGCTATCAGACTCTTCCGCGATAGATGAAATTGAAAGAAAAGTTTTTTTCATTAGATTTAAGATTTATCGAAATCGAATTTTGTGAAACGAAATTCACCGCAGAATGAATTTTTAACAAAACGAAGACGTTCTTTTAGCCATGGAAAGCTCGGAGAAATGGGCGGGGACACGAAGATAAATCGAATAGAATGGTAGGAGTGGAAAGAGGACGAGCACGGGAAGACAAGATATAGAAGGGACGACAAAATAAGCAGGAATATCTGTTGCTGGTGCGCCAGCGCCAAATTCATCGTACCGCCTACTACTGTTTCTTTTATCGACGAAACTCATATACTTGAGAAGATAAAAGAAGAGATGATATCTCACCTTGTGCAAGTCTTCGAGCAACCGGCTTGGATCTCATCGCTGATCGCCTTCGTCGTCTCTCTTTTTTCCTTTTGCTCGATCTTTCCCTCGCAGCGACTTCAATTTCAAAAACAAAACACTAACAAATACACCAAAAATGGTCCACCAGCGAGCCATGCGACAAGTTAATCACTTCAAGAGTTATATTCTATCACTCCCACAATCCGATTGTTTTTCTCAACACACCGATCACGTATACCCAATACAATTTTTCACTCCTCGGACCTCCTTCGAGTCAATTATTAACAGTTTCCCTCCTTCACCCTCTCTTACGACTGCTCAAAGGATCGATTGATCTCTATCAGAAGTCGTACACGTTGGTATTCATCTTTACCTCGTCCCTTCAACCCCACTTGATTACACTTCTTTTTCTCTCCTTCTCCTCTTCTCTTGTTTCTTTTTATTATATAGCTCCGAATCCTCCACTGAATGTAGTATGTGTTTTATTATTAATCACTCCTTCACTGTAAGAGTTAATAAAGAAAACCCCCGAATTTGGAGAACAAGAACGAGAAAAAAAAGAAAGAAGAAACCCACGATAAAAGGATTATGAAAAAAATACGGGCCGACGAAGATGTGAAGCTATTGAAGTATGTACCTTTTTTTAACATAAGATTTGACGAGGACTAGATTCGATATGAAATCAGTATTCTCTGAACGATGCCTCTTTTCGATATCCCCCCACTCTTTTTTGTATTCTTTTGATCCAACGGTGATGCGACGTACTATGTGTACGTCGAACCGTCCGACTGGGATCCTGACGGGTACCTTGTGAATCTGTCCTCCGAACGTAGGAAGAGAGAGAGACAAGTTTTCTCCTCTCTTTCTCTTTCGTCTCTCCACCTCACGGTTTCAACTCTCTGTTTTCTCCACCCTCGCAAATACTCTCCCTCTCTTCTGGTTCTCTTTCACCACCACTTCTCTGCCACCTCCTCTCCCGACTCGATTTCTCGTCTCTTCACCTACCACCTCAACCGCCTCCTCCAAGTTTTTCCCCACCTGCAACTCTGAGGGACCTGGTGTATTCCCCCCACTACTATTTCCAGTCGGTACAACTCCGGCTTTTGCTGTCCACCAATGATCAGCCGCTGTCTTCTCTCCTTCGTATGTCTCCTTCTTCTTTTTCTTCTTCTTCTTCTTCTTCTTCGTTTTTTCTCATTTTAGGTTTTGCTAAATACAATCTTCCCTGAGCACGATCGGTCGACGATGTTTTTTTCTTTCCTTTTTTCAAGAAAAAAAGGGAAAAATGACAAAAAAGAACTAACATAAATTCAATCGTTCTACCCTAATTTATTTTTAGATCAATTTCACGAGGGAATTTATTTGATTATCTTACATCTGCGCGCAATGATTTTCTGCATCTTCGATTATTCACATTTGTTCTGTTATCATTATATACGCGATGATAACAATTTATCGCTCAAGTCGTTGCAGATAAATGTCAAAGGGATCGTTCAAGACTTTCAAATGAATTTAGTGCATTTTCCACTTCTGGGGATGGTCGAATGAATTCTTTAGAATTTTGTTACTCTTTCGAGCTGTTAAAATTTGGAGAATCGCTTCACCTAAACAACAGTAGAGTGCCGCACCAACGTCCAGACAGTCTTTTTTTGCAAGAGATTATTGGTTCTTGGTATATGGATGATATTCATTGATAATGCAGAGTTTTTGATTCATCTCTGTTCAATATTCTATAAAATCTCACTGATAAATACAAAATGAGTTTTATTGAAATTCGATGTGAATTTATCAATAATTTTACTATGCTCATTGAAATTTCATAAATTCCCAACAAATATTTCATTACTTGAAATATTTTATAGATATGTTTGAAATATCTTATGCGGTACTTTTAGATATCTAAAAGAAGGTCCTAATGTATCTTGAAATACCAAATCCAAAGATATCTTTCAGGTATCTAAAAGTATCATATAAGATATCTCAAACTGCACATCTCAAAGATAAAATGAAATATTTGTTGTATTATTCCCCCGAGTGTGAGCCCAACAAACATTTCATTTCTCAAGATATGTTTGATATGTTTGATATGTGTTTAAGATGTCTTATGTGACACTTTTAGATATCTGAAAGCATCGCATAAGACATCTTGAACACACCTAAAACATATTTTGAGAAATAAAATATTCATTGGGAATTTCCTTGCCTCTTCAGTCACTGATTAATTCCTCATCACTTTTCATGCTCAATTTCCAGTGAATCAAATAGTATTAATGAGTCCTGAATGTTAGTTCCCTGTAATCAGTAACCGAAGACCATTTCTATGAATAGTTCAAAACGTCTTTACAATGTCAAGGTATTGCTGACATTTGTCGTTTTGCAGATATTCTGAGAATACATGAAATTACACATTTGCTAATGACTTTCCTTTCCACGCAGCACAAAATGTTACATCAATATGACACAACATTGCTCGTTATGCTGCAGAAATGTTTCAGCTGTTATAACATTGCGGTGATATTTCTGAGTTATTGTGATGTTATTACAATATTGCAGCAATGTTACAAAATCACAGAAATATTATCACCATATTGCGCACGGAAAAAAAGATGATGTTGGATTTACAACATTTCGTTCGATCACCATAGAAACCCCTAATGTTTCTATGGTGATCGAACGAAATGTTGTAAATCCAACATCATCTTTTTTTCCGTGCGGTGATCTAAAATCCCGGGCATTCTCACATAGCACAAATGTCTCAGTAATATCTCCAGAATATTCTGCAATGTTCTGGAGACATTGTAATATCGCCAGAACATTTTGGAGATATTACTGAGGCATTGGTGCTATGTGGGTTGTAATATTAATATGATATTTGACTACGAAATTTTATGTTGTATGGGTTCTTGTACGAAAACTTTTGAATTGTGCCAACACTCAAGATGAAATCTAGATTGGCGGAATGTTGACAGCGCTTCCTGGCCTATCTATAGTTAAGAGTTGTTGAATCAGATATACCCCTGTATAGCACTCTTACAGTTGGATTATGTCGTTTCCACGTATAATTTAAAATAAAAATGGGCGGAGGAACGGTATTTGCGAGGAAATCCCCGTTGCCAAGTTTTCCCTGGTCAATTCTTCATGTTTCAACGTTATTTGAGATGCTCATCTCAAGGCGAGCCACAGTTTCAAAATAGTGTAGCCCAGTCTTGACAATCCACCCTAACAGAAATTACTCTAGTAATTCTCTAGGCTGTCACAACACGGAAGAATGAAAACAGCAATGGTTACTGTGAATCACAAAAATGCATTGAAACTCAAGTTCATTCCATGCAATACTGCGTTTCCCAGTCCTCATTACTGTTCAGTCAGCATTGACAAATTTCATTACAATACCCATCACTGTGATCGCGCTAATCCTCATTATCCAAGTATGTTTTCATTTGTTTTTCAACCGATCGCTGTCATTCATTGTAACCAGTATAGTGTTTTCTTCTTCCCGTGAAGGCTTTACTAAACCTCTTGAGATCTTGCAAGGCTCAGAGAATGACTGGAGTAAGTTCTACTACACGGGGAAAGAAGATTAGTTGAAATAACTATTCAACTTATAAGCGCATATTAATCCATTTTTTCATTAGATTAACCATTTTTTTCGTTTATTCAACTAACTTTTTATTAAATTATTTTAAATTGGTCAAATTAATGAATTAATTTGTTGTTCTAACGAAAAGAAAATAGTTCCATATGCGTTTACAAGTTGAAATTTCATCTAATCTTTTTTCCGTGTTGGTACCAAGATGATTTCTACTATGAAGTTTGAATATACAGACCAATGGGTAATTTGCGATGAAAATTACCCATTACACGATTCAAGAATGTTGAAACTATTTCCTGTTCCCACATTTATCTGATTAACAACAAAAATACTCCAAAAAATTCTCTGCTGGTGTATTTTCACCATGATACTTTCAAATTCGTCACATATAAATGTTCCAATAAAAGAATGTAATGAATTGAGCTTGTCCGATTCGTGTGAAATGTTTACGATTTTACAATCGTATTTTATCTTTCCGACTCGAGTGATTTTTCTAGAGAATGTTCCACCGTGCAAAACGACTGCAAACAACGGATGAGAACTCTCTCAATAGTTGTACGAATAATTTAAATCCTTCATGAATTATTTATTGCATCGAGTACAAAATCAACCATCTTCTTTTCACGACCAGGTGTGCTTTGGCATATCAGTCGCCCCTTGATCCGCTGATCGCAAGCCTAGATTTAATAACCGATCACTAATTCACGACTTCTTATCTCAATGTGATGTAGTGACGCAAAGTTATCGCAGTCCACTCGTTGCTGACGTGTAGTCTATAACGTATGTATATCGATAATGTTCCTCACGTGCACGATTTGTAAATATTCATTCTCGAATCTCATGGGTATCCTATCCACTTTGCCAACGAAATTTGGGTTCGAAGACAAACGAAAAAATATATATTCCACCGCGACACACAAGGTCCAAGAAGGTATTTTTAGGGACATACGTGTATCAAGAAATTATAATGCTCACCGACAAATACGCGAATGTAAGTTGATACCTTACTAATGTCTAGAGCCAAGTCATAAACCGAGGGAAGTTTATTTTCAACTCATAAGAGAGAATAATCATTATTTGTTCTACGCCGAAAGATCGTCGGGCACTGAAAATAACATCATCGGGAAGATTCAAGATAACTTTCATGCCGCAAGAGTATAAGGCGGTCACGATCGAATCCGTTGCAAATCACCGATCAAGGATCTAAAGAAGTAAGAACCGAACATGTGAAAGCAAGCCACAAGGTGCAATAAATATCATTGGCTTCGCTTCTGATTCTGCACCGGATGAGAAACGTTTCTTGGTATAATAACAACAAACCGCACGGTGACATGCTACCTACTTTATATATTGTGCACACTGTTGTTATAGTCGATTGTGAGTCTCGATACGCTCGTCTTTCCACGTTTAAATTGCGACTTTTTTTCTGTATCAATCTCTCCTTGAACATGAATAATTGAATTCAAAACAAAGCTGCCAATTAAAATCATAACATTTTACCTTGAATGAATTTTGTTTTCTTGCCTTGAGTCATCAATTTTTGTCTGCTTGTAGGAATTAATATGAACTTGAATTTATTTTCAAAGAAACTTATTTAATGTACAACGAAGGGGAAGTTAATGACCAAAGCAGGATTAGTTTCGGTTCAGTTTTCGGTAGATGCACTCTTTTCAGACAAGTACATTTTCTTTCTTCTTCTCTTCAAGCTTTTATTCTTCTATATATATGTATATGTTCCTTTTAGTTACGTTGAGACCATTTCGCATACTTCCATTTCATTTCGTTTCATCCTCCGCTCTCAGTTTTCTAATTTTTTTTTACTTTTTATTTCTTTTTGCCCTCCTCCTTCTTTTGCTTCTTCTTCTTCCTCTTCTTTTCTATTACAAACACAAGCTGTGTGTGCTTTCTGCACGAAGCTCTCTTTGTTTCCTGCGGCGGTGCACGTGCTCATGCAACCAGTGTATATACGAGACGAGAAAATGATGAAGGGACGCAGAGGATGTGTGACTTCATAAGAAGGCATCCATATTAAGATGCGTGTAGTATATTCGTACATAATGCTCAACTTGATACGTTCGAATATGCGAAAGGAGAGAAGAAGGAGAAGACCAGGTGTTGGTACTGGTCGAAGAATCTTATTTTAATACACACGTAGTATTGTTAGTTTCGCCTGACGAAATTATTCCAACATACTTTAAGCATCTCCTAAAAGTGGAATTATCGGAGAATAAAATTATGCTTTGTACGGCCCTGAGTACTCTGTAATACCATGTACTATGTGTATTCAATTAATCTCCCTCCTGACTAGTCGACTTTACGATCCCTCCATACTGGCGAGGAGGAAGATGAAGAAGAAGAAGGAGAAGAAGAGAAAGGTTCACCACGAAGAGCGAACCTCCGTAATGGGTTCTCTGGTGAACAAAGGAACCTCCTACATATGTCGTAACGCTCTACGTATCTTAACGTTATCTCTCTCGATTTCTATTTCTACAGGCAATTTTCAGTTCTCCAAATCGACATTCTTCGAGTATGCTTCCAACATGCGATATCGAGACTGCGAAAATCTTGAAAAAAGAAATTTCATTCGTCGGAGGGAGGGGAAAGTGGATTTGGCCACTTCTGACCGAAAGCGAGAAAAGAGATAGGTATACAGAGAGAAGAATTGAAAGAGGGAAAAGTGCCGTTAACGGATGACGTATATTAGGGACACTCTGGTCGAGTGGAGTATCCAGAACGAGGATCTAGGACCCTCCCTTCTTGCCCTTTTGACAACGATAAAAACCACTCGCTTTCCTCCTCGACCCTTGGCTAAAAGGCCAATACGCTGTACCACCCTTCCCGTATATATGTAATATATATAGATTGATGGAATGATGCAAAGAACCTTCGAGCTGCTACGATCTACGATTCCTCGTCGTTGGGAATCCTTTTTTTTCCTCTCTACATCGATTTGTACCATATTTTTTCATTTCACTCGAATACAATCCATAGATCCTGTTCGTAAATCCACTCCAATATTATTCTCCTTCTTGAATTTCTGTATTTAAATATTTAGTCAAACTTCGCCCACTTTTTAACGCCCTTTAATAATAATTATTTAAAATTCTAATAGAATATTGTACCTCTGTATAGAAATTCTTTTTTCATCCCCTCTTTGACAGATTTATTACCCCTGACCGCACGCACGTTTTTCTCAAGTTTTTTTCCTTCGCCTCAAAGTTGTCGTCAATCGATGAAAACAGCAACACCCAAAGAAGGGTGGGTAGGTGAAGAAAATGTGCAATTGAGGGTAAAAGAATAAGAAGTAGAAAGTGGAAGAAGAGTGTGAGAGACGCGGTATGTCGTGCAGTGAATATCTAAGACGGTCGCATGTCATATCAGCAGTAATCGGGCTGAATATAGGTATGTCTGTATAATACCGCGATAGGACCTCGGCTATGACCGCCATTTTGTTTACACACTTATGTACGTGTATGTGCATATTACGCGTATCATAGTTGTGAACATATTATATACTCGAGTATGTAGAATTTAGCTCGCATGCTTCAAGAATGATGTGACCGCGGAGACCGCCTTGTTGAGACATGCGAACCGGACTGGCCAACCTGCAATCGTTGATTTTCACCTCACTCGATGGACAAACAATTTTTCAATTCCCCTCTTTGGAAATATTACCAGAGGGAAATAAAATGTGAATTCTAAATTATATAAAATATTGTCAACTACGTCCTATATGTAAATGTTTTTCACTCTATTGAACGCTCAATCGACCACAAACTTTCAATGTAGGGAAACGAATTATGTACGTCATAGGTTGAAAAACCATTTTACCAATATATGTTGTTATTTACAGTTTTGAGAATACATCCAAGGAATAAAAAATGAGTCTCGAACAAGACAAAAGAATTATTCATCTTATTCTCAGAAGCGATTTATAGATGTTTGTTGCATTTTTCTTTGATCGTTATGCCTCACTTTCATGAATTATTCTCCCTTTGGGAGGTTGAATCCTCTGAGAAATGAGAACAAGGTATCCTAGATTACAAGAAACAATTCTTCAATGTTAATACTTTCAGGGGAAAATTAATTGATTACCAAGCAATTAGCAATTTATATCGGCTTGCATTCCCACAAATGTGGCAAGTACACTGTAAAAAATATTCTGAAATTTCCGATATCAGATGTATATGAAAATTCTGAAACTTGTAATTGAAATCAAGTTCAATCATGAATTCATGAAATTTAATGCAAAATGTGTGAAAACTCATATAAAAATGCATGAAAAATCATAATTCTGTATGAGATATCATAAAATTTCATATGAAAAGCCAAAGAAGTTTTGAAAATTCAATACAAGATGTATATGTTAATTGCTTCACATACATTTCTATGAAATTTAGGAAGCAATTTTTTACGGTGTAGTGGTGGGTGAAGGAGAAGTGAAAATTGACAATAAACGAGTCGCCTAAACTACTTTTCATTCCCGCTACCCTGCGTAGAAATTTCCCCGATCAATAATTGAACCATCCAAGGTCCTGTCTTGACCCAGACCTTTCTAATTTGGACTCAACAGAGCCTGTGAAGAGAGTCGGGCAGAGCCAAACAGGGACTTCTCCAACCCTGCCCGGTTTCCTTCACAGGATCTGCTGGTTTTCATCCGGATGTTCAATTCCTTAATTGCAATGTACTCAATCTCTGCATTTTGTACTTCTTTTGGAATTTTTACTCATCTTCTTACTTTCAATCTCTGTTCTAGCTTTCTAACTGCGGCCACCTTCTTATTTCTTCTTTAGAAATATCTCCTAAGAGAACATAAAACTCTTCGCTGTGATCTGAAAAATTGAAACAATCTCTAACAATGTGAAAAAATTCTACTATCGAGGATCCAAGATACGATAAAAGTATTCCGAAGATTCAACAAAATTCTTGAATACATATTGATCTATGTAGTTAGGTTACCTTTTACGTACAAGAGATATACACCAACGATAATCACACAAACTTGGTTTCACCGTTCATATCTTACACCTTAATTAGAGTATGGATAAATTGATCCTGATTCCACGTTTTCATTTCCATTCTTCTTTCTCCCATTAACATATCTCCGATCGTTCAATGAACACGATAATATATTCAAAAGCATTTGCCATGATGTATATGAATGAGGTAGGTATACAAGTATGTATCAACGTTGGAAAGGAAGAGAAAAAAAATAACTGGGTTGAGCTTATAACTACACGTAGATTAAAAAGCTTTTCTGATGTTTCGTATTTAAATTGCCTCGTTAATGCGTTCGAATCCTTGACTGAATTAGCCAAGTATGTTTAGAGTTAAGAATCCCTAGATTCAGGGATAAGCGTTGGATGAAACCTGTTTTCCCCTTTATCATAATTAATATTAACGATGAAGAATTTAAATAATGCGATTAATCAACTGTCTGGACTCACTCAACGCTTAAAACCTACATCATGTCCTACGACAATTTATTGAAAATACACTCTCCAGTCAAATTTATCGAATACCTTACCTTGTAACGTACCGGTTGAGCTTTCAAGGTACGTTTAATGATATCAAAGTTATGCGCGTTCAATAGGGTGGACGAAAGGAGAGGAAGGCTTAGCGTGACTCCCACATTCCAGGTCAAGACAATATATTTTGTTATTATATTATTACGTCGCTGGATGGCCAAGAGCATTATGTATTTATCGCTCGAGCATTATTTTTTATCACGTCACAAGCCGGATACACGACGC
This sequence comes from Gonatopus flavifemur, assembly GCA_018340375.1. NCBI lineage: Eukaryota > Metazoa > Arthropoda > Insecta > Hymenoptera > Dryinidae > Gonatopus > Gonatopus flavifemur. The sequence goes on along the minus strand of JAFFJZ010000012.1, from coordinate 4,522,867 downwards.
GCCGTATCTACTCGTGGCCAACTAAAGATTTATCGTTAACGACTGTAGTCTCAAATTGTCTTAGATCGATACGACCTCCCTACTATGAACCTTTATAGAAAATAACCAAGTATGAGAAATAAATAATTTTTACAAAAAAGATGAATTGAAATAACAGCAATAACTTCTACGATGGTACAGCGATATTTCCCTTACACTTTGAATTGATTACTCTATATCATATCATTGAACGGAAAAGAGTAAAAAAAAACACGATGTTTACTATGTAGATGAAAGAGCGTCGAATAAGCATCGGCATCATTACGGATTTCGAGTACCTTTACAGCAAACAAGTAATACGCTTCTTGCCTTTTTTCACTTCGAGAGCTCCTTATTATATACCTTGACTGGCGATCGATACCGCTTGAGACATTATACACCCAACGAAGATTGTGACAGGAGGAGTTTTACACTCGCTTTTACATTTTCTCACATGTGCGTGTACTTCCTCTCTCGCCCTCTCTCTTTCTAGTAGTTTCCTCTTTCACCTACGACTTCGCGGAAGTAATAAGATTATCGAACTTTCATGTTACGTTGGTTATTGTTTTCGCTCTTTCTCAATTTACCCCCTTGTTTCCTCGCTGCTTTTCAAATCTTTCCAAAGTATATAGACAACTCTAAAAGTAATATGCAATAAAAGATCTGGAAACCGAATCGATGATTATTATTTATCACAGAGCGTGGTATCTGTACGTATATCTCCCGTGGCCAATCGACGATTTATTTTTGATGATCGCACTCTTGAATCGGCGCTCTCCGTCGATGGAAATGTAATAACACCGTACGTACGTACGTGCGGTAGTTGGAAAAATCGACATATGCTACCGTGTCATCGATTTCAATAGTCGTTACGTCGCATCTGTCAGCGGATGTGATTGTTAGATGCTGTAAACGGAAGTTGAATGAGGGAAACTTGAATTGAATCTTTTGTTTTATTTTTCAAAGATCAAAGCGGGTGAAAGTAATGTGCTGGAATTGTACTATTGGGCAAAAATCGATTCCCTACCGACGATTTTTGATCTTCAAAGGACTTTCATCGGGTCCACTCGCAAAATCAACCGACGTGGTCCTCATAAGAATGAGATAATTTGCAAGAAGTTTCAAAATCGATTCAGAAGGAATGTCGGCTGAGAATAGACACACGGATTATGGAAATTCCTTTGTTCAACTTCTGATATCAACTCTGATGTAGAAAATCAAGATATATATAATTTTTATGTGAAACCGAGGGGCCGTTCACTCTCGAGTCAGACGATCTTAACGCTCAACAGAGATTCGGAATAAATAATGCGTTGATTCAATAACTAAAATCTGCAGGTACTATTCAGAATATTTTTATTATCAAAAGAATAACGTACACCCACGTGAAAATTTCTTGCTTGCGCCAATACTGACGATGGAAAATAGATAGGCGCAATGCTGACATCCAAGGCTTGGAAATTTATATCGAGCCAACGTTGACTGACAAGTGGCACAATGTTGCACCAATGTTGGGAATCATAATTTCCAATGATCAATCTATCATTGGCTCAAGATTGTGCCAATCATGGTTCATCGTTGTCCCAATATCGTTTGGACAGAAGAAATTAACTTCATACAAACAATTTCATAGCACGGCTGAATATTAATCCAAACGTTAACAACGTTTTGAAGAAATGAGTACCCAATGCAGTGCCAAGCCTGGTCAAAGCTTGGCTCAGGCTAGCCACGATCCTCAATTATACGTCTCCATACAAAAATTCCCGCATCCAATGTCAAAGCGCCACCCTTCGGTATTGTTTCCAACACTCGGTTCGTTTCTCGCAAGCGCTCAACGAACTATGCGGTTGATATATAAGCATCATATAACCTTCTGATTTGAAAATTGTTGTCTTCATCATAGGTCCTTCATCGAAGGAGAGATTTCAGCTGTGCAGACCCATGGACTCGTGGACATCAGAATTTGAATTATACTTGATGTAATTGATTTGTAAGGTAACCAGTAATCATTGAGTTATATTAAACTTATTAACACATCTTGTATTGGATTAACCTATTAACGCCCAGATGATCAGAATTTTCACTAACTTTTCAACGTGTTTATTTATCATGTTATCAGGCCGAGAAAACAAACTCATATCACTATTTCTACGTAAAATTTTATGCTCTTTCAGAACCTGGGCTCAAAATTTCGATCAGACACTCAGAAAAAAAAATATGGCCGATTTAAACGTGAAAAACGTGAAAATTGTCGAAAAAAAATTTTGTCTGCATTTATTTCAACAATGATACCGCGAAGATATCAACTTTAAACTATGATCAGAGGTGATCATGGATCTCAAACATTGAAAAAAAATTTTTTCCAGAAAAATTCATCGACGCGTTTTTTCAAAATGGCGGCGAGAATGAAAAAATTCTATAAAAATCTTAATCTGTGGTTTCCCCGAAAACTATGAACTTTAGAAAAAAATTTCCAAGAACAAAAATGTCATAGAATCAGTCAAAAAACACTTTCAAATTATTACAGAATTTTTGGAGACAATTTTTGAATTTTGGAAAATTCAAAAAAATCCAATTTTTCAGAAATACCTGAAAAATGTTTGAAAAAATTTCAGAATGTTTCTTGACTACTCCCTTGCTGATTCTGCGCGAATGCATTGTTTTTTTCTACTCTTAGCATTACCCAAAGACAACGGCGTGGACGTGGTAGAACTTTGTCTCCTTTGGGGTGCTTTTTTCTCGTGAGTCCCCTTGCCTCTCACGTATCGGGGTGCTTTTTTCTCGTGAGTCCCCTTGCCTCTCACGTTTCGGGGTGCTTTTTTTCGTGAGTCCCCTTGCCTCTCACTTCAAAATTTTTGTCGTCAATGCTTCTTCGCCCAACAATTATTGCACACATAAAGTTCGCATTTTTCACAATAAATCCTCGTTCTTATTGGACATTTCCCATTCGAACAATTTTTCAATTTGTCCCTATTATATCGTGTATGGAATGTTTGACTTGTTTGAGCTTTTTGAATATAATGTTTAGCTATTGAAATACTTAGCTCTTTTATCCCAACTTTCTTCTTCCCATCACGAGTAGCATTGAAAATTACGAGGGCATTTGTAATGGATGCCTGTATACATCTTACAAAAACGACCCATGTCCATTTCTTGAAACGAATACATGGGAGTACATTATTGCAGTGTCCATCATGCACGTCAACACCACCCATAAATTTGTTGTACAAATGAAAAGCTTGCGGAAAAGGTATATCAATTTTGGATCGAGCCTCTGAACTATATATTCTCGAAGTTGATAGTGGACTGACACCGGCAGCAGTTGAAGCTATTGAAAAAAACAATGTATTTGCGCAGAATCAGCAAGGGAGTAGTCAAGAAACATTCTGAAATTTTTTCAAACATTTTTCAGGTATTTCTGAAAAATTGGATTTTTTTGAATTTTCCAAAATTCAAAAATTGTCTCCAAAAATTCTGTAATCATTTGAGAGTGTTCTTTGACTGATTCTATGACATTTTTGTTCTTGGAAATTTTTTTCTAAAGTTCATAGTTTTCGGGGAAACCACAGATTAAGATTTTTATAGAATTTTTTCATTCTCGCCGCCATTTTGAAAAAACGCGTCGATGAATTTTTCTGGAAAAAATTTTTTTTCAATGTTTGAGATCCATGATCACCTCTGATCATAGTTTAAAGTTGATATCTTTGCGGTATCATTGTTGAAACAAATGCAGACAAAATTTTTTTTCGACAATTTTCACGTTTTCCACGTGTAAATCGGCCATATTTTTTTTTCTGAGTGTCTGATCGAAATTTTAAGCCCAGATTCTGGAAGAGCATAAAATTTCACGTAGAAATAGTGAAATGAGTTTTTTTTCTCGGCCCGATAACATGATAAATAAACACGTTGAAAAGTTAGTGAAAATTCTGATCATCTGGGCGTTAATGGGTTAATCAAATAAGTTTCTTCGTTTCAATGTATACAGATATTCTGTGGCCCTGGTTGTATAAAATATTTCAGGTTCGGACTGTACTTCTTAACATGTGTGGAGGGGAAGTAATCGATGTCGGAAACATATGACTCTGAATTTTTATTATATTTTTGCAATCGTTCAACATAGAGTTGAACATCGGCACAACATTGGATCAACGTTAGCGCGGGATTGTCGCAACGTTCAATCAATTTTGGCCGAATATTGACTCAGTACTATTACAGTATTTGTCTCAAATTTAGCAGTCAACATCATTTATGTGTAATAAATGATGGTACCTCCTTTAAATGCATAAAACATCTGACCATTGGCAGACCATCAAAAAATTCGTCTATCAGTCTTGGTTGGTAATGAGTACAAGCATGATCCAATCTTGGATTTAGATCGAGCGACAAATTTTTTCAAGGGTTGCCAATGATGGCTGATTTGACTGCCATAATCGTACCAATGTTGGTCCGTGATTGGCAGAATACATCAATGGAGCCTGTAACGATGTTATCATTTCAAGCTTGCACCTTGCTAACCGCCAAGGTTCGGCCAATCTTTGTGAGTGTTGCGCCATCCTAGTGCCAATCGTCAATTTTCACCTGGGCAAGAGTGAATTACTCGTGGAAAAAGCGAATCTTCCGTTTAAAGAGAGAGTCGAGTAGAATCTGGTCAGGTACGAATCTACGCGAGTCAGAATGAATCATATCGAATCGGAGGTCAATGAAAACGAATCAGTGAGAGGATTATCTACACTAACTGCGTGAACGTAGACATGAACGACTGCGTACCTCAAGATCAGGCTCCACAAGATCTTTTGCAAAGTTCAAGTTTTTGCAAAGGATTTTGAAATAATTTTCCAAGAATGATTCTGGAATTTTCTATGATCTTGAGGTTATTTCCCAAGATTTGAAGAATTACTTCAGTTTTCATAGCAATTCAACCTTGTGTCAGGATTTGTCGGAAAACTCTTGGTTAGATTATATTGTTATATGGCAAAATATTTCCAGAGTTCTCCAAGAATTTTTCAAGAACTTTTTTCGAATTTTTCGAGAACTTTTGTGGAGTTCTTCAAGAAATCTCTTGGAATCCTTCGAAAACTCTTATAGAATCTTTCAAGAACTCTTTTTTGATGCTTAAAGACTTTTTTCGGAATTGTTTACCGAATTCTTCGAGTTCTTTTGGACGAAAAAAAATCCTTCCAGGGATTCATTCTGAAGGGAGGTTCTTTACAAATACATTGCGGATTCATGAAAAGTGCCTTATGAACTCTTGTACAAGGTCTTTGAGAATGCTTTAAGAATTTTTTGGGATCTGATTGTATTCTTGATGAATTCTTCAAGAACACTCATGACAGAATCTATAATGAACTCTTTTAAAAGAGCTCTTTAAGAATTCCTCAAGAACTGGGATGTTGTGTGGAATCTTTCATGAGATTTTATTAAGCACTTGCAATAACAAAATTGATAAAGTATCATGAGGTGAATGAAGCGTACACTGTAAAAAATTTCCATGGAAAACTTGACATAAACGTTTGGAAGTAATTAACACATACGTGCGTTAGGAATTTTCCGTATTTCACCAGAAACTTACTGGAAAATAATAGTAAAAATCCTATACAGTTCGGAATTTTCAATTGAATTGAAGGTGAATTTATATACATGTACCGGAAATTGCTTTTCTATCCCATGATCGGAATTTCCCGGTTGCTTCGTACAGGAAAATTCTGATTATTTTTTACAGTGTGCATTTAAAATAGTACAAAATGAGTGTGATAATGAAATGAATCATTCCACTGATAGGAATAAAGAATGAGTCGAGGTAGTCAGTGCAAATACGGAACGAGTCAATGCGAGTCAGAACGAATCATCCCAAATTATTGAATGCAACTTTACACATAGTAGCTGATCACTGGGAATCATGCGAGTCAGGCTCTTTCTTATTTAATGTATTTGACGTAAGAAAATCAAATGGAGTCGTTTGAATCGTGCAGTCGGGGAACGAGTATTCTTCAACATTAATTTGACTCTTTTTGACTCGAGAGTGAACGGCCCCTCGTGCAAAACAAAGTCTGTTGATTTATAAAATTTGATAAAAATTGTATACAATTTGTATACAAACTCTTTCATTGCATATAAACCAAATACTTTGTTGACTTATTGTACAAAATCAACCCTAGTAAAAATATTTCTTCGAATTTTCTCAGAATTATAACGTATAATATCCATTGAAATTGTATAAACGTTTAAAGTAAAGTATCATCTATAAACATAAAATATATACATAAATATTCCACAATATCGCATTGCGACTTCAGCTACCATAGATTCGTAATAAACATTTACCTTTGCAATTCAAAGGTATAGACATAAATCATAACATTCAATCCTAAGACGGATTACTTCTGCGAAAGTGTCGAGTAAAAGGTGGATCGAGAAACGTGATATAACTGTGAAGTGTAAAATTAAATTGAAACGTTGAAAATCCCGTGGGTGAGTTTAATTTATTCTTAAAATTTACTTCATTACTGTATAATTTTTGTTCATATTGAAGGATCGTTCTCAACTTCTCATCATGATTTATTAGAACAGATTTAATTCTTGATATGAGAAAAACAAGAATCAACTATCATTTTGCTGCCCACCATAGCCATTCTATGAATTTTTTGGAACGAAAATTGATTCTTTACTTCAATAAAAGGCTGAACATTCTTTACTATTTTTCCAAAGATTAATTGTTAAAATAATATAATATAAAGTTGGATTTCATTCAAGTTTTATATATTTGAATTAAACTAATTACTTCGACTAATTGAAAAAAAAATGATATTTCAATCTACTGAAGAAGAAAAGTAAAAAATATCGACATTCTTCGTTGGATTTGACGAAATTGCAACAACATACGGTATCTGATATAATCAAAAACTACGATTCGATAGATTATCTTTAACGCGATAACTCGATCATTACCCTGCTTTTTTCAGCCCCTTTCTCTCTTCTTTTCTCCTCGCATTTCAACATTTAACCTCGTTCGAAAGAGAAGAAAGAGAGCAAATATATATCATAATGTCCACGCATTTCAAGTTCTTACAAACACATGGTTAATTGTAGATATTGGTGTAGCGTGTGCGATGGTAATATAAGTGGATTCGGGTAACTAAAAGCGAACCGGGTGGGTCGAGAGAGTGTGCGAAGTGTATCATAGAGAGGGCATTCGAGCGGAAAAACGCAACTAAACGCCAGTAATTGGAACCTATAGGGAAAAAGAAATGCAGAGTGAAGCGTATATGTACGTGTACATGTAAAAAAAAACAAGAAAATAATTTTTGACGATCCGTCGATGACGTTGACGAGGAAAATTGATGATTTATTGGAAAAATGTGTATCTTTTGTCAACTAATTGGAATTTCATGATACAATTCGTTCTGGTAAATCATCCATCGAGTTTGACACGAAAAATTTTTTAATTAAATTTCAAACCATCCAACAAATTTTCTCAATGCCCATGTATTCAAACATCTATCGCAGCATCATTACGAATTCTATATCTTTCACCGGGAGGTATGATCCCTTTTCCAAGAGAAATCATATAAAATGAAATATAAGAAACGTTTCTTCGAAAAATACTTACATCTTACCTCGTGGTGGGATACAGGAGAAGAAAAAGAAATATATGGTTACGTGGTCCAAAAATCATTTACGATTTAACCTACTCCGCTGACCTCTGGGAATACGACTATCGGTTGAATTTTGTTTTCAAAACATTTACCTCGCCAGTTGAAATACGAAACCTTTTTTTTCTTTTTCGTTTTATTATCCTATGACTCTTCGTGGATAATCTTCGTGAAACAAAGCTTCTCTTTGTTTTGAACAGTATTGCGATTCAATTCAAGAAAATAATATCGTTCGAATTCATTACATAGAGTCGACAATGTTCATCTTTACACTGTTCAATATTATCATTTATATTGAAATTTAATTCGACGATATAGCAGTATTACTTCAATTAACGTGAGAGCATTCCTTTGATTTGGTCCAATATTTATTTCTATTCCAAACTTTTTCAGAAGATCTTCACGTATTCTGATTAATTTGGCTGATCAGAAATTTATTTGATTTGAGTTTGACGAAACTATCGTCAAAAACTTGTCAGAATCGATACTATATAGAATCTCTTCAGGATATCTCAAAATATTGGTTTCAATGTTCGATACAAATCACAAGAAAATAAATATAACCTTTTCCCCCATTGATGCTCAAATAATTATCATTAACAGAGTAAAAAATACAGATCCATTCAAAGAAGTATTACCTTCAATATTTCATTTCATTCTCACGGTTTTTCTAGCGCCGTAGGGCTTGTAAGTAGAACGAAAAAAAGGTTACGGAAGATCAATATTTCATTAAAGTTAATCATCCACCAATCCAAAAGAGATTAATTCTGTCTTCTCGTTTCCATAGAATAACACAGAAGTAAACGTGATATAATAATTAATTATACTCAAACAAACTCATGTTCCTAAATTGAAGTAGATGTTTCAAGACTCTCCCACTCTCGCTCTCACGTCTTCCATTCTACCCTCATTTTCATTATCATCACCATCGTCATCTCTCTTCCTCCTCGATGTTTCTCATACTCTCTATATTTGAACATCCCTGAAGAGAGTCGAAATGACTGCATGTATCCCTGGGATGAGAGTAGAGGGAAGGACGACGATAGTGTGTTCGGTGGCTGTTTCTGCGGTTTGTGCGGGGAATGTTTCCTTCCCTTGTGAACATATCCATACACTTCTCCTCTCTCCCTGGTTTGCTCTTACTCTTGCTCCCTTGATTCGACTCATCGACCGTAACATACTGTTGGCGTGGCACGATAGTGCCTTCGGTTCACTCAATGTAAACCCTCCAAGGCATTTGCTGATTCAAATTAATCACAGCCGAGGCGGCTTACCCCACCACATTCCCTTTACACCATCCTTGGAAGATTTGAGAACATTATACGATGATCGAATCATTGAAATACGATTATCGTGCATTCTTCGCATTGAGGAATATATATCGAAAAGATTTGGAAACGACGACAACGTGGTTCTAGAGTTCGTAGTTCGTATTTCGTAGGTCGTGATTGAATCGCGGCTTAAAAAAACTTAGTGAATAGGAGAAAAAAAAAGCAGAAAGAAAGGATGAAAAACGAGGGAGGGAGAGGGAGAATGCTCTTTGGAAATAGAGCAGAGGCAGTCCATGCTTTTTCCTCATATTCCATTACTTCTTTTCTCCTCACTCCTTGATGAGTCTGCGAGGCGTCTCATCACGCAACATTACCCACCAACCTCTTCGACTTTTCTCTTTTTCTTCCCTCCCTCTCCTTCCTCTCTTTCCATCCCTTCTTCTTTTTCTTCTTCACTCCCATCTTCTACCACTCGTACTCGACCAGAAGAGCACCCCTTGCTGCTTGCTTTTCCTCGCTTTTGCTCCTGCTGCATCTTTCCCGGGCACGGTAACATTAAATCCTCGTATATTTTTCTGACTCCACCGTGACGTTAGTATTTCAATTTTCAGGCTCTTGAGGACTTTGACGTTATTTTTACGTTAAAATCTAGGGGATGTAAAAATACATCCAGCATCTCCATGCAATTATCGTACTACATCAGTCTATTAACTATTGTTCTGCTACTGTCTCTCCTGACAAAAGTATACAAACAGTAATGAACAAAAATTACTATTGGCTCATTAGGGTAGAAGTTGGGGAATTCAGAATCCTCGTGATCCTCTTCAAGAACAAATTTCCAACTCTCTATCATTCGTCCAATATTCCAAATTATTTGAATCTGAGAATTCATATTAATATTGAAGAGAAAAAAAAAGAACTGTCAAGATAAACGGAAAGAAGAGAAAAAGTGCAGTACGATTTCCATAACCACATCAGGGTATAAAACAGATGGAAGGAAAGGGTGGAGAATGAAAAAAAAGGAGGAGGAGGATGCTTGAGGGTTGCTGCTGCCTCAGAGAGAACTCACGAGAGACGAAGGGATAGAATGAGAAGATGGAAGGGGAAGAGGTCTCGTCTCCCTGTCTCTCTATTGATCCTCTCTCGAGGAGGAGCCGCGCGCACCTCGTCTTTTCGATGGAAGAATCCTCTCTCTCTCTCTCTCTCTCTCTCTCTCTCACACACTCTCTTTCTTTTTCTCTCGTGTACGTATAACTGGTCTGTCATGAAAAGACGAAATAATTATTGTTCCTCCTTTGCGTCCGTTTCGAATGCATCCGAGCGATCTATCGTGTTATCTCTACGATGCCAGGGATTGTCCTCATTGGTCGATGTTGTCTTCCCACTCATAGCTGATGCCTCCCTCGCTCATCAAGAGCCGTCCTCCACCGTAGAACAATCACCACGCTTTGAGTTTCGCTTAGAGTTTCTTCGGATGTACATGCGGTTAAATGTCGGAGAAGATTTCTCCCATTGGACACGAGGGGAGCATCCTTCTCATCTTATTGGATGGACCAAAGAACATCCCGGCTCATCTCTATTGTGTTGCGTTTGCGCGTACCGATCTTGATGATTCTCTCCTCTCTCTCCTCCACTTGTTCTTGTATCTGTGTGATCATCCATTTCTACGTATGCGCTGTGTATCATCCAAAATGGCGATTCACCATTTTGAACATTTTATTTTGGTATACAGCATGCATCAAGAGTTATGAAATTCTACTTTCAAAAAAAAAATAAGGTCTAAAGGTCGAAGAGGTTGTGAGTGGGCGGAATGTATAGTAACCTTCTCGAAAACACCCTGATTAATTCAATTTCGTTTGAGATTGTGCGACAGTACGAAAAAGAATTGTTGGAAATTTAGTCGACTTTTTATTTCTTTCTTATATCAAGTTATTGATATAACAGGAATAATCCCTTGTGGAAATTCAATAAGAAACGGATGAAAAGTTCTGTCCGTTTCTACAGGAATTTTTATTCAGAATCTCAAACGCACAGAAGTGTTTTCTTTTGACAAGAATGAAAACTTCTTAATCCACGTAAAATTTGCAAATCTTAAGAAAATATTACTTGGATCAAGGACGTTTCCTTGTCATCAAGACAAGAATATGTCGTTGCTCTTGTCAGGAGATAAGATTTCTCTAAGTGCATGCATTTACGCCGTGCGGATGCGGAATGATTATATGCAGTAGCTAAAATTCAGCTAATACAATTGAATATTTTTTTCCACATTCACTGTCTCATATATTCCACAACTAAATTGATAGTGATGGTACCAAATTTTGCATCTTTTCCTATAATAAAAACATATTGAACGAATAACCCAGTAAACCCTGAGTTCTTAAAGATGAATATAAGATATCCGATGAAAGAAACCTTTAAGATGTGTGTAAAAGATGTCTTATAGATGTATATCAGAAATCTTCAGAAAGATATCTTATAAATGCTTGTATAAGATATCTAAAATATATCTGAAAAATCGATTACATCGGAGTTCTTAAAATATCATCTATAAGAACTTCAATTTCTGAAAAGTTGGCGTCTACCGACTTTGCCTTTTGCATCACTTTTCTGCCTCATTCTCTCGCGTGCAGTACGTGTCAAATGTTGAATCTTATTTATAAAAATGTTATATATCAGGATTTAAGGGATTGAAAGGTGCAATTGACTTGTTCATGGGATAAAAACTCACCAAGTAAGTGTATGATATTTTATTCGTATATCCGTTGGATGTCATTATATACACGGAGAGAAATTTATTTGGAAAGATTACCATTTTATTCGTAAACTAGAACTATTCGGCAAAACCAGACAATAATTTATAATATAACTCCTAATCATTGCCAGCTGTGATGGTAAAAATCCAAATTAATCTCGATTTTTACCATCACAACTGGCAATGATTAGGAGTTATATTATAAATTATTGTCTGGTTTTGCCGAATAGTTCTAGTTTACGAATAAAATGGTAATTTTTCCAAATACATTTCTCTCCGTGTACTTTTTCAAAATCAGCATTAGTAAACATTACCAGCATTCCTATCCTTGCTCTTTACCATCGTTTACATGTATATACAAATAGAAGATCATGCACTTACTTGATGACATCTTATCCTATTTATAAGCGCAATTGCACTTCTTGAATATCTTGAACTATTACAATAATGAATTTATGAACCCGAATACATGAATTTGCAGCATGCTGTCTTCGTCTCGAAACATCTTCATCGAATTCATGTATCGATTCCCTGGTGAAGGTAGATCTCATAATTTTTCGTAATTTCTCATAAAAGTGACAATTTTCCATATTTCCTCATAAATTACAAATTCGGTGAGAAAAATCTAATATTTTCTCCTGGAATTTGTACCAAATGAGGAAATATGAAGAATTATGACTTTCATGAGAATTATGGAAAATAATGATATACATTACCATCAGGGTTTTTGTATGATTTCTGAAATATATCATTCTTCGGATTTCTAATTTTCCTCTCCCATAAGACCTCATTAAGATATCTTAAAAAAGCTTTTGAAAGATCTCATTTCAGATATCTTAAAGATATATGATAGTGTTGCGTCCGATATCTTCAAGATATCTGAGAAATCTCTTTCAGAAAAAATTTTGAGATATCTTACAAAATTTTCAGACATCTTTCAAATATCTAATAGAAATCTGATTGTCTATTTGGGAAAGTATTTATTTAATTACACACAAGAAATCTCCCTCTCTCTCTGCATGAAATGAAAGGATTCGGATCTCAGGCCCTGCTCTGGATGAAGTTGGAGTGGTTTGGAGTAAGATACCCGAGAAAAAACGATGAGATCCGCTAAGATCTAGGTAGATCTCTTCAGATCTAAATTCTGGCAAAAAAGATATACGCAGATCCACAGAAATCTCCAGAGATCTCCAGAAATCGTTTTGAATTTTCCTATATTATTTTGGAATGGATATCAGAAAACTCCAAAGATTGTTGCTTGAGTTGAGATGTTCAGATATAAGTAGATATGACCAGATTTGTAGAGATTCTTGCCACAAGTTAGATCTGATGAAATCTACTTAGATCTCATGAACAACCCATTCTTCGAATACTCCCTAACAATATAATAACCTAAGAATATCAACCCTAACACCACAACGTGTCTCTGGGACGTTTTCTGAACGTTCACAAAACCTCTTCAACGTTCTTTGAACCTTCCATAAACGTTCCAGTGGCACGTTGTGTTATCCGGGAAAAGAGATAGTAAATCGGCCCATCACATCAGCATAGAAGCCAATTCAACGACTTTTTTCTACAGGTTCACTCATCACTCATATCGTCCACCCTCCAAGAAGTTTAAAAATTCTTGTACGAATTCAATGAAATATGATGTCAGAATCATGTTCTTCAAGTTTAATTCGTTTATAGAAACGAAACGAAAATTCATACTCACAAAATCTGATGAATCATTGTTGTTTATCTTCCAGAATGAACTCTTTAGCATTGGAAGCATGATTCAAAGAATGTACTACAAGATTTTGAGTCTCTATAAGCTGAATATTTTGTTATTCGATTGACAATCTGATAAATCATTGGTGTTTATCTTCTAGAATGAACTCCTTAGCATTGGGAGCATGATTTAAAGCATGTACTACAAGATTTTGAGTCTTCATAAGCTGAGTATTTTGTTATTCGATTGAAAATCTGTTTCAATAAACGATTCAAACTTCCGCAACATGTCAGAATCGGCGTTCCCAATCAGAAAACCCGAAATATGCCAATGTTGACAACAGGTGCAGTACAGTGCCAGTATTGGGTCTCCAACACTTGGTCAACACGTACGGGATCAGTACTGGATACACGAAAATACAGTACTATGCCTGTACTGATAAACCAGTACTGAAAACTTAATACCGGCCAGGTACTAACCCAGTGCCGGCCCTGCACTGATTGCGAATAATGGTATCAGTACTCAATCCCCAGTACTGAAAAGCGTTATCATTCCAAACAAATGCCAGTACCCTGCCAGTCTTGGCTAGTACTGGTGCAGTACTGCGCCTGTTGTAAATTTATGGTTGGGTTCTATGGGTATCGATAAAACTATCACTTATGGTAGAGATTATTGAGAATCGAGAGCACTTATGGTTGGAATTTTTTAATGTTCCTGGCTGACGAACGAAAATAATGATCTATCAAAATGAATTTCTCTCAGGGCACTTGTCAATAAAGGTTTTTTGGTTCTTTCCCCTCGTTGTATGTTTTCTGTACGCTTTCTGTATACTTTAAAACTAGACTTAGATCTTGAAGACTAATTTTGGGCCATCAACTTTGAGAATGATATTTTCCTCCCAGAGAATAAACATGTTTTTATTGTGAATTCGAATCATATTCAACCTTCGTAAACGTTAATGCAATTGAATGAAAGAAAAAAATGGTAAAAAAGTATCGATTATTCGACAAATACTTTGTAGGGTCTTTAGAATACTTTTTCAGAACCTAATAACCCATAATTTGGCTGTTTGTAACATAAACAAATGGAATTCTCTATGATAAAATCCTAAAATTTTGGTTCACAAAACGGATAACGCTTTGTTCCTGACTTTGAATCGACTCGGCAAGAGAATAGAGTACCACTCTCAGCCGTAAAAACGACAGAATATCTCAGAATAGCAGGAATTGTTAGTCATACATCCTGTGCCGGTCGTACATCGTGCTCTATAAGTGGCGTGCAGTTGCTCTGTACCAACGACTTCGTGACGGGCCAACGGCATTATAGCAGACACGACGCCATACGACTGACTATATACATATGAACCTGGGTATACGAGAAAAGATAAAACGGAACAATAATGCAACCTCCGCTGGAGCGATAGTTTTCCAAAAATGATGAAAAAGAAAAAAACTCTCATAAACTCGATAATCTTTTCCCGAGTACACACACGTATATAAATTGTCATGAAAAAAGATGAAGCCTATCCAGACGATATTACGATCACGTTGTTGATCCTCTATTCTTCCCCTCCTCTCCCATTCTTGCGCCGACTCTGAAAAAAAAGAAGAATCAGAAGAAGAGAAAAAACGGAGACAGGCTTGGCAACAGTGGCCACTTCTACGTTGGTTCTTGTTCTTATGGGCGAGGCAGTAGCGGTGACATATCCACAACGGTAAAAGGGTGAGAGACAGACAAACCAGAGAGCGAGATGGTATGATAATTGGTGGGACCTGCGAGAGAAAGAGAGAAGAGAGCTACGGAACCCAGAACGCAGGTGGAGGAGATGCTGGATGATGGTTGGTGGGGCTTAAGGTGCAAGCGCGAGATACTCCGGTGGTGGAAGAGGTGATCGAGGAGGAAAGTCGAGGGGCAAGGGGCCAATGGTTTCCATGGCTACCAGAAACCGCAGCAGCCGCCACCGACGATGCGAAAGGTGTCACTGACTCCTGGCAAAGCTACCATGCACCTAACCACCCACACGTACAAACTCACACACATACTTGCGCGCGTAATGCGAGACAGTGCGCGTCGAGTACCTTCTCACTGTCGCTGTGTGTCGTTTCAAGATCTCGGTTTGACTTGCCAACTTACAGTGTGACGCATTTTGCCGACTTTCAGATCCCCATACGTTTGTCGTTTGATCTCGCTCCTGAATATACACATTTGAAATTTGTCATACGAGAGCGATTCATCGGGAGAGGCATCATTGATTTGGAATTCAACATCTAAATTATCATTTATATTATTATACTGTAGATTCGAAAATAATAATCCTGTAAATAAATGAGTTACTCATAATTGAAATGGTACCAGCGTTAATTACACAACTCTTTCTTCTTTCTTTGATACATCTGGTTGCCGTTTCTTTCAACATGTCGAGGAAATACGATTATACGATATAAAGGCAGAAGAGAAATAATTGCGATCATTACTGTGGAACGTACAACAAGAGAATCAAGCTTTTGCCAACATTTCAAGACATTCATACTGCATAGAATTATAATAACCATGACAGTTTCCATGAACACTGTCTTTTTGTTACAGCAGTTCTGTTTGTCACGTTAATTTTAACATAAATTATATGAGAATTCAATAGAAATTATAAATAAATCATATTAATTATCTAAATTAACTAAATCATATCACATACTATAATTCGTGAATAAACCTTGTTGTTATTCGATACAATTCTCGCCCAGTTTTATGATAATGTGGGATAACGAGCAATAATTTTGTATTTAACGTTTCTTTGGTGGAAATCGAAATTCCAGGAAGCAGAAATAGGAACAAATGAAACGTGAAAATGTTTCAATTCCCTCCTAATTTAGGTTTCACTGAGACGGCTTCATTTTTCCCACACGCAAAAAGTGAAATAGCTGTGGCAGCTACTCACTTTTTTAGTACCCCTTTTTCCACCGCTGTAGTTCTAATAATTGAGGCTATAGTGATTTATTAGCTGCTACAGTAAAAAATCGTAGCTGTAACTGCGCAGGTTTTGTGGTTGATATTCGGATAGTCAAATAATTTACCTATGAAATTTTGGCTGTAGCAGCTCCATTTCTTGCGGTTGTTACTAAATGAGTAGTTGTGGGAGCTCAAATATAGCTCGTAGTAGAGTCGTTCCTTCTCGAGTGAAATAATTTGAAAAATTATATATAATTTATATATAAATCAATACATTTTGCATATAAGTTGTATATAAATTATATATAATTTTGACATTTCTTTTCCCGCTCGGGTTCATTTTGTTTATCAAAACCACACAATTCGTCTGAAAGATATCAATAAGACCTCTAAGAGATCCTTACATAATAAAAATTCCATCATCAACGGACAGAACTTCTATGAACTTTTCTTATGAAACTTGTACTAGGGATATCTTTTCAAAAGAACAAGCTTCAGATCTCATAAAAAATATCTTTCGGTGTTAGTTAAGATATCTTAAACATAAATTATCATATGAGTACTTGCTTTTGTTCTCCTTAGAGTCATCAATTCATGCAGAGTTCTCGTACCGATTTTCTTATCGAATTATCGGTGTTCGCTCCAGTTTTTGAACTGGAATTAAAAATATATTAGAATTGATCTTTCAAAAGATCAAGTACTCGAACTGATTTTTGAACTAAGTAAATATTCGTCCTCCATCACAGAATCAATTTCATACGTTAATTATAAGATCCATAGATGTTGTGCAGGTGCGTAGAAACCAAATCCTTGGCAGAGAACTTTATTAACCCGAGTAGAAAAAAAAAGAAATAAGATACACCTGTCTTTCTCTTCGTCTTCTTTTTCCTTTCCTCCTGTTTCATCTGATCTGTGACCCAAGCATGGATATATAAAAAAGATCGTCAACAGCAAGGGTACCGTCGTATGTCCGCCATCTTGCGGATCGTTTCTCATCTTTTACGAGGCTGAACGTCGTTGGCGTGTGTCGTTTCGCCCCGTACGAGAAACAATTGAATGTCGCCGGTGCGGTGGTTTATTTTCGGAAGCTTTAATTTAATTCTTGCTCCGCTCTGGGAATGAGGGAAGTATGAAAGAGAAGAAAAAGATTAAGAAGATTAGAAATGACGAGAAGAACATTTACATACCGCAAAAAGAGAGGATGGGAAAATTTGTCTTGATCCAGAAAACAAAACACCAAGATTACATTAACAAAAAAGTTTTGAATTATCGTTGATAAGGTGAATTAATGGTTTCTTTCTTTTTCACTTCCACTTCTATTTCTGCGATAACAATCTTCATAATGGTGAAACTAGAATCGCGAGAAGCAAGAACAAGCGCAGTAAAGAAAGGGAAAGACCTGCAGTAGCAGCGGTAACAGTAGCAGTAGCAATATCAGAACGATAAATCCATCGAGAGGTTGATCAGAGGACAATCTGCAACCAGTGCACGTATTCTACAGGAGAGAAGAAATGTTATGTGACCAGGAGGAAGGATGGAAGAGACAAGAAAAGAAAACCGCTTCCACGTTCCTTCCCTTGATTTCAGGGGACGTGATTCTTTATTGTTTCAATAACCATCGCGCCTGGTCCAGCCTTATTAGCGAAATAAACCTCTTATAACGAGCTGTGCCTTACGCTCGAGTCGTACTTTATATAAAAATGGTGTACTCGTTTGATTTTCCTACGGAAAGCCAAAGAAACAAGAAGCGTAAGGAGGAGGAGGGGAATTTTCATTCAAGGTCACCCACATTCCCATTTTTTCTTTCCCTGTGAGAAGAATGATGGATGAAAGATAGATTTTAAGATCGTGCGCTCATCGTTCATAGTAAATTGTGAAAAGAGCGTTAAGGTCTATACGCTGTTGGCTTGCTTCCGAAGGAAAAAAGGAAAAATTCTTGAAATCAAGGGAGATCCTTGAGAAAGAGTTCTCCTTCCGTTTCTTTGGAAGAAAGTCAAACGTCGTCCGAAGGGAGAATCGATAGGTTTTTCCGCGTACGGGTTTCCATGGAGACCACCAGCCGAATCGGACGGACGACTATACACGCGATAAGCAACGAGAAAAAGACGTAAAAAGAACAGCGTAACCGCTACCTTTCATCCAAGTTATCATCCTTTTCCCCTTTTTCTCTTCTTTTATAAGTGGGGATAACTTTTGACGACAGTTACAAACCACGGAGGGGTTATATTTACCGTGAGTTCATCAATGATCCTTGTCAACTTGATTTCCATTGTTATCGATCATGGGGGATCTTTGTTCCAGGATGAAATGTCACTGATTAATGAAATTGATTACAATGATCAAATAATCATTTGGATCCATTTGAAAACCAGTTTTGAATCTCATCAATCAATGAGATTACAGGGAAGTTTTCAATAAGGATTACATTACTACTCTAGCGTCGGACTGTGATTCATTAATTTCCAGTTACGTTGCATGGGAATCATCCAAATTTCGTGAAAAACGCATATGATAACAGATGGGATCTCCTCCCAACCTGGAGGGATGGCTCCTCGAGGAGTCTTTACCCACACAGGGCATATCACCTATCAACGTTCTGAGGATATCCCAAAGACATTTCAATAACCCCAGGATCTCTTAAGGACGTCGCCAGGAGATATGTGTTGTGTGAGTAAGACGTCATCTCCATAATATTTCCAAGGAAGAGCTCAAGCGAAATCCGGGAACTTTACCGAGACCCGAAAAACTACAAACGAGAATAAAAATTCCTCTGTTTATTTACAGTGTAAAATATGTTTACTGGAAAATTTTAGTATTTCATTGGAGCCCACACAGCACTTTTGGTCTTTAAGATATCTTGAGGAACTGTTCAGAAAAGTTTAAGGAGTCTTATGCAACATGAAAAGATATCCTCAAGATGTCTAAAACAGTTCTCACTTCTAAAAGACATTTAAAAGATATCTTTTAGAAGATCTGAAACTTTTCTTCCGAGTTTATTTTAGAGACATTTTACACAAATCTTTTAGAAGTAGGAACTGTTTTAGATCTTTTAAAGATATCTTTTCATATCGCATAAGACTTCTTAAATTTGGTTTGAGATATCTTTTAGAACTAAAATGCTGTGTGGGAAGTCATTAACCAGCATATTTGATAAAATATTCCAGCACATTGATTGGAATTTTATTGCGAAATTTGAAATTTTGCAGTATAAAATCCGTAAAATTTCAATACATTTACTGGAAAATGAATTCACTGACATTTTCCAGTTCCAGAACACAATGAATTTCGAATTTTTTGTTTATAGTGTAATACCAGAGTGGACAATGTAATCCTTCTATCAACCAGAAGCTGTCTAGTTGGTATTTCTAGTTAGTGACTTATCCGTTTACTATGCGTTGCTTTCATCGATAGAACTGTTTTTGTTCAATTCTATGGGCGATTCATCGTTTTGCTACGCATTTGATTGCAAATTGTCAGCAAACACGACTTCTGGCGTTTCAAAAGGCCAGTATTGGCTCTTCATTGGCATTACAGGTTCATCAGCGGCCCGTTGAGATCTCAGTAATTATTGTTTATAGAAAGGATTCGTAATTGCAAATATCTTCGTATTTTCCGTACATCAAGATGAAACCCACCTAACAACTCATATCTCGAAAATATCTGATGACAAGTTTATTAAGATGTATTATGCAACACCAAAAGATATCTTTTAGATTTTTTGAACAGTTCTTACTTCTAAAAGATATCTTCCGGAAGATCTCAAACTTGTCTACTGGGAAGATATGTTCTAGATGTCTTGTAGATATTTTTTAGAAGTGAGAACTATTTCAGATATCTGAAAGATATCTTCTGATGTTGCATAAGACATCTTGAACTTGTCATCAGATATTTTGGAAATATGAGTTGTTAGGTGGGTTTCATATTGATATACGGAAAATACGAAGATATTTGGAATTACGAATCCTTTCTATAAACAATAATTACTGAGATCTCAACGGGCCGCTGATGAACCTGTAATGCCAATGAAGAGCCAATACTGGCCTTCTGAAACGCCAGCAGTCGTGTTTGCTGGGAATTTGCAATCAACAACTTTTCTTAAGATATCATCAAGACAGGGTTTGCTATGCAGGACAAAAACGCCTAGTAAACGGATAAGATTTTTATTAATTTTTTATGTAAATATCCCGTGGGCAGGGTTGGAAATAATTCAATTAAAACTCAATTGGACTGAAGTTCAATTAACAATTAAAATTGATCTCTCAAATCAAATTTTCTTCAATTAACAACTGAAATTCAATTATTAATTGAAATTTTTCCAACTGACAATTAAAATTTAAATCTCAATTGAAATGTTTTCTAATTAAAATTCAACTTCCATTTTTCATTGAAATCTTCTTCAATTAACAATTAAATTGAATTCGTCATTAAAATTCTTTTCAATTAATAAATAAATTCAATTGTTTCAGAAACAAGCAACTATTGATCAATGTTTTTTTTTTGTTTTTTCAATTCCTCCATGTGTGTTATTTCAGAAAAATAAAAAACCTCAGAAAAATCAATCAGTTATTGCTTCATTACAATTTTGATCATTAATTGTTTCCTTCGTTAATGATCGAAACTACAATCCTATTTTTAAGTCAGATAGATTTCTACTAGGGTCCTCCATAAGCTGATGGAATGAAACATTCCGAGAAAAAACGTTTATCGAAGTAAGAAAAACGCCCAGTAAGAGCATATATTTTTGTATAGGAAATTCCATCCCGAAACAAACGACATCACGACTTTATATAACACATGGGCTGAAAAGTCCCGGGCCTAACAAAGAGAACACGGTTTTTTTGTTCAAAATTAGCTTTATTCACCAACGTAATCTCCATCAAGAACAACGCAATCATTCCAGCGCCGCTCTAACATTTCAATACCGCTTTTGTAGAACGATTTATCTTTTGCCTCAAAATAGACTTCAATTTCAGCGATAACCTCTTTATTCGAGCGAAATTTCTTACCGAAGAGCATTTTTTTTAGGTCTGCGAACAGCCAGTAGTCGCTGGGAACCGAATCTAGCGAATACGGTGGATGTGGAAGCAATTTGAAGTTCAATTCATGTAGTTTTGCCATTGTTTTTATTGACTTGTGACATGGTGCGTTGTCTTGATGAAATAAAATGTTTTTCCTTAGTCATATGCGATCGTTTCTTTGCAATTTCGGCCTTCAACCGCTCCAATAATGCGACATAATATTCACTGTTCATGGTATTTCCCTTCTCAAGATAGTCGATGAATATTACACCACGCACATCCCAAAATACCGAGGCCATAACCTTTCCAGCCGATTGTTGTGCTTTCGGGCGCTTTGGACGAGGTTCACCGGTGGCTGTCCACTCAGATGACGATCATTTTGATTCCGAATTGAAGTGATGGATCCATATTTCATTCATTGTAACATATCGAAAAACGCAAAAATTCCGGCTTGTTACGTTTGCACACGGCCAAACACTGCTCAGAAGCATAAACGCGTTCTTGTTTCTGATCAATAGTGAGCAAATGCAGCACCCACTTTGAACAGTCCTCATGGTCATCTCCAGCACTTTTTTTGTTGGTAGTATGTTGATACCGACAGAATTCCGACAAAAATTGCATATATTTCACCGGAGACGTCAGTATGTTGTTGATATGACTGGGATACATTAGGAATACATTGGAACTGCTGGAATTCACATCTGTAAAATGTTGGAAAATGCGGGATTTGACGGGCAGATGAATAAATTACGGGAAACTGACGGAGATATTGGTGAGATTGTTCGGGTACGACATATCGTTGATGGATCCAACAATGCTGTGTGGAGGTTGCGGGAAAATGATGGTAATGATTGGATTGACAGCTAACGACCATGTTGGGAGGATACTGGGCATTTGCTGGAGACGATACAGACGGAAATTCCAAGAGAATGCTGGGAAATGTTGGAAATTATATCTGTCAGATGCTGGGAAATACTGGATCAGAAGTGGATGTTGATGGATTGCTGGAAGTCATTGGAAGTGTTAGACAGGTCACTAGAAGATAATGTACAGCGAACGCATTTACTGGAGGCGTAGGAGAATTATTGGACAGTACTATTGGTAGTAGAGTGCTTGACTGATCCGCTGTCGTTGCCGGAAACGCATCGAAAACCGAAAGGGTTTATGGAATGTACTGAAGGATGCTGCGAATTGCTGAGAGTCGGGAGGGAATGCTGTGGAAATGCCTGATATGTGTTTGTGATGTTGAGAAAACGTTGGAATGCACGAGAGTATGTCGGACTCGCGCTGGGGTTCAGGGTTTTCTGCAGGGTAATGATTGGGATTGTTGGAGACATTCTACGTGCTGGATGATGCTGGAGGATAGCTGGAAAGATTGTCAGTGAGTTAGTAATCACCTGGAAATACTTGGGAGTGATGGGATCGTTGATGATGTGTCGGCGGTTTGCTGTCGTGGCCAAAAGTGTTGCAGATGGTTGCAGTTCACCGACAAATCATTAGAGATCTCAAAACCCTCGCAGAATTTCCAGGCGATTACTGACTTACTGTCAATCTTCCCAGCTATCTTCCAGCATCATCCAGGAATGTCTCCAACAATCCCAGTTGTGACCATGCCAAGAATCCGAAACCCAGCACACGTTCGACATATTCCCGTCCAGTCCAACGTTCGTTCAACGTTTGCAACCCATACCTGGCATTTTCACAGCACTCTCCACTTGATCCCGCAAATGTTGTCGGTTTCCGACGCTTTTTCGGCAACAACTGCGGGTCGCCGACAAATCCTCCACGACCCTAACACGTTTCCAGTATTCCCAGGCGATTGCCAACACAGAAACAATCTTCCCAGCTATTCCCCAGCATGCTCCAGAGCGTGAGATGTCTCAAACATTCCCAGTCACTACTCTGCAAAGAATCTACAACCCCAGCACAAGCCCAATACATTTCCGTCCATTCCAACGTTTGTCCAACATTCACAACCCATACCCGGCATTCCCCCTGCGATCTCCAACAGTCAACAGAACTTTCCAGTTCATTCCACAAATCCTGTCGATATCCGACGCCGTTACGGCAACAACAGCGGATTCCCAACGAAACATCAACGACCCCAACTACGTATCCAATATTTCCAGGCGATTCCCATACAGCACCGGGAGGTTTTCTGGACGTTCCAAAAACGTGCTTGGTTACACAGAGAACATGCAAATAACGTCTCATGATGTTCTAAAAACGTCGCATGTATGTCGGAGGAACATGCAAATGTCCCGTTTAGTTCTATTCATGTCTTCTTGCAATGTTCTTGGGACGTATTCAAAGAAAGGTTTTTACAACGTTCTGCGGCGTTGCATATATGTTTTTAAAAGGTTAGTTTTCATGGAAGCACGTTTAGAAAACGTGGAAAGAACGTCCCGTAGTATATGAAAAGAACGTGCTCGGTACGTATTCATGTGCATCAAAAGCGAAGGTACTCTAAACATTTGGAAAATATGTGCCTTGGGCACCAACACACGCGGAACCAAGATTATGTTTATAGAACATTCAGAGAACTTTCTGTGCTGTCTGGGTTACCAACGCAGTGACAATCTTTCCAGCTATTCTCCAGCACCATCCAGCACGTGGGATGTCTCCAACAATCCCAGCCGTTACCTTGCAGACCTTCTACAGTCCCAACAGGAGCCCGACATATTTCCATTCTGTCCAACGTTCGTCCAACATTCACAACCTATACCTGGCATTTCTACAACGCTCCCAGTGATTTCCTGCAATCTGCAGCCGCCCCGAATACTTCCGACAAATGTCATTCTTTTCCTACCGCATAGTTTCCCAACATCTCCTGCCATCAGCCAACAAGAACCAACCCAATCTGCAAATCCGTCACTATTCCCGCAAGATTCGAGCACCAACGAATCCAGTATTTTCAAGTACTTCCCCAATCTTGCTGGAAAACGTACTGGCTATGAAACATCCATGCAACTCCAGCATCTGTTGAGATTATGTTGGGATTTCTTGGATTTGGTTATAAGGGAGAGCTTTCTCATAGTTAAATGCTCATGCAATATAAAACCAACACGTTCTTTGGATATTTTTACGATGTCAGCCAACTCACGCGACTTCACTTTTCGATCATTCAAAACGTTTTTGTGGATTTTTCAAATGTTTTCTGGTGTTACCGCCTCATTTGGACGTCCACTGCGTTCTGCATCATCGGTTTTTCTACGACCACGTTTGAAGTCAACAAACCAACATTTTATTGCAGTTTCTGATGGAGCGGAGTACCCATAACACTTTTCAAGCCATTGCTTCGCTTGAACAGTATTTTTTCCCATCAAGAAGCAGTGTAAAATTGAAACACGAAATTGTTTTTGATCCATTGTTTTAGAAATAACAAACCCATACAACACTGGATGTCCCAGCAATGTTGACAGAATATTACATTTGGAATGTGTAATATTCTGGAAAACATCTCAAGAAGATTGTCAGAATGTCTGCAGAATGTCTCATGTCACCACATTTGTAACATTCTGGAGATATTCTGAAACATTGTTGAAATCATTGAGGTAACATTCTGGAGACATTCTGAAATATTGCTGTGATCATTTCAGCGATATTCTGTACGGAAAAGATGTCACAATCACATATATTAAAAATTTAACAAAATATTACTTTGGGTTGAAAAAAAATTTCTTCAGAATTTACTTCTACAAATGTTCAATGAGCTTGGCCAGAATCACTTGGAGTGGAAGAAAACCTGCTCCGAAATCGATTATTAGAGAGTTCCCCTAGTGGGGATTGAACCCGGGTTCGGTGAGTGAGAGTCAAGGCTTCTATCACTTCAACAAATCTCCGAGATGACGGTACCACTCTCAAAGTGCTATTGTAATCATCGTGATGGGAGTTTGAAGAATTCATTTCCGTGAAATGAAGAACAATCGATTCAGAATCTTCTGACACAAAAAATCAGTAGGTCGTGGGAGAGAGGTTTTTTTCGACCTCGACTTTGAAATTTTAAAGGGCTGAGTAAGATCGATGGAAAAACTTTGAAAATTTGTTGCCGTGGGATATAGACTGATCGATTCAGAATCTTTTGAAATGGAGAATGATTAGCATTTGAGAGGACAGTTTCTTGAAAAGTGCACTTCTAAAATTTACTAAGTGCTGGAACAAATTGATGAGAAACTTCCAAAAATTTGTTTTTGTGGTATATATAGACCAATCGATTCAGAATCTTCTGAAATGGAAAGTGAATAGGTCATAGAAGAGGCGTTTTTTTCGATCTTGAATTGTAAATTTTATCAAGTCCTGGATGAGGTGTATGAAAATTCATTTTGCTTCATAAAATATTGCTACTGTCATATTCTCAAAATATTTCATTCGCGACAAATTTAGCATATTCCCCATCGTAGATTTTCAAAACATTACAGATCATTATGTGTGCAATATTCCATTAGGAAGATTCTCAGAACATTTTCAACGAAATATCGTATCTGCAATATCCATAGAATCTTGTATAAGTATTTCACACAAAATGTTCTGAGCGAGATATTGTAATATTCTAGAAATATTACTAAGACATTAGGTGCTGTGTGGGAAAGTAGCGTCACTACTAGTGCAATAACTCACAAACTAATGAATAGAATATCATGAAATTTCGACAGCTGTCTTTTGAAGGTTAGTACTAACTGAAAAACAGGTGAATGCAGTAAAATTCGCGCTATCTATGTGTTAGGCCCGGGACTTTTCAGCCCATGTGTTAAATATATCAAACGAAATAAACAACCCTATTTGTTTCGCCCTTTCTTTATATTGCTCATTTTAGTTCGTTTAGGTTTTTATTTTTGCCGCGTCATTTGTCGCAACCACAGCTTACTAAACGAAGAAAATTTTGTAGCAGAGACCTTAGTGAAAATGGGAGCGTAAGAAGGGTATAAAGCGACGCGGGGGAGTATATGAAAAAGTATCTAAGCGCAAAAGGAGCGGGAATTGAAACATTTTACGCTTCATTTGTTCCAAAGTTCGCTTCCAACGGGCGGAAAATTTCACCAGGGAATCCCCATAATAATAGCAGTTTTGGGACACATGAGCGTTTGTGAACATTTCCGCTTTAATTTTTTGAAAACTTATAGTATCATGTGTCAGATGCAAAGTTATCTTCACCAAAATAAGGTATAGAATGCCATAATGAAAGGAAAAGCGCACATAACCCTGGTAAAAATGAAGCGTATACACGAAGCACGAAGGAAAGGCATACGAAGCGGAAAATGTTTCAATTCTCTCCTCCTGATGCGTGTGATGCCCGCTTGTTGTAAAGTGATCAAATCATACGTTCCATATACGTTTCATAAGCTTTCGATCCCGTTTCACACACCCTTCACGTGAAGTAATGGTAAGTTACATTTAGCGCGTGCGAATCATACCTATTCTGATTTCAAATGATATCTTTATGCGGGTTATCCCAACGACGATTCATCGCTCAATGGATAAAACCCTCGTCTGCCATGGGGAAAGTCATCTGTTCGATTCTCGTTGTGAGGTACAATTTTTTTATTCAGGTTTCATGAAATTTATACGCTTCTTTTGCTCCAATTCTCTCTTCATGAACTCTTTGTATCCCTCCCATTCAAGCTCCATATACTTTTCATGACCGTTTCGGTTACCGTTTAACATACGCTTTGTTTACTCTTCCTTCCTTCACGCTTACATTTTCACCAGGGAAATGCTCATGTGTCCCAAAACTGCCATTACTCGTGTGGAAATCAATCCTGGGCATTTTAAGGTAAGCCTTGGCCCCATGGGGGTATATCTTAGGCATCCAATACAAGGTTGCCTACCCCCGGCCCATGTGGGCCCCAGTTGGGGTTGCCAGTATATTCCTGGAACATTTCGATCCAGGTTGTTGAGGGTTTCTGTAACATTTTGATTCGTCATGTGCGAAAATTCGTTAATTAGTTCAACAGGGATAGCTATTTGAAATTCTGATCCAAAATAGTTTCCCTAAAACCACGAAGTAAGATAAAAGGAGACTCATCTCCGTAAAACTGAAACTTTTTCGATTCAATTCCATAAGAGATTCGTCTCCTTTTATCTTACTCCGTGCCTAAAACCAACGATACGATCAGCGTAGCAATCGGTTATTTTAAAATGAACGCGGTTCTCAAACGACCCGCTCCAACGTATTACCGTCGCGCGCATTTTGACGACAAAATACAACGCATGCGCAAATGTCGTGTTTTTTTTGCTAGTGTTATGGCGTCTACCGCGTTTTTCTTTCAGACCATGAACAACTGGAAAACGGCAACATTTTTTAGCATTAACTATACTCTGTACGTATAGATCGATTTTTATTTATATAATTGAACGTAAGGTTCATAGAAAGCCTCTTTCTTTCGTTTTCAACTCAACCGAACGGACTTGAACAGCGAAGCCTATGCCGATTTCAGAAGAATCCAGAAGTGCTAGTTCCGCTTGGTTATTATCTATGTTGTGCTTTTGTTTTGTATTTACTTTTTCAACTAGTTCGAAAGTGTGTTATCTCCCATTATTTATTAAATTAAACCCTGTTCCTAAACAAGTTATACACTTGAGCCTACTTGATAGTGAATATTCATCGAGATCGATCTCGTATCTGAATCTCAATGTAGAAATCGGTAAGGAACTGTTAGATTTTTCATTACTTTCATCAACTTTTATTATTTCATTCAAGTGTCATTCGTTTTTTCTACTCGAGTATATTGAAATGAAGTTATAATTAGGTTTGTTTATAATCATTACTCAGAATTCAAATGAAGTTTGAATCGTTTATAGAAACGAAACGAAAGTTCCCACTCAGAAGAACTGATGAACCATCGGTGTTTATCCTCTCGAATCAACTCCTTGGGGTGAGAAAAATCATTCAAAAGATGTGCATCGAGATTTGGGCTTTTAACAGCTGAGTATTTCGTTATTCGATTATCAATTCGTTCCAAGAAACGATTTAAACTTCAGTCACATTACTCAGAAATATGAATGGAATTATGAAATATCTTGTCTGTTGACTACATAAATATGTAAGTATGTTGATACAAAAGTAGCGTCTACAAACAACAAAACCACCTAATTTATTGGTTAGTTGTATGTTTATTTACTATCATGAGAGTTTTGTTCAAACCTCAATGTAACTCCAGCACAATATCTCTGTTAACTAGATCTTTGAGCGATAACATCCTCCAATGAAACAATCATATCTTAGCATGATAGAAACAAGTTACGCTAGAATATAGCATAGTTATGATCCAGGAAATATACAAAACTTGTAATTTCAAGTCCATCGATCCACCCTTGTCCTGTATTGAAGTGTGACTTGTACCATTGGTTATACTAGAAGAGTCTGTTACACAATGATATCTGTCAGGCTAATGATTTGTTTTCTCATATGAAATATTTAGTCACCTAGTACTCGATATTAGCAAAAGAGAACTAAAATCAAAATTGTCACAAGATTCTTTTGATTAGTCTGTGATTTCAAATATGTCACGCTGAATCGATGTGCTATTAGCGGACATGTTGCACAGGATTTTATTGTACGAGTCAAAGAGAGGTGGTCGCTTGGAAAAACATTTTCACTCTTGAATCAACGATTTTTAATGATACAATGAAACTCATGACCATAAAGTCGAGAGCTAACAGTGGAAAAACAATTATATAATTTTTACTAGGCATTTTGTACAAAGTAATTAAATGGTTCAACGCATCATTTAAACCCACGCTGAGAGAAAAATGTGATTATATTGAAAAACTATTCCCTCCAATATTATTCATGGAATATTTTTTCAACTCAATTAAAAATCATTTCATTGATTCAAGCAATACTTCACAATGACTCTTCTTTCTCTCAGTGCACTCATTGAATTTTTTTAATGAAAAAATATAAAAATTGTGTCTATCGATGGTCAAAGTTGCAGCGGTAGGTCACAAGTTTCACTGTCATGTGAAATTCCCCTGATTCAAATTTAGAGAATATATTTCACATCTCTCAAATACCCACCTGAACATACAAATCATGTTATTCTGAACGATTCTCAATACGCAAAGGAAAAACATAAAGTATTAACTTCTACACAAAATATAAATGTTTTTATTTGTATACAATTGTAATTTCTATACACATTACTCAGTCATGATGATAATAATTTATAAAAGGTAGATGTGTCTCAACATACGAATCGCTTTGATTACTTTTCCGCTTACGTTGATACTGCACAGATATATTTATAAACAAAGAAAAAAATAAGAGATACATGCAAGGGAGAAAATAAAATACGTATGTGTGTGCGTGTGTCTCTCCTCTCTGGTTGTCAGAATCGATAGAGCTCCTGCCGAGACTACCCCGCGAAACACGAATTCCCGGATTCCACCACGTCGTCGCCACCCCTAAAAACCCCATTTCCTGCCAGGAGAACGACGCTCTGTGCTCGCTGTGCTAGCAGCCAGCCTGCAAGCAACATTTCCTCCCCTTCCTCACCGTCCTCCCTCTGATCCACCCCTTTAGGGGTGGTTCAGTGTGCTCCTCGAGGCAAGGCACCCGCATTACCTCTGGACGAGAGAACTTGGAAAGAAATCCAGCACATTAGACAGCCTATGCATATACACAGTTGTACATTTTTGTCAGATAAATGCAGACGGTAGTTGGAAAACCATTAGATTCATCTGTACATCTTTAGATGTATGATATATCGGAAACCGTGTAAATGTAGTACGCGAAAGAGAAGGGTTTGAGAGAGAAGAGAGTATTGCTTAGTGAATATAAGGAAAGGGCCGAATACAATGGACCGCTACAAAGATTCGGAAACGTCGAGACCCACGATTCTGAATGGGAGACGGATGAGGACTTTGCCCCGACTCGATCTCCAGGACAATGCATCTTGGAAGACGAATGTTAACTACGACTGACTGACGATAACGTGGTTAACTCCTCTGGAGAGAGTAGAGAGATAAATGATGTATGCTACAACTACCTGTCTCGCTCGAAAAGAAATTTTCCGAGTGTCATTCTATTGAATAATATAAATATCCTAAATCAATTGCTTACAATGTTTTTATCGTATAAAAGGATGTATTAATATTCATTAAATATTCTCGTTCATGTTGACAGTGATGAAATGGATACTAAATTTCGGTGGAAGAAGAGAAATTTTATCAAGAAGACGAGCAGAAGATCAAAGGAAGTAAAAACAGCAGCGGCCAGGCAGGTGTCACCCTCGTTCGACGATCTCTTGGACGATCCTGATCAAAGGTAAAGTGTACAAAAAAGTTAATTGGTCGAGTAATGTGTTTGAACAAGGCTCATCGGTTTTTTCTTCTCTATCTTGCACCTCCCTGTACCGTTACGACCCATGACAGTTGCCGTAATTAATTCACCGATGTTCCAATTTATAACCGTAGATAATTGATAGATAATTGTCTGAATCAACATATCGTAAAAATAATGGTTCCCTTTGGAATTGATATATAGAGAAAAATATATTCCATGGAATAAGCTTATTCGCGTTGTGTGGACTTGTGCTCTTTGTACAAGAAGGAAAAAAAGCAGAATCGTGCGTGTCAGGTTAATTTCTTTTGTAGGTAATAAAAGGGTTTAGTAAGACTGGCTTATATCGAAGAAGGGGCCTTTATATTTTCGAAGACAATCGGTTGGGGTTGTCGTGGACATCGTCGCTTGGACTAAGTATAACAAAGAGAGGAGGAGGGTGGAGGGGACGGAGATGTAAGAGGGAAGTTCTCGTGGAAGGTAGCGTGTCCGGTATCTTGTTGCGGGATCGCAAGAGACATTTCGTCCCCCAAGAAGTCAAGTCAGTCCTGGGTACCACAAATGACCATCGGCAACCAACCACCCACTCAGCAGGTTACTAGGCACGAAGGAGGAGACTTCGCGCACGAAGTCAACTTTCTTCTTCTTCTTCTACCCCTTCTCCTTTTTCCTTATCCTTCACGACACACCACCCCCTTCTTCAACTTGTTCAACTCGTATCTTCCAGTCCACGTCGACGAAGATGAAAAGATAAACGGATTTATTATAGAGGTAGATCCGATGGATGAAAAAAAATCAAAGAAAGCCAGTACTACTTACATTTAAAAAGAATACCTTGATGGACTCTATCGGTTTGATGTATCTCCCTGACACACACTTTTTTTGAATTGATTCTTGCCTCTTTTTATGGAAAAAGGTATATTGATGAATCATTGTAATGAGAGTTACAGTAGGTCGAGTGAATGGAGAGGCAAGAGAGAGAACAAATGAAGGAGAGAGAAAACCCCTTCTCCTCGTTTAAGTCAGGTTGAAACAGAATTGTTGTGTCTAAATGTCCATAAGGGAGACGAAGTTCTTCGGTTCATTTATGACTCCATACTTAAACAATCCTCGTGAAAGAATATATACATGGGTTTCCGTTTCAATCCAATGCGTATGAGTTCAGTAACTTTTTCTTAAAGTTTCATAACAGAATGAGGATCTGGTTCGGGTTTTGTTTAATCGCTTATTTATACGATTTCGTTGTTTTCATAATGTTTCTGTATATCTTTTATCAAGAAGAGTACTGAATTCTGTTTACCTGGTTTCTTGAAAATTATTGGAAAACATTGGAATTTCGAGTAAGATGCACCTGTTGATGATTTTTTGATTGATTCATCCTTTCTCAAAATGGAAAAATAATGAAGAATCAAGGAGGAGTCGTGCAATAGCGTGATGCTAGTCAAAGCTTTTGTTATAAATCATTGAAAAATGGAATTTTATAATCAAAATATCGCTTTATACAGATATATGTTCGTTAGAGAAGTTCTTCGTAGAGAGATATTCTAATTAGATTACTTTCTGAATTTCCAAATAATAATTGATTTCTG
Source organism: Gonatopus flavifemur (assembly GCA_018340375.1). Classification (NCBI taxonomy): domain Eukaryota; kingdom Metazoa; phylum Arthropoda; class Insecta; order Hymenoptera; family Dryinidae; genus Gonatopus; species Gonatopus flavifemur. The sequence continues at coordinate 4,490,633 of JAFFJZ010000012.1, read as the reverse complement.
AAGATGCAATGATGTGGGAAAGTTTTACTCCAACTTCAGGGGAATTTTGTTACACCAGGGAAAAGGTACTTCAAATTCAATCACTCTTTTCACTAAGTTTTCGAAATCATTGTTTTCAAATTTGATAAACTTCATCTTATCTGACTTTTATACGATAATGTGTAATGAGTTTTGATTACCCTCTAATTCAGGAGGATGTGAAAAGAAGAATGCAGTAGTCAAACAGATGTCTAAGCATAAATTGGTTTATCCAAAAATTGTTTCAAAGAATTTATGAAAGACGAAGTTTCAAACTTTTTTTGTTAACTAAGTAGCATGAAATGTTATTTTTTTCCTTAAGAATTAAATGATGAAAGGAATTCAGGATTGCTAATTGATTTCAATTGGAGATTGGATTGTTGAATTGAAGACACGCTCCCTTCTCTTAATTCCTATTATTTATGAATTTCATTTAGATCGCAAGCAGAGAAGAACAGTAATGAGATATCAGGATACAATTGAATAGAATATGGATATGAATTCGAGAAAAAAAATGAAAATATGCACCCACAGATGAGGAGAGTTTGGAATAGGTGTAATATTAAGGGACTACGCCAGTGTGAACGCTGAAAATTTAGGTGATTTTTTGGAGTTTTTTTCAAGAGAAAAGTATTTTAGCGAATGTTTCAAAAGTTTGAGAATATATTGACCTGTCACTGGAGTATGTTATATAATTTTTCTGTACAAAAATATTAAAATATCCGCAACCTATGCGCTGCTTTCAAAAAAAAAAAAAAAACAACAACTGAAATAGAAAAAAAATGATAGTGAATTACACTGTATTCTCCGTACCGTGAACGAGGATATTTTTGATTGGATAATAATTGTCAATTTGACATCGGAAATACGGCAAAAAAACAGAGACTTTTTTCAAAACTCTGCCATTTTGTCAGATTTGATGTTGTCGAAGTTTTAATCTATTATTGAAACGGATTAGTAATCGAATAACGAAATACTCAGCTTTCAAAGGTCTAAAACCTTGCAATACATCCTTCAAACGATGTTTGCAGTTCCAAGGATTTAATTCAAGTTAAACACCATTCATTTATCAGGTTTTGTGAGTTTGAATTCTTGTTTCGTTTCTATGAATGATTCCAACTTCAAGAACATCAGATTTGGATATTTTGAAAAAATCATAGTTAATTCTACGTCATTTTCATTTTTTTTCTTTTTTTTATTTCTTCAGCCACTCAAGCGATCGGAATCATGGCAGCACACTGAAAAAAAAATTTCTTTCAACCAAATGAATAGTTTATTTGTCTTCTCTCCATAAAATATTTCTTAGGATTAATGAAATATTTAATCGAATCAAATAATGGAATGCTTGCCCTGAATAAATTGGTCTTCCAAACAAATAATTTATTCACCACAAGTAATCAGTTTTTGCATCCAATTGAATATTCAATTTCCACAAATGAATATTTTATGGAAAGAGGACAAATAAATATTTTTTCCAGTGCAGTTGAGCATAGTGTTGCCGCGATATTATCGTCGATAATTGAGAAATAATCGATTATCTCAATTCTTACACGTTCCTATGGAAGATATAATCCACGAATCTTCGATTATGCCCATAATGAAACGGAAGAATGAATAATCCCAGACTTTTACACAAAATAAACCAAGATATGCTTCCATTTATCGTTACGATGTATCGATAATTATCGTTACGATAATGTAAGAATATTTTGATTCATTTTGTTGAAAAGACCAAGATGATCCATTATCCCGTTTCATTTAGTGCACAGTCGAAGATCTACGCGTTAAAAGTTCCACGAAAACCTGTCAAAATTAAGATAATCGATTATTTCTGAATTTCGACGATAATATCGCGGCAACACTAGTTGAGCAACTTGTTTTCCTTGACGCCTTCAAAGGCAGTGCATGAGTCGCTCGCATTCAATATTTTTGTATAAAAAAAATCTTATAACATAGTTCAGTTATTGCCCTGGTGAAAGAAACCCATTGATTCTCGCTAAATCTCATTCAATCTTGCACAATGTTCTGACCAAATCCTATTAAACCATTTTCAATGAGATTTAATCAGATGAGTGTATTTTTCCAATGTGATTCTAATTTAATCGTGCAGAATGTTCTGACCAAATCCCACTTGATTCAATTCTGTCAGATTCTATAGATTTTTCAACCAGGGTGGTCCATATATTCTTAAACTTTCAAAACATTCTATGGGATGCTTTTTTCTCAATAAAATTCCAAAAAATTCACCTATATTTTGAGCGTTCACACTGGTATATCTCCTTGAACAGATTTCATCAGTTTATAGAATAATAACTCATTTATAGTTTTGAATGTCGTTATAATTTTATGATTTTTGTACTGATGCAGACTTGAATCCTGATGAAGCCTTCAGAGGATCGAAATGTACGTTAGGGGACGCAGACGCCAGGATAACAGTTGGGTAGTCCTCCATTTCACTTAATACTGTGATGGACAGATTACTATTCCCACTTCACCGCAATCTGATGAATTTAATGCTTCATTAAGGGGATACCAGCAACTCCTGAAGATGCAGCCAGACCCATTGATTAGAAAAAAACACAACCAAAACTATTCCGACAAATCACTCGAAAACGAAGGAAAGAAACCGCTCTGACCTTCTGCAATCAATAGAGATGATCTGTACAGAGCGATATTTTCCTATTTCATTGCTTTATCTTCGAATAATTTGTCAGCAAAGATTTGGCCTCGGGTTGCATTGTCGTCAGGGATCGCTGATATCACCTCAACAATTCAGAAGTATCGTGGCAGTTGTGTTCTCAATTCCGAATTTTGGTCAACGAATCACAAGGTGCTCCTGTGACCTGAAATGAATTTGTTGCTAATATTCACAATATACAATACAAGGATGAGACGATAGCGAACAGATAAAACAGACTCCCAAGAATGCGGAATCTATTCAATCCAAACCTACTCACAGATGAAAGAATATTTTTTCTTACTTCTGTATTTCCAGTTTGAATTCCGAAGTTTTTCTTTCGAGGCAGCACTACTAGAGCCATCTAGTGGAATCATACTGTACTTCATTCTCCCGAGCTGGAGTAAATTCATTCCCCTATGGATAACATATGTATCAGTTGAAAAGAATTTATATTATTTTTCTACATCAATTATGAAGAAAAAAGATTCGTTTTCAATTATTTAGTACTCACCAGTTACTGGTCTGAACGAAACTGAATCATCATTTAAATAATCTCATAATTCAAAGAATTTATACTCAACGGGATACCAGCGTACCATCCGAGTGAAGATTTTGTCTGCAAGATTTCTCCGAACTGAATTCATAAAACAGTCTGAAATTTTCAGGGGGTATTCTTTGATACCTTATAAATTGCGGTACATAGCCCGAATTTCAAATTTCAAAAAATAATTCTCTTGTACTGACTGAGAAAAGAAACTTTTTGTCGAAATTTGAAATTCGGGCTATGTACCGCAGTTTATAAGGTATCAAAGAATATTCCCTGAAAATTTCAGACTGTTTCAGGAATTCAATTCGGAGAAGTTTTGCAGACAAAATCTTTACTCGGATGGTACGCTGGTGTCCCCTTAATATTCGATGTTTCTTAAAAAAAAGAATCAGAACTGAGAAAATAGAAAAGAAACATTTATAACATGTTAACCTATCGCAGTCCCAAATCCTTCGATGGTCAATAGATAAATTCGTAATCTAATTGAACATTATACTCTTTGGGTAACACTTTTATCAAATGATTCTTTTTAGTTATTCAAAGTGGATGTGATCACAATTGTATTATAACTGCATTAATTGAGAATTTTCCGATATGAATTGAATAATACATCATTATTATTTATTCAACAATCTTTAAGGCCATCCCATAGTAACTGAATTGCCGATAAAACAGTATAGCTGTATTTTTTTTTTAGTTTAAAAAGAGACTAGTGCCAGCTTCTATGAGAAATAATTCATTGTATCCCACATTTTACGGTAGAAAGTTATAAATTTCTAGCTAGAGATTTTTTAAAAAATAAAAAAAGAGGAGGAAATGAAGTATGCATGTATCCATACGTACCTTAACGAGTACCTGTAAAATAGCGCCATCTGGTATGGAAAGTACATATCCCAGAAGTACACCATCTTATCAAGGATACCCAAGTGAAACAGAGAAAGAGAACCGTGTACGACCGTGTACGACCGTGTACAAGTGCGCGCCCGTACAACTCTCGTATCGTTTCCTTCACAGGACAAATCATATCATATATTCCTTTGGTTTGGCATTGTCGTTGTCATAAATACGTGTTCCTTCACCTCATCGTTGTGTCGTTATTCGTGTTTCACCTCGCGAGTTATAATTATTTTTTATTCCTTGTGTTCATCGTACTTGATTCATTTTGCATACCCTCATAACCTTAAACAGAAGAAAGAGAAAGAAAAAAGAGAGAGAGAGAGAGAAGGAAGGAAGAAAAGAAGTAAAAGAGAAAAAAGTAGCAAACTGATACCATTTTCCTCCTATGCAAAGTACAGAATCCATTAGATTTCCTCGTTGGCATTTTTCTTTCGTGTTTTTTATTTGATTTTTCCCTGGAAAAAAGTGTTTCGTGGCGATAATACGTGTATATCTGGCTGTGGGTGTACATTTATATGTGTATATACATATATGTATATATATATACACACATATATATGTTGATGCAATTGTGTATGAAATTAACGAGCGTTGACAGAGATCTGCCATTTGCCGTAAGAAATAGTGAATAAACGGTCGACGAAAATGATTTATTGATTGGATCAAATCGAACATTGGTCAAATTGATATCCCAATTAGGAGAAAAAAAGACAATCCGCATATTCGATCCGTTCAAAAGAAGCAGGAGCCATCTACGTGGGTGCTAGAGTTTGAAACTGGACCGACGATCAAGGTTAGTTGATATTATTGTTTTTTTTTACTTATTCAATATTGTAAGATATGTTCTGTATTGTACCTGTTAACTTGTTCATATTCGATATTTTTTTTTTTCATACGTGCGTCATTAATTTCCCGTTTGATTTTCAGGTATGTATTGTTGCAGCATTCTTGAAATGAAGATTTATAACAACCCATCCAGCACAGGGATGATACATATGTTGAAGATAAAGAAGATATGATGGCAATCATTCCAACTCTCCACGCATTTTGTTTCATATAATTTTCAAGGAACAAAGGGAAGGAAATGAGTGTAGTTTTAGTATTTCATCATATCACTGCTCTAGGTGCATTTCCTTTTTCATTGAGGAGAAAATGGCGAACGACTGTTTAACTTTAATATTGTAATTTTTTAAGTTGACCCAAGGAGATTAGCTATAATTCGTCCAGTTACTTGACATATTTAATTAGGTAGTTGACTTGATCATTCGAATTCTAAATACTTTGGAAGAAATCATTTGTTTAGAGCTCTGACATCTACATCACTTCAAGGGTGAATAGGGAAAGAAAATGCAACATCACTAAAATGTCACAAAAATAGTAACAATTATGTTATGGTTTTTTCAGCATGTCTACATTAAAAAAGTATTCCAAATTCAGAGTATTCAAATATTATTCAGTATCTTCCGATTTTATTAATCAAGAAAAGAGAGTACAGAAGCAATTAGGTCCTGTTGAAAACAGGATGCATCTTTTCTCTGTTCTTACATATCTTATTCCCATTAGAAATATGGCAATCAGTAATTTCCAAAACAAATTGAAGACGAAAATTTCAAATAATTTAATTCTGCAATTCAAAATGTTTGAGGATATTCTATAGTTATCATATTTGATAAAATTCTTTGATGTTGCTGAAGTTGGAATCGTTTATCAAAATGAATTTGTAATCAAATACCGAATTACTCAGCTGTTGAAGACCCGAAATCTCGCAGTGCATTCTTAGATCGATGTTTTCAGTTGCAAAAGATTACAAATGATTTATTGGAGAAGATAAATCACGATGATTCATCAGGTTTTGCGGGTCTGAATTTTCGTTCCGTCTTTATCAACGATTCAAACTTCAAGAATATAATTCTTTGCTGATTTTATTCGAAGAATGTTAATGCAACAGGAAATTGATTATAAAGATATGCTTGTAATATCAAAATCGATTTGTTTGATTTTTCTCTATTTTATCGAATTATCTTTCAGTCAATTCTTAGATCATTAGGACTTGATCTCAACTTTTCATCTTTTTAAATTGAATGAGGTCACTCAATGATCAGTAGTATACAAATTTATGTTGAGAATTTTAAATGATACAAAAAAGAAGTCTTGAAAAAAATGGCAACAATACATGAGTTTCATGTTTTAGACGTTGCGGTACGAGTTGAGGATGAGAATATATTTTTTTATATGGTTTCATACATGAACTGATGGAAAATTTAAGATTGTAGAAAAAAAAAACACAACGTGTAAATGATGATTCAAACGTTGAATTTATATCACGCTTCTTCATTTGGAGATAAATAAAAAATGTGTGTAGGTTATACTTGTCAAGTTTTCGCTTATGAATTATATAAATAATCAATCTATTCTTCTATCGCACACGTCACCGAAATGATAGTGAATTTTAAGGGAATCTTAGCACCGGGACATCACCCAAATTTTTCATGTAAAATTTCTCCGAAATACTTTGGTATATTCACAACGTATCTCGAAGAAACTTTACACGAAAAACTTATGTACATACATTCATTTACGGTTTTACCTGAATCATGATCAATAACCCAAGATTGAAAGATAAAGTATGAGAATGACAGGCATAGTACTTTACACAGCAAAATAACAGACTGAAAAGCGCGAACTTTGTCTCGATTAACGCGCTCCAGTCACATTGAGCAATGAATTTGTTTTTGTAGGCTTTTTTTCTTATAAGATTTGAAATCTCTCTCAATTTGATGATCTTACTTGACAAAAGAATTCATTCAGATATTTCTATTGTGTTTACGAGTTTACTATAATAAACAAGCATTCGCAGAAAATTTTTATCTGTAATCGAGGTAAACGAAATCAATCGGATTTTAGAATTCCATGAAACGCCCCTATGACCCCATTTCACTCAAATTTAGGTGATTTTTCGTCAATCAATTTTTTCCCGAGTGGGATGCGAATTGTTGCAGTCATCGACCTTTCACTAATTTGAATTTGGAGAGTGGAAATATTTATGTATTTCGCAATCTATAAAGTTACTAGCCTCCTCTGGGTCGGAGAAACATGATTTCAGTTCGGAGTTATTCCTCTTCAATTCTGTTTTTCTGGTATTTCCAATTATCTTTGAGTGAAATTTGTAGAGAAGTCCTGTTACTGAATAAACTATAGAATATCCTCACAACGTTTGAAACATATGGATACCTTCGGACAATTGAAAATAATAAAATTCATAAAATATCTCTTTGAGGACATTTTTTATGCTCTAAGTTTACTAGATCTCTCCATTAAAGTCCAACGTAGGGTGTTAATTAAGAAATGACTGCAAAAATCTGGCCGATTTAATGTTGATTCTGATTCTTGATAACATGATAATTGAACATTCTCTTTCCATTACGGAGTTATTAATAACAGAAATCCTATTGAAAAATCATTAGACACCAACTTCGAAAACATACAACGAATTCATTGGAAGTAGTTTGAGATTCTTCCATCTGAGATCTCATTGCTAACGTTAAAAGTCAATTCTAAGTACTCAAAGATAATTCAGCTGGAGAGATCTGATAACGAGCATCTGAGGTCCAAAAACTGTATTTAAAAAACAATTTTCAAATATGTCAAAATGACTTTGAAGTAATTCTAAAAATGTAATATTTTGTTGTGGGTAGAAACACGTCTTATAAGAAACTTCCGTCAACAAATATATCAACATGCAAAATCGGCGTTCAAAAGCTACATGAAGTCCACAGCTCGTTCCTCACACGGAAAAAAGAAAACATTACTGGTTACTGTGAATGATGGCGATCGGTTGAAAAACAAATGAAAACACGGTTGGATAATGAGGATTAGCGCGATCACAGTGACGGGTATTGTAATGAAATTCGTCAGTGTTGACTGGACAGTAATGAGGACTGAGAAACGCAGTACTGCATGGAATAAATTTGAGTTTCAATGTATTTTTGTGATTCATAGTAACCATTGCTATTCTCTTCTTTCCGTGCAAGACATAATAAGTTTCTTAGATAAATATGAGATATATTTCAGACACCCCAATGTATCTGTTCTAAAATATCTCAAACGTGTGTAAAATAGAGTGCCCGCTACCGGGAATTTCTTTTGTTCTAATTGATCATTCCATTCAATGCTATTATAATACATCATTGATCAATTCCGTTAAAATTATACAATTATGCAACACTATAAATTTGAATTGAATATCTCGAATCTTTCTGTAGCATTCTAAATTTCCACCAAATTCGAAATGAAACTCAAACAGAATCAAATCATGAAGAATAATTATGAATACATACAGATCATGGTAGCAAAAAATCCTGAATCCTCCAGCAAAATTTGTTTCCTAATCTATATATAATACCAAAATTTGCTGGAGGAGTAACCATTTTTTGCTGTCACCACTTGGAAATCGCTGTTGTAGCTAACAAGATTGCTATGATAACAAAGTCACAGTAAAAAATTTTCTGCTCCAGCAAAAGAGACCTAGCAAAATTAGATTTTGCTGTCACAGAAAATTTCTTTTTTCTTCGTGCAATGATGAATACACCTCGAAGAGACAATTCCTTGTTAGTTATTGCTATTACTTGCTACTACCTCCAACTTATTCTCTTTCAATTGTTCATTCTCTTAAATACGAATGCATTATTGATCAATCCTGTTGGAATTCCCAGTTAGGGACCAGGGTGGTCAGTAATTCTTTAAAATGAGATTATTGCTACAAAATCACAGCTCAACAACTAGTTGAATTACATCAACTGTCTCACATTGTGTCAATTTAATACACTGAAAGAATTTTGTTGTAAAAATTACCGTGAAAATCCAGTAATTGAAGGACAAGTGAAAATTCTTCAGAAAATTATTGTGCAGTCTATAAAAGTGAGTGAGTTTTTCAACAGTTGAAAGTGATATTTCCTCTAATTTTTACAAAATGCGCAGTAATATTTTGAGAAATTCCTACTTGTCCCTCGATAACTGAAATTCCACGGTACCTCTTCGAATAAAATTCTTCCAGTGTATATACCAAAAATAAGGAAATGCAGTTGATGTCTAAAAATAGGTATTCCCCTCTTAGCGTATGAATTTTCACTAGGAAAAAATGGTTCATCGATCAAACATGGCTGTAGCTGAATCTATATTTAATATAAATGGAAGAAGAAAACTTGTCATAAAACATTCTCTGACTTTGATAAATATATTTCTGGATATGGAAAGTATTTCCCTCCATGTTCAATTGCAGCGTCAATCTTTATTTAAAAGCAGTATAAAAAGACGCATTGATCTATATGATATCGCTGTTTCTTTATCCCGAGATTCGAATGTAAATTTGAAATCAGAATCAAAGACATCTGTTATATTTACAGTATACAATTTCATCGGTGCTCCTCGCAATCAAGAGCTAATAATAATGAGTTTCCGGTAAAGCTACATACTTCGATCTTTCCTTTGCCCTTGCCTTCAATCTTTCATTGCAATTTCACTTTAAGAAGAATAAGAAGAAAAAACAATGCGAAAAAGGTAAAGGAAGAAGCTTATCGATCGACCTCAAGTCGAGTGAAATTCAATCCGTGTTTCCCCGGAGTTCTGCATGACCTTTCAATCGAAACTTCTATTTTTGTTATTGAAATAGGTATATAAGATACGACGATACATTGACGTTATTGCTATTTTTCTTATCCTGTTCTTTCCATAGATTACAACTTGGAATAATTAATTTCATAGTACTTTCATACTTTCGATTATAAATGACGATAAGATAGTTATCGTCAAGTGAATAATAAGAACAGATTACTTCTTCACGACAAAAAACACTGAATATTGTTCCCCTGAAGGGAGAGAAAGTATACGAGTCTCGCTTTCGCAGTTTTCATCAATTTCATAGTTTAAAGTTTCGCTGAAAATACCGTACCCAAGAAAGAGAGAAAATACTGATAAAAGATGTTGAGAAACACCCTTATGAGTTTGAAATGTTGAATTATGAGGCAACCGAGGTGTTCCATTCGAGTATCATCATTGCCGAAAAGTTTAGCAGTTTCACAGTAACGCACACGAACACCTGGATTTCCGTTATCTCTTATTTCGAAATGAAATGTTATCGATGTGTTTCCTGATGGAAAAAGTTGTACAAATTTTTGTTACCTCTGCTATCTTTTCTTCTGTCGTTGAATAAGTTGAGTGGAAAGGACAGCCAATACACGAATAGCAGCGCACTTCGTACAAAGGCCACAGTAGCGAAAATGCCTCTTCCGCCATCCTGTTGTATTTTATCCTTTTTTTTTTTACTCTTTCCCTCCCTCTCAAATATATAATTCTCGTTCAGTGGACACAATATACAGTACACATTTATGTAGTCTATCTCTACGGGTATATGCAGTCTTGTACCCACTCTGTACTCTCTCTCTCTCTCTATATATATATATATCATATACATTCCAGGTATTTTTGTGGTGTCCTAGCTTGGACCAACCACCGTAACTGAGGCTTAATCTGTTTTCGATAAAGCCGTAATGTAGTCGGTTCGGATAATCCTCTTTCCCCTTGGTTCGAGTGTATAAAACTATATCGGTAGAGAGAAGAATATATGTGTTTACGTATAATGTGAATATAGCGGGGAAAAAGGAACAAGTTTATCATTAATTAAATGTATAAGAGGAGGGTTTAAATTTGGAATGACCTTTTCGAACAGGATGTGGATTTTTTGATAGTAAAGTAAACACAAGTATACAATCGTTTTTACGACATCTTCATCGACGTTGATGAACCATCAGAGCCGCTCGTTATAGGGTTGATCCGAGCCCGATGAAAAGATTAATGAATATAAATTATAACGGTTCTAAGGCTTCAAATCCCAACTGTTTCTGTAAAATGCTTGGTAATCTGAATATATCTCTACAATTTAACGTTTAAAACATCTTGGCATTCTTTTTCATGATTTTAATCATAATCACCGTTCTAGTTACTTTGACTCAGCAATATTTTCGAGTAGTGAAATTGATCCAATCATTCCTCGACTTCGGTTTGTCCTATTTTTTATTTCGTACGACCTAGTTGAGGTTTTGACCTAGTCATGATTTTCTGGCTTGACTAACGATGGTTGATTCAGCATTTTTCCCACTTTTTCTGTGCCTATTTACCGTATTTATTCGTTTTATCACAATCTTTGGACTAAATATCAAATTGAAACAATAAAATTTTAGAAATTCTAGTTTATATCAAAAGCATGTGATCTTTAAAAGAAATGTCTGGATAAAAAAAATTTTCTCGCGAGACAGTCAATCTTTCACAAAATTATCAGTGGAAAATAGAATTGGCAACTAAGTAATCGAGGAATTAAAGTAAATTGGACAGAGGACAATCGTGCGAGAACCCTCTATAGTCCCCAAGGGCGGATTTGAGATAAAATATATTACTACAGCTTATTGAAATTGAGTCTCTTCACACAGAAATTCTCTGATACATTCATAGACCTTGAGTGATTGTACAATAATTTTTTCTCAAATACCGTTACGATGACACAATTCAGCGATAGGCAGTAATTTTCCACAGAATCTGTTTCTTTGTTGATCTGAGTTTTGAATGACTCGGAATAATTTTTTGAATTTCACATACTTCGTTACAAACTTATCAAGAGAAGAACACTAAGTGCACAAAGTTCAACCTTTAGCATTTCGATTACGGTGCCAAGCACCGTAAATTCTTCTAAATCCTCTGAGTAATGCTACAAAATATCCATAAGATTTTCGTAATGTATTAATTTTTAAGATTCAACCGCACAATTTATGCAGCACATACTCTCGTCCAACCAACGACCATTCTCCACGCTCAGCGTATCATAAGTTCGCATGTGGTCATATGAGGCGTGATACGTGTAATTAATAATCCCCATTCGTGCCTCTACCACAGAATGCAATATATCCGACGAACATAATCTCAAGTAAATTCTATGCTCATTACAGACATATGATACTTCCTTGACGAAACTTACGAATTGTTATGGAATGCATTTTGTATTCAAGGTTTGCACACGCTGTGTATTCGTTGTTTGTCGTTCCCTCTTCAATGTACCCTACACGTAGGTTTCCGAAGACACTTCACGGTTCGTTTACCTTTGCCTCTCTTATCGTCTTTCGTTATGCTCTATAGTCCGTGAAGCTCTAAAATTGCCTTGAGATTTCAAAGGGGTTTCTCATTCTTTTCTCCCTTTATTTTCCTTCTAATTCTCTACCTCTTCTCGCCTAGATACTATTAATGCTCGTATCGATAACAGTATTTTCATTTATGTTACAGGTAAGCAAATTCGTATTCCAACGGTGGCATGAGATATCTCTCCCGATCGATCAATATTCAACGAGTGAGCGGTTGTACATTGAATTTCAACCTATTCATGTCGATTAATTCATCCGAGGGATAAAGAAAAAACAAAAGTGAGTATCGTTGTTATATTCGGAATAATAAAAAAAAATACAGAAGAAAAGAGTGCCGGCGATGACGTGTATCGGAAAATCATTCGCGATGGATGTATACATATATATATGTGTGTGGTTAGGTAATAGGTATTCCGTGCAAGTGCAATACACGACAACGACCGAGGGAAGGTTCTTGGCCCTTGTTGATGCTGTTGCTGTTACTGTTGCTTTGCTGTGGTTGTCACTGAACTAACCTGCTGCACCGTTATACAGGTAACGGACAGAGATGGAGTTTTACCAAACTGAATTCAAAGGACCCGAACATGGATAATTAAATTCAATTTCGATAATAATACTCCTTTTTGAAGAAGCATAGAGGTTTCATATTAAATTACAGACCGAGTGTGTTATTCAATACATTCGACGAAATAGAAAATATACATATCCAAGAACTGAGGATTTTCAGAATAGAAAGATTTTATATCCAGATTTCGCCTCTCGTTTCTTTTTATCAATCATATATATCTTCGTCAGGTGTTTGTTGTTGCTTTTCCTATTTCGTTTTCACAAGATTTCACGATCAACTTGGAAAATTCCAGTACAATTTGATGAAAAGTTTCTCAAGATATATGATGTTATATCGAGAAGCGTCTCGTCTCGAAGAAATTTTTCACAATGATGAACAACGGATGGAGCACGAGAAATTGAATTGAATCGAAAAAAATGAATTCTCAATGTATTTTCATTCTATTGGGGAGAGGTTATCATTGTGTATCTGTCTAAAGCTTAGTATTATTGGATAAAATTCTACAACTATTCTACTTCTATTTGCATTCATTGGGAATTATTTATTCTAGACGTTGTTATTTATCGCTTCGTATCTCTAGCAACTGTTTGAGCTAGGTAATTTGTATTTAACTGTATTTCTGACTCTTCGAGTTGTTTCAGTAAAAAGAATCCACATGTGTTGCTGTAACCCATTTGACGAGCGTATCCAGACAAATCGTACTATATATTTTTATGAAAACCCATGTGTGTATGGACCAAGCCTGGCACAAAACCTGCCGAGACTTGTCTTGAACAATTTACCAAACTTGCCAGTGGTTTTGCCAGGCCCGGTCCAATTCATTTACCAAGCATCATCCAATGCTTCTTTGATCGCAGATATGGATGAAAAAAGTAATTGATCCATATTTCAGTTCATGACTTTCTCCCTCAGAATACCGTACATGAATTATCTTAAAACGATAGAAAAAATGTGACAAGACTGGGACAAGCTTGTATGATCATTGGAAAATTTGCGTTCTTCGATATTTCAATCAATTTTGATTCTATTGTTGAATTATGCTCAAACTGAACTATAGTGTGTAGGATTAATTATGGCAGGAAGATCGGGCCAGCCCTGGCCCGATGGTTATCCCCAAATCTTCAACCATTGTAAGTTCAAAATTCAGTCAATATTTAAAAACATTGTGCCACTCATGTGGGCAATATTGGCACAATTGTTCTCATTGAATACTCAATCTTTACACTTGTGCCAAGCTTGTACCAAATGTAGTGACCATTTCAGAAATATTAACAAATGTACCATGTCTGACTATCCATTGGGAACACCGGGACAATCATGGAACAATATTGGGCCAATTGTTCTTCACGGAGGTTTGTTTCTGACACATGTGCCAACATTGGGACAAGCTTGGGTTTTTTTCAGTCTTGGCCATACCTGCATGGAAAGAAAAAAGAAATTTGAGAAAATTTCTTCGATATCGTTCAAAGAGTTGGCAAGATTCGCACCAGATATCCTTGAAAAACTCTTTAATATCCATTATCCATAACGCATTCGCTCTTGATTAAATATCTCGTTAGTTGCGTCCATCCGATTCGTGTTAGCCGTCGTGGTCTATTCGATGTAGGTCGAATCGAGTTTTTCCCTCCTTCCACGCGTGTAATGTTTTAGATGTATTGTAGGTACGTATGCACATGTTTGTACATGTATATATGTTCCGAGACCTCACTCGCCACTTATCGATAAACAACTACAGAAGCACATTGAATGCTAGAGAGAAATTTCCACGTTATTCACGGGGTACCCGCGGTGTTGAACGTACGATTTGGTTGGTGGAGGCGCCTCGAGCGGGCGTCGCGGCGCCAGAGCTTACACGAGAGAGAGTTGGAATAGTAGTCAATCGAGCAACCGCCGAATTCAGTTGACGGTGTTGGCTCTCGCTTTGAGCATCGTGAATAACTAAAAAAGCCCCAATTTTGAACGTTGACGATCCATTCATCCTGTATATGCGCAACGTGCTCGGGTGTTCAAATTTATTCTTCTCTTCCACCTTGTCCTCTCCTTCCTCCTCCTTCTCCTTTTAATCCTTCTTCCCCTTCTCACTTCCACCTCGATCGTATCGGATCGTATCACGTGGTTGTGACAATTCATTGTGATCTATTTATATTCTTTCATGATATACGTATCGTAATGAACGGTGGCAGCGCTAACCAATTGGATTTAATGTTCCTTGACCTGTGTTTACGTGATGAATTTATTTGAATCGATGTGCGTGCTGGTGAACAACAGTGTTAAGAAGTACAGTAGAAAAGAACACCTGTCACCACCTACGATACCGTAGTAGCAATAATAATAATAATCATAAAACAACGTGTATTCCAGATTTCTCTCGCAACAGCTGTACCCCAGTAGCATTTAGAAGGAGCGGGTTTTTTTTGGAAAACAGGTATGAAATTCCACGATGATGAAGAAGTTTCTCATCGAATTTTCTTTGTCGCGTTCCTCCTCACGGGAGCCTTCCTGCGAAGGTTGTACATGTCTCTGACAATATACAACAGTGTCATGGCCACGTGAATTTCCAATTCAAAACGCGTTTTGGGAAACCTTGCATGACATCAAGATGATGCCGATGGTGATGATAATGTTGGGTTTCGTTATCCATTGTGTATAAAGTTTTTCTCTGTACTCTTGACGAGAACGTAACAAACAATTCCTTCCTTCCTGTTTATATATGACCTAGTTACATGGATACGAAAAAACATTCGATTTCACAATATTCCCTCGTTGTCTTATTAACTTCCTCTACCGTGTAAAGGAATTGTTTGTATCTTTTGTAAGCACACATTTATTTTCTTTTCGAATGAATGACTTTTTGAAGAATGATTCTTTGAAATTTGGTCTTTTGTTTTCCTGGCAGGCAATTACAGCCGACGAAACGCGGGTCGGTTGCTGTTTTACGCGACGTATTCCCACCTGGGTCAAAAAGTCAAATTAAGAGGGAAAGAAAAAGAGATAGATTCCCTCTGTGTACAGAGAATATCGATTTTCAGAACTTACCCCAGCAACACCTTTTTCTCATGTACACCGTTGAAAAGAGTTAAGACGTATGCGCGCGGTATCGTTGAAAGTAAATGAATGGGTCAAATTTATCCAATTATTTCCATAGGAAATGGATTTCTTTTGCATCCCGCCAGAATCTTCACTTTGTCGCGGAATATCCTTGCGTGTTGAACAAGGTTTTATCTTTGTTCATTGTTTGCTTTGAAACGAAAACGAATGAAAATATTAAGAAATTATTTTTATAATTTTCATGAAAATTTATACAGTTGTTGAATTGAATCTCAATCTTGCTGAGAAGATATATGTATATATAGTGTTTTCCAAGTCAAAACAAGAATTCGGGGCGTGCATTAGGGTTTATTTATCTTCTTTCCCCATTCAGCTTTTCCGAATCGACGTGATAACAAAGAGGGTGAATCAAATAACAGGAGAAATAAAGTGACTGATGAAACTTTAATACGAACGACAGCAGAAGAAATGTAAACAGTTAGATCTGTTTGATTTTGTTTTCCCTTCAAGTTCACGTTGTGTACTGAAAATCATTCTGTTAAAAGTTTTTCACTCATTAAAAACTCAGGAAGGATTTCTATACAAAATTATAGAAAGTTTCCTCTCAATTTTCAGGTTAGAAATTACACTGGAAACCCAATTTCTTAGATTAAATGGAAATTTTCTTTGCCCTCGTTCTAATAAATCTTTCTTTCAATGGACGAAAATTCAGTTCAATGGAGAGAAGTTCCATCAAACTAAAACCAAGAATTTTCAAATTGAAACAAAAATATATTCTTTCCTATATTCGAAGAATATGGTTTCAGTTGGATGGAACATTTTTTCCATTTCAATGAATTATTTTTTTCATTGAAAACAAGATTTATCGGAATGAGGGCAAAGGAATCGTCTTTGAATCTAAGAAATTGGGTCCTCAGTGTACTTTATAGAACCTTCTACGTAATATCCTACACCAGGGTGATTGGTCTCCAAGTATTGCAATAAAATCATGATTCCGTGCTGCACCGGCACTTTGTTTACATCAGAGTATGATGGTAGAGAGCACAAGATTGATGCAAGTATCGAAAACCAGGAACACTAGGGAAGGTCAGAGAATTTGCAATCGAGTTTGTATAACGATGTTTTATTTATCAGAACTATAAATCTACCATTGCGCCCCTTTGTTCCCATTATGTGAGAATAAGATCTGAAAGGTTAGATCACTTCATAGCGAAACAAAACAGGCAAACTTTGAAATTTCGTTTCATCGGGATGATGAGAGGAATAGAAATTTTCTTGAATTTGTTTGTGTCATCGTAGAAAAAAAATGCAGTAAACGCTGGTCATTCAATCATGACTCCTCTAGTTCTTTTTTTTCACTTTATCCGAAGATTTTCAAATAAATTGGCCAATACAAAACACACAGTCTCGTACTATCAATTCAAGCACTTTGTCAAGGTTGTTGAATAAACTGTGTACAGACTTTTTCGAGACAGTTTCAAAACTACTCCATGATAACTGTTGTTGTACTGTTCAAATATTTACTCAGACTCTTGTGATAACGTTCATTTAACTAAAATGTATATACTCTCAATTGTATATCTCCTCAAAATTTTAGTTCAAAATTTTCATGACTCGAAATACAGTTAAAAGACCAAAGAAAAACATTTTGTAGACGGTTCAACTTCTCTTCGAATTAGCTAAATTTCATTTTCTCTTTGTCTAACTGTGAATTTCATGTGAAAGAACTTCAATATCGCACATTCGAATCAAATGTGGATATTTAATGTTCATAATTCAACAGCACTTGATGAATTTTCACATATATTTTGGGAAAAATTTGAACTGTGGTAAATTCCATTGAAATTCATGTTGATATTATGACTGGGGAATTAAAAGAGATGTTCTTCAGGTTTCCTGTCACATGTGAATAAACCAGAATATGGAATGCATCCGAAATATTAATTAATTATCAACCGAATTCGAAATAATTTGTGTGTAATTGGATATATAATAATA
The DNA here is from genome assembly GCA_018340375.1 of Gonatopus flavifemur. Lineage (NCBI taxonomy): Eukaryota > Metazoa > Arthropoda > Insecta > Hymenoptera > Dryinidae > Gonatopus > Gonatopus flavifemur. The sequence goes on along the minus strand of JAFFJZ010000012.1, from coordinate 4,472,694 downwards.
AATATAACTGTGTATCAGATTACTCGACTGGGCAACAAAGAGCAAATGGTCCTAGAATTTCTCCCTTCTGTAAAATGTATGAAATCAATAATCAATCTTTCCGATTATGAAGACAAATCGGTGAAGAATAGTTTGATATAATTATCAATCACAACAATTTATCTTCATGAATCTTTATTGACCTTCATCGATGATCATCTGTGATATCAATGTAGTAGAAAAATACCATTTTAAATGATTGATTTCGATACTCTTTCACTCTAGTGTGTTTCAACTGGTTATAGTATTGTGAAACATTTCACATACAGTCATTTTCAAATCTTCTTACTCTGCAGAATATATTCTCTCAGATTTCAAAATGGTTTTTTCAACGCTATGACTTGTGTGTAATAACATATAATGACACATTATAAACCTCGTGCTGTGCTGTTATATCATACCAGAAGTGATTGCGAATTGATTGAATTGTGAAGTGGCGTATCGTTAAAGATAAATAAAGAATAATTTCTCCTATTGTTATCTCTCTACTTTGGATTTCTCTCTATATTCTGTACATACATATTTATCTTTTTTACGTATTTATTCAGAAGTATGGAAAATCAAGTACTCGAGCCAAACGCATTCGTGGCAGGAAATTAACACACACGGATAGATACCCAGGCACAGCCAGCTAGAATTAATACAGTAAATCCATCGGTCATCTGAGCTTTCTGGCTTCTCTTCGCCGTGATTGTTTTGCCTAGTACATGGTTCTCGTATAATATCTTCCATATAGTATAATCATATACGAATATATACATATAATGCGAATTAATTATCGTATATCCTTGCACATAAATTCTTCTAACAAGTACACTCCCTATAATTCTTTTCCCTTTTACTTCCTTCTTCTTGTTTCAAATCGTTACAAATTATCTCTATCGATTCTGATATTTCCGGTTTAGATACATTTTATATTTATGCAATGTCGGTAAATGATAACGGAAGAGCGTGTAGGGAAAACATCTTACCTCTTTTTCATCTAATGTTGTCGCTAGGTATATTTTGAATTTCATCAAAAAATTTGTACCACGATTTCACAACGATGAAATTATTCATAAGAAAACCCACACAGACAAAAATGCCATGTAAATTCTACATTGGTTGTTGTTAATTTAACATAACTGCTCACATAAATGCAATCGGAGTAAAATTTACATTGAAACCAATGTTATATTTACATTGTTATCGAAGTAAATGGGAGTGGTGTTGCTGTGAAGTAACTATGACAACCACGTAAGTCCAACAGAACTGTGCAGTAAATTTTACATGAGATCCACACTGTAATCGTTACCTCACTTTTTATGTAATTCTTACATGAGCATTTTTTTCCGTGCAATTCTGTTTCCCTCTCGTTTCATATCAATCCTATTTTCGTGAATATTTGAGGACAAAATTATGATTGCGGAGAACGGAAAAAGAAAAGAGAGAAAAACAGAAGGAAAGGAAAAACACAAAAAGCGAATGTCGATATTAATCCTTCTCTCTTGGTTTTTCATTACAATTCACCGTTTGAATTTGTATCCTATATTCACTGTTCTGCTAGAATGAACAAGTTTTAATTTGTTGTATTTCAGTTTGAATTTCGATCGAAATTTCGATCATCAATGTCCACTTGAAATTGACTTTCGTTGTATCCTGTTTTGTCCCTTTTTTCTTTCTTCCTTCTCTTCGCATGGTGAAGGTACAATCGGTTTTGAATTCACATATCGATGAACAGCGTATATATATTTTACCTCTCCTTCTCTTTTTTTTTATGAAATTAAATATTCAATCGTTATTTTTCATTATTCGGTAGAAATGTAATCGAATCTTTCCCAAGAACTTCAAAAAAACACATTGTTGATAAATTGAAAAATGGAAATTATGAAATATATTCAGTTGCTTTTGTTATTTTCTGCAATGCGAGAGGAAAAATAGCGGGATATAATTTCCAATGATAGCTACATTGTTCTGTAGATTTGAAATTTTCAGTCCAATTTTTCTCTGGAAATAGAAGAGGAATATCTTCATCTTCATCTTGAGAGTCACTCGGCAATAACGATGAGCGACTTGTGATGCCGGGGAATTGAAGACAGTATTATGGTTAGGGTAATGGCAATCATGACGTATGTAATCTCTATGGATGTGTACAAAGTATGATACAAACAGTGATGTTATTAAGGTGGATGAGGAAAAAGCGTTGTTCGCGCACATGCGACTACATTTGAATGGTTCGCAAATTACCAAGCGGTTGTGGTATCTGTCTACGTAACTTTACATGCCGAAGTATACAAACGCTTTTATGTATATATCAAGTTCAGGACTTAGGTGCATGCAACAGCAGCACCAGCGGCAGCAGGGTGCAGGTCACCACGGGAATCGCATATATTACAGCATCTCGTCGCAAACCATTAGCCTTTGACCCCTTTCTCGTTCGATGACTGTATAGGTAGATGATATTAGATGCAGAACACACACAAGAACCTACTCAGCTTTGATGGCAAATTGTTTCATTTAGAAGAAGGAAGAAACAGAAGACAAAATATCACAACCTTCGGATGAAAATTGAAATTTCCCTTGGGAGCTTTTTTTATGTTTTCTTTCTCAATTTATCGATCATTACATTCATCTTTCTGGGATTCCAATGACATTATCTTATAACACTCTTGTTTTTCTGTGAAGTATTTTGAAGTCATCTTCTTAAAATCCTGGTATCGTCCTTCCTCAAGACTGATTTCATTCTCCTCCTGAGATATAACGACGCATTTTAGAATTTTATTGTTGAGTAGCAAGAAGATTGATTATATATCTCGCAGATTGCAAGATTATATAAATTCACCGTTCACTCGAATTATCACAATTACATCGAACGCGACCTTGAAGACGAGCTATCCGTGAAAAATGATATATAATAATTCAAACATTGAGAAACGTAGATAGATACACTCAATTATATCCTTCCAGTTATATAACATTTTCATATTATCTACGTGTGTGCGTTCAACACAGTACATTTTGGGTTCTCTTTCCCTCCCTCTCTTTCTCTCAATTTTCCAAATAAATATCCTCCACCCTTTGAAGTTTGGAAAACGAACACTACTTAATCCGTTTGAAAGCTGCTAACTGGTGTGTGCACCGAATCAATGCATTTCGTGTGCAAGGCATTCAAAGCTCGAATGCCAACCCAAGCATTGTCTCTCGTTCATTTTCAAACGATATTCACTCGATTCCCATGAACCGATTTGTCTCACATTTCCAATATCTGCTTCATTTGGCATCGATTATCGAAATCCGCTTCCAATGACTAGCAATTCCATGCGATAAAAACAAAAAACAAACTCTAAGAATTTGATATTTGTTGAAAAATATAAAAATCGTGTGGTGGATTTACATTCGAGATAGAATCAAGAATCTTTCCTGTTGGCCATTGAAGTGCATCGAGAGAACAAGTTGCATTTCTTCTCCCTCTTTCCCTGAGACTACACATCTTTCTCTTTTTTCCTTGTCTCCGCTTCATCGTATGACACAATCGGGGCATCAACGCGACCGACGACCGTGCGTCGATTACGTTAAAGAGGTGAAACCAACTAGTACACCTATGGCTTCATATATATTGTATAATAGTTACGCGTGAATTCGAAACGTCGTATCCATTGAAAACGATAAGAAACCGGTCAATGTTTCTGTCCGTATGTATACATATATAATACATTAAGCAACTTTACGACTGATAGAAGATCTTCGATCCGACCTTGAATCCTTTCTCTCAAAAAATACAGAAAAGAACAGCGGGTCTCGTATTTTCTATGACTACTGTGAATTCTTCTTTCCTTCACGAGAAATGTGGTAAAAGATTAAATGCAAATGATCACGTGAGAATGCGTTTCATTACATCGAGTCCGTCCCTTGAGGATCATTTTTAGCATTGTTGAAGGGAGACAGAGAAGGTAAAGCGGTAATACTGTACTACGAGACAATTACACAGAATCCAAGAAGAATATAACTTCTCATAAAAGATTATACGTAAGTCATAAAATATTCATGAAGCGTTTCAAGTACAGTCGTGAAATAGAAAAGAATTTTTAAACGTGACTCATTTACTGATTTTAGAGATTTTGATTTTTGAAATGAATTCTCATGTACAGCATCTATCTTTTTTACATTCTTATATTATATTCTATATTTTAAACAAAGTCACGCAAACTCCTTCTTGGGCACTGAGACTATTTATTTTTATCTTCAATAAATAATCATAACCTAGTGGAAATCAGTGTAGTCATTTTTTAGGCCCCACCAACAGAATTACTAGAGTAACTAACATAACTAAGTGGGACAACTATAATAATCATTAGTGGTTTCAAGATTAATCGATAGAATATTCTACAGTGCGTATATATTTTCTTTTATAAATCTGTATCCCATTGAATCAACGATTCGTGTTCGTATTCTACGATTTTTCATGCTCAACATAGAATCATGCAACATTGGAAGATCGAGTTCTGTTGTACACAGAGAAAAAAAATTCATTAAAACAAAGAATATTTCTTTGATTCTAAGAAATACTTTCATTCAATGGTATCTATAAAATTATTTCATTGAATCATCAAAATAAATCATTTACAAGCATGTCGTGAAACTTGGGTCAGAAAAATTGGATTCTTTGTGTTAATGTCATGGGCATTGGTACTGGAATTATATTATTTTGGATTGAAAAAATATTTCATTCACGGAATGAACATTTCATTGAAAACAATAAGAGATTACTTTGAGTCAAATGAATATTTTTTACATTCAAAGAAATCCATGGATTCATTCAACAGTGACAATCAAGTACTGTATTCAAATCCGCAATTCTTGAGATTTGTTTTATAAAAAAAATTGTATCATTTGTCAATATTTCATAGTCCATTTTAGTGCTTCTGAACTTTTTGATAAACGGAAATTTTGCGCACTTTGAACATCTTAAGCTTTACTGAATGGTTGAGGAGTCATGCCATCTTGCCGGTTGAACAATGTTGTCACTTCGGGTAAGGATCTGTAATTCACCGTCATAATCTGAAAGAACTATTTATTTGGATCAAGTATTACTTCCTGGGAGGACAGCAACATTAATTCTTTATATAGAAACCGTACAATCAGGCCAGAGCTTGTGAGAAAGTAGCGACACCTTGCGAAAACTAATCACAGTTTGTGAAAGTGAATAAAATTTTGAATGATTCCAAAAATCGATTTCTTCATTTCAATGAATTATGTAGTTCAATCAATCCATGGATTGTATTGATTCAGTTCAACATTTGTTTTTGACAAGACATTATGTTGAGAAAATATTCCTTCGATTTGATGAAATAAAATTTTCCATTCAACGACGTAATCCATTATTCCTATCAAATGATCATGTTTGAATGAACATTGTACACGCAGAAAAATATATTTTTAAAAGTCCCATAATTTATTGAGGATCAGCGCCAGTGTGGAATGAATGAAATTATTTACCTGAATATAGCTTCAAAAGTACCATAATTTCTTGTAGAAATACATCTAATTATGGGAGTTTTTAAAAGTAAATTCAAGTAAAAACTCTATCTGTCACAGACTGGCGCTGATCCTCAATAAATTATGGGACTTTTCAACACATCTGTTTTCTGCGTGTATATTCGTTCAATAAAAGTTGAACCCGAAAAGATTTAGTTCTTTGATGCAATGACTATTTTTCTCAGTATATTGATTCCCATATCTTTCTGTGGATGATGAAAACTCTTTGGATACATATATCATTTTTCCTAATCCAAAGAAATCATTAGTTATCACTGATGAAGAAACATTTGTTTCCTTTCAAAAAGTAAAATATCATAGCAAAGATTATATGATACAAAATTTTTGAATAATTAAGATGATAATCTTATACTTATATTTAAAAAGCTAAGTAATAGAAATAAAAGAATTATTTATAAATCAAGAATTAAAGTTTTAATGAAATTGGAAATTTCATTCTCAATGAATGGAATGATTGAAACAAGGTCTTAGATATCTCTTCAAAGAAATATTTCTTTGGTTTGAAGAAAAAGACTCTAATAAAATCGTTTATTAAATTCTATGATATAACTCATAGAAAAGATGAATTCATCATTGCCATGAATATCAGTTATTCAACTCAAAAAACTCAAAATCCGAAGAAGTGTATTTCTTTGGGCTAATGAATTTTTTCTCTCAGTGTAGACTCGATAAAACGAACAAATGCAAAACAGATGAAAAATTGTCTCACTTTTTTCGAGCGAAAATAAAAGTGCATGCAAAAGGGAGAGAAAATTCAACGAATCGATGTATAAAATACATGGCAGATAAAAATTCGATTTATCAGCCGATCAGAGATTAGATTGGACGTCTCTAGACGCCAACCTTGGAGAACCCATTTTCTACTCCTGAATCTTCTCCCGGGTTGTTGGAAGGTAATTCCTTCAAAAGCTTTCAGTTGTGAGGAAAAAAAAAGGAGGACCGGCCGGCGGCGAAGTCTTTCATAGATTATCAATCGATATACGTCAAAAGAGAAAAGAGATCAAAATGAATATCTCACCCTCTTCTTAGGATATATGAGGTTTAACAGAGTACCCAATCACTCATCAACATCGATGTTTATGCGATGCAATGTAATAGGATCACCAATTCGATAACATATATTTATTTACACAACGTAATCACACATGAAACTTTATATTCTCACGTGTGATATCTCCTTCATCTTTCAATTCAGCCACGCAAGATCAATTCGATGATAAAAAGAACAACGAGTGTTGGATAAAAGAGAAACATCATAATTCATCTTTTACACGGTATTTTATTTCGTGTGACGGAGAAACTGATTTTTCAATTAATCATCACGCTGTGGGCATATTTGTTCGAATCGTACATAAACAGATGATTAAATGATGATACGTTTCAAGCAAATAGGTTACGGAAAAGTACAAATTTTGAATACTTGCCAAAGGTGTAAGAATCGTTCCGCACTTGCCCAGGCCATTCGTGTAGCATTCGTAGCATATTCTACAAATTTGTTGTTGTAATGTTGAATATTATTTGAACAAAGACGTGAAGTTTGTAATGTTATTCCGTCTTGAGGTAATTTGTTATTAAAATTAATTTTTGCTGAAAAGACGTACACGGCTAAGAAAAGAGATTGTCAAAGAATTCTCTAAGAACTCTCTACTAGGCCATGTAGAAATATTCTTGAATTATCAAATCTATCCTCTTCTGGAGGATAATAAAACATCTGGATTTTAATAGATTTTTAAATTATCTACGTACTTCGTGTTGTTTCTTCTACTGTTGTGAATGTACCATTTGTAAATTTTATACAAATGATATATATGCCACAAGAGAATTCAAGCCGATGATTAGAGTATTTTTCAAACTCCTCGAAATACGAATTTCAAACGTCATCCACGAGATTACAAAAAGAATATGACGGATCGATATTCCAATTTTACTCCGATTCTCGATATTGTTTTCTTTCTTCTTTCCGTACACATACGTGAAAACTCTGTTGATTCATTTCACGAATTTAGAGAAAGTAGAAGTAAGGAGAAAGAATAGAATATGATTGAGAATTGATTGAATCTTGATGTCTCTATTAAAACGAATGTTTTTCTATTTTCTATCCTCGAATCGGCCCACGATAAGCGATGATTAAGCTCCGAACTATGGGAACGAATGAGAGAACCAGGGCAGCGTTCATACATTCGTACGAACGTATACGTATTCTCGAATGAAGCTGAGAATTCATGCGCTAGGGGATTAAATAAGTATAAGTTTTAGGTTAAACCGGAGGTTAAGGATCAAAGCTTCTACCATAACGTTTATATATCTTTCTTCCTACCTTTTGAAATTGTTCCACGCTTGACAGCCGCGTAAACTGAATTCGATAACTTTAGCTTCTGTTCCTATAGCAAAATAATTCGATATGAAGAGGGAAATAAGTGTGTGAATAAGATTGTTTGAGTATATTTTCATTACTTAGAGAGTGGTACGTAGAAGATGATGCTTGTGAATCGTGTTCCCATAGAGCCGTATGGGTGGCTAGAATTCCCTGGACAGAGTAAGCAGCGGTGTGCAACAATTGCAATTTACTACTTTAGACTGCCATCAGCTTCCCTTTGCCCTCATATATTCGTGTTGCTGGTGGCGTGCTGGAAACTGATGAGCTAGTGCTAGTTTGATTTCAAAAATTCTTTAGTTATGCTTCTTACTTTATCAGGTCAACTTTTTTCATTCCCTTGGTAGAAGTTGGATATACGTTATACGTTTATCCGTTAGATGTACATTGAAGCAAACAGTAGTTTTTATATCATTCATCGGAATTACGATAGATGAAACATTGTCGAGTCCTGTAGTAGTTACCCTACACGGAAAAACATAATTCGCTATGGTAGCTAGAAATTAGCTGTGATAGCTACTTCGTGTATTTGATATTTGCATAGCGAAAAAAATTGCTGCAAAAGCTAGATTTTAGCTCCGTAACAATAACTTTTGTTGCCACAACTAAAAACTAACTACCACAGGTAATTTTTACACTGAGAGAAGAGTTTACTTATATTAAATGAATATATTTATTTGGCGTCTGTTCAAAAATATTCATTAATTATGAATAAATATGGTAATTGTCAATAAATATCATAGTTGGCATGCATACGATTGATTTTATGTGACATTCAGAATAAACAAATCGTTCATTCAGTCCATTTATTTCATGTGAATGATTTTATTTTTCCCTCAAGTAATAAACGATTCCTAATTTACAAATAGACGGTTTGATAAGTACAAGATTTTCATTAGATAAATACTAGTAAACTAAGAATATGAAGAGAAGAATGGTTGATTGACTCAAATTTCAGATGCAATTTCAACAGAATAATTCAGTTTCCCAATGTGTATACGATTCTTTCCTCTCAAACACAGATTTGTTAATAATTAAGAAATTTGATTTGACATGAACACCTTGAATTTGATTCGATTCTCGATCTATATTGCAGCAGAATATATAGTTCTGTATATATGGATAACCATGGAACATTGAAAATTTTCTTGCGTTTCAAGAAATCCTTTTTATCCGGAAAGAATATGAGAGACAGTCTTGTAGGCTGAATTTTCCTACAAAATTATTAAAATATTTCACCATAACTTTTCATTCAGTTTGTTCAACTTGATAATCACTGTTAGAAAATTTCTTGAATTTAATATAAGAATTCTTATGAAATTTCATAAGTGCATTTCAAAATCAATAATATTCTGGGATTTACAACTTTTTTAATGAAATTTCACTTTTTCATGAATTTTTTGTGATAGAATCCTATTACATGTATGATATCATGACGTCAGCATATATGATATCTAAAACCACATCGTATTTCTCAATCGGTTTCTTCAATCGTGATGTAGTCGAGGTGGTTGAAGCGTTAGGTCGTAATAGGTTAGGTTAGGTAGGAAAGCAGGTTCGATTCCCCGTTAGGACCCAAAACTTTGTGCTTCAATTGCTTGACTTACATTGATGATTACAACCTCACTCTAGAGGAATCTCGAGAATATAAAATTCACGAAGCGTGAAGAAATTTGGTGATAAATCAACTTTCCAATCTGAATTTTTTTTGTATTTTGGCAAAAATTCGTAACAGTTATTGAATTTAATACACAATTTTTATCATAAAATACATTGTTGAATCTAATAATAATATTCTGTGATAAAATTTTATAATAATTATTATTAAATTTAAGGCATACTTTTCTAACAGTGATAATATTCTCCCGCATAATTCATCATTTCATTTGATTAATTCCAGAGTGTTAGTCCAATTTTGTTTGATTTGACTTATTCTCGCGAATATTCAAAGCAAATTATGCGACAATTTTCTCAACCTCATATCACATTCAGGCAATCTAATAATGCTTTGATGTACATTCCCAAGTTTTAGAATTATAAAACAGGAATTTCGCACAAAAACACGCTTTGTTAATAGTTAAAAAATATGGATTTGATACAAAAAATGATCTCAAATATGACGCTGGACGATAACAACTCAATATTTATTTCCCTATAAGCAAATATAGGATTTGTTAACTATTAACAAATCTTGTTCACTATAAATGAATACTTTTCTCAGTGTAGCTATCCCAATATCAACCACATCATTTTTTTCCATGTATATGCAAAAAAATGAAATACCTGTGACAGCTACTCATTTTTTAGCACCCCTTTTCACTGCTATAACTAAAATAATTGTAGCTGTAGCTATGTTTTAGCTATCACAAAAGGAAATCGTAGCTGTAACTGCACAGGTTTTGTAGTTGATATTTGGATAGCCAGATAATTTAGCTATTGAATTTTCGCTGCGACAGCTACATTTCTTGCTGTTAACGCTCAGTGAGCAGCTGTTGCAGCTAAAAATAGCTCTCGTAGTTGAATTTTAGCTATCCAAAAAGTGGCTAATTATTTTTTTCCGTGTAATATCTAATGTTTGTCTTACCCCAGTAAAAATGAACACCGGAACAACGTTGATCCGGAGCAACAAATACCAAAATATATCAAATTCACTCATTCATGTGCAGATATTCGAATATAAACCACAGGCCATGATGAAAATCATGATAAACAATGATATAAGCGAAGGAAAAAAAAAGAATTATACGTTTTCGCGTATAATTATTTGATAATGGTATATAAAAAAAGAACGTGCCGAAGTATAACGTTGGTGAACGATACTGAAGAACTCCAAATTGATTATTTCATACGAAATTTCCTGTTTTACATAATTACAGTTTTTACAAAATATTATTTCGAATTACGAAAAGCTGAATACGTACTCTCGGAATTCGACAATTACGTCATTCGCGTCGCGTACGTATCTGCATCGCGCAATTATCGAAATAGCAACTATTGTGGGTCAATTCACCACACATACGTGAACCTGCAGCGTCGAACCGATCATTGTAAATTTACTTGTATTATTCCCATATCGTTTATAAGCATGAACAAAATGTTTCATTCCAATGAAAATGAATGTTCTCTTTCGAATACAGTTCTCCGGTATTATCGATTCGCATATCAAAATTTCTCAATATTGATATTCTAATTTATTCTACTTGGTTTTGAATATGAATGATAATCCAAATAATGCATCGTCATCTCACATTTGAAGTATAATTTCTGTGCACAATATCGAAGATACGTAGGATAGATTATCCGGTATCTGACAAAATTATTAATGAGGGTGTATTTATCATTCAAAAGCGTGAGAGGAAAACTTCTGTTCGAATAGTTTGGAGTAAGATCGAGAAACATTTACCCGGTATCATCACGAATTCGTATGTAAATCCACTAACTATTCGAATTCGCGTTAATTGTAGGAACTAAATAACTCCTGATAACTCTTGCGCAACGTTACGGAAACTTTATAATAGAATAGAGGGAAAAGGAATGGAAGGAGAAACATGAGATGATACGTATATCTGCACTTTAGGATTGATGAAATACGGTATTTCATGCCTAGAGTAGTACGGTATTCCTGGTAATAACAACATCGTCGTCTCTTGTGTACGTATTTCAAACTTTCGTTAATTTTCCCCCGTTTCCACGGAGGAAAAGTAGTGATTCCCTCTTAATAATAAAGAGAAAAAAATACACTGAGAAACGTGTATAGGATTGATTACCATTCGCTCTAGTTCTCATCGCGACTTTAGGATAAGAATTGAGTGCTGACTCGCGATTTGGTGATCATTACGATGTTAACCTATCGTTCCCATGGTAACGTAAACATTTTATCGCACTCACTTCGATTTTGAATAGTACTTATTACAATTTTGGAATATCTGTCACCGAATTCCTATTCTTCCTAGTAATGGTTACCGTATACTTCTCTCCGTGTACATGAAATATTCACTTCATTTCCACTCCACACGCATCTTAATTTGGATTACTCAATAGAGTTCCTCCGATCTTGTGCTTTTGTTCATTTTTCATGTTCATTTTACAATACATGAATTCTAACAAAAAAAAATGTATTGTAATGTAACAGCTACGTCATTCTCATAGAGAAAGCAACAAAAGATCTCGAAAAATGAAGAACAAACTGAAACCCTGAATCGAAAACTCTCACGTTTATAACTAGAAAGATGAAATTTCACGATTCATTGAACTCGAAACGAAGGATGGATTTCTATTGACCATGAAAAATTCATTACGCAACAAGTCGATCAGAATATTTCATTATTCCATCCCGAGAGATGTTCGTTACAATTTAAACCGCATAGCGAAATGAAACAAGAATTATGATTTCAAGATCGAGAGTGGTATTTGACGGCTCGTTACTTTCCACGAAAGTATCAACGAACAGATGAAAAGTTGAAAGAAAATAGAAATAGGAGGTTGTCTGTTGGATATATGTATACGTGTATATATATCAAATATATATGTCTCGTTGTATCGTATCAGGATTCTGATGAAAAATTTTCGAAAGAGGAAGAAAGCGGGTAATCGCCCGTTGAAAACGCAATTTGAGGACTGGAGAGAAACCTCCTTCTCATCCTCTTTCTTCTGTTCTTCTTTGAAACAGGAGAATGAAGAATTTTCTCTGTGCGTCTACCTTTTCCTCATCGAAACTGCACTCGAAGAACCTCTTGAATAGATAGAACAATCACTTTTTTTCTTTTATACTTTGATAATAGTGCTTCATGCTCTTGCACGGGGAGAGAGAGAGAGAAAAAAAAAACATTTTCAACCGACTTCTCCCTGTCTTTTGTGTAATATTTTTTACACAACGAATACTCAGTGTCTTTAGGAGAGTTTATTACTCTCGCTTTTTGTTTGATTGGAAATTATTCAAATTATCCAATAAACAGATTCGAATCTACATCGAGGCAGACTCAACGATGTTGCGAGTGTTGATGATCTTCGGATAGAGTCAAAATAACTGAAGAGTGAACGAGGTTGTGCAGGAGAAAACACAAAACGTATCGTTCAAGGACTTAACTAGGATTCAATGTGGATGACCTTACAGTTTCCATGGATTACCTCAAGGAATTTCAGTATTTTTTTAATTAAGTTTATGTTCTCAAACTTTCACAAACGCCCTGCAAATCTTTCGGCAGTTTCGAATGGGATGGATTGAATGATCATCTGAAAATGACGCGCAATGCGTTGGATGAGAGTTGTCAAAAAATGGAACATCAGAAGGTGAAAAGGTGATTGACATTCCAAAAGTCTGCGTCGCTTGTTCATTTTATATGCGAATTTCAATTAGAAATTCATTGGCAGTTTTGCAAAAAATATCTGTCGAAATCCTGTCCAGATTCCAACGCCAGAGTTTGCCAAAGTTTCTACTGTAAATTTCATAGGTTTGGATGAAAAACTATCCACGACAGAATTTTCTGAACTCTGTCAATATTATTGATGAAATCTAAATTGAATTTAATTTTTGCATAGAGTCAATGTTGGTGAACGATTGAGCGGCTGGATCGTAAAACTCGCCGAGCGCTCGAACACGTCCCGGCATCTGATCCAGGAGCCCAATAGAACGAGGAAAAAAAATTCGTCAAAATGAAAAATGAAAAATATAGCCTGTTAGAACTCATAAAAACACACATTTTTCTTTTGGAACATTTTTTTCTGTCATCACTAGTTTCCGAGATAAAAATTAAAACGTGAAAATTTTCATTCCTTCAAAATCAATAGAATTCAAATTATATTTTGTAATTCCTCAGTGAGAAGTCATTGGAATGGGTTGGAATTTGATATACAGCTTCAGTAATGATCCCTGAAGACAACTAGCGAGTTTCAATTGTCAAAAGATTTCATCATCCAATGCATATTTAACAATAATCAAATGCTGTTGAGAACACGCGCTTGCGAGTTTCTACGCCAAAAAGTGTGAAGGGAATTTCCAATTTGGAGAAACTCAAAGCGACAAAGTTGTTCGTCAATGTTCGAAGAAGTTTTCCTGAAATTTTCAGATAAATCGAGTGGAAAATAAGGGAGATATTGAACTTCGTTTACAATGACACGCTTAACGTCAGGGCAATGCTACTGAACGACGATACATGACGCTATAAGTATGCTCTTCGACGGTTCATAAGCGGGTCGCGTACCATTGTGAACAAAGTTCAATATTTTCCTTATTTTTCACTCGATTGATCTGAAAATTTCAGGAAAACTTCTTCGAACATCGACAAAAAACTTTGTCGCTTTGAGTTTTGCCAAATCGACAATTCCCTTGACACTGTTTTCCGTGGAAACTCGCAAGCGCGTGTTCTCAACAGCATGTGTTTATTATCAAATATGCATTGGATGATGAAATCTTTTGACAATTTTAACTCACTAGTTGTCTTCGAGGATCATTACTGAAGCTACCCTAGCAGAAATCATTCTAGTAATTCTCTAGGCCTTGCGAGGCCTCACCAGGCCCTTGTGAGGGACTTGCAAGGCCTCGTAAGGCCTTGTAATCGCCTAGAAAATGACTAGAGTGATTTCTACTAGGTTATATACCAAATTTCAACCCATTCCAATGACTTCTCGTTGATCAATTGCAAAATATAATTTGAATATTGATTTTCACTTTTTAATTTTTATTTCGGAAACTATTTATGATAGAGAAAAATTTTCCACAAGAAAAATGTGTGTTTTGATGAGTTCTAACAGGCTTTATTTTTTATTCTCCATTCTGACGAATTTTTTTTCCTTGTTCCATTGAGCCCCTGGATCAGATGCTGAGACGTATTCGAGCGCTCGGCGAGTTTTACGATCCAATCGCTCAATTGGCGGAGTTGAACTCTCTGAATTCCTTGGAGTGAAAAATACTGTAAGTCCAGGGAGAGTGAGATTCCACTCTTAGAGAGTGACTTTCCACTCCATCAGGGTGAATTTTCACTCCACCTTCTTTTAAGAGTGAAAATTCACTCTTATGGAGTGAAAACTTACTCTTCAGGAATGGAATCACTCTTTTGTTGGACTTGCAGTATTTTCACTCTTTAGGAGTGGATTTTCATTCCAAGAAATTTAGAGAGAATATTGCTAAACGATTTGGCTCATCGTTTAACTAATATTGACTAAACTCAAATGATTTATTCCATGCCCACGTCATTCCTTAAATTCCTTACCCAAATTTTAGCCAAGGTGTGGCGAAAGTTCGGCTCAATACTTCGTAGTGCAAGGGAAATAATATCTCGCAACATAGATTGTCGGGCGCTCCAAATTCAAATCAGTAAAATCTCACTATCCCTGCAGTTGACAGTCAATAGTCACTGATTATGCAGTTCAAAGTGTTTCTGACGAATTGAATCAGTGAGATTTCATTGCAAAGATCAGTTAATATTCACTAATTGTGCATTGTATATGCACTGATTCGCAGTGGTCGATTTTTTACTGTTTCAAATTTGAAGAGTATCGAGACATTTGTTTCATTTTTGACGAGTACCGGCGTGATCTAGGTTCATCGGGACGATGACACGAGTTTGTCAGAGTTGATTCAATTTTAATACGAATCTGGCTATTTTGAAGATTCTGTGTTGTTTGATATCTGTCAAAAAGAATAACACCCCGTGTGGAAATAAACTAGGCGTCCTTACTTTATTACAGGCCCTGACTGGGTTACCCGTACAGGCCCCAGACAGGATTGTCACGGACCCATTTGCGGGACCTGTACTGGATTCCCAGCTTGGGCCTATGTAAGGTACCCACGATGGGATCAATGCAGGCTTCGAAGTTAGGGCCTTGGTAGGTATAATAAATCGTTGCGAAAATTATTAAATAAGATAAATATTCTACGGAGAAAATATTCCACCCAACATTACTATGTTCATCCATTATCATCTAACTCCATCAAAAAACCAGAAGAGCATTATTGGGCCCTAAAATTAATCACGAAGTTACTTTAAATTATTGACATAAATACTAAATACTACTCACTCAACAATACAAAGGAGATAAAGTACGAATGGGATATATGAGATAAAGTTTTTTCTTTTTCAAATAAAAATAATTGATTTTGATTGTTCTTCAATAAACTAAATATCCTCCAATTTATACCAATAACGTTCCCTTCTTTATCATCAATTCTATGAGGTATTAGTTATTAGTATTCTTTCTCATCAATTTATTAATTAAAAACATTTTGTACCCGTTAAATTTCCACTGTGAAACAATAAAAACCTTTCACTTGTGACTAATATGGAATGAAAAATTTATTGAATTTCATTTCTGTATTTGATCAAAACGAGAAAAATTTGACAACAAATACCATAAATTGGAAGCTGTTCCCGAGATAACATTTTGAACCTCTCCCCCTCCCCCCCTCCCCCAGGTTTGCGTCGCTTCGCGAGGGCATATTATCTGGGTCATTTGTCATTTTCACTGACCGTGGTACTCAGGGTTGCAAAAAACCAAAAGAACCGGGTTTTTTTGGTTTAAACTTGTTTTTTTGGGTTCAAATATATTTCCTTCAGTTTTTATAGCTATAAGTTGCATTTTTCACTCATGAATGGATTGGAATATATATACACAAAGCAAACAGTGCCTTATTTAAGTGAAATATATCAGTACCTAACTGAGATAGAGAACCTAATACTACTTAGTGTGGGAGATAATTTCAGCCAATTCATGTGATATAAATAAGTTTTATTTCACTTTGACAAACGTAAATTATAGAATAAACAACAGCAACTTTAAATATTTATACGATCTGTTTTATCAAGGTGGTTGACAATGGTCTTCTTTCAAAAAATTATGACAAAGTTGAACAAATACAATCAGTACAACAGTGATAAGTAGAGTTATCACAGATTCAGAACTTATTTTCGAAAATTTGCATTGAAAATTTTGAAAAGGAAAACCAATTCCCCTGCTTTTTCCGTGCCTAAAGTTGTTCCGTAACTTGTTTCGTAGAGCAGATTGGACAAGTCCAAATGACGAGAACACCCGTTCAACGCTTGCAGAAGATGATTGTGCAGTCAGCAATTGTTCTATGATCTGAAATACACCGTTGTCAAATATATCGATGTCTGATTTTTGGCTTCTGTACACAGTAAAAAATTTTTCGTCATTGTGTAAAGTGTTGAAATTTATGTGTAAAATATTCAACATTCTAGAGTGTTGATTCGACGCGATCGTATTTTTTTCTTTGTGTTAACACAACGATTGTGTTGAATCGACACTCTCGAATGTTGAATATTCTACACACAAGTTTTAACACTTTGCACAATGACGAAAAATTTTTTACCGTGTACCACTCATAACAAGTTACATTAGCTGTAACCTCATTATTATACAATGCTTCTTGGAAAGGAAAACTCTTTGCCTTCAATTCTACAATCAAAGATGTGAGAAGGGATCCAGGAAAATTTTTCTCCCATAAACTCAAATGCTTTCTTCTTTTCTTGTGATGTTAACTGGATTATTTAATCTTTGTGAGTTTTTAACTGGGGTTGTAATAGAAAAGCCAACAGATGAGCAGGCGTGATTGCCAAATTGTATCTGTCCACGAAATTTTTGTTCAACTTTTCATTTGAAATTCCGCTAGTATTCAATTCTATTTCCAGCTTTTTCCATTTGTACGTTGCTTCAGAAATTGAGCAGTTATCTTTCTGGACATCATCTAGTGCACACGCAATTGGTTTTAAAATTTTCACCATGTCTTCAGCATTTCTCTTCAAACTAATGTTCGTGACTTTTGAAGAAATAGTCGAATCAATTGCATCGCGGTGATCCTCACAAATTTTCACAAGAACTGACCATGCGCATAAGTAGGTTTCTGAGGAATCAAGGAGCGTATTCCAACGCACTTCGTTTGGTAACGTTAATTTTGGTAAACCGGATTTACGAAATTCAGCATTCGCTTGGAGAACTCGAAGTCACCGGCCAATAAATTCAAAACATGAGCTGAACAACCACAAGTTATTACATTATATTCAGAATTATTCTCCAAAATCGACCGCATTTTTTTAACATTAGCAGCATTATCTGAAACAATTGAGCACACTTTGCACTGGAATTCGTTTTCGCAAGTTTTAATGCAAGAAATAACAACTTCAGCCAGATATTCTGCTGTATGCGGATGCCCCGAAGTATCTATGGTATCAACGAGGTACACTTCACCATTCTTAGTGGTGAGTGTTACACAAATAACGGGCTCATTATGGATATTGGACCATCCATCTAATCCCAAGCATACAAAGTGATCTTTTAAATCATGAGCGCATTTCCTTCTCTCTTCCTCATAAACTTTATTTAGTATCGGTCCACTTATTTGGGAAGGTGATGGTGGCTTATAACCTGGTCGCAGGGTTGAAAAAAAGCCGGCCTTTTCAAATATTATCCAAACCACTGGCTAAAATTGGTTAAAATGGTCAAATTTGGTCAAAATTGGTAAAAATGTTCAAACTTTCTATTTTAATCGTTTATTTCATTTGTTGTGTATTGAATAGGATTACATAGTTTATATGTACAGCAGGAACCCTCTGTACGCAATGATAGGAGATCTTTTGGCCGAATCGACATAATTTGACAATCGCTAGTCGCTTTCAGATAACACTAAGGAATGACCAGCGATTGTTAAATTATGTCGATTCGGCCAAAAGACCCCCTACCGTGCGCAACCGTCTGTGTCCTTTTCTCGCACACAATTGAATATTGAGTGTAAAAGACACAAATAGTTGCATATACAGAGTTCCTATTGGAAGTAATTGTTGGTGTAGTAATTTTCAATTTTTTATATGTCTGCTCGATTATTAACTGTTACAAGAATCTTTGTCAATGAGATACGTCAACTCGCATTGCTGTGATCTTCAATTATTGTTGATAGATACTTGGTGATGAAATTTGAATATGGCATTATGCTCAGTTGTTCCAACTTCATAACAAAATTCATTTCATTAATGCATTTAAATCTAAGGCTCTTCTCTCATGTGCCAGCATTTCTATGGAACAGAGAAGAATTTGAAAACTGGATTGGTTCGTTCACAGTAACTCGCTAATAATCATTGAAAATCCCCTAAATATTGCAGTTTATGGAAAGCACTCTGACTAAGGTTTCTCTCCTATGCAGGCGAATTGTCTGGAAAGGAACGTTCACAACTGGCGGATTCCTAGTGTTGTTATAATTGTATTCGAATAAGACTAGGAGTCCACCAGTTACGATCGTTCTGAAATCATAATTTTGGAAAAAGATTTCTCATACATATATAAGAATTTCCACATATAAAAATATATAAAAATTCTTGTTTTTTCGGAATTTTCACAGTAAATTTATAGAATTCTCTCGAATGTTTATGGGAAATTTTCCATTAGTTTATTATGAGTGACATTTATAAAAGTATTGACTTAGCTAAATAAGCTCAAACAGCTGCTCACACTGAGAAAAAAATTGGCTTAATTGTAAGAACATATTTTCTTGTGCTAAGAATACATTTATTTTTCTTATCTGAAGAAGATGTGTACTTGTGGTAAGAAAATTTTCTTCATATTAAGCTGTATAATTTTGAACCAAGAAAATGTTTCCTCCCTTCAGAGAAAGTTTTCTTGAATCAAAAAAATATCAGTGTATCAGCAGCTCAAAACCGTTTCAGAGCATCTGGGATTTATTCAGAAATTTAGCTGTGAGGGTCATATAAAAAATTTTTCGGACTACAGTTATTATTGAAAATTATTTTTGGGATGTTCTTCATCGTTTCCACCGATAAAAAAAATGGAACTGGAAAAAAAGTAAAATATGTGTTTACCTATTTTACTTTTAACCGCGTAATATTTAGAAATCTAACTATCAGTCTACTCTTTCAATACGGAAGAGCGAGAATTCCACTCGAATGAAAAGATAGGTTCCCTTCTGGCTGCCTCACTCCAAAAGAGTGGAATTTCACTCTTTAGGCAGCCAGAAGGGAACCTATCTTTCCGTTCGAGTGGAAATCTCACTCTTTCCAATTTAGAGAGTAGGGTCATGAAGTATCGTTAAAATATGTTCTTAGTGTGAATGCTTGAAATTCCCAATGTTTTTGTTCATTTTTCATAGTGCCACTCAGTGCATGCTACAAATTTCTCTTACACCATGCATTAATTTTTATAGTGAAAGTATTAACTTCAAGCGTTAACACTCTCATAATTTTTCAACAATCCTATTTATCCCTAAACTGATAAGTCGCGTTTTCTGAATATTGATTATAAAGTGTTTTTTTCCCACGTGACCTTCATTCTTTTGTTTGTCTGAAAACTATAAGACCTTTTAGGATGCAATTTTTTTGTGTGGACATTTTTGACCATTTCAGACTAAAAATTCAGAAAAAATCCAGGCCGGCCAAAATTGGTTAAAACCACAATAAAAGCCAGTGGTGGCTGAAATAGTTTCAACCCTGCCTGGTCGTAATGAGTCAATTAGCTGAATGAATTGTTCATGCTCAACTGTTCTAAATGTACAGTTGGTTGCATATATGAATCGACCAACTTGCATACACAGTTGAAAATTTTGTGTAAATGTGTTAAAAAATCCGTGTGTCATGAATTTTCTGTTAAATGTTCAACACAAACACGTGTAACTTCTACAGACAGTCCTTGTGTAATCAGGTCTCAACTGATTTATAATGGGAAATCATTCAAACAAGTGAAAAAAAGTGTCAAAATGACACAAATCTCATTCAACTCAAGATTGAACATAAAAATTGTGTTATTCTCAACTACCAAGGGGAGATCGCCAGTGGTGGGAGCTATTTTTTCATGAAACTTCCATGTGCGTGTAACTTTGGTAGTCTCCAGAAGAACTATTCATCCATTTCCATTCATTTTGGTTCTGGCTTTCATTCTGATGGGAATTCGTTTTTTAGATATGTAAATTTGAAGATAGAGTGCGAGTTGATATACGCAAAGAAAGTACACTCAACCAAAGGACCGGCAGTGGCTTGAGTGATACAGCTTCAACATTCGGTCCCGACGATCCGTGTTCAATGCTCATTGAAGTACTGTTTTTTTTTTCAATTTATTCTTATGCACTGTTTCAACACGAAAGGAGTGTGATTTTCACATTTGATTGATGTCAAAAAATCCATAAATTACACTTGTGAACTGTTGATTCACTTCTTATTTTGGATTTCATTTGACAGTACTTATGTGTTGAATTTACACGATCGGAAATTCCAATCAAAATGTTATCAATATCCTTCTGTGTTACATTATTTACATCAAGCTTGAGTTACTAGCTAACACAAACACATCATGTGATATCGACACAAAAATATGTGTGGACCGTTTGGGACATGGGGAATGTGTTGAATTTAACACAAAATTTCCAACTGTGTATCTAACGCGTCATTTTGCGCTGCAGTTGTCCTAATCAAATAATCACTGAGTGGTGGTGCAGATTTGGCACTGGTAGATACACGTTTTTTTTTTGAGTAGGCTCGACGCAAATTTTGTTCCGAAATTGTGACATGCTGCATATCAGCTCTGAAGTGTGTGGTGCTTGCAAGCTATCAGTAGCAGAAGAAGATGATGATGCTGAAATCGACAATATTCTGCTTAGCTCGAAGTTCATAATTCCGAGCAATTCTGATCCTTAATCAATTATAAAACTGAGTTGTTCTAATTGACACAGAAAAATATTGCATGCGAAAAATATTCATTTTGCATATAATCCATTTTCTAATCATTAATAGTGACCACGAAATTTTATTCATCAAGAAGAGAACGAGTGGAAGAAAAGGATGGAACAAATAATATGAACTCAAATAATGTGAAAGCACTAAGTTTTAAAATAAACCACTATCCCATACAGCACACCAGTTCAGAAAGAGTTCGAAAAGAGTTCAATTGGAACTGGCAGAATTCAATATGAATTCTTAAGAATTCTTTTTGAACTGCTGTGCTGTGTGGGATGGTCTTTTCCAACAAAAATCATTTGGTTGCGGTTTAAACCATGCAACCCTGGTGGTACTATTTCTAATCAGTGCAGTGTTTGGGCACGTCTAAGTTCAAGTATCGGAAGGAAATAGTAGTTTCAATTTGGCAGCACATGGATTTTATAAGCACACAGAAAAATTTCCTATTATAAATTACTATACTTGCTGGTATATTGAGGATATACTTGCATTTTGAGGTTATAAACTTAACCTTCTTAAAAAAAAATATCATACTTCCTATTACAAGATGCTATTATTTCACCATTAAATAACAAAAACTCTCGTACTTTTCAAGAGAGTGTTAGGTTTATAACCTCAAAATGCAAATATATCCTCAATATACCAATGAGTATAGTAATTTATAATAGGAAATTTTTCTTCGTATGGGCGTGTCTGAATTGAAATTCTTGAGAGAACATGGGGAACCTATGAAGACCCTATACGGGCTGTAGTTAGGCGCACCCAGATTCTCATAACAGGGGAACACATTGGTAGCTCAACTTGGCCCCACATGGGCTGTATACGGGTAACCCAAGCTTAGAAAAATCGGGGCTAATAATAGCAACCCGGGTAGGCCCTTTGCTGGCTAAGACTAGGTAGCTCTACCTTGGGATACCTAACATATGCCCGTACAGGGCCTGTATTCAATACAGGACGCCCGGGAAAATTTCTACACGGGACCAATTGGAAACAATGATGGTTTATTAACGACTACAAAATTATTCTGAACATCCTAAAATCTGATGAATTAAATCCTCATCAGTCAGTGTTGGCCCGTTTACTCACTCCCGGTCATTATCACATGGATGTCGACTCATTTGTTCATTCTCACAATTGTTATTTTGTCCCGAAAACTGCAGTTTCGTCGAGAATTGAATTGACTTTCCAGAATTTTTTCTATCTGATACAATTTTAGTATCTTCATATGTAGCAAATTATAAAATGAATCCTCATTTATATCAAGTTCATTATTCCATCAATAATCGCTTCAACAAATATAGTTTTGAAATGTTCAATGAATATTGGAATTAAAAAAATGAGAATTTGATAAATTGTTTATGTGATGTGATAAAATCGTTCCATGAATCTAGTTCATGTAAATAAAATGTGGATCGCATGATTTGAAAATTGTGTTGCACGTGTTGTATAGAATCAAAAACAGAAGAATAAAGATGAGAAGCATCGATTTATAACACTTAGTTTATACATATTTTATCTATCTTTGGGAAAAAATTTTACAGAAATTTGAATGATTTCTCAGAACAAATTGATGAATAAATTATAAATAAACTAAGGATGTGATTGACATTATTAATGGAATTAATGAATTCGACGTCAATATGGATTTTCAAATATTCGGTGATAATTTCGTTTCAATAGACAATTCAAACTCCGATAAAATTAAGCAATATTTATATATGATTCGGTAATTTTTATTTATATACTGATGAACAGTTTCTTGAATCTACAGAATCTACAGAAATGAGCAAATTCAAGTACATTTCACACTTTGAATACATTTTTTCCTTCTCATTTCGAGTACATATGCATTTTCATGGTCAACTTCTGTACTCGTGTAGAGTAAAAAAGTACTTCATAGGAAAGTGTACTTGAAGCCACTCGTTCTTGAAACAAAGGATCATTATATTGCATTCGTACACAGTATGATATGTCCTCAAGAAGTTTTATGAATATTTAAACGGTTCATATTGAGAAAAATCCCTTTAAGAATGCAAAAGTGTGCCCCTCCACTCCACATTTACTTAATTTTGAAGGTTTCAAAGGATATCGAGGGTCTTAATTTAAAAAAAAAAAGATTCCCCCAAGTAACACGAGAACTTCCCAAATATGCCATGATGAAACAATGAATATCAAGAGAATGTGCAAATGAAATTATTTTGGATGAATTCATCAAGATATTCTATGGATGTGGAAAGCACATAATTATTCGAAACCGTCTCATTTGGAAGTTCCCAGCGTGTCCGTAGGATTTAGCTTTTTAATGTTGTAGTACATTTTTAATTATACTTCTATATGGAAAATCTATTTAAGATACCTCAATAGTCAGTCAAGTCAATCAGTTGTTTCATTTTTTTCTATAATAAACGAATTATTTAAATGATCAATTCCAAGTTACCAGTAGAATTTCTCGATACGATTGCTCGTTAAATTGATACATTCAGTATTGATTCTTGAGAATTTAAAAATTCAAACGAAAAAAAATATAAATAACGATCAACTCAGTATCTAGAATTATAAGCAATCATTCATTAATTTTTCATACATGTTTCCTTTGTTACAGGTAAGGACGGTAATAATTGATTTCACATTCGCGAGGAGAATGACTTCCATCTGTCGGTTAAAAGACGGTAATGTAGATTCCAACATTATCTTCACATAATCATCATCCTGTTCGATATTGAAAAATTATGGTTGTTGAACAGTAAAAAATCCTATTTTCATATATCTCTTTCATACATGTTCACTAAACCTCTTGTGAATTCAGATAAAGGAAAGATCTATTTTACCTTTAGTCGAATCGGTAGATAAAACAGCATGTCCCTCGATAAACGTTGATATATTACAATGCGCGACACAAGAGGACGCCACAAGACGGAACAAAATTCTAGAGTTTTATCGATTCAATGCAAAAGAGAGATGCAAATTAGTGAAGAAACATAGAAAGGGAAGAAGAGGGATTGCTGTTTGAAATCTGAAAAACTAAGGGAACGATGAAGAGGGTCTGTCCCTTCCCCTTATTCTCCCCCTTTCGATCCAGGGGAGCAAAGTACAAATTTTGCTTCTCTCTCTTTGCCTCCTAGGGGAACTTGACGTGCCCTGTTTCTTTCTCTGCTGCTTTTTTTTTGCTCCTGCGTTCTTCATGCGTGTCGCGTCCGACGTATGCATGTTTTTGACTGACGACCAATGCTCCATGTGCCGCTCAGCTGTGTCTATTAAATCCCAAAAATTATTATCCAGGGGGCCACTCCCAAAGCTGTCTGTCTGTCTGTCTGTCTATCTATCTGTCTACTCTCTTGTGCATTGACACACGGTCATGCGAATTCGAGTACAATGTATACTATTTTAGTTGTGAATACGTGGATGAGAGTGGATGAACTTACATAACTGCTGTAGAAATTGAAATTTTGAATTGATGGAAAAAGGGGGGAAAATTGATTTATATAGAATACAAATTACAATTAATTCGAATGAAAGTGTATAACATTTATTGATAGGATGTTGAAGATCTATTGAATAGACAAAATACACACGCTATCAAAAATTTCCTAAAAATTCAGATTGATTCTGTAACTTTGTACAAAAACACGTCTGGATTATCAACACGGTTTTCTGAATATTCAGATTCATATTGAAAGTCAGGAACAGTATAGATAAATTTTGAGGATTAATCTTAATATTCAGATTAACTTTGCAACCATTCAGATCTGTTGCTGTAAGAAAAACTAGAGGAACGTTCTCAATTTTCAGTAAATTCTTTATTTTGCGAACCATTGTAATTGGAAGAAAAACAGATGGAGAAAAAATGTGGTAACAGATATGATCAAAATCCATGTTCCTGAAGTTTGAATCGTTCATTGAAACGAATTGGTAATCGAATAACGGAATACTCAGCTGTTAAAGATCCAAAATTTTGCAGTACATCCTTCAAATGATTTGTCTTGTTACAAGGAGTTAATTTGAAAAGATAAACACCGTTGATCTATCAAACTTTATGAGTTTGAATGTCCGTTTCGGTTTTATAAACGATTCAAACTCCACGAATAACAAGATTCAGAATATTTGAGGCCAAATTTTACAGAGCAAGGGTGAAATTCAATCATCAAGCATTTTATGATGCAAAATTATGTTCTGAACCCACAATTTTTTCGTACTTTCGCGTAACTATTCATATATTGAACATTAACTTTTTTGGTGCATGAAGAACGATCATGAAAAATTCATGAAGTCGTATAAAAATCACTGAATGAGGTGTGTATCACCGAAGAAAACTTACAACACCGCAAAACAATGAAGTAGAAAACGTGAAAAACTAATTCTGGAAACGACTAGAATGTTTTCTTGTTGAACAAATTGATCACATCTCGTCAAATATCATCAACGTTAAACAAAAGACAAGATTCAGTAAGATTCCATGGAAAACCTATTGGATCTGGCCAAATTCTATTGAAAATTGGGCATAGTTCTTGCCAGACTTTATTTGATCCAGTTGGCCACGCAGACTTCAGAGCATTACATTCTGAGTGACCCATATTTGCATTAACATTGAACCAATCTCAGCTCATTCTTGGTACACACTGAAGGAAGAGTTTATTTGTATTTGATAAATCTTTATTTGGATATGACGAAATGAATATTCATTCCACTGAAACATAGCTTATCACTGTATAATAAGGTTTATTAACAGTTAACAAATGTCATCTTAGATTTCTCAACAGTTGATAAATTCTATTTCAGAAGCATAAGCTATATTTCAATGAAATAAATGATTATTTTGCTGTATTCAAATAAAGGTTTATTAAATATAAATAAACCCGAGTCAAAAAGTGAAACCTAATTCAGCTCTGATTTGTTGCGTATGACGGAGTGAATCAGGTTCGATTTCATTTTTCGCCCTGATCTAGCCCTGTTCCCATCCTGATCTTGCTTTTAACATTCTCATTCAACCTGATGTTAACCTTTTTTCGACTCGATTAAACTCTGGATTGTTGCGTATTACGGAGTTGATCAGGCTTTAAAAAGTATTACAATTTTTCGACTCGCGAACTGTTCTCTTAATGCATGTTGGCGGATTTTGCGCCAGGAGAGGGCTGGAATTGGCTCAATCTTTGTACACATGTGCAATTTGTGATCAAGCCTAACTCGAATAATTTGCTTTCAACTTTGTTAAATTATTTCAAAATCTCTCTGTAAACTGTTTCAAAATCATCCCTTAAACGAGGACATATAAGAATACAAACCGATCTCGAGGATTTTATCGGATTCTCCTGTTCCATAAAAGACAATTTGAACGTTTTTTTTCAGATTTCTCATGAAATATATCCCGATTCCCTTCAAATCAGTCAGACTTTCAGAGGAATTTCTCAAAATTCATCCGCATTGCTCTAGAAACATGCACGGAACAAAATGAATTCACTGTGGCAGCTGTAAAATTTTTGAAATGGAAAATATTGAAAGTAGTAAGTGATCATTCAAAGGAGTATCTGGAGGAAACATTAGACGTGGACCGGGTAAAATATTTGTAACCGACAAGAGAAGATCAGAGACTAAGAGGGATAACGGATAGAAAAGGTATCTACAAATGGCGGTCCATGTATTTCTTATGGGCTTCGGTCGCCATCTTGTCGTCATTTTGAGTTAACTTTTATTTCATTCCTGCTCTTCCCAATGCTCTCTCCTGATACTCCGTGAATTGTTAAATCGAATTCAAATATGCTTTATAGTTTACCCAGTTAATACACAGGTCAGTGCTTCCGCTACCTAACCAGATCCCCATGGTAACCACGATACTAATGTGATGAACTTTTTCATGAACAAAAAAAAGGAGTAGTAATTATCGTTCAGAATGTATTGCTGTTTGTGTTTCTGAAATGGGATTTTTTGTCTCCATCTGATTGGACTTCCTATTTAATCCACACATTTGGGCAAGGCCTAAATTGGCAAACTAGTGAAACTCGACACATTTCCAACGATTAAGGGAGCAAAATTCTAAAATTTTTGAAGCAAGCGCTTCAAATTTGACTATTCGTTCCGAAAATTGTATTGAATGTTCACTCTTGGGAAGTGAATTTTCGCTCTAAGGCGAAAAATATGGAATGAATGAAAAATCAATTTATAAAACAAAGGTGTGTCGTTCCCTTGGTTGAAACAAAGCAGAAAAAAGCTACGAAACCAAGGAGAGTGAAATAAAAAGACCTATACCCACATAGGCTAATGAACTCGATACTCACCTCGTATCGACATTCACGATCGGTTTACAAGGTTATGTACGGTCTACGTCACCCAACGGCAGCTCGCCTACTTCCGGTCGAATGTCTTATTTTATAATTCATATATATATATATATACATACATGTATCCATACAGTAACTAAGGAGCGCACTCCTCGCTTTCTTCTATCACAGATCAGAAGAGAGAAAGGGACGGTGTAATTCACTTTCGAAATGTCCCGATATCGAGAGAATAATGCTCACTAATTGCCGATCCATCGTTTGAGAGTCACTGGGACGAAACATTCTTAAAATAAACTGATTTTTCTTACGCTTGATGTATCTTGGCCCGTATTCATATCGCGTCTTTAGACCCTGTTTACGGCCCATAATAAAGGTCAACTCGGGATCAAACGGGTTACACGCTACCGTCATTTTATTATTATAGAACACAAATTATTCTGGCAAACATGGAAAATATGCTTGTTATATTTCGTCCGACCGGATCCCGAAGGTCGGGGCTATATTTCTTTTTCTTCCCCATTCCCCAAAACCCTTTCCTTCAAATTTTCCACCTTAAATGACAGGGTGACACAAATCATAGTTTTCATAAGTTGTTGTGTCAGCTGACCCTTTCGACCGCGACAAGACACGATCCGATAGACAATTTTGCACCCTCCTCTTCATCTCTGTCTTTCTCTCTCTCCTTTTTGCTCTGTGGTATAATTTCGACGCTTGCGTATTTCGTTCCGTGCACGTGAACTCGATCGATGACGAAAAAACGCAACCACCCTTCGGTGCAAACCACTACTACCACTACTACCACCACCACCTTCTCCCCCTTATTTCGATACACCCAACACCAGCAGCGGTAGCGGTAGAAACGGCAGAAAAATTCTCCCAACTTTCGATAAGAGAAAGAGAGTTAATTAAAATGAAAAAAAAAAGAAGACAAAGTGAATCCAATATCGATATACACGGAGAAATATACAATTCACAATAAAAAGAGTATTCAAAATAAAACTGTTCTCTGATACCGTGGTTGGTACCCATCGACGTTTCTCTCCTCTTCAAATACATATATTTTTTGATTTATTAAACCGACGAATGGGGCAGACCTCGATGGAATCCGAGAGAGCAAAGGGAATGAAATCGACGATGATACGCAAAAATTATTTTCATGTAATAACAAGAACCGTTAGAACCACACCCAATTTTTGGACGATGGTGATGATACTTGGTACAAATTATTCATGTACTTTTATTTTATATGACACTCGATGAATCATTGGAATAATTTTATTCTGTTTCGAATCTTTCTACATTACACGCAAAACATACGCGCGAGTGGTGGTAGTACACGCACGTAGTTTGCATTATTAACTGTAACGACCTGTATAGAATGATAGCAACGTACATACGTGGTAGCACGAAATGTGCTTCACCCTCTTTGCGTTCGTGATAGTCGGATAAGGGTAAGTTACGAGACGAGTGCATGGGCGTAGAAGTGGGTAATTTTCTTTTACTTGTTTCTTGTTTATATCCAGAGGATTTTAAACGTCTGGTGAGAAACTTTTTCACCACAAAAACTCTGAGATTTCTTCGCTCGGATTAACGTTCAGAGAGTTTTTAACTGAAATTGTATTTCATTACGAATCTATAGAAAATGGATCAAAGAACAAAAGTGAAAAGAAATCAAGTCATGTGGTATAGTTTTGAAAACGTGTTTGTTGTTGGTGAACTCGGTTGGTTGGTATGTTTCTCTTCAGGCGGACAGGAATCGCGCGCCAATCGCTCCTGCTTGCTCATAGGGCGCGTCTCTTTTCTCTCTCTTTCTTTTTTCTTCATCTCTTTCCTTGGCTTCGGTCAGTGCCTGGCTACGGCCAACTTTTCTTCACCTTGCGGGCGAATGACCGTTACGTTTTTTTCGCTTCAAGGCTGAGTTTCTGTTCCCATCTTCCCTTGGGTCTCCTTTTCTTTCATCATCTCTCACAGAGGTTCCATCCTTCTTCTGCTCCTCTCGTCGACGTTGGACGAATGGAGAGAAGAGAACACTGTGGCCGTCGGTGTACACACAAGAATTCTACAGAACTTGAAAGGTGATAACCACCTACCACAAGGCTAAATATATTATTTCTTTCGCGCTACCACCATCGCCCCTCGATCTTTCTCAGGATCAAAAGTTTGAATCGATCCATCGATCGATCGAGTTTTAATACCAATGGCTGATAAATCTCTTTTTTTTTTCTTTTTGCTGTTCATTATTTCCATCCATTGTGACTGACGTCACCGTATTTCTCTTCTCGTAGTAATTGACATCATAACGAGGATAATGAAATTAAATTTCAAACCATGACATCTGTCAATAAAGGCGTATCGTGAGCATTATTCAGTCTATTTTAAGACAGAATGAGGCAGAATTTTATAGTATTTTAAATATGTGGATGCAACGAGCGAATATATATCGACAGCGATGATGAATAATTTCCGGATAAAGGTCAAAAGGTACTTTTGTTTATAAAATCCCACTCTGTTCTATTTTCTCACTTGGTAACTCTCTGTTGTGTTTTTTGTTTGTCATGGAAGCAAATTTTTTCCATCACTCTGTAGAACGATTGCTTACGAGATATCAGGAAATTCAAGCAAACATGAAATATTTCATTTCTTTTATCTCGGGAGATCTAAGAAAGGAATGCCGCTTGACCACAACACTCGCCATACTTGACAAATGATCGCACCCGTAGAATATTAAGACTTTCTTTCTTCTCTCGTACGCCGAAGTGGAAAAATACAGAGTGGATGCAGTGGAAAAGTATGCAGATAGATTCGAACCAATCTTTTTAACCGCAAAAGATGTATGATATGAATAAATTTGAATTAGTGGATCAAAAATTCTGCTTCCAATATGATGGAAATCAATCCATACATCCATCCATCCATCCATCCATCCATCGCGTTTACGTAGTTCTTGACTATCAGATTTCAATGGGGAACATTTGAAACTTTATATCTCGATGTTTCTTTTTTTCCTTTTTTTTTCCGTTATCTGAACCTCCTAGTTCACAAGGGGGATTTTTCAAGTGAGGCGTGGGTGCCAGCCATGTGGGCCGATGCATTTCCACAAACGCACATATGGAGACATGCCACAGCCGCAAAAATATGTCTTCTCTTTTTCTTTTTTTTTTCGTATCCAAACAGTCTTCCGAAAATAAATATTGAATAAGCATAAGTAGTAGTCGTGCGTCATTTTTCTCCCTTTGTATATGAATATTCGTATTACGTTGAGAGAAATAGCCAGGAGGTTTATTGAATTTCTTTCAAAGAATAATGTGGAATATTTTTCTGATAAATGCATATTATTATCGCTTTAATAGGCAAAGCGAATGTTAATGTGATTTCATTGAATTTCACAGTATATATTCTCATTTTCCATTCTCTCGTGTATTTTTTAGTACATTTCTAGATATTATTCACTTTATGATAACAATATTGACGATAGTAAAACAATAAAACATGAATTGTATAAAATATACAATACGTTAAAAGATGTTTTTTCCTTCTTCGCGTTTTATTCTATTCAAAATACACAACGTAATAAAATTAATCACAGATATCGTAATCGTCCATATTCTTATCGTCCAGTGGTTGAACAAAGAGTTAACAATGAGACATAAAGCTTCCATAATTATCACAAACTGATTTTAAAAGAATCAGAATTGAAGGAATATCATAAATCATACGATAATGTAAAAATAAATTGGTAACTGGTGGTTTCAATGGTGAGGAACTTCGTTTGTTGTATTTTCAGTTGCTCTACGTGATGAATGTTATGTTACAAAAGTCGAAAAATGCAATGTTTTTATTTAATTTCAATGATGAGGATGAATTAAATGTTGGAGAATGATTGGAATTGCACAGAAAAGTGCAATTTTAGGGGGGGAAAAGTACACTGAAAGATATTTCTATAGTTACTGTAACCAAAAGATCTCAACTGAACAATCTTAATGAAAGCTACAATGGGAAAAATATTTATTCGTCCTCTCTCCATAAAATATTTAGTTGTAGAAATTGAACATGCAATGAGACGCAAAAATTGATTACTTATAGTGAATAAATTATTTATTTAGAAGAATAATTTATGTTGGGGCAACCATTCCATTATTTGATTTCATTAAATATTCCATTAATCCTAAGAAACATTTTATGGAGAGAGGACAAATAAACTACTTATTTGGTTGGAAAAAATTCTTTTTCAGTCTCACACTGTCAGAAAAATCTGCCTGAAACTTCAAAAGAATAGTATGAAGTTTTTTGACATGAACAGTTTATTGAATTTTATGATAAAATATTGAATTCAATAATATAATTCTTCATGTTAAGAATGCTTTTCTTAATGTTGAAAATTTTCTTTTCAATTTTAATAACATATTTATGAAATTCCCAATTAGCAATTGTTAAATTTCAGAAAGAAATTCTGAAATTTCATCATCAATATCAAATTTAATATGGAAATATGATATTTCATCAAGAATTTTGTATTAAATTTAAGAATTTTTCTAACAGTGCAACCAAGAAAGTATAGTTAGTTAATTGCCTAATCGTACACTGAGAGAATTTTATTTGAAAAATTACCGTGAAATTTCAGTGATCGAGGGACAAGTAGGAATTTTTTTAAATATTACTGAGCATTTTGTAAAACGTATAGAAAATATCACTTTCAACCGTTTGAAGACTCACTCATTTTTACAGGCTGCATAGTAATTTTTTGAAGAATTTTTACTTTTCCTTTGATTACTGGAATAATTTTTACAACAAAATTCTTTTAGTGTATCACTTTTTCTCTCTTTGTTGAATTAATAAAATTTCTAGGAGCTTCTACTGTGAGAATATTTGGTTGTGACGTATTAGTTACTCGATCGAACAGTATGATTCACAGGGATGAAACAATTTATAATCATTGCAATGAAGAGTTCAAACTTGAGATGAATTTTTAGTCTTATCAGTAGAAGTTTGGTTAATGTTTCTAAAGAATTAGCTGTTCTTTAGGTTTTGAGATATTTACCTGTAATAGCTAAAATTTAGCTGATACAGCTAAAAATTTCCCCATTTCATCGTTTTATCATGAGAATGCAAACTCGAAAACAAATTTCACCAGCATAGTCCTTAAGATTTTACAATCCTTATGCTAAAATTTGCCGATAAATTTCATTTGCTATGCTTTCTGGATTCACATCTCTATCTTCCTTTCACTCCTTCAGCCGTTAGTACAATGATTCACAATTGATGTGAAGAAGACATGATCCCAGATGACATTCTCTTGAGAAGAAACATATGTTTTTGCAGTGCATTCTTTCTTTCCATGCGCTTCTTGTTCATTGTTCTGAAACATCTAGAAAATGTTCGATCATCTTATTTAATATTATTCAATGAAGTTTCCGAGTATCATTCAGCAATGAAATTGTGTAAAATCATAAAATAAGTATTAATTGAAAAATCTGTAGACGAAGGAACTAGTATAATCGACTGTTCTTGTAAGAAGAGGACCCAGAGGAGGAGTTAGGATTTGTTGAATGGCTTGGAAATGAAAGTATTCCAGCTGACACGTGTAAAGACGAGGGTTGAGGCAGGACGGGATATATAGTGGGATGGACAAGGAAGAGATACAAAGGGTAAAGAGGATCGAAGGGGGTTGTACGTCGAGAATGCTCTTCCTAATGGTACCACCGATGGTGGGTGCTGCTGCTGATTTTGTCGAGGGTGCTCCTTTTCTCTTACGAGAATTCGTTCCATGAGCGTAGAGAGCAAAAATAATTCGCATGGGTTGACAGTATCCCGGAATATTTATTTACGTCCTACCGTAGCTGATTGTATTAATTCAACACAGTTTCAAGCAAAACTTACTTTCATACTAAATAGAGTAAATCAGAATGAGACAAGTGAAAATTCATTTAAAAAATTCTTTCTGAATCTGGAAGAGTGAAAAATCACACATTCCACTCCACTATAAGTCTCACAAATGAGTGTCCTCGCTTCAAGCGAACTCTCCCTGTCTGAAAGTGGAGAATCGCTCTAGAATTGGAGTGATTGTGAGTTTCTAACCTCAAACCTCAAGTTATCATTCTGAGAGAGGGAAAAGTTCACTTGAAAATGTGACTAGCTCACTCCTGACAGACTGAAGAGTCAAATCTGATTCTAAAAACTTGAGAGGGTAAGTCAATTTTCAAAAAATTTATTTGAAGAATTTCACGATAATTTTTCAAATAAGACTCTCAATGTGGGATAATTTCAACAAAAAAAGGGACTTTGAGTTTTCCTGATCAATATTAGAGAACGGAAAGATTATGATAAGTCTAGACACGATTCTATCGTTCAATTTTTTCGGTCAAAAAGTTTGAAGGTTTTTCGTCCCGGTATGAGACATATGAATTTATTTATTGAATTATCAGAGATCCACGATGGAGGGTGATATAAAAGAAAATCTTGATTTTTCGATTGTAAAGTTGAATTTCAAGAGAAACCGTCTTCGAAGATCAACAAGAATTATTCCATGTAAAAATCACGCGTTAATTCATGCAATGGTCCGTAATGAATCATTATCGCATAGGAAAAAAACAACAAAATACACTCCACTCCATTTATGCATAAAAGAAAACACTCACACTCTTCGAAGAGAGTAATTTTTTTGCCTTTTTTTTATAAACGTAATCACAAAAAACCATAAGACAAAAGAATCTTTTTGCAAGGGTTACCCCTTCTATCCGCCTCGTTACGATATGTATTATTCATCCATCCCTTTCTTTCTCCCCCATTTTATTTTCTCTCCATCGATGATATGGTTTTCATCAATCAATACCCCGCCGAGGTACCCCTCTCTCCCTCTTTCCCTTGGCATTACGAGAAAAAAAAGTATGAAGGAAAAATAAGAGAAAAGGACTAAAACAAGCGGACAGACGGACGTAAATTCTTCTTTGTTCGGGAATTTCGCGTGGTGGGTTCGGTTCTCGGTTCTACTACTCATCTGGTGGGTATTTTGCAGTGAGATTCATGTATATATATACGTGTGTGTAGTGTAGGTATCATCGTTCACGGCCCTGAGAAAACCGAACCGAGCCAAGTTGAGCCGAGTCGCGTCTGTCCGTCACTTTGAAAAATGACGTCGCTTTCGGCTTTCCCATTCCGAGTACCAACCGTGCACGGGTGTAAAGGCGCAAGATGAAAAAAGATGAATAGGCAAAAATATCCAAAGACACACGGCCGAGCATGGAAACAATGCCCTTTGGATCAAAGAAAAATTGAAAGGGGCAGAGGAGAATGACGCTTGGTTATTCGGCTGATATTTCACATTTCTCCCGTTCCTACAAATACGCCTGTAAAGTTTATACCTCATACTTGGAGATGAAAATTGATAGATAACCTGTTGGATGAGTTTGTTTCTTTGTCCTCTCGTTGTTTTTATGCAAAATATAACACACAAATCAGCAAAAAAACAACACTAGTCAAGGTTTAGGTTTTTACATCTTGATCAAAGTTTCACGAGAACGACGCGACGTCGACGACAACGACAACAACAAAAAATTTCCATTTAATAACTTGAATTTCGTATTTTCCTCCTCCCCTGACATTCATAATTTATGTTACCTTTTCGTTATTGTGTTCAACTTTTTTTTCCTTCCTTGAACGTCGTCTACCAAGTTCAACATGATGCGAAGAGGAGGAAAAACAAAAAAATGAAGGAATGATCTTGTTTTTTGCTTTTACTTAAATTTATATGATTGGTGGGTCTGATATTCTTAAATTATGTTCATCTTGTTGATTGAGAGAGAAAGGACTTTTGCTGATTGGATCAATGGGTCAAGATATGATCGAAATTGAAACGATGCACAATGGTATATTTCTATGGGAAAATCTTGGAATAGTTGTAAAAACTAGGTTTTATTCACAATCCTGCACGGAAAGACCGGGTCTATGATTATTCAGAAAAATGACTGTCAATTTAGGGAAAACGAAAATCGCTGGAAAATGTTCTTAGTGAGTCTACTAAAAATTCGTAGTCGATGTATTAACAATTGATAGTTTCACTGTGAAAAATACCAATGAAACTATCAACTGTTAATATTTTGACTACGAATTTTTGATAGACTCACTACGAATAGTTTTCAGTGATTCTCTTTTTCTCTAAATTGACAATCATTTTTCTAAACGTTGATAAATTCTTTCTAAATATTAATAGACTCGGTCTTTCGGTATGACTATATTGTGCTGTGAGATAGGAAATTACATAATTTTCTTGCACGAATTGAGGATTGTTGTTCGAAATTAAGATCGTACAAAATTCACTATGCATAAAGAATATATTACATTAAAATTACCGTATACGGAAAGACCGAGTCTATTAATATTTAGAAAGAATTTATCAACGTTTAGAAAAATGACTGTCAATTTAGGGAAAAAGGGGATCGCTGAAAAATATTCGTGATGAGTCTACCAGAAATTTGCAGTCAAAACATTGACAGTTGTTAGTTTCATTGGTATTTTTCACAGTGAAACCATCAATTGTTAATACATCGACTATGAATTTTTAGTAGACCACTACGAAGATTTTTCAGCAATCCTCGTTGTCCTTAAATTGACAGTCATTTCTCTAAATATTGATAGACCCGGTCTTTCCGTGTAGTAGTTTGAGGGTGTTTATTGTACTATTCCCTAAATATCCTTGAATCCTGGAAGTATCTTGGGAAACCAGAATCGCTCCTCAAATCCTGAAGAAGTTGAAATTGCATTTTTGATTAAAAACTGCGATATTCATATTTTGATTGAATACCTGGAGCTTGAAATTTGATCGAATATGTTGTCCAAATGCAAAATGAAAAATACCTGTTACCAATATTCATCGGAAGGAGCATTTTCTTCAAGTTGAAATTTTATTCCACGACCATTGCTCGATGAAATGAGAATTAATGAGTGAAAATTCGTCCCTTTTGAAATAGATGTCTTATAAAACGTATATGACGATTACTTGGCGAAATCTGATTGGAATATTATAAGACTTTGGATCTAGTTTCGTTGGACATTGCAGAAGTCAAAAATATGATTCGAATGATCGAAAAATTCCATCGATAGATAATATTTAATCACAAGTTGATATCAAAATTCGAGCTGATCGAACTTTGAAGAGAAAAAGTATCGAAGAAGGTTTAAAGTTGAGAATTTATTCCTCTGCGTCGGAGAAAAACATGAGAAAATTGTGTAGATTCGTGAAATCAATGAAAAATCGGGAATACATTTCATATTATTAGATTTAGAGAATAAAAGGTAATATAGAATCATATTCGAACAACCTGCGAAGAGTGGAAAATAAGACAGATATTGTCTTTGTACGTTGTTCGCACGTTGTATTATTGCCAGGGTTGTCAATTTTACCAAGTACTGGTTCGGGCTTTTGAAAAATTTGCGAAAGTTCGTTTTCATAAGGTATAATCGATTCAGAATCTTCTGAAATGAAAAATAAATAGGTCACGAGAGTAAGGATTTTTCCAAACTTCACTTGCAAATTTTACCCAGTGCTGGAGTACATTGATGAAAAACTTGCGAAAATTCGTCTCCGTGGGATATAGATCTATTGATTGGGAATTCTCTGAGATAAAAAATAAATAAGACTTGAGAAGAACCTTCCTTAAACAGTGCACTTGCAAATTTGCAACCCTTTATACACTTTGATGTGACTCTATCTCTTTATTCGACGTCTAACGAGCTCATCTCATCTTCAAAGATGCATAATGACACCAGAGATAACAGTGGACACTTGGAGTTTACTATTTGCAATAAACCCACAATAAATTTTCCCAGTTTCACAATAAATGAATAATTTTAAAATTAATATTCTCTCCATTGAATTTTGCCTTCAAAAGACCAAGTTTTTAGGTATCTCCAATACCCTAAGGTCTTCATTTCACTGTTGAACTTTCTTTTCCAGCAATAAATTGCAATTATAACAGTTGAAAAAAACAAACATTGATTTCCCGATGTTTTTTGATGTACATTTGTGTAGAAAATCAAGAATTCAATCAGAATTATTCAATCCTATCGTAGCCAGACGAATGCATTTTTCTCGATACGTATACTATATATTATATTTCAGAGAAACAATAGTGCGTATTCGAGAGAAAGATCGATCGATCTCATACAAATTCAGTTATAATGAATTCTCTCGGAGTGCGTTGCATATTAAAAGATACGTATATTACGTATAGAGTAGAACAAAGAACGAGGAGGTTTCCATTCCATCGGGTAGAAGTTTTTGGTTTTATGCTTGGAGCAGACTAGCAGAAGGACCCTCAGCTAGAAGTTTTGGCACCCCAAACAGCAGCAGGGTGAAGAACCTCTTGATAGGATCCCAAACGACATCGTCATTCCCCTCCCCTCTTTCCCGACAAAAAGAGAAGAGTACCTTTCTCCGTTACTCTTCCATTTTCAAGTAACCCTCTCCCTCTCTCTTCTGGCGTCGGTGTTTTTTTTGCATGCAAATTAAAGCCTGAACACCACTGCGCTAATTTGAGGGAGGAGTCAAAGGGGTTCTTTCTCCTCGATGAAAGATTTATGAAGAGAAGAGGAAAGTATTCCTTTCTTTTTTGGTTTGATAAATTGAGAGAAATAATATATCGCGATTGGATCGAATCACGAAAATTCTGCATGAATTTCGAGAAGCATAGGTTTGATCTTTCCGATCGTATACGAAGAAATATAATATATTGCGAAAAGTGCTCGAGTGCATTTGTCGACCTTCTTATCCTACGATGCTCGAGTATTAAAACTAAATATCATAGAGGAAGATAAAACCAGAGAAAAAGAATAGACTTTCGACCTTTGGCGAGTTCGAGTAGAAATGAAGAACATTTTCTATCTCGTAAAAGTTTCTTTCCTCCTTTATTTATTTCTCTTCTATTTCTTTTGGTATCTTTGGGAATCTTGCGTCGCGCAAACGTCTCCCAGAGAGAAAGGGAATTAGATAGAATGACAACAAAATACAGAGAGAGAGAGAGGAAAAAAGTACGAGAGCAGAGAGGGAAGAGGATAGAAGGTTGGGTGTGGATCAATAGGGGTAGTTACCGAGTGTACGCTTGCGCACTTGGTGTCCAGTGATTGGGTGCGAGGGTGATTTCGACGACCGGAACACTATACTGACACACCACCACTACCGTTGCTGTGCTACTACTATTACCACTACTCTCCTCGCAAGAGCAAAGAAGAAACTTTGCTCCCGCAAGGGTGGAGCAGGAGCAGCAAAAAATGAGATAAAATAAAGACGCATTGGATCATCGTTAATCTATGAAAGTTTTGGACGAAATTCATTTTTCAATCATTTTTTGTGTCATTTGCTGCTCGTTGGTCGATCGAACGAAAGTCAGCTTCTCACGTTTTGAAGCATTATTATCATTGCCGTCGTTATTATCATCGTAGAATTTCTCACGTATTTTCGCGTGTACGGGCTCTCCCAGAGCTCTTTTGTTATATATTTTTCCACGTATTGGACTCCGAAAGGTATGCATTCCTTATCAACCAGTTGAACACCGGATAAACGAGAATCCAATGGAAAATATTCTGGAGATATATCGATGACGTAGGAGAGAGAATTTATTATTTATTCTTGATATATATCTGTTTGAGTTTTCCTTAGTTTGAAATCGAACCTCGTGGATCGTGTATGCAATGTATTTATAAAGTATTGTATTCTGAATTTTATTCGCTTATTCGATCGATATTGGCCCTATTATTCACTGCACTTCAATTTTGTATAAGAAAGAGAGACTCAGTTTTTACGAAAGCAAGGAAGAATATTGAATCGTGTTCTTATAATTGTATAAATATTGTATAAATTATCGCTCCCATCCTTTTACGCGAAGACGCTCTTACGATAAATGTAATTATCGATTCCTAGATGATAACATAAATGCAGGTGATTTACGTGCATAGTTGAGCGAGGCAACCAACACAAAGTGTTTCAATTTGATAATCATTATTGGCGTAATAACAGTCTATCACCCATTCGTACGTGAGAAAATACAATAATCAAAGGAAACCTATGCTACCTTTCACGTCGTCACATCATACACAGATTACGTCGTACATCCTCTTTGCAACGATTCTGTTTAATTACGAGTTGACTTTCAAAAGGATGACTGACGCCTAGTATAATCTAGGAACCGCAACAGCAGCAGCATCAGGTGAATAGATAAGTAGATAGACGGATCGATCGATCGATTCCAGTAACGGAGAGATGGTAGAGATATCTCTCGTTTGAGATTTCATGATTGACATTTAGCTGTTGCTAAATAGTCATTAACAACTCTCACGTATGTACCGTTTACTTGGTCAATCGTTGAAGATTAGATTGTGTCATACCGAAGAGAGCGTCATACAAAATCACCATTTATCAAGATGTTTTTAGTTTTCACCGTACTTTGAATACACGTTGTTCTTCGAAATATTTTGATTTCCACTTTCCTATGTTAAATTTCACCTAAATGCAGATGAAAATCCATCGAAATCCCGTCCCTCGTGTTGTTTGTTTGTAGTAGAAGACCTCCAGATACGCGTAGGGTGTAGGTACATATATTGATGGGTCATGTAATTATCGAGGATCGTGGGCGGAGGACTAATTGATGACGAAGAGAGATTGTGTAGAGTGCTGCAGGACGCGGTGTACGGTAGTGATAGAGTACAACGCACGAGGTACGTGTGTAAACGTATGATGCGGTGCTGCTCTGTTGGAAGGGCTTTGAGGAGGATCAAATCGATCGATACCTTGATTACTTCCACGGAGACGTTCATCGATTATTACCGCTCAAACGTAATTCATTCGCTATCTCTTTCGAGCCAGCTTCTATACGATAATTACTTACGTTCAAGTTCAAATGCTCGATATTTGTCACTCTTTGTTGTTGTTTTATCGAATTCCTTTGTTTGAAAACACTGATAATATTTGAGAACCCCTGAGAGCGAAATTTCGGTACTGCTTTAGGTAACGTTACTGTAAACTGATAGAATCAAACACCCCATTCGTGTCTGTCGTGTGTTCTCTGCGCATTTCCATCGTTTCTCCGTATAATCAACCCTTCGTACTACAACATGTACATGCACACTTGCATTTAAATATGTATCTCAACTCGGAGACTCGGTACAATGGAATACGAATGAATCTTTTTCTAAAGTCGAAGAAGGGATTTTGAAAAAAATGTACATTTTACATTACACGTAGAATATTTGATTCGCACATAGCATACGTGTTGCTTTGTTTCCATTTTTCGCTTTAAAAGAGTACACGTTTCACTCGCAGAGCAGATGGTTGTTGCGAAGTCAATATTTTATTGAATTTTCGTCTGCTTTCTTTCTGACGTTGAAAATTAATTCTTAACGGCCTTTTTAGTATCTTCGAAATAGCAAATATTACTATGAACTGGAAGGATTCTCAGCGGGAACTGGTCAAGGCGAATATACAACATCTTGAAACACTTGACAAAGAAAAGTGTGGTATTCTTTTCAGATACTCGTGAAAAACTTGCTTCTTTTAGTGCGAAGAGGTAACGTATGGGATCATCCTCGCGGCCATACTCGTCCCTCCGCATACATAATTTTCTGATTTACATATCTTTCAAGAAGTTGAAAATGTAGAATTCAAGGGATCGATTGAAAGGCGAAATATGTATACGGGGAGCCAGTATTGGTATTCATCGATGAAACTGGTGAGAGGAAAAAAACGTTACCACCACAACGGCGACGTCTAAGTAACTCCTCCGCCTTGTTCGCCTACCTCCTCCTTATATTCTTCGCAAACGCATCCAGCCGACACACGCAAACACGTTAAATCGTTGTGTTGCGCGCGCATAGTCTGGGTTTGAAAATTCTGTAGCGCGGGAGAGTTCTTCGGGGTTGGCCGCGACTCTGCACTCTGTCTCCTCGTCTTTCGTTTCACGTACGTACACACCGTAGTACATCGTCGTCTCGTTCGGCTCCGTTCGTAGAAGAGGAGTCGATTCTTAGACAACGACGACGACACGACCAAGTTGTCCTCCTGGTACGGAAGGGAGTGTCATGATAGAATAACATGTATATATACATATATACGACTGTATCGTAAGAACGATGTCGAGTCGTTGAAAGCTTTTTCATTAGCGTTGATACGTTCTAAGGGAGAAAGATGAGAGAAGGTAGTTGAAGTTTCGACGAAGATGTCCTCGTGACATGTTATCCCGTGACCTTGCCTGTTGGCGCGACTGCAGCAACGTCCTTGGTGGCGGAGGACGAAGGATCCTTGGGAACCGTCAAGGAGGACGATTCTTCTCACATCCACGTGGGCTGTTGCTTAGTGGTGGTTGTAGTGCCGGTGTCGGTAGTGGTGGTACTAGTTGTGTCAGTGGTGGCAGTAACGGCAATAAGAGTGTATTGGAATATCGTTTGCTACCAACCCTCGAGGTCAAAACAGGCCTCTTTGTTCCGTATGTCCTTTGTTGGCGGTTGCCGAATATCTTTCACGGCCTGCAAATTCATCCTCCTCCTAACTTCATTGAATCTCCATCTGCTGTGCAATATTATCAACGGGAACAGTATCAGTATCGTCGTAGATATTACCATAATCGTTGTCAGCCTCGCAATAATACCGGGAATAATCATCCGTTTGGATACAGACGTTATTTCAACGCTTTTGACGAAAGGTGTAGAGGTGAAAGAGGAGGAGGAGGAGGAGGAGGAAGAGGAGGAGGCAAAAAAAGAGGTGGCGGCCGTGGTGGTGGGGGTGCCGGCGGTAGTCGGGGTATGGAAACAAGGTAAGATTTCTGTCGAATGCAAAGTTCCTTTAAGTATCATTCATCTCTTTTGTAATTATATCAGTACTTATTTGGCTAGTTTGTTTTTAACAAATCTCATAAGTTTCTTGCAAAATTACTAAGTCTTGTTATTTCAAGTATCGCATGACAACTTTCTTGGAAGTTCCCCCACAAAACAGAGGAAATTTTAGCCACAAAAATTGATGATAGATGGATATCTTCTTGAACTTCAATCCTGGAGTCAGTAACGGGCCTAGTATAAATCCAGTATAGGCCCATTATTTGGAGATCGATTACAAGATTTATTTAGCGAAGTTCATCCAGATAGTTGGATAGTTCGATGGTATCACAGCTCTGATTCCTAACCCCAAATTAAAACACTAAAAACTCACATGACCAAATACTAAATTATCGAATATTTTGAACAACATTGATCAGGATTTGAACAATCCTGAAGATGAAGTCCTCTTTCGTAATAGAGTTGAGCCAACAATCTGAAGAGTAGAAGAAGGGATTGTCATCAATCAAACTCCGAATTATCGTGACTCATAATTCATTCGATCTTGAGGATTCTTTACATCAACGAAACGAGAGAAGAAAAATTATGGTGTCGCTATGACGATGACCAACCGATTCTTCCACAGGAGAATTGCAAAAATACAAGAAAGAAGAAGAAAGGTTGGTATCGACCAGCACTTTCTGGTCGACGACCTTGGTCTGCACGCACACGATTTATTCTTCTACTCTTCTCTCTCTCTCTCTCTCTCTCTCTCTCTCTCTCTCTCTCTCACACACACACACACACACACACACACACACACAAGTATACGTATATACACTCGTCTCGATCACTCTACAATCTACGAGTCATCGATCGATCGATTCCCCTCGATCCTTTTGTTCGACCTTGAGCCGCCGTTCTTATATTCAACATCGACAGGTAATCGTCAGCACGCCAATTTTATTCCCATGGAAAAAAACGCCTGCTATAGTTTATTAATAAACAAACTCGAGATAAAAATTATCGTTGTTTTCGTCGAGTTTTTCATTCTTGTGTAAGTTAATGTCTTCTTTTACATATATATCAGGATTCGATGATGCATCGTTCTTTCATTATCATAAGTATGGAATTGATGGAAGAGAGACAACAGCGATGACAGCGACAAGAACGAAGGTCGTTTCTGATTGGCTAGGTAGATGGGTGAAGGCGAGATGATGCAGTTCCGCCGACGCACCGACAGTCATTGTTTCCCCCATTATTTTTCCCTCGCTATCGGTCGGACGTAATTGTTGGCTGATTCGTTGATTGTCCTTTGATTCTTCAAATTTGATTGTCTTTATTGTCATGCGATGTGTGACTTTGCGTACTCTCTCGATTTTAGTGGCTTCGAAAACTAGATTTCATTCGGAATCAACAATTTCGAAAATTCCTATCACAGCAAGTTCAAAGTTTTTGAACTTTAGGATTTGTATTTGACGAAATTTGGTTTCAATTCTGAAATCTAATGAAATCATCATCACGCGTTTCACTTCACTAAGTCTCAGAAGCGAGCCAACTTCGAGCTTCGAGTGAACTTCACTCTTTCAGAGTAAAAAATATACTCTAGAATTGGAGTGACTGAGTTTCTAACCTCAAATCTTAGATTATCAGTCTGAAAAAGTGAGGATTCCACTCGAAATTTCGACAAGATCGCTTTTGTCTGGCTGAAGAGTGACATCTCACTCTAAAAATTTCAAGGAATAACCACATTTGGGAATGGAAGCACAGGCTAGTACTGTTGCGACTTTAGTGAAGAGCGCTTCAGTCGTTCTCTCGGCCCCACGAGGTCTAGTGAGACCCTGTAATAGCCTAGGAAATTGAAAGAATCGCAAATCGAAACTGA
Source organism: Gonatopus flavifemur (assembly GCA_018340375.1). Lineage (NCBI taxonomy): Eukaryota > Metazoa > Arthropoda > Insecta > Hymenoptera > Dryinidae > Gonatopus > Gonatopus flavifemur. The sequence continues at coordinate 4,428,111 of JAFFJZ010000012.1, read as the reverse complement.
AGATCAACGACTGAACAACTATGTGCCATGGAATTGATTTCAACTTTGATTCATAACCGATTCAGTCTCTTCTTTGCCACTACGCGGAGACAAATTTAGAGTCAAATTTACCATGGCACTTGGTAACCGAGGAACAGACTGAACTTACAATGAAATTTACTATGGCGAGACAATAGAAGCCTGATCAAATTTACAATGTTTCACAGTAACAGGGTGCCCAGACTTGGAATTTGATTATCTCCTCATTAGCTGCACTGTAAAAAAAAACTGGAAATTTACTGTGCAACTGGACTGGAAATTTCCAGTGCTAGTACTGGAATATGGATATTCCAGTACATGTACAGAGATTTTGTTGTTACGTTACTGAAAATTTACCAAGCATAACTGAAAATTCAGTCATTGTACTGGAATTTTCAAGTTTGAGATGATGTACTGAAATTTTGCCATGATTTCGCGAAAATTTTACCGGCTCGTACTACAATTTTATAGTTCTTGTGCACCAGAAAAAAATATCCCCTCAAAAAGGACTTGAGAAAAAATTTGGAATTTAGAAAAAAAAACCTAATCGTTGGTATACTGGAATTATACAGGTTTTTAATTGCAATTCTCAGGTTTTGTGATGGAATTTTCCAGTTGCTATGCAATTGAATTTAATCACTGTTGCACTGAAATTTTCCACTTCTATTGAACTTCGTCATTTCTGGCAGGAAAAATTTCAAGTCTTTATATTAAAGATTTCCTGATTGAGATTTTGAATAATGATTGTAATTGTAGCCAATAAAATTGATATATGAGGTTTTTCCAAGACTTATCCTCTTGTGTATTCTAGATATGAAGCATACGTAGTAACCCAAGCTGGCCTTCCAACATGTCGCGCTATAGCTCATCGGTTAGGTCTCAGGTTTCAGTTGGTAGACAGGTAGAAAAGTGTAGGTTCAAATCCCGTTAGGTAGACATGAGTTTCTGTCCATCCAAATGAACGATCAAGTTCCTCAATCATCTTAGAACACAAGGACCCTGCAAAATCACTTTGCGTGAGCAATTTTTTTTCAATTTTTATGGATATTTTCAGCATTAATTTTCCAGTACATGTCCTGGAAGAGTCCAGTTCGTGTACTGAAAAATTCCAGTACCGAGGCTCAGAAAATTTCCAGTTTTGATGCTGAAATTCCATAACGTTTGCACTGAATTTTTGCAGTACAAATGTGCTGAAATTTTCCGGTACATGTACAGGTTAATTGCTTCCAGTACATGTACTGGAATTTTCCGGTGAAATTTTTTTACAGTGTGGTCTTTTCAAATCAAATACGCAATTGGTCCATTCCGTTGGACTTCCCCGACCCCTGGTCACCCTGAGTAAATTCCATTAGAAATTCAGTCCTCGGCCACAATAATCTCATAGTAAATTTAACGACAAATTTTTCTCTGTGTACCAATTCTGATCCAGTACTGACCAACACAGTTCTGCTGAAACAGCCGTAGTATCATCAAATAATGATTCAGTACTGGCCTAAGGCGGTATCTCCACGGGTGATCATTTTCTTTCGAGTCCTGCTCAATAATTTTCCAGTTGAAACATATCAATGATTCTAAATACAATGTGTTGTGTTGTACCTTGCCAGTACTCTCAACAAATTTGGGCATTTCCACATGAGATCCTGTGTTCTAATCTACATCCTCAGCAGAAATGAATCCAGCCACCTTGTAGTTAATGTCAAGGCCCTTCCTAGTGGCTAGCTTCACTGCAAGCGCCTTGGAAGATGCTAGACAACCGCTATAATCTTTCTTATTAGGTGTGCAAGTTGAAACTCGGCTTTAAGTTGGTTGCACGGAACAAAATATTTGAACGCATCCAATTCGTCCGTTATTTTGAATACATGTAGCGTGGACATTGCAGTTGTCATATCAGTTATCTTCAAGTAGTAATTTCCTGTGTATCAATTTTATGAGATGGATTTCGAGGAGCAACATTTACGCCATTGTATTCTATTCTGTTTTCAAATGAATGAAAATGCTGCTCAAGCTATGGAATTGATTAATACGACATTTGGTCAACATTCTGTGAGCCATTCAACAGTGAAAAAGTGGTTTACAAGATTTCGTAATGGAAATTTCAGTCTTGAGGACGATCTACGTCCAGGTGCAATCAGAAAATTTGAGGATGAAGAACTTGGAGTTTTACTGAATAAAAATTCATGTGAAACTCAAGAAGAGCTTGCAGAACAGTTAGGAGTTACTCGTCAAGCAATTTCACTTCGATTGCATGCATTGGGAAAAATACAGAGGGAAGGAAAATGGGTTCCTCATAAACTGACAGAAGAAAATAAAAGACAAATAGTTGCCATTTGCATGAATTTGCTTTCTCGGTTCGAAAAGAAGAATTTTCTGCATAAAATCATTACGAATGATGAAAAATGAATTTTGTACGACAATCCTAAACGTAGAAAAGCATGAGTTGATCCGGGCCAGCCATCTACATCAGTTGAAAAACCGAATATTCATGCAAAGAAAGTTTTACTCTGTGTCCGGTGGGATTGGAAAGGAATCATTTACTACGAGCTTCTCGAACCTGGCCAAACTATTACAGCTGAGCGTTACCGGGCCCAGCTGACCACAGTAAGTGATGCTCTGGAGGAAAAAAGACCATTTACAGGGCAAGGAAGGCGAAAAGTGATGCTGCTGCATGATAATGCACGTCCACATACAGCAAAATCAACCCAGGAACTCATCTTCAATTTAGGCTGGGAAGTTGTACCTCATGCGGCATATTCACCAGACTCAGCTCCTTTTGATTATCACTTATTCAGATCAATCTCGTCATATTTGAAGGAGCAGCACTTCATGAATATCGAAGATGTCCGGAAATGGCAGGATGACTATTTTGTTTCAAAACCACCAAGTTTGAAGGCATCTATCTACTACCCGACAAATGGCAAAAGACTGTAGATAATAACGGCGAATATTTTAATTGATAATTCTTGAAAGAAGTATTTCTTTAATAAAATTGAATTTGACAAAAAAAAGCCGAGTTCCAACTTGCACACCTAATACTAGGGATGTTTTGCTCGCCTTGAGTCTTGTAAATATATTAGAGTTTGATTGTTGTTATTCGAATTGAACCTAGGGGTAGGATTTAGTAACAATACCACAGAAAGAAATTTTCAGCTGTATCAGCTAAATTTGAGCTATTAGAGCTAAATATTTGAGCACCCACAGGACAAATAATTTCCTAGCAACATCAGTTCAAATTTAGTTGATACAGCTGAAAATTTCGTTGCAGCAGCAAAATTAAGCTACAGGAGCTGAAGAAACAGCTGTCCACCTAACAGCTAATTACTTTTTTCTGCGCAGGATTAACACTCAGCGCTTTTACAAATCGTTGCTAAATTTTAGATATTTTAATACTCAACCAATTGCATGTTTAGGGCCAAGGTTGTTCGTCCACCTTCCTGTCCTTGGACTCTACAAATCCGGCACGACAATCTTTGAAAAACTCTGAATTCGATTTTCATTTAGATCTAAATTTTCACTCTACTTTAAGCTCAATCATTTTAATATGAGAAGTCATGTAGATCAAAAGTTTGAATCAAGAGACCGTGTGGAATTTGAGCATACTATGAACAAAGGTATCTGTCACTCTTCTGTTGGATGATTAATGAATACAAGTTATTATTTCTGCGAAAGATCAATTTCATGAAACGTATGAAAAGATCAGCTCGTTTAGTTATTTGTGCGACGAACCATAATTTTGAAAATCCCATTATGATCTGATTGAAATAAGGAGTGTCTAACTACACGGTGATGTAGTTTATACAATCAAGGCGTCATTACATGAGATTAGCTAGAAGATAGATGGATCAAATCCCCTAAAGGGATTTCCAAAATTCAATCTTCAAATTATATCCCCATATACCATGTTTCATACTCTGCAATTAACTATCATCTTAGATTAGTTACCAGCTTTCTAATTGCAAGTAGAATCAGGAACATGAATTTTATTTCTATTTCAGTTTGTCTGTGATCCTTCAATCGAAAAATTAACGCGAAGTATTTTCAAGGCTTGATCCAGGTTCTACAGACGAATTTCTCATACATTTGATTATCGTCTACTGATTAGAAAAACTATTGAAATTGATGTGCTTTTAAATAACGGAACTCGAAGCAGTTTCTATGTGGATCCTCGATGCCAAATTGGGGCTCCATCGAGAAGGAACACATGTTTCCGAGTTTGTACAGAAAAGATCCAACTATCCGCCATCTTAGGATCTAAAATTGCAACGTTCCCAAAAGCTATTTTAGTATATAAGTAAATGTATTTCCAAGCGAAGGTGTATTGGTGTGTTGTATGTTTTATCGATCCCAAGTACATGTTGGCCCATACAGTCGTATGAGTGTTACACATTTTGTACTGGGTCGTATTGTGTGTATATGTACGACGTGATAGTTATCGTTCTCTTAAAGCGTGCGACGCTTTATCTAGATGAAAGAAGGATAAAGAGAATTGTGATGGTGGAAAACGAAGAGGATTGTTTATATGTGTCCTGAAAACATGTTTCACCTTCAATCTATCTTAGGAGAAGGAGGGGGAATCAAGAATAACGCATTTTACTATAAAGAAAAGTTATTTTGATTATTTATTAATATAAAAAGCAGCAGTCATCTTTTTTCGTGCAATAATACTTTCTTGCGAGATCTTTCGCGTCACGAGATATTGAGTAACGAAGAAGAAGTCTGCAACAGTTACTCTTACAAACTTTGATGACTTAATAATATCTCTTTGTCAATCTCGCAAGACGAGATGGAACAAAAATTTTCTATCGGGTCTGCATAATAACAACGATGATTATAAACATTCTTCTCTGCAAAAGCGCATCCTTTGTGATTTCATAAAATCAGAGTACGAGACTTTATTGTGAATTATTATTATCATTGTTATGATTGTTTTGTCGAGTTGATGGAAAAAATTTTGAATACGAGATTCGCAAATTGAGAGTCACTGTATTAAAGCAGACGCCTCGCAACGTTGCCGTACTTGGGCAGGTTCCACACTTCTATCGACCGAGCGGCGTTGCCAGGTTCTCTCCTTCCCTCTCGTATCGGCTGTGTGAGTCGATGTACGGAAGAGAGTGTGTGTGCGCGCCTTTATCATCGCCCCTTACCACCATGCTCTACGGCCCTCTACTCTCCATGCTCTTTTCCCTTTCTGCCTTTTCTTTCTTCTCTTTCTCTATTTGCTCATGTTCCTCACTTTATCCGCACTTGGAACTTGGAGGTATTGCGGTGCCCATATAAACTTGTACTTCTCCTAGAGAGACGGTTTTGTTGTTCCCAACTCCTCTCGTTCAATTTTGAATTTCATAAATTTTCTTCATGTTTTTCCATCTACTTTCTCGATTTATACGTGTACGTACGTGTTGTGTATGCCTCAATTTTTTCTTATCTCGCGGTGGTAAACGTGAAAGGAAGAAATATTTCTTCACATTATTTCGTAGTTTGCTCAGCTTCCTTTTTCTCATGTTGATTTATTGAAGTAATTGATGGAACGCTGATTTTTAAGCTACGAAGATTCAAATGGAATTTTGAAAAAAAAAACTAGATTCCTTCCAATAATTTTTGAAGAATACTGGGGTAAGGATCGTGCTTTATATTTGTCAATACCTTAAAGGAACAGATGGGAAGTGGAATGATTAACATTCGATTCTCTTCGTAGTCTGTGAATCTACGTATGGATTGCTTTGGAAGCGAAACTGAATTAAATCGAACTGACCTTTGGATAGTCTAACCCAAACCTGAAATATATTTTTCAAGCCTTAAGGGCGTATCCAGGGGGGGGGGGGTCCAGGGGGTCCCCCCCCATTTATAATTCATATGTATATCACCCCAATAAAAATATTTCTCACCAAAACTCCAACAATTGCTCTACAAAACTCGATTGTTTTAATATTCAGAAAAAGGAAGAATTTTTTCAACAGATTCATATTATAAAACTCTGTGAAATTCTGCATATTTTTGAAAATTTCTATGACCAGTAAAGGTTTCTCTGCACAGTTCCAACTTTTTGAACAAAGTTGTTTCGTTGAGAAATGTAGACATTTTTCGACATTTTTCTGCTTGACAAATAGTGGAATTATTCGACGAGGGAAAAAATGTTCTCAACGAATTTATACATCTCTCTGCAAATCGTATTTGCAGAGAAAATTGGAATTTTATCCCCATTTGTCTGACTTTGAAATATTCCCCAATGAAGATATTTCTCTTCAAAACTTCAACAATTTCTCTGCAAAACTTCATGATCGCAATTCTTAGAGAAAGAAAGAATTTTTTCAACAGATTCATCTTCCAAAACTCTGTGAAATTCTGCATATTTCTGAAAATTTCTATTGCCAGTGAAGGTTTCTCCGTACATTTCCAACTGATTGGTCAAAGTTGTTTTGTTGAGAAATGTTGAATTTTCTGAACATTTTTCTACTTGATAAGTGGTGGAAACATTTGATGAGGAAAGGAATTTTCTCCACGAAGTCATACATTTCTCTGCAAACTACATTTGCAGAAAAAACTTTGAATTTTCTCTTTATTTGTCTATTCCAAGAATATTACGGCTTGTGGCGGAGAGTTGGGTTTTCTATACAAAGTCATACATTCTTCTCAAATCGCATTTGCGGAGATAAAGTGAATTTTTTCAAATTTTTCAATCGACTAAAAACAACTTAAGTAAAATTCACTAGTAGGCCTCGAAAAAACCTCTCTCCCACGACCCACTCATTTCTTCTTTCGGAGGATTCTGAATCGATTAGTCTATATCTGACGGGAACGAATTTTTTAAAATTTTCTATCGATTTGACTCAGCACTTGGAAAAATTTACAAGTTAAGGTCGAAAAAAATCTTTCTCCCACGATCTACTCATTTTTCGTTTCATAAGATTCTGAATCGATTGGTCTATATCTTACAGGGACGAACTTTCAAAATTTTCTATCGATTTGACTCAGCACTTGGAAAAATGTACAAGTTGAGGTCAAAAAAAATCCCCTCTCCCACGACCTATTCAGTTTTCGTTTCAGGAGATTCTGAATTGATTGGTCTATACCTCACGAAAACGAATTTTTCAAAATTTTCCATTGCGATGATTCCCATAAGTGGTACTTTAAGATTACTGCAGTCATCTCGGAGATCCGCTGATGTGATAGAGGCTTTGCTTCTCACTCGCAGGACCCGGGTTCAATCCTCACTGAGGAAAGTTCCCAAAAATGGACTTTCAATGTGGTGTCTCTTCCGTGTTGTCATTCGAGTCGAATTGGAAGGAGATTTGTAGAGATAAACTCTGAATAAACATTTTTTTTCTCAAGCAAAAGTGAATAGATGAAACAGAGATTTGTAGAGTAATGCAGAAATATGCAGAGGAGTATTTGATGTAATATGGAGATTTGGCGAGTTTTGTACGAATTTTGTGGAGAAATTCATAAAATATTACGAAGATTGGAAAAATTATGTACAATTTTGCAGAGTGATGCAGAAATTTGTAGGGTAATATTTATGGTTAAAAATTCTGCAAATTTCTCAAAGCGTCCGAAATCTGACAGTTATGTAGAAAAATCTGAAGAGTTTTGAAGAATTTCGAAGAGAAATATTTTTATTAGGGCAACTACCGGTCAAAAAACCAAATCCACTCCTTTAAAGAGAAAGAGCCTTACAAATTTTCACACTTCAACCAAGAATCATCAACATAAATCGTACGAAATAATATAACCAAGCATTCGGGAAGATATTCCTTCCGCAAGAAAGTGCTTTACCGAATATCTTCACAAAAACCGAACTCCCTATCAGAAATTGGTAACATACTGTGGAACTCTATAAAATTTTCAGAGTGAGATTGCACTCTTTCGCCAGCCAAAAGTGTGCTTGTCAAATTTTTAGGTGAAATGTTCAGTCTGTCAGAGTGGTAGTCCAAAGTTTTAGGTTCAAAGCTCTCAACCATTTCAATTGTGAAATGAATTTTCTACTCTCTAAATTCCTTGGAGTGAAAATTCACTCTTGCCGAGTGAAAATACTGCAACTCCGAAAGAGTGAAAAATTTCACTCTTAAAGAGTGAATTTTCACTCCATAAGAGTGGAAATCAACTCTGGTGTTTGGAGTGAAAAACTCACTCTTAGGAAAAAGAGTGGATATTGACTCTTAAAGAGTCAGGGTGTCTAGCAATCGGGAATTCCAGGAAAGTCGGGAATTAGTCAGGAATTGTACTTTCGTCGGGAAAAGTCGGGAAAACGTCAGGAAATGAAAAAAATTCCGGGAAATTTTCAATTATATATTTATTTTTGTGTGTGCAGAATTTTTAAACTTACAAAAGTTTTCCCCATCGACGAATAATTGATTATTTTAAATCTTAATTAAAATGAATATTAATTATTTTGAATATTGATTATATTAAATATTGATATGTGTTGTTATAATTTTGAGAATTATGCAAAGATCCTTAGATATTTTCAGAATAATTTCTTCAGCCACGTCTAGACAGCAATGAATGATTCACTAAAGAATTTTCGAAAAAAAATTCTTTTTGAATTCTTATAGAATTCCAGAAACCTTTCACAATTCAATTTAACGGCCCTGTTACAAATAAACTATGAAATCTCATTGACGAATGGGAAAATGAAGAGGTTTCAATGGAAGTCAATGATATTTAATAAGAAATTTCACCATTTGTAATAGGGTTTAATAGAATATTTCTACCTGGGGGAAATTTGAGAGTTGTTTAAAATATTCTCTCAGAGGTCTTGCGAATGTTTCAAGAATTTTCGAAAGGGTTCCCAAATGTTCGTGAAATAGTCTGTTTCTGACTTCTTTAAGATGTACCTCATAATATACTTGATTTTATTTGCAAAACGCATTATAATTAAATGGAGCCGAGTTGGATATGGATGATTTCGATGATTGATTGAAAACATGTTCATTTAAAATTATCAATATTTGAATATTCAACTTCGAATTCATTTTTCTTATTAGATTGTATTATGCTTCCGAAAATGTTAATTGAAATTGATGCATTTTATTTTCGATCCGGGAATTTCCTAAGAAATCCTAGAAAAAGTCAGGAATTGGTCGGGAATTCCAAAATCATATTTTGCTAGACACCCTGAGAGTGAAATTTCACTCTTCAAGAGTTGAGCTCCCACTCCGTTCTAGAGTTGCAGTATTTTGACTCTTTGAAGAGTGAATATTCACTCCAAAGAATTTAGAGAGTCCTTCAAAAGAATGAGTTCACTCGAAACGAGTGAAAATCCCATTCAAGTCGGACAAACTCACTTCTGAAATTTAGTGGAGTGAAACGTGTGGTTTTTCAGTCTTCCAGATTTAGAGAGTAGATAAGAGATTTGAATGTAATTCAAAAATTCATATTTTGTTTTTCGAATTGGTTTTTGGATTTTTCTTACCATAGTTTTTCACTGAATTATGCAACTTTGTGAAATTCTTTCCCTTTTAATAAATCAATTGAAATATTTGATCAGCAATGAATACCCAGATATCCTAGTAACACAGGATTCGTACAGCATGCTTAGAATGTTCATAATACATGAACAGGACGTTTAATGTGCTAAGAGGGTTCGCAGAACATGCTACAGATATTTGTGTGTTACTTAGCAGTTGAGAAGGTCTCATAAATTCGAATGGATCTACCCTATGAGAACAACTCAGTCAAAATGCCATCAAATTGATGTCACTTTGACAAGCTGTTCTCATTGGGTAGTTATTTCTAGGACAGAAACCAGATGAAATCTAGTATATAAACTTGATTTCATAAGGTTTTATGAGATTTTACCATTTGACTGATCGAATCTCTTGGAATTCTTATACAGTTTGTGCATTTTTATATGAAATCATAAATTTCTTTGAAATTCATTTATGAGATGTTTTGGATTTCAAATATTTAAACTCTTCGGCATATTCAAGTAATGCAATAATATAACTTTTAATTAACTTTTGTGCTACCTTATTTGATGTATGATTTTCAGATACTGTTGGAGATTCATTAATGCTTGATATAATGACCCAAAAATATATGATTGTATCAATTGAATATTTATGAGAACTAAAAGTATTGATACAAATTGTATCTCAAATAAGAGATATTGATTTTCGTACTCATGTATGAAATATTTTAACACTATGGAATCTTCTAAAAATGTAATACTATTGGTTTTAAACCAACTCTTTTCTATCTTCATCACAAACCTGTTCCTTGTTATGTTTTTGTAAATTTTTTGAAATATGAGATATTTTAATGAATTAATGAATGTATTAAAGTATTTATAAACAGATCTTCTGTATTCTTTGTTTCGTTACTGTCCTAATTGTGATAACAATATAAATTAATGATTCATGAAACGCTCTCTCTTTCTTCCTATATATATTATATATATATATATATATATATATATATACACACACACACACATATATATATATGAAACGTGGACCCCCCCCCAAAAAAAAAAAAAAAAATCCTGGATACGCCCTTGTCAAGCCTCCATCGAATAAAAAGCTGCAATAGAAATTCAATGGGAAAACAAAATGTTTCATACGTTTAGAAAAGAGAGTTAACAATTGAACTTATGTAACTACGTTTGTACTATTTTTCTCTAAGACTTAAAGCGATGCTATATGAAGCTGAAACCAACGGCCGTAAAGCTATAGCAGCCGATTGTTGTACCTCTTGATTAACCCTTGTTGAAGCTTTGTTAATATCAGAAATCGATCAAGCGGCATTCCAGTGAACGTTTCAGATGCTTAAATCCTTAATTGACGTTTTGTGTAAAAAGTTATCACAATCGGCTGTTAGCTCTACGACTGCCAGTTTCAGCTCCATAATACTATGCGAGACTTTGAGCGAGATTATTAGCGAGATCTCGCTAAGGTATTGGATTGTTTCATAGGCGAGACACTTGAAAGACAACGCGAGATTATGAATTTCCGCGCGGGTGTGGAAAAGAAAGAGCTGACGTGTAACTTAGGGGTTTTGTTTTTGAGTTGTAATTAAGCCTCAACCACGCACCTTCGAAAAAATCCCTAATCCATGCACCCGGGTCTTTTGGACCCGGCTCATCTTATTTTGGCTGTATTTTCTTCAAACATTATCCTTTTGAGATGATTTTTTTTCCAATCGATTCGTCTTAATGTCAAGAATAGTAATCAGCATTGTGAAAGAAGATTTTCTTGGGATTTATGTGAGTTATGTAGGAAAGAAGGAGCATAAATCTGAAAAAACCAGTGAGAAAAACGATTTTTTTCAAAAAATCATATCTATCCCGCACAAAGACGTAGAGACTAAAATAACCACCGTTTTGCTATCAGAAAAAGTTCAACTTCCAGGAAAAAAAGAGTACCTAATGATAGCTAGGAAAAAACATAATCATTTACAAGAGTGAAGTTGGGGTATTTTAAAGAATCCACAATTAGTGAATTAAAGATATTTATCGGAATATTAGAGGGGAAAAATATAGAAACCGATAAGAATAATGTTCGAAACACTTTTATCCTTCAAGACTATCCTTTGTTGATTATGAATACCCTCAGTGCATATAAGTACATATACACGCAAGAAAAAATCATTTAAACTGAATATCGATTTGTTCTTTATCCAAAAAATATTCATTGCTATCAGAACTACAGTAGATGGAATGGAGCGAAAACGATTACACTGGCCAAAATTAACCGTAAAAATTCTATGGAGTGTGGGTGAAGTTAGAAGCGAATATACCCTAAGAGTCATTTTGCGCTTTTGGAATGTAACATGTTACAGTTCCTTACGCGAATGTACATTATATTTTTCCCAGAGGATTCGTAGGAATAGAATTCAATTACTCCAATTCAATGCTTGCCCAAACTACACAACAATTCTGAAAGAACTTTAATGTACTCATTTTGAACTTTCATAGTTCCCAATGAATTCATTATGAACTCTTTCTGAACTCATGTGCAGCGTAGGTAATCAATACCACTAAATGCTTGCCAGACCAAAAATAAATGTATTCGATGCAAATATATATTTTTTAGTGTAGTTGGATGGATTATGATTCAATCCCCTCGGGGGGGGGGGGGGGGGGCTGTACACATATATATACTTTTATCATATCGAAACAACACACCCTTCCTCAAAAGGATACATGAACATCTTCTATGCAGTCTTGAAACATTTTCTAGTTTTCCGCCAAAAAAAGTTACACAACCACGCACATCGGGTCCAAAGGACCCGAGCTGAATTTCAAATACATGCTACTCGAAAACTAAGTGGCGGATCCCGGATTTCCAAAGAGCATTCAAAGCAGGAAGGTTCGAAGTTGCTTACATTACAATACCAGCCCTTGGCTGTGCATTGCAACAGAATGAGAAGTGAAAGAAAAAATTGCTCGGGTCCAAAGGACCCACACGGAAAAAATGATTTAGCTGCAGCAGCTAAGTAACTAGCACGGACACGGACAGCCGTTAAATTAGCTCCTGCAGCTAAATTTTAGCTGTTACCTCAAATAAATTGACTACAAATGCAAATTTTTTTGCTGTAACAGCTAAAATTTAGCTGCAGGAGCCAATTTACTGGCTGTCCGTGTCCGTGCTAGCTACTTAGCTGCTGCAGCTAAATTATTTTTTCCGTGCAGGTGCGTGGTTGAGGGTTAATAGTCTTTCCAGGAACTTATTAGTTTCAAGTAGACAATCAGTGAGTTGTTAATCACTTCTGAGTTTTTACCGACTAATAACTGGGCTTTCGGTTATCGATTGGCTACTCATTAATTTTCATATTTCTCCTACGATCACTCAAAGGTTCACGCCCTCTCAACAGTTACTGATGCAGGATGTCTACTACTTCTTAGATATCCTTGAATCCTGGAAAACACCGTACTAATTTTTTCTATCCTGGAAAAGTTGGAATTGCATTTTTGATTAAAAATTGCGATATTCATGTTTTAATTGAATACCTGGAGCTTGAAATTTGATCGAATATGTTGTCCAAATGCAAAATGAAAAATACCTGTTACCAATATTCATCGGAAGGAGCATTTTCTTCGAATTGAAATTTTATTCCACGGCCATTGCTCGATGAAATGAGAATTAATAAGTGGAAAATTCGTCCCTTTTGAAATAGATGTCTTATAGAACGTATATGACGATTACTTGGCGAGATCTGATTAGAATATTATAAGACTTTGGATCTAGTTTCGTTGGACATTGCAGAAGTCAAAAATATGATTCGAATGATCGAAAAATTCCATCGATAGATAATATTTAATCACAAGTTGATATCAAAATTCGAGCTGATCGAACTTTGAAGAGAAAAAGTATCGAAGAAGGTTTAAAGTTGAGAATTTATTCCTCTGTGTCGGAGAAAAACATGAGAAAATTGTGTAGATTCGTGAAATCAATGAAAAATCGGGAATACATTTCGTATGATTAGATTTAGAGAATAAAAGGTAATATGGAATCATATTCGAACAACCTGCGAAGAGTGGAAAATAAGACAGATATTGTCTTTGTACGTTGTTCGCACGTTGTATTATTGCCAGGGTTGTCAATTTTACCAAGTGCTGGGTTCGGGCCTTTGGAAAATTTGCGAAAGTTCGTTTTCATAAGGTATAGACCAATCGATTCGGAATCTTCTGAAATGAAAAATAAATAGGTCACGAGAGTAAGGATTCTTTCAAATTTCACTTGCAAATTTTACCCAGTGCTGGAGTAAATTGATGAGAAAATTGCGAAAATTCGTCTCCGTGGGATATAGACCAATCGATTAGGAATTTTCTGAGATGAAAAATAAATAGGACTTGAGAAGAACTTTTTTTAAAAAGTGCACTTGCAAATTTGCAACCCTGTGTACACGTTGGTGTGTCTCTATCTCTTTATTTGACATCTAACGAGCTCATCTCATCTTCAAAAATGCACAATGGAACCAAATTATCACAGTCCTAGAACTTTTCAATCGATTGTCCTCGTGGAAACTCCTGGAAAAGTCTTGGAATCGAATTTTTCGATAACAGTGGCACCCTGTGATGGATTTTTCATGTTGGTTCTTTGTAAATGGAGCGAACAAACTAATTAATGCCTGATCAGTTACTAAACTCAATTTCTACTAAGGACAGTTTCCAAGTGGTTCTCCACCGTTTTCAGCTCAACTGCAGTAGATTGTATATCATTACTGTATGAATATTGTATACAACTTCAGTTTTTTGTCAAATCATATATTTTCCTCTGAATCATAAATTTCCTTAATTAGTTATCGATTAATTCCAAGTAAAACAGGTTAGTGTCTAACTTGGTTTCAATACAATGTTTGAGAAACTAAATGTAACATAGTAGAAATAACTCTAATCATCCTCTAAGCAATTGAAAAGCTATGCAAAGTCTCTCACAAGGGATTTCTTCTAGGGTTGACTCACTTTTACTAAGCACAACAATGCATGCACTGAAAAAAGTCACATAGTTGCTGTAGCTAAATGCCAGCCACAGCAGCAAAGTAATTCATTCATATATCAGACAGCTAGACTTTCATTCAAATCAACACATTTTGTTTTTTACAATACAATTGAATTTAGTTTGAGTGAATGAAATTTTCATTTCTCACAAATAAATATTTTGACGTTGTGACCACCAAATATTCCAATTGAATCAAAATGTTATTTCAACTAAATTATATAGGTGACAAAATATAATTGTTTTGAAATATTGTTAGTTATTGAAAATCAAATATCTACTAGGAATCACTGAACAACCGTACTAGGAATGACTCCAGTAATTTTCTAGGTCATTACAGAGCCTTGCTAGGCCTTGAAAGTCTCTCACAAGAGCATCATAAGGTCTTGCAAGGCCTAGAGAATAACTAGAGTGATTTTCACTGAGGATACTTTAGTCAGGAGAGGTTCTGAAAAATATTTTGCATTTCCACTTGCTCCATATTTTAGCACAATTCCACTGCATAATAAAAGATTTTGTACAAATATGCTTTAGACAAAACGATCACAAAACCGATAAACCGATGGGAATTGGAAACTTTTGCTATCAAGTAATCTCGTCTTCCAAAATTCCGTATCACCGTTGCACGAGGTAGCAGGCGTGTCGTTGAAAAGTGGGCATGGGTGGAAATACCGGTGAAACAATTGAAAATGATGAAATGGTAGGCAGCGCATGCGTAATCACATTCTATTTGCTAAGGAACTCATTTGAATGAATATTTAAAGTTGCGTTGAATAAACATTTTTGAAATAAAACAATTCATTCAACGCACATAAATTGTTACTTGTCACAAATAAATGACTGATTTTACTATTAACTAAACTTTTCTATTCAAAATGAATAGGCGTTGAATAATTGTTTTTATTAACGCAAACAAATTTTTATTCATATCAAATGAAGATTTATTCAAACGAACTAAGAGATCATCAACTAAAGTATTTTTACTCGGACAACTAAACGATTTCTCTCAGTATGATCTTTGGAGGATAGTTCACTAATTTCACCACCACAAATCACCCATTGAGAGGATCCCGCGTCAGTTGAATTTCATCTTCAAGCCTTGTGTTATCAGTACATAAAAAGACTGTCTAAACAGTCAATTCATAGAAATACATTATGACCTAAGTTCAAATGCTGAAATGAGAAAGAAAAATTTTTTTCTCGAGACAAGATCGAAAGAGATGGGAAATTAATTTTGTCCATATGAAAAAAAAAACCACAAAACTCAAACGACAAGCATTCTTGCATAAATCAACGATCTCCGTACGATGTACTCACACGTGTGTGGACTATTGAAATTAGTGTGACGCCAAACATGAAATGTTGAAATATTCTCACGACTCGGGTTCTCGTCACGTAGGGCCTCGCGACCTCTGAGGGATCGTCCCAACCACCTCGATCCTCTACCCTTTTTGGCGAAGGAAAACTTAAGAACCCAGGTTGGGGTTCCGTGATCCAACGTATATCCACATATACGTCAAGTAATGAAGATTAATATTGTCAAGTGAACGTCGACCAACCCTAATATTCATCAATCAATCATGCATTCATAGGTCTGATTATTATTCGAGTTGGACCCGATACGTAGACTCGTAAATGGATACATTGAGCGACTTCCACACGTCATTACACAGAATCGACGACGGAGATCGGTCAGCGACCGTACTTGAATTCAAAGACCATATATCACGACAAGCAATTCATCGAACTCTCCTCCGTATATATCATTTGAAATAAAAATGGATGAGGTAAACACCTTTATCAGATCTTATCCCGACACATCCTCCTCTTTTATGTTTCACGAATCGAGATCGACCTAGATCCAAGTGCAGATGCCCTTTGGCCTTCATCTCGACTCCACTCTGGTTCTGAGTCACGAGTAACATCTTCCTTTTTCCTCACCACTTTCAAATCGAATTAAGAGACACAACGATTATTGTTGTCATAAAGGACAACCATTTCTTATTGTTTATTATTTTTCTTTCTTTCTTTCAAATATCTTGTATCGAGTCAATATTTAATGGCGAAGACTCATTAACGGCGACGAACGATCATTGTTTAAAACGTGTACACGTATGCGAGTGTATATTCATTTCGAGATAAATGCCAAGGTAACGCATCGAGTATATGCAAGTGCATACGTGAAAGTTCATTATGCGTGTTCAAAAGCGTGGATAACGTTCAATTGTTTGAGTATGATAATTAATACAAATATGATGTGAATGGTAGTTTATCGGAATACCGGGGGAAAAAAATCAAAATGCCTGGTAAACTACTATGCAAGTCGTAGATCATAATTGTGCCTTGTACTTTGTTTTATAGAGATGTCTTGTAACACATCTCGGATACTCTCGTACATCATACTTGCACTTTACATTGTACCTTTTTTTCTGTTGAGAATATTAATAATTCAGTTGCAGATGTTCGCGGTGTAACATAGTTGTTATTCCTATCTCTCGGATCATAAAACGTAGTCTTGCATGTCCTTAGGGATGGAATAATATCAAGAATAGTATTCATTACTATTTTTACGAATTTATCACGAATGAAACAATATATTAATAATAAATTTATATGGATATGCATTTTTTTTAGATTGTTGTCTACACCGAACTAATTAGAACTAATTACTAGAAAGGCTGTTCATATTACAACTTCAATAATATGAGCTCAAAATTGAAAAGACGATTCATTAATGCAGAGCTTGAAAAAAGAGTTGGAAGTCTCTTGAAATATTGAACATTAAATTCACACATTCTTATTTTTATAAAAGAAAAAATTGAAATTACAACGAAGACACAGTTATTTGTACTGTAATTGACGACCCTGCTCAAGTGGAAAAAATTTGATGCATAAATAAATCTAAAAAAGTGATTTCTTCTAGAGCAGATGAGTTTTACGCATTAAACTGGGATCGCGAAGCACTATTTGAACTAAAATAAAATCCTGGAGTTGAACCTAGCGCAGTTGATTCTTCATTCTAATCTAGTTCCATTCAGCTTTTTCTTTTTTCAAATGAGAAATACGATGAATATTGTAGACATATTTCACTCTTCACGCTGTTATCTTGTAATGTGACAAGTCGAAGGTACAGATTCAGCAAAAGATATGAAATTATTCTACCCTTCAATGATTTGATTCGAACATTCTGTTCATCCAATGAACATTTCACAAAAGATTGAAAACAATACATACCCATGTCTATGCATACGTTCTTCGTTTTGTGTCGGATTTTTCTACGTTTTTTCTTTTTCTGTATTTCGTTTCTTTATTATCTCAACCGCGTGACATTTACAGGGAGAGTATTGAATTCCCTTGGTTTGTTTCACCCACGCCTCGACATGCTACGAAACTTGCAATGAAAAAAAAGGAGGAAAAAAATAAGAAATGTGGAAAAAAAAGAAAAGAGAGATAGGGAAAGACAAACACGTTTCCAATACAAGATGACGATGATGACGACGACGACACTTGGCGAGAAGAAAAACAGATTTCGGATCTCCTTCCTTCGCCTTCTGTTTTCTCTGGGATATCTATAACGAACCATTGTTGTCCTGTAATACCGTGACCGCATTTCTTTTCACATTACACATTATGTCGCTCAGCATCCTTTGTACGCTTTTAATTTATTAATTTCGTAATATATCATTAATTGTATGTGGGTGATGTTGCAATGAGTGACATGTATATTTTGTTTTTTCGTTTGGAAAGAGAAAGTTTTAACAATGTCTTGATTTTTTTGTTTGTTTCAGGTAAGAAGTTCTTACGAGAATTGGAAGAAAGGAAGGAATGAAAAGAAAGGAAATGTGAGTTTTTCTAATTCCAAGCTTGTATATTTCTTCATTGTTTCGATGGATGCTGTATTTTTGAGTATGATTCTTCGGGGAGTGATGAATTTTGCAAAATACTCTTCGAATTTATTGCGATGCCCTTGAAAAGAAAGTATTGAGAAGGTCAGAAGTCAGGAATTTGGGCCAAAACATCCCGAAATCTGCATATTTTCATTTCGAAAAATTAGCTATGTACCATTTGCCGAGATAGCGAATTTTTAGATGTTACATTGAAAGAATGTGAGTATTACATTTGAACTCCTTCGTTATCCTTTTTTCATAGAAAAAAAGTGCTTTTTTTGATTCAAGAAATTATTATTTGAATAGGTCCAAATGAATATTTCTTTGAAAGAAATGAATATTTTGTTCTTTCAAATCAAAAATTTGTTTGTATCAAAAAAATATTCATTTGAATCTACATTGTAAAAAGTGAATGGAGTTTTCCCCTAAATTTAGTTGCAGCAAAAATCCCTCATGTGGAGGAAATTCAACCCCCTTATATTTTGAAGCAATTCTCCTCCATTTTGAAAGAAAATTTCTTGTTTTTGAAGGGAATTTTTCTCCAAATGAAGGTAAATTGCCTCGGAATAAGAGGAAATAAATTTACCTCACATGGAGGATTTTTGCTGCCACCAAATTTGGGGGAAAATTCCACATTTACTTTCTACAGTGTATACAAATAAAAATTCTTTAGATTCGAAGAAATCCTTTTTTCTGCGTACAATTTCTTGAATTGATTGCCTTTGAGAATTAATAATTCTCATCTACTGCTAATTCAATCGCTGAAACAGCAAAATATTTCGCTGAGGTACTCTCTAAGTCTGAAAGAGTGAAAAATCGAATATTCCGATTTATCAATGTAGAAGTGAGCTGGTTCGCTTTAATTGGTATTTTTATTCGTTTTGAGTGAGTCCCCACCCTCTTAGAGTGCAAAAGTGAAAATTTCACTAGGAGATTCAACAACCTCACTTTTGGCTGGTTAAAGAGTGAAATCTCATTCTGAAAATTTTAGGGAACAGCAGATGTTTTGCTGAGCTAGTGAGAAATGCTCTGTTGAAGCAAATTTTTTTTCCTCCGTGAAGTCAATTTAAGATGTACTCTAAAAACACAGGTCTACAAAAAATGGGGCTACGATTGCCGTTGAACAGCTGGGTGTCATTTCCGAAGTAATTTGCTGCGGAGAATCTGATTCGGGCTGTCAAGTCAGGGTTTAGAGGTATTTGAAATTATATGCTAGGCGTTTTTTTTTTTGCTATCTTTGAAGCTAGCAGGGTCGATAGCGGTCCTTGAGTTCCTGGATTCCAATCACACCTTTCATTTGAATAGTATAAACAATAAGAAAACAAATAAATGCAAGGACTGAGAACCCCGACTGATATTACAGGGTGTACAGAATTTCTCGATTGTTTTTTCTCTAATTACACCATCCAATACTATTCTCACTCTTCAAAATGAAAAAAAATAATCTTGCAAGAAAGTTGCAATTAGAAGAAAAAAGATCAAAAGAATGTTGTGCCCCTAGTACTAGTAACTTGAAAATCACCCAACAATCCCATGTTGAGAATACATATCTTCAAATTCTGACTTCTGATTCAGATTCTACACAGAAAGTTACTTCGGAAATGACTGTTACCTGCCTAATAACTGATCTATTTTGTAGATCTATCAAACTCATTGTGAAATTTTCCTTCAAAAAATCGTAACACACGGAAACAAATTAATTAACTAATATTTGGATAGCTAAAAATTAGTAACGAGAGCTATTTTTTTAGGTGTCATACACTGAAAGAATCCTGTTGCAAAAATTGCCGTGAAATTTCAGTAATCGAAGGACAAGTGAGAATTCTTCAAAAAATTACTGTGCAGCTTGTAAAAATGGGTGGAGTTATAAACAGTTGAGAGTGATATTTTCTACAAGTTTTACAGAATGCACAGTAATATTTTGAAAAATTTCCACTCGTCCCTCGATCACTGGAATTTCACGGTAATTTTTCAAATAAAATTCTGTCAGTGTAGATCCTCATTTAGCTGTAAACGCTAAAATATTACCGCTACATTATTTCACCATGCAAATATCAACCACGACACTGAGAGAAAGATACCTAGCTGCGGCAAATAAATTTGGTTATTTCAGCTAAATTTTAGTTCGCGTAAATGAAAAATTTAGCTATGACAAATAAAACTTATTCGATTCAACTCAATGTCTATTTAGAGTGACTAAATTTTCTAACTGTCTACTGAACCCTTTTTTTCTCAGTGAAAAACTGTGCTGTCTCTACATTTATACGAATTCTTATTGTGACAGCTGATAAACACTTACACGGAGAAAAAAATGTTTTGCTACTATAGCGCCTACAAAGAAATTTGTTGTCCTTGCAAAAATATTCACTCCAGCAGCTAAGACGTGAGTTCTGTTGAAAAATTGGTTCACGTCAGCAAAAAAATGTAGTTGTGTCAATCATTTTTTTTTGCTCTTTCAGCTAATTTTTTTTGTAAGCGCTATAGTAACAGACCTGCTTGTTATGCCAGCAATACTTTTTCCTCCGTGTATTGCTGCCATTACTTCAATTATGGCAACGAGGAAATTCAAATAAAAAACTGAGTAGCTGCCACAGCGAATTGATTTTTTTCTTTTTGCGCATAACAAAATTTCTCCATGATTTGGCAGAACTTTCCCGTACCTTTTGGAGAATTCAACACTCGAAAAGGCGAAGATATTATTCTTCTACAGTGTAGAATTAAAATACACACAGATCATTTTTGCCTAATCACAATTGGTCTTCAACAGCCGAAAATTCACTCCTTTCAAAATATAATAAAATACAATAAAACCTTGTTCAAATGAATATCCGTTTACAAAGAACATATTTTCACTTTTCATAAGTAAATTTCCGTTGCGTATTTTCATTTCCATCCTACTAGTTTGAAATGGAAGAGACATCATTCAAGCACATTCATTCTTGGAGGAATGAATTTTAACTTGTAAAACTTTATGCAACGGGCCGAAAAACGCGTGTATTTTCCAATGTTTGAAAATTTACGTTGGGTTACGTTACACGAGCTGTAAGTTATAAAAACTACAAATTCAGATAAACGACTGGACATAAAGGCCTCGCGGGAGTGCGCGTTTATCAGAGATTTTTTCACATAACTCAAAGTAAAAATAAAATGACAAAAAAAAGAGGAAGGGAGAAAGAGGAGACGAGAGAAGGAATGAAAAAAAAGTGTAGAGAAAATGAAAAGAGGAAGGGGCAGATGTCGAAAACAGCTGGCGGCTCAACGGATGGTAACATCCAAGTCTGTGACGTCACTAGCGCGAAGAGTGCATGCAAAACAGCGATACGACAACGACGATCATCGTGACGATGATTATGATGATGAAGCCGTACACGTATCGTAACCCCAGGCTGTGATGTGCATGTAGATACTTTTCTCTATCTCTTCGGTTTCTTCTTTCCTTCCGTTCATTGACTTTTCAGGGTGGATTTTTGTATTTTACTCGACGACTTCGTCGATACGTCATATTCTCGTAAAAATAGTTATCAAAACTTGTAAATGAAACCTGTGAAACAGAGAAAAAGGTGGATATAGGTGTACTTACAGTTTCAGGAATTTCAGGAATTCTTTCTAAAACCAGCTAGAAAGGGTAGGCTGTTAATTTTGTAGTGAATTTTTCTCTCAGGTTTGGAAATTCACTCTTGAGACATTGATGTCTAACTTTGAAATAGTGAGATTTCATTGTTTTAATCCATCGGGAACAGTTACTATTCCCTGACTTCTCCCTGAATTCATTCAACGGTCGAGTATGGATTGCAAAAAATAGTGGGATTTTACTGATTTGAATTTGGAGGGTAGAATGAAACCTTTGATTTCTCACTTTTTTTTAGAGTTGAGAGCAAGCAGTCCGCAGCCTCATCCTTTGAACTAGAGGCTCACTTTGCTTGCATTTGTATAATCCAGACGGTGCACGCTGTTCTGGTATCCTTGTGGTCTAAATGGAGTTCATATTTTTACGATCCTTTACGGTTCATAGTCCTCGACTCCCAGACATTTCCCAATGAGACTCGAATATGCATTGAATTATCAAATTGTGAAATCCCTGTGTGATGGTATCGAGCAGTGACTTTCACAACTTTTGGAAGGGCCTGTACCCGAAACGAAAAAATCGGAATGATTCGGGAGATTGAACGTATGGAAATATTCTTGTGTGAATGATATTGAGTTTCGAGGAAAGTGTTTCATGGATTAATCAATGAAATCACAAGATTAACGATTGTTGATTTGGGGAAAAAACAGAAGAAATCGATACTGTCTGAGGTATCCGTCTATGAGGGACAGTCAGAGATTTTTCTCAATTCTTGCAAATGCGTTTCTTTTACAGATAATAAACCTTACTAACAACTTTAGACCGAATTCATCGAGTATCGTGATTGTTAATCATCATTTATTAACGATTGACTGAGTTGAAAGTGAGATGTTCCAAGTTTTCTTTGGAAATGAATTATAAAAATTTTATCAAGTATTGGGATTGTTGACTAATGTTCATTAACGATTGATGAGGTTGAGATTGAAATGTTCCAAGTTTTTCTGAATAACGGGTTATAAAAAATAATCAGGAATTTATGTTCATTCTTCTCATAGCATTTTTCTGGAAGATGATAGCCCTGCCAACAATTTAGGACGAGATTTATCGATTATCGCGATTGTTAACCAATGTTTAGCAGAGATTTCGTTGAAATCATGGCAATCCAAGTTTTCTTCTACACTGGAAAAAAAAATGTATTCCAACCAAATAAAAAATTCATTTATCGTCTCTCCATAAAATATTTCTTAGGTACAATAAAATATTTAATCGAATCAAATAATGAAATGCTTGCCCCAAATAAACTGGCCTTCTAAATAAATTATTTATTCGCCACAAGTAATCAGTTTTTGCATCTAATTGGATATTTAATTGCTACAAATAAATATTTTATGGAGAGAGGGCGAATAAGTATTTTTTCCAGTGTAAAATGGATTATAAAAAAGTACTTAGGAATTTTTACAAATTTTCCCAAATGCATTTTCATGAGAGGTAATAACCCTAGTAACAATTTCAGAACAATTTGACCAATTATCGCCATTTTCAACTGATGTTTATCAACGATCGACGCACAGTGGTCACAAATGCAAAAAAGCTGGCCCAAAGGTACAAGGAACCTC
This sequence comes from Gonatopus flavifemur, assembly GCA_018340375.1. Taxonomy (NCBI): domain Eukaryota; kingdom Metazoa; phylum Arthropoda; class Insecta; order Hymenoptera; family Dryinidae; genus Gonatopus; species Gonatopus flavifemur. Next base: position 4,404,590 of record JAFFJZ010000012.1, on the reverse strand, counting down.
TCAATTCGGGTTTTTGGGGTCGCTGATAACGTATCTGAACTTAGAATTCACGATTCCCCTGAATAAACAATCGTTAATTTTGTAATTTCATCGATTAATCCATGAAAGAGTTTTCTCGACGCTCAATATCGTCCACACAAGAATTCCCATACACGCACTGAGGAAAATCTGCATTGTAGAAATCATGTTTCAATATAGTAATGTATTTGACGATGAAAAATATATTATTTTGGTTATTATTATCATGAATTAGGTGATGAATACCATCTTTTTGGTGAATCAAACCGAATGTACGGTGAAATTCAACACTGAGAAGGTACTTTTTCACTTTTGAAAGGCTGACTTCAGTTTCCATTATTTGACGGGTGAAAAATATACGAAATAGAGGTTATTTTCACATTTCATTTTTCTCAATGCGGAGAAGAAAAAATATACTATAATACTGTTTCTTATTTTGCTGTAAAATGGATTTTCACACAAAAATACGGGAGATTACAAATGAATAACTGAATTTTACTATACACTTTATAAAATTTAACGTTCAGCGTTTAAAATTTCAATTCTACCTCCTACTTTTTCTACAATATTCGTAATTTTCCGTATTCTTGTTTAAAAATTAATTTTACAAACCTTCCTATTTCTAGTTTACTCAGAAAAATAACAATAATTCTTACATTTCCGAGCGGCAATTTTCGGCAATACGTTCAATCCTCCGAATTATCGTAATTTTTCTGTTTCCAGTACATTTCCTTCCAAAAGTTATGAAAGTCCCCGCTAGATAGCCTCACATGAAATCCCTAAATTGTCAACAGCAAAAGAATTGAATATATTGTTCATATTCATTCAAATATCACAGAATATGACATTTATAATCATATATTACAAAACAGGATACAGTATTTTTTTTTTTTTTTTTTTTTTTTTTTATAAATATTCATTTGGAAAGATCAGCATAATTCCATCTCTATTTAAAAACAAAAAAATTTGTAGTTCTACGTTCAACATAAATGTCAACTTTCTCGATTGCAAAGCGACTTGTTTATTCTCTCGATACTCCACCTTTTCCATTAACTTTTCCCCGGTAAATGTGTCTGCACAGGCACAAGTGTATTTACTTGGGTATAAGCATGTATATCCAACACGCGAAAAGCGAAATAGGATATTATACGTCAATTGGTTGTTAGGAGACGTAATAGGGTGGGTTACCTGGGAATTCATCGAAATTAATTCATTAATTAACGATAATAGGTTGACGAGTAATTTGAGTAGCTCCACGCGTAATTTGAATTCTAATCGAATCCTCCTGTGGTTATAGAATTCAAATCCGAGAATATAGTGCATACAATTATCGTAAATGAACTAGTCAACATTTGTAGCTTCGTTCAAAATTCGCTACAAACGGTTAGAGATTTGAAATCCCCGATCGTGTTCCTTGGCTAGAAATTTATAGCGTTCACCACAGGGGATACGCGATCAACGAGAATGAAAACCCCAACGCAAAACTTGTAGGAAAAAAGTCGTTTTATTCGGTACACCGATAACATACAAAGATTAACAAGTCGCGTGTTCTTTCTCCCGTCCTTGTTTCCCTCCCATCGACGAAGAAGGAAAATAATGTAAGAGAGAGAAGAGAGAAAAAGAAAGAAAACTTGGAACCGTAATTACGTCTTGTATACTGCTCGCTCGCGCTTATCAACACGCACCACCGAGCGAACTCGTTTGTTAAATCATGAGTCTCTTGTTTCTTGTGGTATCACATATTAATTGTGACAGCGTGTAAAAGAAGCAATTGTCAGCGTGATAAATATACATAAACTTGTACGTATCACTTTGCGCTCGCGTTCCTTGTGGTGATTTCGTTTTAAAAAAACAGCCAGGTGTGTGTCGTGATTTTCAACGACTACCTGGACCCTGCAGCCACCGCCGCCGCTGCCACCGTTCTCCAAAGTACAGTGTGAACGGGAAAATATCTTACGTAAATATATATAAATTCATGTATCTTGATGATATCAACGGAACACGCTTTCGAGAGAAATGAGTTCCGAATTGACAATCAAACGCTTATCAATTAATATTACGATAATACGATCTCTGAACGTATTTTGAACCTTTTTCATTATCTGTTACGAGTTGTAGGACGTTATGACACAATGTGTACAGGATACCGCTCGAGTCTTATGTCATGCTTTGATATCGCAATATTCGAGGGCATATTCGAATTTACGATGAGAGAGGCTTATACGACCAGTTTCATCTTCGAAATTGAATATCTCAAAACAAAAAGACATAGATTGTTTTATCTTTGGGAGTCTTTCTGTCGCCTTTTCCGTAATCTCGTCTCTTTATTTTAAAAGAGACAAATTTCTTGGAAAAACTGGAGCTCTGTCGTATATTTTCTACGATAATGAATGAAATAAATTGTCTGCGACCTTGAGTAACTCGAATAAACGTGGATTTCATGTTCCCAAATTGTTTAAAAATTGAAGAATCTCTGGGGATTGGGTGATAGCGAACACGAGTCGGTGGTGGTAGGAGCAGCAGCGGTGGAGAGTTTGGTTTTGGGGAACACCAACAACCACTCGTTGTGCCGGTACTCGCTGCTATCGAGGGTGTAGCATGGTCGAACTCTAACGCTCTCTCGCTCTCGTACGCTAGGTTCTTTGCACCACTACCGTTGCTGCTGCTACTACCACCACCGCCCCCACAGGATCAATACGCGAAACAGTGGTTATCGTACGTACCGATATTCCGTGTTCCATTCCTGTTCCCTCATCGACAGAACAAAAACATTGCGAGGTTTCGAATTCTACCTATCTATCCATCTTTCTTTCCTCCATTCGATTTTATTTTATTCGGAGAATAGATAGAATATACATGTTAACAATAGCAGTTTCATGGTTAGAACAAAAATTCCATTGTGGATCAAGTACAGAGTTTGAATTTTATTCGAGTTCACTTTGAAAGTGTTGATAGTTCTTTTTCAGTTATAAAAGATCAGTTCATAGTGCATTTTAATTGCACAAAGAAGTCACCCTGTGACTAGAAAACGATGTAACTCATATTTAGCAATATTGTATTGTATATTCAGTGAATTTCAAACTTTTCCACAACTCCCGCCACTCGAAGCGTAATGAATTTTCTTTGTTAACAAGCTAAAAAATGCAAAACATTCGTCACACATTCGTTCATGAATAAATGTATCCCTGAATCGAGAGATAGTACACGAGGATGATACGAAAGAGAGGAGACAGGGAAGAGAGAGAGAGAGAGAGTGGCGTACATGACATGCAGGGAGAAAGCCAACTACCCTTCTATTTAACCCCTTTCCTCCCGATCCCCCGCAACTCGGGTGTCAACGAACTCCTCCCCCTTTCTCCTCTTCTCTCCTCTCCTACAACCCCATACGATAAATCCCGAGGCATTGATTTATCATGAACCCTGCTGCTATTGCTGTTACCGCTGTTGCTACTGCTGCTGCTACTACTACTGCTCCTGCTACTGCTACTGCTAGCTACCACTCTGCCGTTTCGATTGCGAATTTACATTGACCATGAGGAGAGGAGAGAAATTCGAATTCGAACTCGAATATATTCTACGCGAACTGCACAAACGAACGAATGTGGGGAGAGGAATGAGTGAATTTCCCTTTCACGCGGGAGTATTAATTGATCCTATTTCGAGCCCGATTCTCTTTCTATCCCTCCAAGTTCCCTAACTTAATTTTCAATTCGGAATCGAATGCACTATGGTAGTTTAGTATTTAGGAGGGGAAAAGGAATCAACGTCAACGGCACAAGCAGCAACAGCAGCAGCAGAATTCAATATATTTCAGCTTCTCGTGCGTCTTATTTATACACAAGTAAATTGAAAAAGAATATACGCGTGTACGTACATATATATAAGCTTTTAAATATAAACTCGGCTATCAAACCAGTTTGCATACGAGTATGATCCGAGTGGATGTACCTGAAACACGTACAACAACGTACAACTTGTTTCAAGTGCACTTGAAAAGACAGATGTATATATACGATGGTGTATCACAATCTACAATCGTTATACATGCTCATGCTCTTCAAATAAATACGAATCGGTGGAAAAGCATTGCAAACCGGTTCTACGTGTATATCGTTCATCTCTGAGGGTTAGAAGTTGAATCGTGGAATTCGATGATGATGATGATGATGATGATCATAGGAGAATTATTTCTCTGTTTGTCGATGGAACTCTGCGATAGGGTAGCGCCAACTGGTAACAAACATTAATATACACATGGAAATTATTTGCACGTATTCTTTCCCATCGGAGAAACCTTACTATACTTGAAAAAAATCTCTCTCACAGCTGATTTTGGAGATGAAATTCAATTTCATTGAAAAAGCAAAGCGACAGGAATATCTGCTTTCCTCCAGACTTTTGGTCCTGCATTTTTTTCATGTTGTTTTCAGAAGAAAGTGCCAGAGTAGAGTTAAGAAGTTTCTGAGAAGCTCTTCTACGCTCGTCAAGATGAAACACGAGCAACTCGAAGCGATCCTCCTTCTCTCATTGCACCCCGGCAAACGAAGCGGAAAATCGAGCTTCGAGTTTAAGAGAAAACTCGGAGGGCGTGTGTACGTGAATGTATACGTATACGCGTGTATGCGATATAATAGTTGGTGTCCCAATTGTGTGAAGAAAGAACGTAAGTTTGGATTATTCGTTTGTCCCGCATCTCTTCCTCTTCTCTTTAGGAATCTTCGTGTCATATGAGTTTCGGAAAACTCAAGTTGTCTTTCACTTCAGTCAGATGGGTTTCAATTTGATTTCGAGGAAGGTGACGAATGGATGAATTTAATATCATTTATTCAATTTGTGTACACGGACAGTCAAAGTTTTTCAATGGCTAAACATAAGAGCCCTAGTAGAAATTTTGATATGGAAAACATCAGGTCCGAATCAGGCATGCCTGATTTCTGTTCAGGGCCTGACTTGAGTATCTGATAAGGCCCTGACAAAAATGTAACGCAGGGAAAAGACAAGGTCCTGATCAGGGAAACCAAAGGTTTCCCAATCAGGATCTGATCAGGGTACTAATTGAATTCCCAATCAGGACCTGATCCGGGTGGTAACGGAATTCCCAATCACGAACTCATCTAAGCTGTATTCTAACATTCAATTTAATTTTCATGGAATTCACTATTCATAAAATGTTTTGAAACTCCCCCAACAGAAGGAATTCTACTGATCCAAATAGACCTCAGTTGAACATTTAAAAAATACAGGTAAATTTCTAATGAGTCCTGTAAAAATTCTGATTAGTTTGATACATTCATCGTTCTGAATTGATCAGGTCCTGATTCGGCTGTCTTGTCGGTTATCATATGATTGAAATACGGATGAGTCAAGGCAATCCTGATCAGGTTCTGATAGGAATACCATGTCTGAGTTACTGAAAGGGAAAACCTAACTGGGACCTGTCAACAACCTTGCGTTACATTGTTGTAAGGTCCTAAACAGGATGCCATGTCAGGACCTGATAAGGTCATTGAAAGTTTTCCTCAATTAGGAGTTCCCTATTGCAGCCTTACGAGGGCCATGCTTCTAATAGGGAATTCCCCGTCAAATTTCTACTAGGGAGAATTTAATATGTTGGAAAGTTAGCGAGAGAAAAGAATGGAGAGAGCAACGTGATTGACTGCAGTAAAAAACAGGGTGTCTACTACTCCTTAAATATCCTTAAATCCTGGAAAATACCTTGAATCATTTTTTTTATCCTGAAAAAGGTAAAAATTGCATTTTTTATCAAAAAGTGCGATATTCATGTTTTAATTGAATACCTGGAGCTTGAAATTTGATCGAATATGTTGTCCAAATGCAAAATGAAAAATACCTGTTACCAATATTCATCGAAAGAAGCATTTTCTTCAAGTTGAAATTTTATTCCACGACCATTGCTCGATGAAATGAAAATTAATAAATGGAAATTTCGTCCCTTTTAAAATAAATGTCTCATAAAACGTATATGACGATTACTTGGCGAAATCTGATTGAAATATTACAAGACTTTGGATCTAGTTTCGTTGGACATTGCAGAAGTGAAAAATATGTTTTGAATCCCAGGTATGTTTTGACAAACGTACCATGCTTGGTGCCAAGCTTGAGTCAATGCTAGTCAACACCGGGCCTAGCTTGGTTGCTAACATTGGCACCAAACTTGATTATTGTCTGAAATGATAACCATGTTCAATGCTTGGCATCCAAGCTTGGTTCAATATTAAAATTCAGTATCGGTTCTATGCTCGCAATCGATATTGTTATCCTTATTGATATACAATACTAATTTGAGCTGAATGAGTAGGATAGATTTTTCATCGGCATCCAAGTTTGATTGAACATTCGCATTTGAGTAATTGACCAAACTTGGTGACAGGTTTGAGTCAATGCTAGTCATCACCGGGTGTAGCTTAATGGCCAACAATGTTACCAAGCTGTTATCAATACTTGTTATCACCGGGTGAAGCCCAATTACCAACAATGTTATTAAGCTATGTTAATGTTTAGGATGATAATAACGTTTTCTGCTAAGAATTCAGCTTTCATGTATATCTGAAATCCAACAGGGCGAGATATGCTTGGTCCTAGCATTGATGTTCAAGACGCTATCGAAGTTTGGTTAGCTATGACGGGCCAAGCATTGGTCAAGGCTTGGTTGACGAAAATAAAATCAAACACGACAAAATATGCTCGGTCCTAACATGGGTGTTCAAGACTCTATCAACGCTTAGTCAGATATGGCGGGCCACTCATTGGCCAAGGCTAGGCTAACCAGGCTAGGCATATCAAGCTTCACGCCGATCATGGTGCAATTGTCAGTCTTGACATTACGAACCTGGGATGATCGGAAAATTCCATCGATAATATTTAATCACAAGTTGATATCAAAATCCGAGCTGATCGAACTTTGAAGAGAAAAAGTATCGAAGAAGGTTTGAAGTTGAGAATTTATTCCTCTGTGTCGGAGAAAGACATGAGAAAATTGTGTAGATTCGTGAAATAAATGAAAAATCGGGAATACATTTCATATTATTAGATTTAGAAAATGAAAGGTAATATGGAATGATATTCGAACAACCTGCGAAGAGTGAAAAATGAGACAGATATTGTCTTTGTACGTTTTTCACACGTTGTATTATTCCCGTGGTTGTCAATTTTACCAAGTGTCGGTTTGGGCCTTTGAAAAATTTGCGAGAATTTATTTTCGTAAGGTATAGACCAATCGATTCGAAATCTTCTGAAATGAAAAATAAATAGGTCACGAGAGTAAGCACTTTTTCAAACTTCACTTGCAAATTTTACCAAGTGCTGTAGCAAAGTGCTGGAACTGAAAAATAAATAGGACTTGAGAAGAACCTTTCTTAAAAAGTGCACTTGCAAATTTGCAACCCTGTATACATGTTCCCGACTAGAAATTCAGTAGGGCAAACCTCAGGGCGACATTTTACCTTATACTTTCACCTGACCGAATTTCTAGTCGGGTTGATGTGTCTCTATCTCTTTATTCGACCTCTAACGAGCTCATCTCATCTTCAAAGATGCATAATGAAACCAAATTATCACAGTTCTAGAACTTTCCGATCGATTGTCCTCCTGAGAACTGGAAAAGTCCTGGAATCGAATTCGATGACAGTAGACATCCTGAATAAATTTTGCTGGAGGAGAAAAGATTTTTTTACTGTCGTTGCTAACAAAATTGCTGTCATAGCAAAAAATAAAATCAGGTTTTATTGTCATAGCGGATTCTTTTTTCTCTTAATCGTGAAGCATCTAGCACAAAAAGAGCACCCAATTCAATGAAGTTGAAACTGGCAGCTGTGAAGCTAGCAACATTGTCATAACTTTTTATACCCAACTTGTGTAAAGCATTCAACACTCCACTGTAAAAATAAAGTTTTCATCTCAGATAATGCTTTTTCCATTGTGTCGGCGATTTGTTTGCATCATAGATTCAGTCATGAGATGAGCTAAATTTAAGAACTTCTCCTTACAGTGTTTGGCGCTGCAAATTTTCCCCGCCATTTGCTTTCTATATGGGAGAACCCCTGATTGAAGAGATCCATGGATTCTCGCCAAATCTTATCGAAGTTGGACGAAGGTCTGACTGATCAATCAGATCATTGCCCGATTTAACCCTTGTTTACCACACTGGGGTGAAATCCACCCTAGTTCCATTCTACCTCAATTTTGTGTGTCTTTTCCTGAGGGCACGGTGTCCATGGCGATATCTGTCGATAGCCGAAGGATGTCACTACCTTGTGGCGCAGTAACATTCCGGTGGACCCATTGGTCTGTCCACAGCAGTTATTGAAAGTTGTAAATTGACAATTTTCGATGGAAACAGATAGTTCATTTTCTTCTAAATTCCTTCCCTTTGTTCCTCAGAGTAAATACTTTTCTATCAGCAGCCCCTGGAGGACTAATCTTCCCCTCAAAGGGTAACATTCCAAGAATATGATGTCCAATTCCCAGTACAAAATGTTGAAAAAATGATGAAATTATGAATTTTATTGTGAAAACAGTCGCTTTTCCATTTTTTTAGTATACTTCAATCTGATTTTCAGCTGTATGATCTATAAGATCTTTCAAAGTAAACTTGAATCAACTTATAAAAAAATTGACAAGTAAAAGTATTCAACAGTTCATTTGTTATAACAATTTATGTCATTGGGGTGGAAATCAGTCCAGTCTGGCAAGTATGTATGTGATTCCTGTAAAGTGTAATAAACAAGGGTTGAATGACATTTGGCGAAAATCAGTGGGTTTTTTGAACTGGGGGGAAACTAGGTACGTGCTGTTGCAATGTTAAAGTGTTGAACATTTGAAACGTTTAATAGGATGCTACTTAATTGATCTCTGTTATAAAGCTGAAGCTAGCAGATTTGGATTCTAGCCCATTGTAGAATTGTCGTAGAATGATGAAACAGGCACCGATGAAAATTTTTAACCATGATTACTAAGAATATGCATTTAAAAAAAATTCAAATTCATATTAGTTCATGAGGTTGAAACTGGCAGCCGTAAAGCTTGGATCCGATTTTCATAACTGTTTACACAAAACTTTAATCAAGATTTTAAATATTTGAGAAGTTTAGTGGAATGCCAATTGATCGATTTTTGGTTTGAACAAAGCTGCAACCACGTTTAATCGAGAGTTACAACAATCGGCTGCCAGTTTCAGCTCCATCATTAGCTCAGCTTATAAACACGGTCTACTAGCTTCAGTTTTATAATTCAAGTTAAAACGATCGGCTGCTAGTTTTAAGCCAATCATAATCCCCCATCCAGTGTCATTCCGTTGTGCTGATTTGGCTATGCCAACTTTCAATTTTAATCTATTTAGAAAGATTGAAGGAGATAAAATGAACAGTTGGAAAATATTCGATCAATTTTCATGAGAACAAAATACTCCAACAAAATTGAACAAAGAGTTACAGCGGTTGGTCGATGTTGTCTCCATGGTCGTTCTAGAATGCATTGATTATCGGAGAGTGTATCAAAACTCCTTAGGAGTTGAACAATTTTTTTAAATACTTCTTTCATAAGGAAGACTGTGAAAAGTTCATGGAAAGTCAAAGATGCGGGACTTTTGGTCGATTTATGAGGAAATTCTGGTTCGAAGAATACTTTCCGAAATATGCTAGAGATGAGGGCATCAGTTGTCCCGCATCTTTTTCAAGTCTCCTACACAGATATTTCTACGAATGCAGATACAGATGTATAGTCCGATCAACTTTGAAGATTATAAAGCTAAAATGACTTTGTCGAAGTCCTTGAAACCAGAAAATTCCAACCGTATAATGTAAAAAATTTAAGAAAATTGAGCATCGGATTGAAAAATGTATGTAAAACACGTGAACACGCATGTAAATCCTTGTAGCTATATCACGCAACTCCATCCCATCTCGTGTGCAAAAACAAACAAGGATGAGAGAATATTATTTATAATAATCTGTCCACTCGGAAGACCCATAGCAACGATAACCATTATCGCTACCGAACCAAGTTGACGAAAAAAAAGGCACAGCAGGGTCTTTGTAATATCTCCTAGAAGAAAAAGAGAAAGGAACTTTACATCCGAGGACAGAACTACGTACATACACATACACACACACACATATATATGTATATATATACATATACAAACGAGGTATAAAAGAAGACAACGTAAAGGTAGAAGTGGACATCTTATGCATAATTCATGTAGGTACCTTCCCCGTATATATTTTTCGTGTTTAAATATTTAAATACCTTGGTTGGCTGCAATACCGAAGACTAGAGAAGGAGAAGAGTATTCAAGCCTCTCATATTCATCGGGGTTGTGAAGAGGAGAGACTCTCTCTCTCTCTCTCTCTCTCTCTCTCTCTCTCTCTTTTGATAACGATTGAGAATACACCTTAATTGCAACGCGCATGCGACAATCGAAAATACTCGCATTCTCTTCAAGGAATTTCTGATTATCAAACGATCCTTGTAATTTGAATAGAATCGTCATTAGGAAATAGAAAAGAACCTTGAATGAGTTGAAGGAATTTGGCATTCTATATCGGATATACGTATAACCAGTCCCTCGAGGCTAATACCCTTTCTAATTTCTGGACCCACAAAAATGAAATGGCACGAAAGGCATTAATAATATCAAGTATTTGATCTATGACTATGTTGTATCCCATGTAACGTCCATTCGCTAACGATGAACGAAGAAAGAGGAATCAAGAGAAACGAGACTCGACTCTCTCACGTATTAGAACGATTTGTCATTGCTGCTCTCTAAGCTTTAGACTTTTGTTCTTCGTTCATACGCGTATTCCCTTCTCTTCTACATTCATTGTGAAACGATGAAAGACGAATTTGTACCGTTAGAAAAAGTTACTTCATACTTTTAATGAAAAAATCTCACGAAATTCCGTATGCCGCATAGTCTCGCCAAGAATCTTGCAAATAGTCTCGGTTATGAAACAATCCGAGATATGAATTAAATCTCGCTGATCATTTTGAAAAGTTATTGGAAAATTTTGATATTTTGACCCAGAAATGAGAAAAAAAAAAAACAACTTCATTCGGAATCGAACTTAGATCTTCGTGATCGAAGATCCAACTTTCAGCATATATAGCAGACCATTGAAATTTATATCAACTTGATTTGATTAAAAATGATTTCTAGATAAAATAATTATCCTAAAATGATGACTCTTCACCAACCGATAAATCTTTTTGACGGTGCAAAAAATGTTGTTGCATCTGAAATGTGGAATGTGAAAAAGTCATTTCATGAAATAATTAGAATACAATGAAATACGAATAGGCTATGATCGTCGGTAGAACAATATCATTTGATCTCTTCCCATTAAGGGGGTATGCAACCTTTGCATACAAAAAATTGATGTCTTCTTCCGGAACTTTTTTTAAAAGAGCATGTTTATCAATCGTTTTGAAATCTAACATCTTTATTATACACATTTTGAGGTATACAAAAAAATTTTTTTTATTGTTATTTGCATTATTTTGTACGCACTATAGATGGCGCTCGCAGAGGTACGAAAAAGTGGCGTTGACAGGATATCTCCAGCTGGGAACGTCTGAAATCAAAATTTCAAAAAGATGATTAAAATATAGCTCATTGGCTATTACGGCATCGTACGAAATTTAAAAATTTTGATTAGAAAAAAAATGGCGGCCGTTTGAAAAAAGAAACGATTTTTTCGGGAAAATTGCTCAGTAAATTGTTAATCAACAAAAAAGTATGCAATTTAAAGAAAATCGGTACGATGCCGTAATAGCCAATGAGCTATATTTTAATAATCTTTTTGAAATTTTGATTTCAGACGTTCCCAGCTGGAGATATCCTGTCAACGCCACTTTTTCGTACCTCTGCGAGCGCCATCTATAGTGCGTACAAAATAGTGCAAATAACGATAAAAAAAATTTTTTTGTATACCTCACAATGTGTATAATGAAGATGTTAAATTTCAAAACGATTGATAAACATGCTTTTTTAAAAAAAATTTCGAAAGAAGACATACATTTTTTGTATGCAAAGGTTGCATACCCCCTTAATGCATCACGGAACAAGTCAAGTCAACTTCAACATTCCTGAAACATTTCTGAGATGATTATTTCCAGAGAAACTTGAAGAATTATTGGAAAACAAGATTTTTCTGAATAATTGCTCATAATTTATGAAGTTATAGCTTTCGTGGTGAACAACGTTGTCGCCAAGAACAATCCAGTCTCTTCCTAACCAATAATACAAATGACCGATGTTAGGTAACAGTCCATTCAAAAAGTCCGTAGGATAAAGCATAGATGGCGTTACTAGAATTTTTCCCATATGATTTTTATTCAGTACTAACCTTCGAACGACACGTGAGTAATTTTGATAGCAATTTGACTATTGATTCGTGAGTTATAGCATTTTGCGTGAATCAACTTTTGTTATTGAAGAAAAAAAAAATGGAAAAAAATGAATTTCGAGTTTTGATAAATTATTGCTTTTTGATGAAAAGAAATACAGTGGGAACCAAACAATGGCTTGATGAACATTGTCCGGACTCTGCTCCATCGAGACAAATGGTAGATAAGTGGATTGCTGAATTTAAACGTGGTCGTATCAGCACAAATGACGCAGAGCGCAGCCTGAAATCGCAGAGAAACAGCCACATTTGCGAAAAAAAAAAGTTTTGTCTCACCAAGGCAATGCACCGTGTCACAAATCGATGAAAAGATTTAGCCCCCAGCGACTTTTTCCTGTTTTCAGATCTCAAGAGAATGCTTGCTGGGAAGAAATTGAAATCCAATGATGAAGTAATCGCTGAAACTGAGGCCTATTTTGAAGAGAAAGACCTATATGTTGAATAATAAAATCGATTTTTGTCAAACTTTTTTTTTCTCACTTACCCTACGGACATATTGAATGACACGCTAATGTTTGTAATTCAAAATCCTCAATAAATTATTGAATTATCGATCCTATTACCTTCACTGTGGAAAAAATTTCGGTCAATTTACCGAAAATATTCGGGAAGCAATTAACCCGAACTTTCGGTAAAATTGCAAACTGGTATCGGGAATGATATGAACTCGAGTAACTTGAAATTACAGAACTAGGATGGTAATTTTACCGGTTATCCCCGGGAAAAATATGGAATCGAATGGCTCAAAATTGCCGAAACAGTATGTTAAAATGACCGAAATTCGTGAATTTTCTGCAGTTTTGTATCACAATTTACATGTACTGGAAAATTATTGCTCAAAATATTCATAAAAATTGAAAAAAAATTTCATTACGCGAACTGATTTCGCATATTCCTTGTGTCTCAAGATCACTGAGGAACTTGATCACTCATCTAGATGAAGAGAAAATCATACCTACCTAGCGGGGTTCGAACGTACATTTCTACCAGCCTGCCGAATATAAACCTCAGACCTAACCGCTGAGCTATGGCGCGACGTGCTGGATAGCCACCTTGGAAGGCTACATATGTTTCATATTTAGAATACACAAAAAGATAGACGAGGTGTGAATTTTCAGTTACATTTGGTAAATTTTCAGGACCGTGCTAACAAAATTGTCCCTACCAGTACGTTTTTTTTCAAAACTCGAAATTTTTTGCAAGTCCATGGAAATCTCATGGATTACAAAATCTTTTCCCACAAACTTCGGTAAATTGACCGAAGTTGTTTGGAGAAAATCCACCTGGAAATTTTTTCCAAGTCCTGATCCGGAATAAAGGGAGAAGTGGAAAAAAACATTGTTTTTCCCATATGGACCATTCGATTCCAAATCTGTTGAATCGGATAAGAAACTTGTTTCTGCCAGTACGTTTTTTTTTTCAAAACTCGGAATTTTTTCTATAAGTCCTGGTTCAAGATAAAGCAAAACATGAAGAAAAATGTTTTCCTCGTATGATCCATTTGATTCCAAATCTTCTGAAATGATTAACAAACCTGTCATTACGAGTAGTTTTTTTTCACCTCGAAATTTTTTCTAATTCCACATATCATGGACAAAAATTTTCTCGAACAACATCGGTAAAATCATGATACCTGAGTTTTACCGAACTATCTTCGGTAAAACTCTTTACCGAACCAGTTTTGGACGATTCCCGAAGGAAAGTTCGGTAAATTTACCGATTTTTTTTACAGTGTTATCAGAAGATTATCGTAATATTTAAAAATGGAAATGCATTTCGAAGGAAATGTCTTTCCTATAGCGGAAAAGTGCACGATGGATTAGTCAAAGATGAAAAATCAATGCATGCGTCAATAAGAAATTCATTGAGAAAATAAAATATTTTATACGTTTAGAAAGAAGGGTTAAAATTTGAAGTGATGTCACTACGTTTGTACTATATTTCTCTAAGAATTCAGACAAAACACTATGCGTGACCTTAAGCGAGATTATTAGCGAAATCTCGTTAAGGTGTTGTTTCATAGGCGAGATACTTGAAAGACAACGCGACTCTGAATTTCTGCGTGGGATTGAAAATCTCCACCGCGTTCGAAAGAATAGAAATAATTTCCAAGACAATGTATACATTAGGGGTGTGCGGGAAACACTTTTTATCGGGTCGGGACGGGTCAGGAAATTACAGGTTCTTTCGGGTCGGGAACCCGAAATGTTCGGGTTCTCGATCCCATTCGGGATTCCCGAAACTTCGGGTTCTCGATTTCAATCGGGATACAATTATATTCCTTAAACGTACGGTTTCACGATTTCAATTCGAATACTCGAAATAGTTTGTGTTTTCGATTTCAGTTAAATTATTCAAGATATTAAATTAAATTATTCGGGTTTTTTTATTTCATCCGATTTACTGAATATATTTCGAGTTTTCTCCGTGTGAAGAAATGAGATACAACTATGTCTGAACTAAGCCTCATCTATGTGTGGTGATAAACTTATAGGAACTATTTATGTGAAAATAACTGATTTATGGATTTTGGAAAAATCCATAAATTTTGGATTTGGAGTGGGTCTTGGGAAAGGAAAATTGTTCAAACAAAGTAAGTAATGATAAATTTGAAAAAGTAATGCATTATCATGGTATTCAATAAATTAGTTGAGTAAACTTCGACCTAAAATATTTCAAGAATGTTTTTGGTGATTCACGAATCTACACGGAGAGAAATGTATGGTAATATTTACCATGCTAACATAGTATTCGTTCTTATTCTATTGAAAATCGTAAATGTTACTATGTGAGAATAGAATCCTTCGCCATTTTTCTGGTAATGATTACTATACTACATAGAAATCAGACAAATAGAACTCAAAGCAATGTAAAATGGTACTGATTACCATGTTACAATAGCTGTCATTCCAGTTAATGAAAATATGCACGCTGTGGGCAATATCGACACGACGTGTATAGACATACATATATTATACGTATTATTACGGTAGTCAGCCCACTATTAATAATCAAGTAAAAACACAGTTATTATTTAGAAGACTGATATCATTTGTTTCTGACTGTGTGCTCCCTTTTCTTTCTATTAACCATTTCATAACCTAATTTATTTATCTATAACCTCATTCACTGGGAAGCCTTGTGTGTATATACATGTCAATAGTTTAATTTAGGTTATAATCAATGAAAAAATCATGGTCAATATTACTTTATAGCATTGGATTCATGTTTAGTTGCATAGTACTATCTCCAATGTAACATGGTAGTCATTACTATGTTAACGGGCTAATGTTACCACATAAAATCGGGAGCATTACTATGTCAAGTGACTCGCACCATCTAAAAATTTTCGTCACCATGCAACATAGTAATCATTCCCATGCTACATTGAGAATATAACTATTCTTTTCTCTCCGTGTATTCAGCATTCTGAAACAAAACTTGGCTTTCACATTTCTGATTCACAGTTTTATAAACTCAAAATAATTCCGGCCTTATAAACGTATGGAGATATGGAAACAAGATGGAGTATTTTTATTCGATAGAGTTGAATCGATCATTTGAATATGAAATTATTCGAATAATCAATACTCAAATTTGACTGTATCTCCGGAAACTACCGGAAAACCCGAATACTTTCGAGAGCTTGAGACATTTCGGAAAACTCGAATCAAATCGGGTACCCGAAAGGTTTCAGGAACTCGAATCAAATCGGGTTCCCGGAAATTCGGGAAATTCAAAAAATCCCGACCCGTCCCGATTCCCGAATTATTCGGGTCTCGCACACCCCTAGTATATATATATATAAATTCTAAACCGGTAAATGCGAATTGAATGGCAGCAGGCAAAGGATGTAAAAGGGCATAAAAGGTGAAGAGAATAGAAGAAGTGAAGAATAGAGAAGTTCGTCTTGGGAATGAAGTTAGAATTAGGTTCCACAGAAAACTAGGAAAGCAGGCAGGCGACACTTGCACTCGATATACCCGGTGTTCGTCTCCCGAAATTCGCTCCCCTATCCTTTCATTTCGAATAAATAGCACACACCGGGTACACGAGACGTATCGAGCTTTCTTTTCCCACTTCAACCCCTTTCCTTTATTCCCGACGGTAATAGATTCGAATACAATAGGCGTTTCGTCTACGTAGCAGCCCCTCGTCGAAACCTTAACTTAGCTGCCCCTTTTTCTTTCTTCGATGAAACAAATACAACACGCTTTACCTGTCTTCTTCATCCCTTTCTTCTCGAAATAGCCTTCTTCTTCCATACCTGTGGATTTTCATCCACACAGTTGATCAAAAAGTCAGTCAATGAGGTTTGTCGCATTAAAATTCAACTAGAGCAGGGAATCGAACTGATTCTCCAATCAATTTTACAAGATCAAATTGTGAATATTTCTTTTTTTCTCCATCATAACGCGAACAGATGAATTATAAAAAAGGGAAAAAAATCGTACAAGCGACACGATGATGTTTCACTTGTATGTTCGTTCACTTTTTCTATCTGTCCTAACCATGTTAACGACACAAGGACGCTAAGATCTTGACAATCTTCCAGTGACTTTCGAAATTCGCCATCTTAACCTTTACTTCGTCATGTTATGCCGCAGTTGCGCTTGATATTTTATTCTCTTCTCTTTTCTCATTTCATGGAGATCGAATATCGAGGTAGCAGGGTCGGTGGTATATAAAAATATGTGTATATAAAAGCGAGTTGTATATATATATATATATATATATACGTATGTAAATCGTGTGAACCATTTGTGAAAAGTTATTATATACTTAGATGTATTTATATAACAGTAGTTGTAATAGTAGCGACGTGTTGTTACGCACACCTGACCTGGATGTAATCACAGCCGTCACGGCCCATTAACGATATAGAGAACGACTTGCTACTCGCGTTAGAATTTTATCACAGAGATTCCATTCTCGATGTTCCGATTCTGTGTAGTTACACGTTTAATATATACAGATTATAACGCGGGTTGTATTATAATTGTCGTTCATTGATAACGTTGAAATGTCGAAATTGTGTGCAATATTTCAATATTTGTAGAAGGACTGGAGGAGAAAAAAAAAGGAAGCAGCGGAAAAAATGTGATTTGCGCAATCGTCCATCAACTAATTCAAGGTCCTCCCTCCTTGCGTGTATATATATATACGTATATTATGTTGTATCCCTCTCTCTTGTTTCATCCTTCCATCCTTCCGTCCGACGTCGTCGTAGAGGTAAATTGCAAAATTCCTATCAACATGTACATTTGTACGTACGTATAGATACGAGTTTCTTTATGTATGAGTTTATGAAATTCAAGGTTTCTTCGAGAGTGAGAGAGAGAGAGAGAGAGAAGAGATATCGCGTAACGCAACGGAAAGAAATGATAGGCCAGGGCAACAAATGTTGTGATATATTTTAGATCGATTATAACGCGTTTATCTCTGTATATTATTATATTTCGTATCAATTACGTACCCTAAGCGCTTTCACATTCTTTAGACTTTTTAACGCGACGTTTAACTCGTATACTTTCATTTCCTCTTTTTCACTCTTTTCTCTCGTTCTTTCCCAAACGATCGATCCCTTTATAAATTTTCTGACCTATCGCAGTTGAAAATGATATAGATAGATGGATAGATATTAGAAACCCCGGTCGGGAGGCGCACCGAGAGACAGTTAACCGCATTTCCCATGACCGTGACGCGAGGCTTCGATCATCAACCCTTCCTAACACTAACCTCCGTCGTGTCCAAGCCTTGTGTACGTGTGTAAGAACGGTTTGAAAACCGGGTGGTGCTGCGTTGGCTGGTTTTTAGGTTGAAACCGGTTTAACCGGTTCGAAGTTGAGTTCTTTTCTTCAGCGAGAACGTTTACTTATGTGTCTGATGATGATACGAGAGAAATAAGGGACTGTAGATGAGAAAGAGAGGAGAGCGTGTATGAGTCTCGATAGAGTACCCTCCGTGTTTCTCTCTTTACTTCCCTTCAGAAGAGAACGAAAGGTGGTTGTTAACTCGTTGTGTTTCTCAACTCGAGACCTGTGAATGTCGAAAAAAAGAACCTTACGCGACACTTTTGGATTCAGGCACAAAGAAGAACGGAGAAAGAAAGAGGAAAAGAATAGGATTCCCTCATTGTGATTGGGAAAAACAAGTTTCCAGGTATTAATAACGTTCGTAAAGAAGAAGACGACTTCGGATACTTCTTCGGATCACGCTCGTAATCACGAAATAATCCAATTTAGACCAACTACTGCTTCTCAGCGATAACCACCGTCTATCTCTCCTCGTTGACATTTAACGCTCTTTACGAGAACTGAATTCCATTCGCCATGACATTTGGCCGGTAACGATCGTGTAAATTTTTTCTGCTTTCAGGAACCATCCTGGTTCAGAGATCAATCATTTTAACGTCATCTTCTCTCTTTCTTCTCCTTCGCGGTTCTTCTTCTTCTTTTTCTTTTTTCAACTCTCGAGATCGTCGAGCGCGTAGTTTTAATTTGTAATTGATTTCTTTACGTACCTTGACATATGAGAAAGCACAAATATCATCGATTCGTTCGGAATTTTGTATGTATCGAATTTTTCAGGGACAACAAAAATTGCATTCGCTTTTCTGTGCCGCTGTCCCGTCGTATAATTTTGACTCGAATTTGATGCTTCGATTCGATAGATTTGCATAAAGTAGGATTACGATGTACGAGATACCTTTTCTGAGTTGATAAATTGCCAGGAAGGTGAAGAAATGCCCCTTTGAGACTTCTGAAGAGATTGGAAGGGCAAATGACCCCGCCTCACCGGTAGTATTGTGTTGTTCTCTCCAGGCCTCAGTATTATTTTCAAGTTATGTATATTATAATATATGAGACTGAATTACGGAAAATATTGATGTACGTCTAGTTTCCAACCAATCGCTCGATGAGAATGAACAAAGGGTCCAGGTATCTGAAACGGGAATAATCGTAAAGTTGACCAAGTACTGTTCAGTCCCTATTTCACGCTTTAGAGATTTCTTCACTAAGAGAATTCAAGTGAATTACCCCAGTTGAGCATCCGGGGTGAGAGAAAATCCTCTTTGGTTCCGGAGGATTAATTGTTCGAAACGAATGGTACCGTAAGCAAAACTTCTATCTATGGACTAACTGAATAGGCTCTAGCCTAGCCAACATGTTCGAATTCGATCGGAGGATAATTCAGTACCTAAAACTTTGGCGCGTGATGCAGGTCAAGTGCATTCCGTGGTGACGAATTAAGATGTGAATGTTGATGTCAAAAGTAGTTCCTGCATCAGCATGCACAGCGTTTACCGGATGAAGGTAGGGGAATTCTAACTTTTTAGGAAAAATAATAGAACGAGAGAACACCAATAATTGATATCAGAGTGTAAAATGCAATCCCCATTTGAACTATACATTGAGAATCAGAATTTAAAAGAGTATTATTCTCATAGTAGAATCAATGAGTTTGTGAGTTAACTCGAGTGGGAGCCATCCAGAAAAGGAGTTGCCTGCTCTGCAAAGATCAACAGTCTCCAGGAACTCAGTTTGTTTAATTTGAGGGGATACCAGTGTACTGAGTAAACATTTTCTCGATAAGAATTCCCCGAACTGAATTCATGAAAAGGTCTGAAATTTGCAAGAAATAATCTCTAATACTTTTATTTCTATTGCGGTACAAAGCTCAAATCTCGGACTGAGAAAAAATCTCTTTTTCAAAACCCGAAATTCAGGCTCTGTACCGCAATAAAAGAAATACTCAAGATTGTTTCCTGAACATTTCACACTTTTTTATGAATTCAGTTAGGAGAATTCTTACCGAGAAAATGTTCACTCGGTCGATACGCTGGTATTACCTTGAATAGTTTTGGCATACAGCTCCCTCGTTATTCTAGACAGCACAACAATTTCTGATGTGTTCATCAAGAATTCGCTGTAAATTTTCTTAGTTCCAAATGTATCCATTATAAACTGATCCTGATTTGTTGTGCTGTCTGGGATGGTAATCAATATATATTCAGTATGATTATAAATATTTTGGAATCAAAATGAATTCTCTGGGCATGCAATGAACTTTCATTTTGAATTGATTGAATCCATTGATAATCGTACAACGGAAACCATTCAAAAGGTCTTTGAAAATTACGGAGCTGGAATTAGCGGCCGATTGTTGTAACTTGTCATTAAACATAGTTGAAGCTTTATTCACTCCTGCAATCGATTGAGTAGCATCCCGCCAAACGTTCTAGATGCTTAAATTCTTCATAAAAGTATTGTATAAAAAGTCATAACAATTGGCTGCTAGCTTTATGGCTGCCAGTTTCAGTTTCATTTGAGAATTCTTGACATGATCTAATTGAGAACTTGTGCTGGCTGGGTGAAATGCTATTAACGGAAAGTTCTGGTGTGAAGAATGTATGTTCGCATGATACGCGAAATTCGAAAACTGATATGCAAAAAGGTATTCCAAATTTTGGCGGGAAATTCATAATTCCAAAAAAACCATGTTCTGCCCGGAAATGTTGCAAAAATACGATTTTGTATTAGGAGAACATGAGGTGCGAGGAGGTATCCTGAATTTTGGCAGGAAATTCAAAATCCCAGTAAAACTCGGTTTTTTCTTCGATAATCTCGCGAAAATAGGATTTCGTATCAGGAGAACATGATGTGTGAAGAGGTATTCCAAATTCTGAGTCCCGTGACCCGGAAAAAGCCGGGAAATTCAAAATTCCCAAATTTTTGGAATTTCAAATTTCTCGTTCATTCACGTTATCTCTCCTGCCTACTCCGAGTGTTCCCTCCGGCATATTCCATTCGGCGGAAAAGGGAAGTGACAAGTACAATCAGTTCAATGGTATATAAGAACAAACTTCATTCATTCTAAGCAATTTTACAATTCTTATAAAAATTTCAGTTCATTTTGAATACGCGAATCCCTTTCCCAGGGTCTAAACATCTCGTTGGTCGTCCTGAGTTCCTTTGTCGAATTCCGATCTGCTACTCATAACTGCATCCAATGTGGTGGCTGACGTAAGAAGTCGAATACTTTTGTACTCATGAAAATCCCCTCCATATTCATTTTGGCCATCCATCGAGTAACAAACCTCACCCCTGAAGACAAAAACATGTATTCAAATTAAATACATCCAAATTGATACATCGTCGAGATGTGCATAGAACCAATTTTCGATTAAATATATCCTCATGACAAATCCTATAGATGGGTGAAAATGACTCGCGGCGATCCTCATTGTATGTCAGAACCTGCAAGAACCATCGAAAAATACCAAACAGATTCCAAGTCAAACTATTAGGTTGGTAAGAAAGTCTTGCAACACACAAAAAAAGTAAAAAAAAAAGTTTTTAGTATTTTCATAATATAATATCATTAAGTCCCTCTGCATCCACAACTCGTGCCCAACGCTTTGGTAAACTTTGCACGCCCTCCGTCCAAAATTGTTTTGGTCGTGAGTTAAAAAAGTCGTTCAGTGCGTTTGCGAGATCGGCGAGATCATCAAATTCCTTATCCTGTAAATAATTTCTCAATGGCCGAGAAGATGGTAGTCGGTAGGAGCCAAGTCTGGTGAATACGGTGGACGTGGTAGAACTTCCCAACCCAGCTGCGAAATACAGTCTTGTGTCATCTTAGCTACGTGGGGTCGAGCGTTGTCATGGAGAAGTCGAACTTGGACACGTTTACGCCTTTTTAGTTTGATAATTTCAGCCAGTTTTTGCAGTTGTCTAGCGTAAGTCTCCGCCAATATCCTGGTTTTAGCTGAATTCGTAATAGGCGAGGCAGTTTAGGGGTTGGCTCTGGTTTTTCTCGTTTCGGTAGTCACTGTCGCTTGCATGTGTGGTTAACATAGAGCACCCAACTTTCATCTCCAGTGACGATTTCGGACGATGCAGCAGTGAAAGACACATAGACACTCGTGACGCTGTGTTTGATTCGCTGAGATCGTGTGGTATCCAAGACGACCCAACTTTTCTATATCCCATCTCTTGTAAATGTTGGAGAATCGTGGACCGGCTACAACCGAGTTTGTTGGCTAATTCTCGTGACGACGTGTTAGGCTTTGCCTTTATAAGTGCACGCAGTTTTTCATCGTTAACGGCTGATTCCCTGCCGGACCTGGGTTTGTCTTCAAAAGATGTATTGCCTAAACGGAAACGTTGATACCAACGAGATGCAGTTGAATGACGAACAACGTCTGACTTCACTGTAAAAAGTCCGACTTAAAGTGGCTGCATCTTACTTGAAAATTTGACTGAAATTCAGTCTTTTCCATTGTGTCGGCATTTGTTTTCGGTACTTACTTTCAGTCAAAATAGGGCTAGTTTTGGCTGCATCTTAAAGTAAGCTGATATTCAGATTGAAAGTAAGTTTTACTTTTTACCGTGTTGAACGCGCTGCAAATACTAGCAGCTGCAGCTCTTGCAGAATGCCCTTGTAAAAATTCGTAATAAGCGATTGCTCGAAGTGCACTTTGTTCCATTTTTGCTTGTACTGACTGCGGTATGGAAGGTTCTAGACTAATCTCGCATAGACGACTCTCGAATGTTCTCGAACTTTGTTATTAGAAAAAATAGATGAATTGACAAAAAAAGTGTCGCAAGATTTTCTCACCAACCTAATATTTCTATCTGTTTCTGTGTAGTTTTCTGTCGATTTTAATACGTTTCTATCTACCATTTGCGAATCAAGCTGAAACTGGCAAACGCAAAGCCTTACCATCGCCAACAGTTAGGGTAATTTGTTTATAGCAATGACAACTATTTATACATTATAGTTGTATTAACTATGTGAAGAATTGGGAAAATCATGATTGAATAATTGTCCCCTCACAGAGTTGCCATGGCTATAAATTTTTCTGAGTTTCCGATTATTGTCACTTTCGATGAAACCTTCCCATATAGAAATTCACAATTGGCACTAGCATGGTGCAACGTAGATAAAGTATGGCCGAGGCTTGGCAACCAAGCATGGCGCGAACCTGAAATGATAACATCATTTTATGATTTACCTACGTGTTTTTCCAATAAAGTCCCATCATCGATGAAACAATGGCAATGAAACATACCATCGTTGGCAAACGATTGGAAATTTTGTTTGTCAATGCTGCGCCAATGATTAAAGTAAAAAATATTTAACCCAGAAATATATAGAAAGTATGCGCATTCCGCAATTTCTGACATATGTTGTTTGAAGTTTTATTGTTTTCCCCTCATTTGTTTGTGAACAACTCGGCGTCTTTTGTCGGTGAATTTTGCCATGAGAAGTAGACACAATGTATGTTAGCTCAGCGGTAGGAGCCCTCTAGTGTGACTCATAATAAAGAGCGATTGACTGTTCTTCCAAAGACTTACTTGAGCCTTAGGGTAGACCGGGTACGATTGGAACACAGGACGGTTGGAACAGAACAAATATCTCGCCAATTCTTGGCGATGGGAAAAAGGATCTAGGGAAGAATGAAGTGGAACCTAAGTACGAACACGGATCTCAGTGGCTCATCGTTCATCACAGGCTGCATGGTTCACTTATTACGCAAACAATTAGCAAAATATTTCTCGTGTTCCAACCGTCCTTTGTTCCAACCGTACCCGGTCTCCCCTATATATTCTTCGTATATGCGCTTCACCACTTGCGAGAAACACTTGATTAGTAACGTAGCAAAAATATTATATAGGTTGCCAATATTGAGCCATGCTATTACCAATGTCCGGCGCTACATTGAAGGTTAATTTCTACCGAAACTAGGCCAAACTTTGGGGCAATATTGAATCACATTCTAAATGATCCTGGCGTTGAATGGAATCTATCGTTGAATCAATTTTGGGCCAAGGATGAGCCAAGCAATACCCAAGCTTGGCGCAATTGTGCCACAATAATATGCTGACAAACGAAATCCGTCGAACGCCGACATCGGTGCAACATTGTTTTTATTGTTAATCAACATTGAAGATTTATAGATTGCCAAGCCTTGTCTGTCAACATTGCGCCAAGCTATATTTTATTGTCAGCATTGGCGAAGTCCAAAAATTTTTTTATGGGTTGTTGAAGCTTTGCTCGCTTCAAAAATCGATCAAATAGCATCCCAGTAAACGTCCCAGATGCCTCTATTTGCGGCAGCATGCAAAATGACCAGACGCTGACAAAACCTAAGGAATACCGCGAATCATTTTCTCCCGGGAGCCTATGAAACCAGCTGCAAGAATTGAAGAAAACTACTTAAGGAAACTAATCCGATAATCAAACTAATATAGAGATAAGAGCAACTACACGGAAAAAAGAAAACACTACTGATTACTGCGAATGACAAGGATCGGTTGAAAAAAAATGAAAATACGCTTAAGAATGAAGGAGTAGCGCGATCTCAGTGATGGGTATTGTAATGAAATTCGTCAATGCTGTCTGGACAGTAATGAGGACTGAAAAATGCAATACTGCATGGAATGAATTTGAGTTTCAATATATGTTTGTGATTCACAGTAACCATTGCTGTTTTCTTTTTTCCGTGTACAAGAACTTGACCTAAAATGACACTACCATCTCGTCTCATTTAAATTTCTTTCCCATAGAAAACTACACTTTGGGTCAAGTAGACCATAGTTACCCCTTTCTGAATCAATAAATCAATCAACCACTCGAAATTCCCTTCCATCATTACGAATCCTTGATTTCTCACCATTATTCAGTCATCTAAATTGGTCTGCGGAAAAAAAAAATTCTACTGCCGCAAGCTTCGTCAAGCCAATTGTCTATTCGATCAAACTTTATTTTAGCTGTCCGAGAAACTAACACGGGTTTAATTTGATCAATGATTCCGCAAAAAGCTCTGCATTAAAATTTGAATCGATGTTGAATCATGGATTCAAAATCCTATCATGCCTACCTTCTACCAATAACAAAAAATATTCTAGCGTTAAGCTGCCCGTTGTTCGTACAACTGATACCTCGTTCACCTGTCACCCCCAAGACGAATATAGGTCACATTTTTATTTCCATCACAATCCAACTTATTTCTTTTTCGGTTGTACACCTACTAAACGACCACACGTTCAGAGACGTCTAACGTCGTCTCACACGTGCACTTCGTCGTCGCACTTTGTGCGCTCGTTCGTTGCGTTGATTTGATATTAATAATGGAATAAGGATATACGCGTTGTGCACACGATCGTACCGCGAAACCAACAGGAAACATGGGAAAATTCTTATACAGAAGAAGGAGAAGTAGTATCTAGTATCAAAAAAAGTATGAGATTCAAATTCGCGAAAGGACAAAACAAACACACACACACACACACAGTCCAAAGGAATTCCTTACGGCCTAGCTATAGTGATACGTAATCCGCGTATTCTATCGGTTAAATTTTACGAACGAACGAGTCGACCGCTAAACGCCCGAGTGGTATTTTGCATTAATAATAACGGTGTGTATGTGTGTATGAGTATTATGTTCGTATAGTTTGCACGCGGAAGCGATTGGCACGCGACTCCAAGTTGAGTTGAGTCGAGAGCGGTCGCTCGTTAGAATCAACGTTTACCTCTTGTTTATCTCGAGACTAAATCGTGATCGGCTAATAATTTTAAATTATATACAAGTACTTGTCGTGCTCTCTCGTAACATATCTTACAAATTTTACATATACCTTGTGTTCTTTTCTTGGCGTAATAATATCAAGGCTCATTCGATACTCCCCAGCAAAGTTACTAGATCTGCACGGAAGAAATCACGCGTGGATTCTGCATTGGTTGTTGTTGTTATTTTGACATAATTGCTGACGTGAATTCAATTAGAGTAAAAATTCACATTGGAACAAATGTTACGTGTACATTGCTACTCTTTGACTATACAAGTATGGACTGCTAGTACCCTCACTTTTCTCATATAAACCCGGTGAGAAACGTGTATCCAACATTGAACGATATTTTTCGATATTTAGGATCCGCCCCAATAACCGAAAACGCGAGAATTCAAAATGTGCAATGAAGAATCGTAAAAAATATCCAATGATTCGAAAAAGATTGAAGGTCCAATTCATCAACATTTGATATAGCATTCCATTCAAAAAGTCCGTAGGATAACACATAGATGGCGTTACTAGGATTTTTTCCATATGATTTTGATTAAGTATACTAACCTTCAAACAATACGTGTGTAATTTTGATAGCAATCTGACTATTGATCCGTGAGCCATGTGGAAATTAATTCTTGGCGGTGGTTTGGGCCAAACTAGGCGTCCTTATTTTATTCCATGCCCCGTTTTGGTTACCCTTATAGGGCCTAGACAGGATTGTCACGCACTCATCTTCAGGGCCTGCATAGTATTCCCAACTTGGGCCTATGTAGGACAACCATGATGAAGCCAATGCAGACGCTGAAAATAGGACCTTTGAAAGAATAATAAATTATTGCAAATATTATCAAATCGAATGAATATTGAAAGAGAGAATCCCAAGTGCGATCTTCCTCGATTGTAAATTGGGCTATCCAAGGCCCTATCTGTACCCAGACCACTTCAGCTTGAACCCGGACGGGGTCTGGAATGGACCGATTTCGATTTCT
This sequence comes from Gonatopus flavifemur, assembly GCA_018340375.1. Taxonomy (NCBI): domain Eukaryota; kingdom Metazoa; phylum Arthropoda; class Insecta; order Hymenoptera; family Dryinidae; genus Gonatopus; species Gonatopus flavifemur. The sequence continues at coordinate 4,377,581 of JAFFJZ010000012.1, read as the reverse complement.
ACGACATTCATAGATTTCATACATCTCCGGACTGTATCAAATTACAGAACAGCCTCATTATGCCTTGCAATTAACCGTACAGTCATGTTTTTCTCGATTTTTTGACATTGATCACCGATAGTGTGAACACAGTAATCATGAATGGAATATTTTTGTGTGTGCATATATAAAAAAAATCAATCACTCGGCATTTTAACACTTTTCGTTGAAGAAACAGTTTTCTATATATTGTTATACGTTTATTTACACTGACATGTAATGAATACTGCCCAGAAATGTGCAAAATGGGCGTTGGATTGCATTTGAAATAGAAAATATAAAATGCCTAATTATTTCCCATCTCAAATGCAAACTTTAAAATAGTTTTGGAAGACATATGGAAAATGCAAAATGGGTATTTTGTAAATGGTTTTATTTGAAATAGAATTTTTGGTTTTCATGGAGAATTTGAAGCTACATCATTACCGAGTGTTTGAATAATTCATCGCAATAAAATAAGTATACTATAGTTGATTGAAGAATGAACAAAAATAATTTTATTTGTTTTTTAATTAAAATTTGTTTGATTTCAATAGGACTCATTTTTCAAATAATTCGTCACTCATTTTTCTCCTATGAGGTATCATAATCATACCTCCGAATGAAAACAGGCGTTCCACTGGCGCAGAGCTAGGTAGACAAGTATTGAATCTTAAGAATATTTTTTTGATTGTGCGGTAAGCATGTAGCATTTCAAGAGAAGTGTTCACGTCTTGAAGATATTGAAGAACTTCCAGATCGCTCTCATTAGTATCGACATCAGAAAATGATGTACCCACGAGTATGGAACCATCAACCTAAGCAAAGGTCTCAATATATAGGTGTTCTCATTCGTCATTTCTGAGTCTGTCGATCAGTAGAGGGAGCACTTTATGCGTTCTAAAAGAATCCACTCTACGGATGGAAAAACCATGGACGGGAATTACTGTTCTAGAGGCTAATCGAACAGGAATGAAGAAATAATTACGAAATTGCATATAGCACTTCATTATTATTACAGTTCTAATCACACTCACAGAAAGGAATTCTTGGAATGAGGAAATTTTTCTTGTCGCTGGGATAAAATTTTTGTTACAAAACTCATTTTTTTTCTTGAGCCTAGAAAATTTCACTTGAACTAAGAAAATTTCTTTTGAACTTTTCTTGATTCACGTAAACTTTTGTACCCATTTTCTATTTTAGAATAGAAAATGGGTACAAAAACCATTCAAATGCAAATGGAAAATGCTATTACAAAATAAGCATTTCAAATACAAAATGAAAATGGGTATTTTCCATTTCAAATAATGCACATCTCTGATACTGCCACATATCAGTGTTATAATTAGTGAAACAGCCACATAAAGAAATCACCAGTATGATTTGAGTAAAATTGTTCTCACTATAGAAAATATCATAGAAAATTCATACGTTTTATCATAGTCTGATAAAAGTGTCCAAATACCACTATTGAACACCCAAAAAATCATATTCTAGAAAATTAGAATCTACTCTAAAATATGAGCCTAGTACATTTTCCTCTTAATATCAGTGGTAATTCTTCTAACGTTCAGAGGACCTCCCACATCAATCCTCTGAAACTCAGAGGAATATGTACTAGCCTCATATTTTAGAGGAATATTCTAAATTCTAGTATACGATTTTTTCAGTGAACCTGATACAATCTTATGAGGGTATACTAGGGATCCTATAGCGGTATTTGGACATCTATGAGATTTTTCCAACGGGGTTTTTAACGTAAGTTTTTATTTAGAAAAAGAATCAATATAAGCACAAGGCCCTATGCGGGCTGTAGTTGGATGCATTCAGATTTTCAAAACAGGGGGAAACGGTGGAAATGCAGCTTGGCCCCATATGGGCCTTATATGGGTGTCCCTGAGTTAGAGGATTCAGGTTGAATATCAGCAACTCGACTGGGTCCCTTAGTGGCTAAGGCTAGGACATCCTAAGCCTGGACACCCAATGTAAGCCCATACCTATATATGTAAGAAGGACCTATATTCAATACAGGACGCCAGAAATAATTTCCAAACGGGGAGTTATAGCATTTTGTATGAAGCAACTTTTGTTATTGGAAAAAAAAAATGGAGAACAAATGAATTTCGAATTTTGATAAACCATTGCTTTTTGATGAAAAGAACTACAGTGGAAACCATACAATGGCTTGATAAACATTATCCGGACTCTGCTCCATCGAGACAAATGGTAGAGAAGTGGATTGCTGAATTTAAACGTGATGGTACCAGTACAAATGACGCAGAGCGCAGTGGACGCCCAAATCAGGCTGTTATTCCAGAAAACATGTAAAACATCCACAAATTGGTTATGAACGATCGCAAATTAAAGGTGCACGAGCTAGCTAACAATGTAAAGATATCAGATGGTAGTGTTGTTACAATTTCCACGAAGATTTGGGTATGCAAAAGCTCTGTGCAAAGTGGGTGCCGCGTGAGCTCACAGTCGACCAAAAACAACAAGAAATTGATGCTTCAGAGGATTGTTTGGCGCTGTTAAACCGCAATAAAATCGAATTCTATCGTCGATATGTGACAATGGATGAAACACGACTTCACCATTACACCTCAGAATCCAAAAGACAGTCAGCTGAGTGGACAGCAGTCGACGAATCGAATCCAAAGCAAGCAAAGACGCAACAGTCGGCCGGTAAGGTGATGGCGTCTGTATTTTGGGATGCGAAGGGAATAATATTCATCGACTATCTCCAAAGAGGAACCACTATCAACAGCGACTATTACTGTGCACATTTGGATCGATTGATGCCTGAAATCGCAAAGAAACGGCCACATTTGCGAAAGAAAAAAGTTTTGTCTCACCAAGGCAATGCACCGTGTCACAAATCGATGAAAACGATGGCAAAATTGAATGAATTGGGCTTCGAATTGCTTACCCACCCACCGCATTCTCCAGATTTAGCCCCCAGCGACTTTTTCCTGTTTTTAGATCTCAAGAGAATGCTTGCTGCGAAGAAATTCAAGTCCAATGTTGAAGTAATCGCTGAAACTGAGGCCTACTTTGAAGAGAAAGAGAAATCATACTATAAAATTGGTATCGAAAAGTTAGAAAATCGCTATACTCGTTGTATGGCCCTCGAAAGCAACCATGTGGAATAATAAAATCGAGTTTTGTCAAACTTTTGTTTTTTCCTTACTTATCCTGCGGACATATTGAATGTAAGAATTGGAATCATCGTTGACAGCAACAAATTAGAACACGGAGAAACATAAAGTTTTACAAATTACTACATTCCTACACTGAAAGAATTTTGTTGTGAAATTTACCGCGAAATTCCAGTAATCGAAGGACAAGTAAAAATTTTTCAAAAAATTACTGTGCAGCCTGGAAAAATGAGTGAGTTTTTAAACAGTTGAAAGGGATGTTTTCTATAAGTTTTACAAAATGCACAGTAATATTTTGAAAAATTTCTGCTTGTCCCTCGATCACTGAAATTCCACGGTAATTTTTCAAATAAAATTCTTTCAGTGTACCGAATTGGCAGGATGAGAGAAAATATCACTGTTCTTGATATAGAAGTGTAGTAACAATGTGTAATTCATCATGCAGAAGTTTGCACGCTCGTACTAAAGAATACTTTGTTAATCATTCATTTTCACTGGTTTTCAATTTGGTAGAAATGTAGTAATTTTCAAAAACCCATTCTTCTCCGTGTAGTTTTTTCAGTAAGAACTATTTTATCTGTTCACAACTTATAGGTTAGATTGTATTTCAAAAGACAACACAACAATGAACAGCTCATCGGTCAATTTTAGTTTGTGGTTAATGGAGGTGAAAGCGCTGCTAGCCCAGTTCAATATTGGCTACAGGTCTGAAGTGAGCAACTAGCAGTCTATACTTATATAGTCGAAGTTGCTACTGAAGTAAACGGCAGGCGTGTTGCCATGGTAACCATGATAACAATGTAAATGCAACATGACTCTGCAGTGAAATTCTACATGAAATCCATACCGTCATCATAATAACCTTACTTTCCATGTAATTTTTACGTAGTCATTTTTTCCGTGTAAAAGCGTGTGTCTATGTGTACTGATTTCTTGTTCCTTCCATTGAAAATTTATATGAAGAATCAATATCATTGGCATAAGAATATTGAGACTCCTCTATGCAAAAGGCTACGGTAGTTTTTTGACGGAAGGGACAATCGAGAGCCAGTTTCTACATCTTCCTTGATGTTTGGAAATAATCCCCTGTGTAAACTTATCATACTTACAATATCCATTAGAACGGTTGGATCGGATCGTGAGACCCCGGCTGCTTCCAGTTGTTCTCCATCTTTCGTCTTTCTTCCATCGGACTAGCCACTACCGCCGTAAATCGTGTGTGCAGCAAGCACCACCTTGTCCGTGTGTACCTGCGAACATACGTGTTTCGAATATTACTAAAAAGGAAAAAAAGAGATTCGGTTCTTCGTCGAATGCAACGTATCGAGAAGAGGAAATTATACCTTTAAAAATGATTATTATCTGATCAGTGCTTTGAAAAGAATGTCACGTTCTAACTGATTAGAAACCGACCTAACTCGAAATTACTCAAAAGCTCTTTGGGCGACTGGAAATCAATTTAGTATTCTGAGTATATATCGAATCAAAAGTATTTGTCAATAGATTCTAGGGAGCCTTGAGTATTCGAGTAATTCATATGTTCATTCCAACTTCTATAACGAAGATTTTTCCCCTCCTCAAGATATAATTACAGTGATACATAGAATACAAAATCCACGTCTATTCGCGGTGATTTTTCCATGGAAATGAGGGAAGTTGTTCGTTCGAACGCTCGTGTACAAATGCGACCTCAAGACTCGGCAAGACAGGAGCGAAAAATACGTGGCAAATCGTGGAAAGATCTCACTCGCTGCACGTGCGCGTGCATTTACATGTACTTGTTCTGTTTTTTATTATTATTAATTTTTTTTTTCTTTCCTTTCATTATTATAATTCAATGAGTTTCGTCGTTAATTATTCCATGCAAATGCGGCACAATTCTTCACTCCTTTTCTTCATGTTTTTCTTTCTTTCTATACAAATTAAGTTAAACATTACACCATGCAATATTAACCTGTTTACTTATGTAAATACGGTGCGTAAGGAGTGGCATACGCATTCACGTACGTATTCAGTGTTTTTCTGAATTTCTCAACATTCGAAGACATTATGGAAGACTCGATGAAGTTCGAAACACATCCCTGCTACCCCTTCTCCCACAATCGATGAAATCTCTATTTCGCGTGATATGGAAGAATTTTCATCATTTCCGTCTTGCATGAATTTCTCGTACGTCCTTTTTTTCCCTTTTGTATGTTGTTTAATCATTTCAAAAGAAAAATAGAGTCGGGACTCTATACCAGGCGAGACGGGTACAGTTTCCCCGACTTTGTGCGATGCAAATTGCACTCGAAAGTGCACACGAAACCGTCGAAAGGAGGATAAAACAGGACTCTTTGTTTCTTCCCTTCCCTCGTTTATCTATCTACATCTACTTGAAAAGTTTTCAATCAGGATAATGGACGACACGCGAGAACGGCGAAGTGGCTTTGGCTGGATCGTCGGCTGAATTTCGGGGATTTTTATTTTGTATTTTCTATGGAGTTTGGTTAGTTCGTATAAAATACGGAACACGTCCAATCATTTTTATATAACAAAAGGTTCCCTTTTATTATTATTATCATTCGTATTAGGATAGAGAAAAATGAATGACTCTTCAACTCCCACACGGGAGGAAAAAAAACAGCTAAAAATTAACGCAACGAAGTAACAATGTAACAATGTAACAATGTTATGTAAAGGATCTCTCTCTATTTTCCCTTACTTTTTTTCTTGTCGTCTCTTGACACGGACGTAGGAACTCCCCGACAATTGGAAGATAAATAAATCAATTTATCTCCCCAAAAGATCGTTACCGGTACAAAAAGTCGAACTGGGAAAATCTTTCCCACGTACAGATATATTTTTCTGTTATTGGGATGCCGTCTGTGACGGATAGGTATCTTTCCTTTTCAAACAAAACACAAAAGATCGAACAATGTAAAATCTACAACGTGGAAAACATGAGGGAATTCTACACTGAATTTTACACGAGAATCATTAAAGGAAAAAAAAAGGACATTCGTGTGGAGAAGATACTTCTTTCAGCGGCAAAAACATTGTTTCACTCGAGGCGATGAAGCCTTTAATTTTAATAATTGGATCTAGCCTTCTCATTTTCTTCGCGCCCTCTCCTCTCTCACGTACAACAACACACGCGTTAAATGTCTTTTTATTCTCCTCTAACCCTCGGAACAGGGACCCAGCTACCCCATCTTTGGTTCCTATATCCTGGGTATAAAGTCTAGTAGCGCTGCTACTCCTAGCTACATGGATAGGAGCACCTGCCTCTCCTTTCTTCCTTTCTACCTTTGGCTTTAAGTTCTTTTGATCTAGGTAGTCATCCTTTTTCCTTCCCTTCGTTCCTTTCCCCTCCAGGGTACTACAGGGTGTATCAAAATTTCCTCTCAACTTCCATTTTTATAAATGTATCATCTCTCCTGATCTTTTGTGAATTAATTGTCTTTCACGTGCGAATAATCTCCCATCAAAAAAGTCTATACGCGGAGTTGCAAAAATCATACCGTGAGAAGAAGCATGAGCGAAAAGCACTATTCTTTTTCTTTTGTTTTTCCACAAAAATGCTGAATATCCGAGTATATTTCTAGGCGTGGGTGTCGAAGGCGCGTGTACTTTTATTTCTCTTCAACTTCAGTCAATCATCTTCGTACCTCATAAAACGTTTTCTAAACGTGTTTACAACACGTGCACGTGTAATCGATCGTTCTCACGTGACACGATACACGTATATGTCTCTCCGTCTCTCCCTTCTTTTATTTCTTCTCCTCTTTGTCTGCATACGACGCCTGGTCTCGCATGAGTAAAATAATTAATACGTCGTCACGATGCGGGAGAGAATTTTCTCTTCGGTAACGGAAACACATGCTGCTGTTGCTGCTGCAGCGGAGTTACTTAAATCGAATCAATGCCGTTGTGGTGTACCACACCGATATTCGAAATTTTAATCCCCTGTTTAATTTTTATCAACAAAATTTGATTTCTCCGTTTCTTTCGGTTTCGTCGTTCCGCAGCACTCTGTTATATTCCGTTATCGAAAATCAATATCTTCAATACGGACGTTGTACTTCACGTACCTAACTTTGTCAACGTTCAAATACGCGTCGAGGAATTTATGATGGAGTAGGGTGTTGTTGTTGGTGCTTCGAACTAAAGTTATGAAGCTCTCTTCAATATTTTTTTATTTCATCCTGCGAGTTTCATAGGCCATCTGCGGTATCATTAGGACGCATAAACATTTAGCAAACGTTTTCAATGTTTGCAGCGCTCATGAAGTTCCTTTGCAGCTCTTTTGTGCAACTCTTCAATTGTAATAACTTCGTGGGAATGAATAGAATGTATCTGACAAACAAGTCAGGCTTCTCTGGTTAAAAAAATCCATTGAATTTGACGAAATGAAATTTTATGGGATCTGGTCAGAACATTGTGCTTTAAAAATCCCATAGAAACCGATAGAAACCGATTCACATTGAATGGGTTTGAATAAGGGCAAAAAAGAACTACTCCGGTGGTACTCATTCAAAATGAATAAGATTGAATGGGAAATATTGTAGTAATAGGATCCAATTGGTCAAAATAGCCCATTGCAATAAGCATCAATAAGAACTTTCACATATGACTCATGTAAGAATGAGTGAGGGGAGGGGGGGGGGAGATTCCACGAGATGAACGTTGAGGGGCATCGGATGGGAAATTTTCTTTTAAATCGCTGCAGCATTCCACTTTAATTCCAAATGTTCCTAAACTGTAAGTAATGAATAAGCTCCTTTGGGAAATACCCAACTGGGATTACCACTCGTTCTTACAGAATGTTTGATTAGTGGCGATGGGAAGTTTCCCATGTGGACTCCTATAAGAATAAATAGGAAAATTCCACAAGATGAGCATTGAATGAGTTTGTATACGAAATTTCCATTAGAATTTAACGTATATCTTCCCACATTGATTGTCAATAGGTTTCCTGGAATGTACATGATGAACAAGTTCCTTTAGGGAATAATCAATTAGGTTGCCTATTTATCCTAAATGAATGTTTGATGGGGTGTCCGTGGGGAGTTTCCCACATCTATTCCTATGAAACGGAATGGGAAAATTCTAGAAGACGAATATCGGATGAAATCAAATTGCAAATTTCCAGAACAAAAATTTGATTTCATCCAATTGATGGATTGAATAGATTTGAATGGGATATACTCTGTAAGGAACAGAGGTGGGCAACTTCTAATTGACACTGATGTAACACCAATTCAGAACAATCAAGAAACCCGATAGATTATTTTCGAAAGGAACTCTAGGAACAATTCATTTCTGGCTACGAAATTCGATTTCAAAAAATTTCCCACTGAAATCTATTCATAATTCATGTGAAAGGTTGCGGTCGATTTGAATGGAAATTCCCCATGCGAACCCATTCAACGTGTATCTTGTGGAATTTTCACCATTCATTCCGATAGGAATCAATCCCTAGTTGAAAGAATCCATTGAATCTGACAAATGAAATTTCATGAGATTTTGCCAGAACATTGTCCGAGATTCGGCGAGATTCATATCCAGAGAATTAATTGTTCTGACCAAATCTCATCGAGAAATTGTCGTATGAGATTTGGTCAGAACTTTGTCCAAGATTCAATGTGATTTAATAAGATTTGGCGAGAATCAACGAATTCTTGTAATCGGAGATATGGAAAACTTCTTATTGCCTCCCATTACGCATCCGTTGAGAACCAAGTATAATCTCAATTGGACATTTTTAAGGTGATACTAGCGGCGTGACGCCAGCTAAATCATTTATAACAAACTGCGGGCAAACACTTCATATATTGATTGAAATATCACTCTGTCCAGCGATTCTCGGATTGAAGTAGAAGCGCTGTACAGAACGATATTTTGATTAAAATGACGCGTTTGGCCGTAGTTTGCCATAAACGATTTGACTGCTGCCACGCTGTTAGTATTTCTTTAAAAGGTTGCGAGAGTTACCATCGGAGCAAGTTTTTTTGCAACATAATACTCGAAACTGAATTCACAAACAACAATCTGAAATTTTCAGGAATAATTCTTTGAGTTCTGAGACAAAAATTTTTCTTCCCGAAATTGAAAATTCGGCCTTTATACAGACGTGAATGAAGACTCGGAGAATCATTTCTGAAAATTTCAGATTTTTGTTTGTGAATTCAGTTTCGAGTATTTTCTTGCAAAAAACCTTGCTCCGATGGTAACTTTGGTATCCTCTTAGAAGTAACCTATTCATCACCTACATTCTAGGAATAACCTACCCATGTGGAAATTTAAACCGGGCCAGCACAGACCCTGGCTTGAAGGATCTGAACCAGTACTGGCTCGGTTCAAATTTTCACATGGATATATTCTTGTCCATATAATTCGATGTCACAAATGTCAAATTCAAACTCATTCAGAATCAATTTGGAGGGCTGCGACAGATTCAAATGGAAATTTCCTATACCAACTCATTCAATACTGATCTCGAAAAATTTGGCCATTCATCCTTGCCAGACCAAGTGGGAAATTTCCTGATGCTACCTATGAAGCATTCGCTAGGAACAAACAGTAATTTAATGAATTGGTTTTTTCTCGAAGGAACTTATTTATTCGCCACATTTAAGGAACAACCTATTCCTGCGCATAGAATTCGGGTTTAGAAATTTCACATTGAATTCCATCCAAAAATACTATGTGGAAAGCTGCGACGGACCTGAATGGAAATTTCCTATACAAACCTACTCATTCTTATAGGTATGCGTTAACATGGGAAACTTTCTATTGACACATATTCTCTACCATGCCCTTATTAATACCGATAAAACCTTTCGTAATGGGCTATTAACAATTGAATCCCGTTACCATAAACCCTTTAGGAAGTCATAATTCCTATAGGGAAGTTATTTGAACCACATTGGCAAGAAGCGAACCACGGTATCGAGCAAGAGGGAATTTCAGATCGATCTCCTAGGTTAAGCAACGACGACTGCGATCCAACGTTGGATGGGTGGTCGCCATGCTGATAACGCATAATGTATCGTTTGGATTTCTCTCAGCAATGATTTGTAATATAGAATAGTTGAATCAATGATATACGTGTTTGTTCAATTGATATAGATTGCGTATATAATGTATTATAAATCGTACGTTGATTGTGAACAACCAATCAGGATGTTGAGAGACATTTTTTTCAAACATTTTTCCGTCTTTTTTCATTGGATTCCTCATTGATTCCGATTGATGCTCCGAATGAGCCTGAATCAGATTTTTCTAAATAGCAACCATTGGGCAAAGCCTAATTCATTCCCATTGGTTTTTTTTTAATGAGAATGAATGGAAATGTTCAACCAGTCCACACTGAGTTATTCTCCTTCATTCTCATTGCTTAATTTTTGCAAAATTCCAATAAATACCCATTAATTTTATCACCGTTCCATAAGAAAAATTCTACCGATTACCGTTGGAAATCTTCATGGGAAATCCTCTTCACGCTAGCTGCCATAGCTAATTCTCGTGGTTGATATTTGGATAGCGAAAAGAATAGCTATGATGGCGATTTTTCTTGGCAATCAGTGTTTCACTGAACTAGCTTGAAAGAATCGCTGAAAGAACAACCAACCGAGTGAAAAAAAAAATTCATTGGATAGGGGAGGGTCGATTCCGCGACCTTTCAGTTACTAACTCAAGCCTGTAGCGCTTGAGCCATCCTACCGATTAAATTGTCCTTGTTCTAATAATACATATAGCTTCAGCGGAATGTTTCAAATTCAATTTTGCAACACTGCATGTAAACAAATAATTATTCTAGAGGTTAAATATTTCGTTATTAGGGTTGTTGAACATTTTTTGAAGCTCAAAATGTCTATGCATTTGTCAAATGTTCATTGAATTCACATTGAATGTTTAGCGGTCATCTTATTCTCTTTGGGTATGTACTACAGCTACAAAAATCGCTCCACTAGCAACATTTCTTCTGCGATCATTTTTTGTCGGTCCACAAAAGCTATGTTATGATGGATGCAGTAGCGCAATGCACTGAGAACACAAGTTTTTGCTGTCACTGCGAAATCATTTTTTTCCGTGTTGTCAATAAGAAATTTCCGATGCGGAAACTCGATTCATTCTCATTGGATTTTTTTCTTTTTCAATGGAAACGAATGAGAAATTTCCAGCAAGGTAACCGCTTTATTGATAATTGAACATACGCATGTCTATTATTCTGAACTTCTATGAGAAATTGGGAAAAATGATTAAAAATCGTATCTTTTCTACCTCCATTTGTCTGTATTGTGTCATTTCGAATTGACATTATAAGAATGGAACTGAAAATTCAAGCGGAAAATCTGTCCATTACGATAGTTATGTTTCTTTTTGTTGTAGGTAAGCAAAAGAATCGTCAATTTCCTACAACACAGTTTGCGGAAAACTCAAAAGAGGAAGAGGCAGAGACTTGGGTAAAGTAAAAGATAACGAATTACAAACTCACCGAGCGGGGAATTTTGCTTTCTCACTTCTCCTTCTCTTCATCTTCCTCATTCTTCTTACCGGACCTACCTCCTGACAAAAGCCGACCTTCGAAGCTGACATTCACTTCTTTTCTCCTCTCTCTCTCTCTCTCACTCTCTTTTCTGTTCCATCCATCGCAATTTTTGCTGTTTCCCCTCTCGACCATACACATATAACTCTCCTGAAAGTTGCCTCCCCAGCGGCAGCAGCTACAACAAGAGGAAGAAGAGGAGGAGGAGGAGGAACAACTAAGAAGCAACAGCACACAAAGACCCGTCATTCCAGACCCTGGCATGGGTAGTAGTTCGTGGCTTCGTTCAACTTAGCTCACCCGGTTGTCCTTCCTTCTCTTCTACTTTCCATCCTCCATTCATCTATCCAAATTTATAATTGAAAATATTTTCTTATCAAAAAAATGCGTGTATCGTTCCAAATATTTGGAAAGGAAAAATCCTATCGATCGAAGTTTATGAAGAAGGAAGATCCCTGATCGTTAGGAGCCTTCCGAAGGACCAAACGGGTCCGAAGGATGAGAAACGGAGAAGGAGAGATTTCAAGGCCAACTAGAAGAGAGAAGAACGAGCCCTTCTTTCCTTTTTCTTTTTTCCCTCTTTTCTTTTTGAGTACAAGAGCACGACGGTGGTATTAGTAGGCAGGAGGGGGACAGGTACCTAACAAACAACCAACCAACCAACCAACCAACCAGGTAGAAAGGAACTCGAGTTCGAACTCACGTGCATAAGAGGGTACGACGCCAAATGGAATGACAAATGTGCCTTGTTGGATGGCGGTGGAAAAGGTGAAAGGACTCTCTTGGAGGAGATTTGAGGAAAGAGCCAGCAGCTCGAAACCGAAGATAACTCGATTCTCACTCAACGGTCCGTCCTTCCTCCCTTTATCTACGGGATACATCTTTCCCTTACATTCCAAATCACTATATAAATATTCCCTAAACTAAATACTTAATACCACCGAGAAACCTCGGTTTCATTCCATCGTTTACTTTGGTGAAAAATATCATCTACCTGTTTTTGGTTGCCTGCCCGCGGCTCGCCTAACCTCTCTGCCTACTCGAATTCTCCTTGGATTTATATATATATATATATATGTAATAATATAAATTTCTCATTGCGTTAATTCGTATCTATTCTCTATATGTTTCCAATGATGAGAATGAATCGAAACAAAAAGGAGACTCCTCGAGTTTCCGGAACAAAAGAAGGGACAAAGAGAAAGGGAACAAAAGGGGTTAAAGAACAAGAAGAACTTTTGTTGCCAACTCGAGCGACACGACGGAAAGAGGAAAGAGCATTGTATGCATATTGTCCGCACGATGTAATTAAGAATAGACATCGAATACTAATGATCATAATGTACTTTCGTTTCGGGTATATGAATATCAATTCTCTTTCGTCAAGTAACCACGAGCTTTTTTAGAATTTTCATTCACATTATTTACTGCATCAAGACGAATCAAAAAACTGACTATTCCTCCTATATCCCTCGCACGTTCACGAAGGCACAGTTCAACTTCTACCTCTTCTTCTCTCTCTCTCTCTCTCTCTCTCTCTCTCTCTCTCTCGAGGATTGATCCCTTTCTATGCCCAGCTGTTTCACCACTGAGTCAGACCGACGAAAGTTCCACCGCTGCAACAACGTGTTGCGGATTATAACTTTTAACGAACATATGTTCTATGCAAATTACATACGATATTTGAAAAAAAAAAGAATAACGTTTCAACGTTCGTTTTACCTCCATTATCTTTCCCAACTGATAACTTTTATCGTCTCTAGGATTGACATTTCTATATAAACTCTATATCTTATATCTCCGATCATATATTATATATATATATTTGAAAAAAATAAATGAACGAATGAAATTTGACATCGGGGAAGCTTATCGGGATATGGATCGAGATGTGCAGAGTATAACAGCAGCATATCGAGGGTGTGTTTTATCGCAGCGATGTGGGGCCCACATTTTTTCGATTCGAGGGTTCTATTCGTGTGTATGTGTACAGTGGATACATGCACATGCATTTTATCCTTTTCCCTCTCACCCCGGGCCAAATTTTGATATGGAACAGTCAGAGATATCCTCTCTTTCTCTATCCCCAACCCCGCCTCGCCCCTCCTCGATTTCCCTCCCTTACGATACGAGTTTCTCTCCCTCGTGTCTCCCTCCGTGTGATCCGAATGGCGAATACTATTGTGGTAGTGGGTATATAACCATCATCCCTACGTCTCTCCCATAAACGTTTCAACACTGGCTGAATTCTACCATTGGCGTAAATCTCGAGGGATCTGAATTTTGTATTTCAACTCAAAATTCAGAACTTGAAATTATTTCATGGAATTTCTAAAACATTAATCGATTGAACCCCTTTCTGCTGGGAATATTATTAAATTTGTCGTGCTTGCCAAATGAAATTCTCATTTCAGAAATATCGATTTTGGTTTATCTTCAACTTGTCAAACGATCGCACCGACTGAAATTGAATCAATGGTTAGAGTTTTCCGTTATCTTAATGTGTCACTTGATCGGTTGAAGCTTCGACCGCCGAGGTACAGACTACTTCTTCTTTATCGGTTTGATGGAATTTTTTGGAAAAATTTCAAATGTAATCTAATCGTTCGACTTGAGTTTATTTTGCTATTTCATTTAACGTAGAGTCTTCGCATACTGGAAAACCAGCCGACCAAGCAAATTCCGCAGATTAGAATATATTAGGCATAATATATATGTTCTTTATTATTCTTATTTACAATTATAGCAGAATATTGCGAAGGGAACAAATTATTCGTTCAGATTCCAACTCTGACTTTCCCAAGTTGATCTACTTTTTCGAAACATCAAAACTAGTTCACTGAAGTTTATGAACGAATTTTCTGGATTCTCGCATGTGTCATGTTTTCATTGGAAGAAGAAAAATCATGAGCCTATGATACTTTTATCAAGAGTTTTCCGATAAAATGATACTTCGTAATTTCAAGAAATTTCAATTTAGATTTTATCGATTCAAAAAATGTGTTTCAAGAAGCCATGATGGATGGATTCTCAAGTTTCGAAATTTGACCCTGAACATGCAAAAATTCTTTGTTTATTTTCAATCTGTAATTTAATTCACTTTTGCTGGGAAGATTTATGTATTTTTTCGTGCTGTTTTCGAACCTGTGATCGGAACTCGAGGTACCCCACTCATAAATCCAATAGAACGGTTTTAATAAGTAAGAAACGTGGAAAATTGAACTGTTATTCATGTGAATAAAGTATTGAATGGTTCAACTAAAAAATCTCCCCGCGGTAGAGCCTTTTAGAAACTCAACATGGTGGGTAAAAAGCACATACATCAGTATTTTCGAAAAGTTATGCTTGAAATTATATTAATGATGTGTTTTTGATACTTCGTAGTATCGTAGGTTTCGACAGAATTATTATTTTCCAAAATGGCAGAAGCATCGTGGCCTAGCTCGTGGCTTTGATTGAAATTCATAATTTTTCTTTTTTTTCTTCCATGCTATTGTGTTTTGTTTTCTTGCGATCTCTTATTCTTCTGTGCGATTGATCGGAGTATGAACAGTAGATCCTCGTTGTGAGCACCATCATCTATCCGTGTCCTTGTTCCACTCAATATCCAATCTTATGCGAGAAAAAAATGCGGATGATGTTGCTTATACCAAGAGTCTACTGTATTTTCCAGAATGGCAAATCCAGTTCAACGATCTAGTTCACATGGAATTAATAATGAATTGTCGTTTTTCTTTTTCACGCATCGGGAAGAGAAAACTCGATACACCCACTAAGAAATTACCAAAATGTAGGTAATTCTACCGGAAAATCGGATGGATTCAACGAATTTTGAGGAATTTTTACCCCTTTTGATTGAATATTTTGCTATTCAAAATTTTCAGCGTGAGATCTCACTCTTTGGCTAGCCAAAAGTGAGTTTACAGAAATTTCGACTCTTTTAGGGAGAAACGCACAGCTACTCCAATTCTAAAATGAAATTTGACTCGGAATGAATGAAGGTCCTAGTCAGAGTGGACTGGCTCGCTTCTGTGAAGACTTAGTGCAGTGAAATGCGAGATTTTTCAATCTTCCAAATTCAGAGAATGCCTTCCGACTAATTTCGGGGAAGTTATTTCTAGAGTTATCATGTGATGCCCTGTCCTTCGATACTGAGACCATGAATATGTATTAGAAAATGTAATTTTGGAAATGGTGGATAAAATGTGGCAGCTGGAGTCTCCAAAAAACAGACAATATTTTCAAAATCCTATTTTTCGCTCATGCACTGAGAGAAAAAACTTTCCGGGAACAATAAAATATTGAGTTGAATAGTCGCCATGGAATACTTAATTGATTTGAAGAAACGTTCATTGGCTCGAACGAATATTTATTCAATCAAACGAATATTTAATATGCTATGAAATATTTCATCAATGGAAACAGTTATTCAATTGAGTATTTTATGGCGACTCTTCAACTAAATATCTTATTGTTTCCGGAAATTTTTTCTTTAGGTGTGTAAGTCTCGAAGTACAAGAGAAACTTTCTCCTCAATTATTTGAACACAACTTCTTTCAACCTAGATGGAAAAGTCACAAAGATTTCGAAAAAAAGGAAGCTCAAAACCTAGAAATATGTATATGTTGGTCTTTCATTAATATTGGATTTTATGAATGATAAAATCTTCAAAATGCACTTTTTAAATTTCTTGGAATGAAAACCCACTCCTATAGAGTGGGATTTTACTCCATAAGAGAGAATTTTAACTCTCTTGGAATGAGGATTTCACTGTTATGAAAAGGTGAAATTTCACTCTTACGGAATGAAAAGTCTTTATTTTGGGACTTGCAGTATCTTCACTCTTTAAGAGTGAATCTTTCACTCCAAAGAATTTAGAGAGTAACTCATATGAAAAATCTCACTAGACTTTTCTAGAAAATGTCATTAGAAAGCTATAGTTGAAATTGCAAGTCGATCGGTTCAAAACATTTGCATAAATGTTACAAAGTAATTAACACATATACTTGTATCAAAAATGATGTTAAGAGATCTCGAATTTACGGAAAATTTTGTACAGATGTCTCGGAAATTAATTTCTTATGCCATGATCGGAATTTCCCCGGTTGTTGCATACAAGAAAATTCCAATTATATCCTCACAGTGTACTTCATTGATTAACGTGAGAAAATTCCAATAGAAACCGATAGGTGTAATTTTATCGGAATCAATGGGTTTCTATCGATTCTCCGTGTTGTTTCGTAACATCCGCTATAGCTTTCTATTGAATCCAATGTGGGAGTCAATATTCGGTTGATTTTTATTGTTATAATCGGCGAAGCCTCATGAATTTCGGTGGGAAATGGTTTTCTATTGGAAATTCATATCGTTTTGTCATAGGACCTCTACTGGATTATATATTGACATTTTCCAACAAGGCTTTTGAATTAACACGTCGTATTAGATTTATGAGTGAAAGTTTCTATTTTTACGCAACAGGGGGTCATTTTTATAGTAATTCGAATTATGCCATCTCGTTGCGATTTTGTGATATTCCAGGTTATATAATAAAAAAAAATGGGAGTTTTTACTACTTTTGAGGTTCAGGGCATTCCTAAGTCCCAAAAAATCCCAAATCTCTTCCTCCTCCACTTTTCTCGAAAACGACTGAATACATTGAAAAGTAATAAGTTGATGCATCAACGCATTATCTTTCGATTTATTCGATCTATTCACGCGTTTTTCGAGAAAACTGGAGGGAGAGAGATTTGGGATTTCTTGGGACTTCGGAATGCCCTTAAGTACAGATTGCATACAATGTCGTTGTTCACTCTTCAAGGTTACATTATTTTATACTACTCGTGTCCTTTGAACTGAGCTATCTATAGATCATCTATAATTTTAATCAAATGACAATTTGAAAATGAATGAAGAGCTTCTACTGCAACCAGTATATTGGACTGTAAATTCCAATAGATGCTGGAATATACCACCACTTCCATTAGAATTTTATTGCGAGAATTGGAATGGACTGGAAAATGAATTTACTGAAGACGCAGTAAATTTCCAATTTTTTTTACAGCGTATTTTCGTTTTATTTACCCTACATGCGAGACATCAGACTCTTCGAAATTGATTCCACACCCAACTGGAAGAATTTTATAAATTATATACAATTTGTAATATTTTCCGCAACATCTTTGTGTCCAGAATATATGTATATAAAAAATTTTATATAAAATTTGTATATACTTTATATATAATTTATATATAGTTAGAGATCAGACCTCAGGGGCCCCGGGAAATTGAAAAACGGGGGCTACCGGAGCCATTCGCACGCGACTGCACGATACTCTCGTACACTCTCCCGACGCGACTGACCATTTTCTACCCCCTACCCCCACCTCAGCGTTTTTGCCCCACTATAGGGCGGCGCACCATGCGCGCTCAGCGCTTTATCCGAGCGTCTGCGTCTTCAGTCTTCGTTGGGTCGTCGCCGAGGCGGCAACAGTAGCGCGCGTCCTCGTACACACGAACTTTTTTATTTCCTTTTTCCAACCCCCCCGTTGTGTCGCCGTTGTCGTTGTCGTTGTCGCCGTGGTCGTTCGAAGCCCTTATCACGCACACACATACACACGTATATAACACACATACCTCCATATATATATATATATATATATATATGTATATATCTGCGTGCTTTTTGTTTTTGTTTTGACGATTCCGTTGAGAAAAGAAAAAGAAAGAAAGAAAGAGTTATTTATTCCACACGCCATCATCGATTACGATTACACTGTGCGTGGGTGTGGGTGAGTGTAGCAACAGCAGTGGTGGTTGTGTATGTATGCGCGAGTGCGAGAGTGAGTGTAATCTTTTTTTTTCTCCTCATCTCCTCTCCTGCTCTTTGGCTCCTGCGCCATTTTTCCTGGGCTTCTTGCTGCCCCTTTTCTACCTTTTCTCAAAAGAAATGATTTCGAGAACTTATATCGTATCATCATTCCTCCATTTCTGTGATATCAAATTCTATACATACAATATATACATGCAATAAGCATGTAAAATTCACAAACACACAGCCACACACACATATATACATATTTATATATATATACTCTCCTGTCGTGCTCCTACTACGTATCATTGTGCGTGAGATGTGTTTTTTATGTTGTACATGCTTATACGTACATACGCACGCATAGATATATGCATATATATATATATATATGTATATATATATATACGTATGCGTATATAAGTGTGTGGATACGAGCACAAAGATATTTAGATATCTCCTATAAAGTTCTTGTTGCGAAATTGATAAACCGTTTTCACAGAAGACTTATTTCGCTGTAATAATAATATATAATATAAATATACGTTACAACGTCATTGCAATCAAGGAAACGAAGAAACTCAGTGTGATTTTTTAATATTAATAACATATAAAGATAAATAAGAGCAACAAAAACGAATATCATCGTGAAACGTTTGTTGGATACGTCGTGCGAGATATGGATTGGGCGGTGAAGGCTCGCCGAACGTAAGTGCTTTTTCATATATTTTTTTGTATTTTGTTTTTCCGAAACGTATGAGTGATTTGAAAACAATTTGGGGGAATTAGAAAAAAAAAGAGGAAATAGAGTATCGTCGAAGTGTATCATGTAAGTGATAATTATTAGTGACTATCAGCGTTCTCTTTTTTGAGTTTCCAGTTGGAAGTGATGAAAGAAGTATAGTGATTACGGTGTTATCCAAACCGATAGGAATGTCTTCCGCAAATCCTAGTGAATATCTCAGTGACTGTGACTCAAGCCGCCACATCAATTGTTATCGAGTTTCGAAAATGATATGGACAGAGAGATTTCAGTTGGGAGCAGGGTATTAGATTTATTGGAAACGAAATACTTCTTCTATCGACTCCAATTCATCTTCTATTAGGAATCGGACGACGATGACGAGTACCGCTAGTTTTCCAGGCCAGGTTCAGACTGTCAAAATTCTCTTTGAGATTATAAATTGTATCCCATTGTTCCGAATTTGTACAACGAGATAGCGTTTGATGAACCCTGAAGCTCCTGTCGTCGTCGTAAAGTATTATTTTCTCAGAATTCCATTTCAATGACGTTTCATTCGTGACTCGTACGAGAAAGATTTGATTATTCCAGTAATGAAGCTGAAACTAGCAGCCGATTGTTATAACTTTTGATTGAACGTTGTTGAAGCTTTTTGCACACCAGAAATCGATTGAATGGCATCCCACTGAACGTTTAAGATGTTCAAAGCTTTGAAAAAATCTTCGTGTAATGAGTTATAACAATGGGCTGCCAGTTTCAGCTTCTCAATTATGGATTCATCAAGTACCCACACCGAGAGAATTTTATTCGAAATTTTATTATGCATTTTGTATAACTTATAGAAAATATCACTAATAATTCACTGTTGTAATTTTTACAACAATATTCTGTCAGTGCAATTTATTGCTTAGGATTCAATCGAGGTCTCTAATTCGTAGTTGTAATTGCTCTTATTCTGTGAGTAATTTTTCTACAAATTTATTGCAAAGTCTCGAACGAAGTCCTTGCATTTACACTTTTTCGAACATCCATCGACTCGAAAAATTTCGTAGTATATTATATACAAAATAGCTTTTATCAATTATAATAACGAGGTTTTCTACAAAAATTCTATACAATTTTTATACAATCGTGTGAAAAACATTCGTCTCTCTCTCTCTCTCTGTATTCGTTGATCTCTTCGAATATTCAAATTTTTACAGAAATTCGTATGAACCGTAAATGATTACTGGAATAACTGTTAAATGGGGAAAAAATATACAGAGTCAATTGCGATATCTTGAAAGCAATTCTCAATCGTATGGAATATAAAGTAGGACTTGAGAAATGTTGATTTGAATCGACTCGATTTCCAAGGTCGGCGTTTACAAATTCACGTTTACAATTTGAAACATTCAAGATGTCTCTACACGATACAATGACCTTGTTTTTGTAATACCGGATTAGCATTCCTTCCTCTCTTTGCATAAACGTATTTATATAAATATAATAAAGTATCATAAACGATGATATGATATGTCGATACTTTGAATGTAACTCAAAAAGTATTGTATTATTTGTTTTTTCCTGATATAGTTGAAGAGAGATCCAGAGATTTTTCAAACCTCCCCCCCCACACCCTGGGTGAATAAAAACTGTAATCTCTGTACTTAACTTGTTCTTCATTTGTTCATCAATTGTAGGACTTGATATTTCGTCTGCATGAGTTTCATGTTGTTGAAGTTTGAATCGTTTACTGAAACGAATTGGTAATCAAATAACGAAATACTCAGCTGTTAAAAACTCAAAGTCTTGCAGTACATCCTTCGATCATCGATGTTTTCAGTTACAAATTCAATTGACGATCCGTCAGATTTTGAATTTTCGTTTCTATCAACGATTCAAACTTCAAGAACATTGAATTTCCTAGAAATAATCTCTGCGATGAGATCAAATGAAACCTCCCCTAGAATTTTACATGCCGAATAGCAAAAATCACCTGTTCTTCCTTTCGCCTCGTTAAATTCCATACAGACCTCGAGACCCCCACATATCTCCACGTTGAAATTGAAAATTCTATAAATAGCGATGAAATAATTCTTACCTTTACACGGAGTGAGTAGTACGTAACGAGTATTCGCTGAGTATTCCTTGGGTTTCGTGGGAATGTACTACTCTATACCGTCCTTTTACCAGCGAAGCTTCTCCATCGCCGGTGGTGATGGTGGTGAACTCATCGCACCGTGAAGAGGTTAGGTTCCGCGGAAGCGCGCCTCGTAAGAGCTCGCCCGGCTGTAAAAGAAAGAACCGACTGTGAATATAAATTCAAGTACTTTGCATCTTCTCTTTTTTTTATTCTTCTTCTTTTCATCATTTTAAAAAAATTTTGAAAGTTCCTTCATTCATTCCCTTTCTCCGTTACAAATAATATTCGAGTTGTTGTTGTTGTTGTTCGACATGTAACAACTGCCAACGGTAAAACTTGGATTTCGCGGTACCCGTCGGTTCGGTATAATCGAAAACAACATTTGACGAACGAAAGAGGTCCGGTCGTTATTTCTCCTGAGAGACACGATCAACAAAACAGAAACAACATACAAGCGGAATACAAATTAAAATTCCGCCTGCACACTTCCTGAATATGGTAATAACAACGATGTTGATGATAATAAAAGTAGCAGCCGAAGATGGTGGACGTAGAGATTTTGTTTTCTATCTCCATTCCTTTCATCTCTTTTTGAAAGGAATTTTACGTGATTCGCGTGTTTGATTTTTCTTGTTTTATTTTCAATCTCTGGTAGGAGGCCCAAAGCTTTTCTACGATATATAACATAATTAACGGAAGAGAACTCGTTCTTTCGACATCGAACGAGAGAGAGAGAGAGAGGGGGGGGGGGAGAGAAACAAGAGAAGCTTTTTATAACTAAACCAATGGGGAATGGAGGCGCAGAGGGATATAAGAAAGATATTGTCGTATTCGTGGCGCGTGCGTGCACGCGTGCGAGAGTGTGTTGAGAGTTTGGCCATGGGTGGGCGTCGGTTTATATTCGCGTGCAAAAATAGCGCCGCCACCAAACCTGTGTGTAAAACGCTTTCCATGCTCGTTGTCTCGGTTCCATGCCGCTACTCGCTACCAACGTAACGATGTAGCAACAGAACTGTTAGTTTACTGTTAGTTTAGGTAGCGTAGGTCTTTGATACGTCTCATAAATCAATTCATTACCAAGGATCAGATAGAGAGAGAGAGAGATATTACTTTTTTCTTTTTTTTTTAATATTTCCTGGGAGGAAAGTTGAGATTTTTCGTGGCGCGAGGTGATAAATGCATTGCCAAACGTACCACGTTGGACGTGGTTGAATATATGCGTATATCGAGAGTGTATAAGAGTGACCCATTTGTGAAACTTGCGCGACTCTCGTTGCCACACACCTTTTGCCTTCGCTTTGCCCGTATCTGTAACCCCGTGTGCGTATGTACCAATATATATATATATATATATATACATACATACACACAAGCAGTAGCAGCAGCATTGCTTTATTACAACACTTTTCACGAATTACATGGACGAAATCGAGTTCCCGCGTTGTTGGCCTGAACGGGCAGCAAAAGCGCCTGTTGTTGTACGGTTCTCGTCTAGCGTGCAACGTCGACGTCGGTTAGTCGGAGTTTGTGCCTCGAGACTCGGTGACAGGCCCACCGGGGACCATGTACAATGATATCAAAGTACACGAACGCGGGTTTATAATGAAGTCTTTGTTTCGATACATGTCATGTTCGATCGATACGCGGTAGAACGAGATCAGAATTTTAATCGTCAAACTCGTTTCATGTGTAGCGAGTTTAAACAATTTTTTTTGTTTTATGTAATTCTATCGAGGCGAGGAGGAGGAGGAGGAGGAGGGGGGGGGGGATAATACACACTATACCTCTGAATCATCAGCCTTGAATCCCCCATTGAATTCCGATTCGATTTTGTGTGGTAAACGTTATATTCTCAAGGCTGTAAACTCGTATTACGAATAGAATTCATTACGATGATGCCAAGCTCACTTCGATCGCTAACTTTAAAGAACTTCAAAGTTTTGTAATCTGTAATCGAATGTACCTCTGAGAATTGAGAAAGTATGATTTGGAATCAAAGCTAGCTAGCTAAGCTAGCTTTCTTTTGGAAAAAAACTTGCTCGTTCAACCGAGGCGAGAGTGTATCATTAGTTACGCATAGCGCAGGAAGATAGAAATATATTCCTCGATTGAGTGCTCTAAACGACATCCGTCGAAAAACAGAGACAGCATGAGAGGGTTGAGGTCCGAGAGAGAGTCAATTAGAGCTCGTTAGGAACACAACACACGCTCTCTTTTATTCAAGGAGTCTCATTGATCGTCTCTCGTCTCGAGATAACAACGTTTCTTCATCTTCTTTTTTCTTAGCCTATAATACTCCGTTGCTGGTTGTTGTTGTTCTTGTTCTTCTTCTTCTTCTTCTTCTCCTTTTTCCATGAGAAGGCGATAAAACAGCAAAAAAAAATTGGGAGAGAGTAATAACGCTGCCGTAATCGGAAGAAAACAACGTGAGAATTGTATATTACCGAAACCTCCTCCATCGTTTTCGTTTTCGTTTTCGTTTTCGTTGTCGTCACGTGTGAAAGAAAGCAACTGAGCAACGTCTTATCGCGTCGAGGACATACGTATAACGTCACTCGAACACCCTTCTTCGATTACTTGAATTATCAGACGCGCCACGTCAGGAGAAAGACGAACCCGAGATATCATTTTATATATTTTGTATAAACATCGAAGAAACGATGATAAATATTTGCATTAATTGTTTTATATGAAAATGAATTTCGTTCTCAAACCGAAGTTGGTTCATCATTAAAAGCAATTGAGGCGCTGATGATGTTCTCTTTTTCTGAAGGAAGTAGCCAACTAAGAAGGGCGAGGCTGAATGAAAACAGCTGCCGCCGCCGCTGTTGCTGTTCGACGATGACGACACGGTCTGAGAGCGTACGGTATGGCACACCGTATATATCATTTCGTTGTCGTACTATACAGTACGGAATTGAATTCTCAGAAAATGGATATATATATATATATATATATATATATATATATATACATTTTTTCTTATTCGTTATAATTAAATACGTTTCTTTACCTGTCTTTTGAAACGAAACATGACAATTTTGTTGCTCTCCGCGTAGAGAAAGAGAAAGAGAGCAGAGCGGTTTTAGTATCGGTCAGAGCCCTCTATAATAAATGACATTATCGTACTTAAAGATACAACACTTAGCGATAACACATGTACGCGCGTGGTGTATTATACATACGACTTTGAAGATTATGAGAAAAGAAAGAAAATAATCATGAATTCCTTCGATGCACAGCTCGCGTGGCAAAAGAAAACATATTCGTGAATGGCGAAGAAGAAGAATAATCTTTTGTCGATGACAACCATCTGGAAAAAGATTCTCTCTCCTTGCTTTTAAGTGGAACGAAGAAATTTCACCAGTGAATTCTTATATTTTTCAACAGTTAGGTCCAGAGAGAAGACGGGTCTTCTCCTCCGTGCTCTTCTTCACCCGGCACCCTGTTCTCCTCTCTTTCTTTGGCTCCGTTGACATTTCCCATTTACGCAACGCAAAAGTCGGTGTCCACCGAGAGGGAGCCTCCTTTCTTTTTTTCTCTTCTTCTTCTTCTCCCTTCGGTTTTCGTAATATATTATGCGAAGTCGACTTACGGGTTTCCTTTTTGAATCGCCACCTCTCTCCCGATAGACGGAGAGCCTACAACAACGACACCGAGCAACACCAGCTATACGATCTTCTGTCTCTTGAAACTTTCTCGTCACAATTTTTAAGTAAGATCATCATCGTCGTCGTAACATCGGTCACATCGTTGTCTCGTTGTCGGTTGTGCTCGTCTTGGGTGGTAGAACGTTGTACAAATTTTCAATGACAAAGAAGAGCGTAATATTAACGATGAATAATGATGGTATTCGAACGTAACAACACGTCGCGTGTAAAACTACGCCACGTACGTTGATATGATCATCATCGAGGTACCTGCTCTTGACCTAATATAGTCATTGATCAATTTCGTTCTCTAATGTGAATCTTGAAATGAGTTTCATGCCCTTTTTCGATTCCATTCATCATTCGATCATTCTCGTTTATTGTGAAAGTCGTTTTATACAAGTGAGATCCATGACTTGTTGTTAAAAGACGGTTGTGGGTGGGGGGGGGGGGGGGGATGTATTGTTGTAACTCAGGTACCTCTTCTTCTCTTCTTGTTCTTCTTTGCCGTCGTGAATTGGCGCGAATAATTGTACTATCTTCTCCTCGTGGTCGTGTCCACGGAGTTGACGCAACGGTCTCGGCGCTTGGTCTTGTTTTTCTTTAGCTTGGGTCGGTGCCGGCCAAATGATTTTCCATTTCGATTGCTCAAATATCGAAGGAACGGCGGTTTTATATTATGACGTAATTTCGAGTTTCACGAGGATCTCGAATGTCAATTGCGATCGGAATTAACTTGAAAATCAAGTGAATAATTCGGTGATCGAATTTCTTATTTCTCGTATCTTGTACAATAACTTGTTGATCCAGCCATTTGGCATATCGTGGATGATATACGGAGTGCTAAGAAATCAGCTGATTCAACGGACATCTTGTTGGAACGAATTGTAAAAGCAACAAAACGTTTCATTGATTCAGCAAGAATTTTTCCTTTGTGGGTAAAGATTTCTAAAATTGTGAATTTTAAGAGTCCATTGTTTTTATTGCAGCATATATTGAATCAAAAATAACGTCAGCAAGTTTTCAAACGTTGAATTAGCAGTACTTCTGTTACTTTGCAGCAAATCTATTGCACGGAAAAAAGTAATTAGCTGTGAGATGGATAGGCACTTTTCCAGCTCTACCTTTGCAGAAATCACTCGAGTAATTCTCTAGGCCTTGCGAGGCCTCACTAGACCCTTGTCAGGGACTTGCAAGGCCTCTCGTAAGGTCTTGTAATCGCCTAGAGAATGACTGGAGTGATTTCTACTAAGGTAATAGCTAAATTCTAGCTGCTACAGCAAGATGTTTAGCTTTAGCAGCTAAGTTTGAGCTGTCTTGTGGATTGCTAAGAGAGCAAAATTTGATGAAGTGAAAGCTGTCGGTCGTTACTAAAGCAACCAATCGCTCTAACCTTCGATTAAACGTTGCTTGAGCTTGGTTGACACTACACGGAGAAAAAATGTCTGCTAAAAAGTACCATACTTTATAGTGTTCGAGCATCAGTCTTGTCCAGATCAAATTATTTACGTGAAAATACCTCTAAAAGTACCATACTACTGGCTTGGACTTTTCTAAAGAAGTATACTATTTTTGTAGATATTTTCATGTAAATAATTTGATCTGGACAAGACTGATGCTCGAACACTATAAAGTATGGTACTTTTTAGCAGATCTTTTTTTCTCCGTGTAGGAATCGATTGAGCAGCGTTGCTCTAAACATTTCAGATGCTTAAATCCGTGATAAAAGTTTCCTGTAAGAAGTTATGACCATTGGCCGATAGCTCTACGGCCGGCAGTTTCCACTTCATCAAAATTGTCACTGAAAAATTTCAATACTCACTGAGTCATTAACCGGTTACCATTAACCATTTTAGTACTTTTGGAACAATATTTCATAGCATATTCATTGAAATGTGAGTGAAAGAAAAAATTGAAATTTTGTAGTACAAAATCCGTCAAATTTCCCTAAACGTACTGGAACGTTGTTAATGTACTGAAATTTTCCAGTACTAAAACACAGTAAAATTCCAGCTATTTTTCAAAGGGTACTATACACTGAGAGGAATTTCCATAGTCACTGTACACGGAGAAAAGTATATGGGACTGATTACCATTCGTCCTAGTTCTCATCGCGGCTTTAGAATAGGAAGTAAGCGATGACTCGCGATTTGGTGATCATTACGATGTTAGCCTATCGTTTCCATGGTAACGTACACAGTTTATCGCACTCGCTCCGATTTTCAATGCTACACGGAAAAAAAGAAATAGTTGCAGCAACTACCTAAATAGTCGATTTTCAAGCTCTATCTACTCAAGTAGCTGCTGCAGCTACTTAGCAGTCAGGACAAGTGACTCGATAGTTGCACTAACTAACGTAAATACCTCAGGTATTTTGAATTAGTTGAGACAGCTAACGTGTTACTTGTCCTGACTACTGAGTAGCTGCAGCAACTACTTTAAGTAGATGGTCGAAAATCGATTATTCCAGTAGTTGCTGCAACTATTTTTTTTTCCGTGTACTTATTATAATTTCAAAATATCTCTCCTTAAATTACTATTTCTCATAGCAACAGTGACTGCATACTTTTCTCCACGTCACTAAAACATCTCAACTGAACATTCCTAATGAGAGCTTCTAAAAAATTTGGTTGATTCAACCAAGAAAGTATAGTTGATGTAATTGAGTGATGAATCAAATTTCCAATAGCTCTTTCTAAACATGTTTAGTTGAGATGTTTTAGTTGAAGTAACCTCAAAAATTTCTCTCATGCGGAGAGAATTATCCATTACTTTTTCATGTAGAATACGATATTTTTCACTGTGCTCCATATCAACGGCAGACCAAGTTTTGATTTTCATGAAAATTTATAATTCCACACAGTCAAATAGTTTCTCATGAGGATTCTATGTACGTCTTCCAATTCACACAGGAAAAATTCCTGTGATGAAATTCAGAAATTCATGGATTTTCAGGAAAATTTCTTATTCGAAAAATATTGCAACGGACATCATTATAAATTACTGTGGATTTTTCTAGAATTTGATTGAAATACCATAATTTTTCTTGTCAATTCCAATCTGGTCCGTGGATAGTGAGCTACCACAGTAATTTCAATTGTATTTTTCTTTCCGTGCAGTGTAGTAACAAACTATTTCTCTCCGTAAATGTTTTTAAGAATGATACGCATGTTTCATCACATTCAGAAGTTAATGAGGAATTCAAACCATTAATAGAATGCTCTGAATAATGGAAAAATGCATAAGAAGTGATTTAATTGACATCCTTAGTAATAATAATTTACAACATTTGGCGATATAGTTTTTCCCGAAAATTGATTAAAGTTCCTTTGAAGGTCATGTTGAAATTGAAGATTAGTTTATCATGATTAAAACGGTTATAGATTATCATTCAGGCTCTTAGAATAATCAATTCCTATTAATCTTCCCATTATTTACGACATTTTATACATGATTTGGAGTTTTTATTACTTTTCCTGTGACGTTATCGTGCAATTAATTTTCAATATGTTCATAAACCGTCTCCAGATTCATCTAAATCTTCCAAGGACCTTCGGTCAGAGAAAAAAAGGAGAAGAATCCAGCACACGAATAATAATAAATCAGGGAAATCGAAGGGAATTTCATATTATTAGGTCGGTAGAAAAATTATTCCGTTTTCCAATCCTTAACTAAATATGAAAAAGCGAAAATATTTTTTTACCAACCTAATAAAAAGAGGAGAGAGAGAAAGAGAGAGAGAGAGAGCAGTTATATTCGCACGAAATCCACTGTGTCGAATATTGAGTTCAAAATTTGTCCTAAAATTATACTTCCGTGAATCGATAACTTTGATTGATCACCCCTAGAAATTATTGTTCACTCGGATAAACAAAACTGAATCACTCTCTTTAAATTTCTTGGAGTGAAAATACCGCAAGTTCAGGAAGAATGAAATTTCACTCTTGAAGAGTGACTTTTCACTCCGTGAGAGCGAATTCTTACTGCAACAAAATGAAGAAAGTTTTAATTCGATTTAACGAGTGAAATTCCACCTTCTCTCAAGAGTGAATAGATATATGGATGATTTAGAATAGAGTGCAAGTGACCACCACAACTTCATTCGATTTTACAAGAACGAATATTAAATATACCACAGCTGATGTGCATATTACATTCCATGCGGTAAAATCAACTAAAATTGTAGTACATAACTCGAATTATATTTTCAAATTATCCATATGTTTACTTGACCAGAGGTAGATTTGACAACTTTTTTTTCTCGGTGCAAGAGAGTGAAAATTCACTCTTATGAAGTGAAAACTCACTGTTTAGGAGTAGACTCTCACTCTTGTTGGACTTGCAGTATTTTCACTCTTTAAGAGTGGATTTTTACTCCAAGGAATTTAGAGAGCACACTAAGCATTGTTGCATTAGGCTCTTCCAAGGATTTTACTGCATCGTCCATTTGGGTTTCTCAACTTTTAGATACTTCTGGAGAAAAATTTCTAAAATCATCATCAATTTTATTCCAGTATCCATTACACAGTGATTCTCCAAATGTGTTACGTTTAAGGAAACATGCAGTGTATCCGGAGAGAAAGCCTTTTGTACCTCAAATGAAAAGCCCCTTTGTATCCCGAAAAAATGGACACCCCCTACGCTTTTACCATTCAGGCAAAAAAACCACCGCCTCTGCAAACAGTAGAAGTTTCCGGGAACTTCGGTTGTATAAACACTCTAAAAGAAAGGCACCTTGCTGCTGCGGTCACTGAAATCCAATTCTAATTCAGCTAAACTTCTTCAGCTGGTGTAAATAGAAGTCTACTTGTCTAAAATATGGCTGGAAAGTTTGATGCTCATATATTCCCTCAAGGAGTCTGTTTTGCAACAAATACGCCTCTCTGGCTCCTCAAGAGAAAGACCTTCCTTTCAAGACCACCTAAAGTCCATTGTCACGAAAATCATTATCGTTACACGGAAAAAATTATTGATCCAAATAATCGTTGACTAGTATGTCACTTGAGGGTAGAGCACAAATTCAAGAAGAATTCGTCCACTGGATTTCAATAATCCCTTGACTTTTTCCATTATTTCGATGATCAAGATGAAAAGTGAATTCCATTGGTAAAACAATCGACAAAGTCAACGAATTATTAACATCCAATGTACGAATTCTTCTCGAATTTGTGCTCCGTTCAAAAGTGGCATCCTGGTCAACGATAATTTGGATCGCTTATTTTTTCCGTGTAGGAATAAAGAAGAAATAATACGATCGAACTACTAGGGATGGGCGATGTTACATCGATTCTTTTACTCGATGTCTTTGAAGACCGATACATCGATGTATCGATACTTTTACATGAAAACATCGGAAAATTTATTGGATGTTTGACTTAACACACAAGCTACGTAAACGTGAACCTACCGAATGAGAGACTGCGCAAAGTAATGAGATAGATTCTGAACTAAGCGACAATCAGAACGAGGTGCCAGTCGATGAACATGTTTCGTGTGATGAATCTGCTTTTGATCAATTTTGGGCAATTCATAAGAGTATTGTTGCAGTCCCAGCCGAACTAAAAAATCCTGATGAAGAAACCGTCGAGTTGAAACAATTTTTAAGCAAATCCGTGATAGAAAGATCGACTGATCCGCTTCAATATTGGGATAAGATGAAAAACGCATACCCCAAATTATACCCAATTGCGATCAAATATCTCTCAATCGTAGCCACTTCTGTTCCAGCTGAACGCTTGTTTTCGAAAGCAGGAGTCGTGAAAAACCAATTGAGGGACAGATTAACAGGAAAAAGATTATCAAAACTTTATTCTTCGGTTCTTTAGATTAGGAAATGTGGAGTTTAACATAAGATTGAACCTTTATTATTAAAAGTTACCAAACTTGACCAAAGTTGATGTCACTGTTCAATAAATTATTATCATTACATACAGATAAATTGAAAAACTGATGTAAATTATTATAAAGATAAAAAATATAATAAATGAATGTGAAGACATAAATTTTTACTTTTGATACATATATGTTATCGTTTCTTGCGCTACATATTATTCATTTACAGCTCATTTGAAAAAAAGACAAAAAACATCGATTTTTTTTCCAACATCGCCCATCCCTAGATCGAACTCAAGTTTTGCGATTGTTAACACTTCGTGGCGATGGTGCCTATATTGACATATTATTATATTAAAAAGCAAATTGAAATAGAAAATGTTTCGTTATTCGTTCGGTTGGAACACACGGTCCGTAGAGCGACGTAGGTAGGTCTTACGTAGAAGGGCCCTCATCGCCTGATTGGACCCAGACAAAGGGGACAAAGGCCCATATCCGATCGAGCGGAGACCCTCCTCCTTTTATATATTGGTCTTGAAAAAGGAGCTTATACAACGTACACGTTTATCCAAGTACCTTATACATGTACGTATATCTCAACACGTGTAGATGGGTGTTGGATGCGAGCGCGCGTCGTCGTCCATGGAATACTTTCACTGGTTTCACGGCCAGCAGACAAGTTTACACGATACTAATAATAATACTCTTCTCTCGGTTGTATATCGGTTTCACGTATATACCGATGCACGCGTGTGGGGCTCGAGATGCCGGTATGTGGTACCATTTACTCTGGAATCGCATAAAGACACGAAGAAGGAGAGGAAGAAGAAGCAGCAAACTCTCCGATACTTGTGCCCTGCTGCCGCTTATATATATATATATATATACTATTGTTATGAAGACAACAAAGTGTGTCTCTTCGGTGTCATAGATGGAGATTGATATCGGTCGTTGAACTTTTTTCATTCTACGCTTCTTCCCTCTTTACCTCACCCCGGCAGGATAATTCTCGATATTCGAATTACTTTTTGTTCATGAAAATCACGAACGACGATGTGGTTTGTAGGGAATAAAAACAATTGATAGGGTTGCACGCGTGCAAGTATAGGGTATTGTTTTATCGTCCTTCTTTGTTGGGTAGATAAAAGACAGAGAGAGGATATTGAACTCTCGATTGTTGTATCCTGGAAACAGGATGCCTCGATGACACTCGGTCTGCACATCCGCAGGAAGAGGCTTCTTCTTCTTCTTCTTCTTCTTCTTCTTCTTCTTCTTCTCTTTCTTCTTACCCTTTTTCATACTAGTTGCATTATATATTGTCCTTACACTCGGGAAGAATGTTTGTTCGCCGTGTCATCATCGAATTTTAGATCCTCTCTTCCCTTCAGTTACAACAACGACGAGTTATTATCATCCTTGTCAGCAACATTTTCTCCATCGTGTGTGCGAAAGTATATTCACGGTGCTCTGGGTGATTCTCTTTTATAAGAACGTGTGTTTGTCCGCAGAAGCCAAGAAGAGACTGTAGTCTCGGGAAAAGAAGAGAAAGAGAGAGAGAGAAGAGTGGTGGGGTCGGGACCAGACAAGGTCACGGCTACCAAGTGCCGGTTTTTCTGTCTCTCCCTCTCTCTCTCTCCCCGACTACATGAAAGAGAGAAAAGGATATTTATACTGAATTCAACGAGGTAGGAGCCATCTTGGATACCTCGTAGCGTCATCGAATGCACCAAAATTAAAATAATAATGACGATGAATATTAATAACGAGAACTTTTTTGGATATCGGTAACCTTCGCGCGAATCGCACCCGGGGACCGTAAAACGATCGATGATTCGCTACATTTAACGAATCTTCATTCAACCAATCACGATCGTTATTCATTAATATTGATGAGAGATCGATTTGATAACGATTCCATACGAAAGACCAGTTAAACTTTTTTCTTGTTTTTTTGTTTTTTTTTTTGCAATATAAAATTCACAAAAAAGTAACGGATATTCTTCGGATTATGAAAGAAATATGTCACAAGTGTCGTGATTTTCTCTATGGGAAGATGGATACGAGAATTAAAATTCAACTGCTTTCAAAATCTATTCTATTATATTCTCTGCGAACGATTTTCCAATGTACACACGACACGTATTATGGAGAAGAAGTATGTTTCTGTATTAAATTCTCAGTCCTTTGTAACTGGAAATGGAATTCATTTGCATGTCATTGAAATTTCCATTAATAGTATATTATGGTAAGCACCAAACTGTACAAATTAATTTAAAATTAATGACTTTTAATTGACATGTAAATGGAATTTCAATCATTTTTGGTTTTTTTTTTTTCTTCCTCTCGTTGAGTGTATAATGGAAGTTTTATGTAGATAATATTGAACAGTGCATTATCGAAGGAATGAATTACTTTACAGGTCGGAAGGTTCTCTTTTTATAGAATAATTTAGAAATTCTGTTGATCGAAGGACTCCTCAAATCGATTCGTTCCCCTACAAAATTAATCACAAAATCCAGCTGTGCATTGTAAAAAATTTTGGTAGTAATTTTATCAAATGTCAATGAAATTACATGATACATATTAATGTAAAAATCACCAATTACACACACCAGTGAATTCATACATCCACCCGAGGTAAATTCACACATACACGTTAATTGTAATTTTACCAGAGTGCAAGTAATTTTACATTGACATGTGCAAATGTAATTCAATTTTACCAGTCCTAAGTATTTGTAAAATTATCATTAAAGTTGGTAATTTTACATTGACGTGTGGATATAATTTCATTTTACCAGTACTCAGTACTTGTAAAACTACACTGAGAAAACAGATATCCTGAAAATTACCATAATTTATGGATTTTCAGCGCTGGTCTGACCCGAATCGGAATATTTACTTGCACGAATATCTAAAAGTACCATAATTTCTTGGACTTTTCAGAATAAGTATGGTACCTTCCTTATAAAAGTCCCAGATATTATGGTACTTTTAGAGGTTTGTTCAGGTAAATATTGAGACTCGGGTCAGACCAGCGCTAAAAATCCATAAATTATAGTACTTTTTAAGATACCTTTTTCTCCGTGTACCATCATAGCGTTCATGTGAAATTACAGGTGACATACGGGATAAAAAGACTGCCAAAATTTTAGTGGAAATGCATTTTACATGAACGATGGCGGTTACTTTTTGTAGTACTTTCGGAAATTCAGTCTCGCCTATCAGACGAGAATAATCTCGCATAGCATTGCTTCAATTCTTAGAGAAAAATAGTACAAACGTTGTTACATATCTTGAGATGA